>CM060907.1:820306212-821556212 GCA_030737815.1 Allium fistulosum | reverse complement strand
CCCGGTCGAAACTTACCCAACAACAACTACCAACTCTAAGTCATGAGTTGGATATCTAACTTCGTGCGGTATGAGCTGTCGTGAAGCATAGGCAATAACTTTACATCTCAGCATTAACACAGCTCCCAATCCTACTCCACATGCATCAGTATACACCACTGAATCTTGATTCCGATCTAGAACTACTATCACAGACGGATTAGTCAATAAAAAATTTAGCTTCTGGAATGCCTCCTAACATTTATCGGTCCAAACTTACTTCACATCCTTCCTTGTCAGCTGAGTCATCGCGCTTCTATACGACAGAAATCCTTGACGAAACTCTGGTAGTAGCTAGCTAGACGAAGAAAACTCTTTATCTTAGTCACTGTCTTGGGTCTCTTCTAGTTATTAACTGCTTCTATCTTAGCTAGATCTACCGACAACACTTTTTCAGAGATTACATGACCAGGAAACTTCACCTCCTTTTTCCAAAAATGACACTTCGAAAACTTTGCTTTTAACGGATGCAGCCTTTGTTTTTTAAGGACTATCTTAAGATAAACTTCATGATTTCTTTCGTCCTTAGAATATATCAAAATGTCATCTATGAATACCAATACAAACCTATCCAAGTGCTCTCAGAAAATCTAGTTCATTAAGTTTATGAAGAAAGCAAGCGCATTAGTCAATCCAAATGGCATTACTAACCACTCGTACGAACCATATCTTGTTCTAAATGTTGTAATTGGAATACAGTCCTCCCCCACTCTCAATTGATGGAACCCTATCGCCAAATCCAACTGAGAAAATACCTTGGCTCCACTCAATTGATCAAATAAATGATCGATTCTTGGCAAAGGATATCGGTTCTATATCGTCTTTTCATTCAACTTACGATAATCGATAAATGGCCTTAACGACCCATCTGGTTTCTTCACAAAAACCGCTGCCAATCCCTAAGACAAACTGCTTGGTCTAATAAAACTTTTCCCTTCTAATTCCACCAGATGCACCTTTAACTCCTTCATCTCTGTAAGTGTCATTCTTCTACGCGGTTTACTTATTGGTTCAACTCCATATACATGATCTATTCGAAACTCAATATCTCATTCCGGAAGTATTCTTGTAACAGGCTCAAAAACCTCTGCAAACTCTCTAACTATGAAAAGCCAATTCAATTCCTCTTCCTCCTCCATCGCACCCAACAAAGCACAAGCATCCAAACTTGTATTCTCTACTGAGTATACAATTCAGTCGCTACTGTTGGGTACCTTAGTGGTATTTTCCTATCGTGGCAAAATATCATAACATCATACTTATTTAACCAGTCCATACCCAAAATAATCCCAAAGCCTATAAAATCAAACACATGCAAATTGCAGGCAAATATATGACCTAATAATGCAAACTCTAAATAGTTACATCTTATCCCAAGAGTTGCATGTCTTCAAATCAGATTCACAACCCTTAAGGAAGTAACTAGTTATAAGGGTTCTAGGTTAAGCTTATCTACCAAACAATGAGATATAAAAGAATGCAACGCACCAGTATCAAATAGTACTCTAATAGGAATAAAATGAATCAAAAACGTACCTCCTATCACAGCTTTTCCTTTATCCTCAGCTATTGGTTTCGAGGCAGGCAATTCCAAAGCAAATGCTTTTCCTTTTTCTGCCTTAGCCACTTCCAAACATTTGCTCTTCTAATGTCCCACTTGGTCGTAGTTAAAGCACTTAATGTTCTTCTTTCCAATGACTTCCTTTCCTTCACCAGTTCGGCACTCATGAGCATAATGCCTCTTATTGTCACACTTGTAACACACAGCCTCAGACTTTCCTTTCTTGTTAGCTCCGCCCTTTCACGCTCCCTTTTTATGAAAGAACTTCATCTTCTAATTCTGCCACCCTGATTCTCTACTGGCTTGTTATTACGGAGCAAAGAAAGCATCCCTTCATTTCCCAAAGCCATCTCCATGAATACATCACGTGGGTCCCTGAGATATGGTAAAATTACCCTGGCAAGCTCAGGTCTCAGTCCACGGATGAACTTCTCATTCCTTTTGATCACTGTATCAACGGTAGCATACCCATATCTTGACAACTCCTCAAATTTGGTTGCATACTCAAGCACCATCATATCAGCTTGCACCAACTCAATGAACTTCCTTAACCGATTTGACTTAGCAATCTCAGACATAAACCTCTCTTCAAACCTCCTTTTGAATTCAGACTAAGTTTCCACTGCTACCCCAACAGTTACACTATTCCACTAGTACAATGGAGATCCTTGCAGTTGCCTAGGTGCAAATCTCTTCTTCTGTTTATCAACTAGACCAAGGTTAGCAAAAATCCTTTCATTCACTTTAATTGCATTCTCCGTTCCAATAAATGGTTTCCCTCCAAGTCTTGCATAATCCCTACTCAAAATAGCATAGTTTTTAACAAATGGAACTTCTTGATTAGCTCCTCCAGCATTCCCACCAACCAATCCAGCAATAGCTCTTGCTTGCATCATGTCGACAAAGAACTGATACATTGCTTCCATATCAACCGGTGGGGTTCCTACATCCACATTTGCAGCTGTTTGTCGACCCAGATTCTTCTATTATTAGGCCTGACATTTCCATTAGTAGTGGTGCTTCCTCCACCGAGATTCACTCTTTAGTTTCCTACCTCCATATCTTACTTTTCGTAAATCTGCATTCGAATCATAGTAAGATACGGAAGAATGGTCTAAGAGAGAGGAAGAATAGAGATAAAACGTATACTTATATATAGAAAATACAAGTACATTGCTATGGCGTTATCTCATACCCCAATCGTATCCTCTAATACATTTGGATTATGTTTTCAAAACATTTTTAAGTTCAAAAATTCTTTTAGATTTTATAAAACATATGCTCTGATATCAAGTTGTAACATACCCCATTTTGAGGCCAAAAAATAAACGATACAGATGTTGTAGTTATCTATAGTATTAATTTCTGGTGACAAAGTGCGGTAATATTAATTGTATCAATAACATCAGAAGCACAAGAATATGAAATATTTTAAATACAATTTCAAAGAAAACTTTCACATTTCATTTCAAAGGTACTATTCCATATTCATTACATATTCTTAAACTTTGCCCAGGTTTAGATAAAATATAATTATTACAAAATACTCCAAGAGCGACATATGAAGATGCTAACTTGGTTGATCAGAGTTACTAAATAGACATATACATCTACTGTCAATACATTCATACAGGGACTGACATAATATAGCGGATAATAGTAATAGATAGACTCCTACATAGCTAGCTTTGCCTCCTGCACATCTTCAGGAGCTTTATTCGCCAAAACCTAGTTAACCTGTAAAGCCCTTACTCCGGACCTACTCAAATCAAATTTTGAGCACTCGAGAGTTTAAGGGGAAAACATAAACTTCGAGTCAGACAAAAAACTTGGTGTGAATAATAATATGCCAACCCGGTTTATAGATTTTCAGTGAGACCACGCCGTTGAGCGGAATGGGTTTTCACCTCACAAATATCCCTTTTTAAAACATATCTTTTACAAATCAAATTCTTGCAACCAAAGTGGTTAAAATATACAATATAAACAATGATGTGCATGCACGCTACACGGGTAATCATGACTATCCATCAAATTAGTGGACTATCTATCCCAATGTTTAGTTTTCATAAGATAACTACCAACCTACATGGCTGACTCAGGCCTACCAGATATTCCAAATTTCCTAATTGACGGTTAGAATAAACTAGATGGTCAATCCAAATACACTTATCCTAGTGTTTACCTGGCTATTTGTCAATCTCATAATTTTACAAGGCTTACTATGAACCTAAAGGTTTTGCAGGCCAACCTATAACCTATCTTATCCTTATGTATTACTTTCTGTGCGTACACCTACTTTTATATTACCTTTAACAAAGCCTTACACATTGGAATTTTGGACTTATATCAACTAGGGGCTAACAGCTGAAATATAGGGCACTACCCTACACCAGTCCCATCTGGTTTTCTAATCTCTAAGTCAAATTTACCTTATCACAATTTATCCAAAAGTGATAAGAGTAATCATTTCTTTAGTAAAATCCTAGGCTAAATACCCTTTTTATTTCCTTGAAAACACACTTTCTTTATAAATGATTTAACCCTTGAAATCATATTTAATACAAGGAAAATTTTAGCCCTTTACTTTATCTAAAATATTTATGCCATGACATATGCTTTTATAAAATGTTATTGATGAAATTCAAAGTCATTTAGAGGTCATCGCCTCTCAAAAACTATAGACTATGAAGCCAAAACTTTGCAAAGCTATATTTTGGTTAGGCTTAGCGTCATTCACGCCACTAGGTGTCATCGTCCTTCTTCAATGTCAAAATATGTTAAAATCTTGGATACTTAAAATAAGTTATATAGTCGACGTCATCCTCATCACATATCATAGCATAGGTTTGCAAACTGTTAAAAGCTCTAAACTTAAAAATAAGGGGTGTGATACACTATTCGCTTATGCATGTTTAGTTGCAAAATTGGTCATGCACTAATTGGTTGAGTAGTTTAGGAAAATTGCAGGTAATAACCATGATTTAATAATTGGTGTAATTTCGGAGATGAAATTATTTTAAGGGGGAAGAATGTAACAACCCGTAATTTACGTTAGATAATTAGTTAGCCGCCAAAAATAGAATTTGTGCAAACAATGGAATTTGGCTTCGAAACTTGTGTTATTGTATTTGCGGAGATTTTCTGAACAACTTTCATGTCTCGAGTTTCATGAATGGAGTTTAAAAAAAGTTACAAAAGTTTAAAGAAATCGAAACGAGAATTAAACACAAAAATTAGTAATAAATAATGGAACCCACAGGTCGATATCTGAAGAGGAGCGGTCTACCAGAGGTGGTCGATTGATGGTCAATCGATCGAAGCCCAAAAGGCTGATATTGAACCTCGACCAACGGCCCGAATTTTATATTTTTAAATCCAATGCGTACGATTCGTTTTCCCATCTATAAATACACATCCAAACCCTCCTCCGCTTCTCATGATTTCTGATGCAGACAGCGAAGCACTACCATTTTCTCTCCTCTACTTTCTACCCTAAAACAAAATAGACTATAAATATATAGATTTGAGAGAATCAGGAGATAAGAAAATAAGAAGAAGAGAAGAACATACAATAGCTTTGCATATTAACAAGATAAATCTCAAGTTAATAAATCTAAAATTTTCCCTTAAATCCCAATTCTCTGCCGGATCTATGATTATAATATCTTATATATTCTTTTTTATACATACGCCTTGAATTGAAAAGGAAAGCAGTTGAATTAGAAGAAGCAGATTCCGATCTGGAAGTTTGGAAAGCCTAAAACTGTGAGTGGAAAATTTATGTCAATTATTTATAACATGGTAATTTATCTCATTGGATTTTGTTTGATTATTATGCCTAATTGAAAGATCTAGAGTTGTAGGCATAAAATTTAATGTATAAAACACCACCTACATATTTTGTGAATTAGAGAAACTTGAATGGAAATGTTAATTACACCCAGATCTGTAAATTTGATGCAAGTTATCGGTAGTTGAATATGAAATGAATATGGAATTGTTTCAGATCTACCAATTGGTTTGTTGTAAATTTATTTCATATCTATATTTGTATAGAAGAGTGTTAATAAGAATTATGTTGTTCTAAATTAATTAAAATGAGAAAGTTTATGTATTTTGATCTGTTGAGTATGCAAGCCATTCAAATTCCATAGATTTATCTGATCTTTTATTTATATTGAAAAGTGCGGTGTTTGATTTGAAAAGGAATATAAATAGAAAAAAATGAACGAGATGTGTAAGGTATGGAATTTCACTCCGTAGTTTAAACCATCTATTTCAAAATAAAAAGGAAGTTTAATAATTCCTTATAGTTTCAAACAACGCAAACCACTTATTTAGGTAAATCTATGGAAAAGTACAATGGGAAACATTTTAAAAAGGAAAGTTCTCACATATTAGACTATGATGGAATATCCTACTTAAGGATGAATGTAGCTAGAAAGATAAAAGAGAAATAAAAGAAAATAAATGTATAAAACATGTATAACCACGCTAAACCCAAAAAGGAAATCATTATTAATACAACAAAAATGCGCATAAATACCCAGGTTAAAAGGAATTAGAAATCTAAAATAAAACATACAATAAATGGTAAATTAGAAATAAAGGAAGGAAGGTTGAATAGACATTCAATGTGCAAATAATGGAATAGGAGTTATGAGAATTTAAATAGCTTAACGGTTTTAACTCCAGAAATAAATAAGCATTGATGGTGCAATGAGTGAAATATGAATTATGAGAATGTAAATCGTCACAACCAATTTAGTGAAATTAATTAATGAAACTTAATAAAGTAGCTGTGAGGAGATAAAGAAGGAATAAAAGTGTGTAAGTCACATAGAATAAAAATAGATACGTAGTGAATAGTTCAAATCCCTTAGGGAAACTAATTAATTATAGATTTAATTCCTAATTAGAGGCGTAATAAGGGGTAACCTTATATGGCCTCAACTATTAAACATGTAGGATATAATATGTGTATGGATAGTATATATATATAAGGTATGACTAAGTTATAGGAATGCGAGGTTGGTCCAAAGTTACATGGAAGTCTACCCAGTAAAATTTGGCTACCAATGGTGTGACTTTGTGGACAAATGTGGGACATCGCCTATAATAAATAACCCTAGTGGATGCAAGGTTAGTCCCAATTTCATAGGGTAAAACTGCCCAATCAATCTTCCTACCAATACATATGAATAGTCGGACTAATGTAAGGCATCATGTTCTAGGTTATGGGTCATAATTACGCTATTGATATTGTAAGTGGAATCTTTGGTACGGGTCCACGTCGGATTAAAAGTATTAAGTGGCTATGGTAGAGTCTGCTTCTTTCCTTAGGAGAAGTATTAAATGATCTAATAGGATTCATTACGATGTTAGTTAGGGAGAACAATGTAGGGACCTGCCTTGGGGATTATGCCTTAAATAATGGGGATCTTCCTATTTTACAGGTCTTAAATGATTAGAGTCTGCCTAATGCCTGGTAGAAGATGTAGTAAGTGGTTTGGGGTGCTTTCTCTCACATCGTAGGTGATAGTGCATTAGAATTTCAGACTGGAATAACCATTGGGATTACACAAGGAAACTAACGGTATAGCGAAAAGAGCGGTAGATCCACGGCGGTTAAGTTTTGTGTTAAATAAATCGTGTGTGGGTGTTAAGCGATCTCTAAGGCCGATTGATTTAGGTAACCATTAAATTTGGTACTAGAATCCGACCCACTTAGGGATTAGGGTATTAAATGGCCGTTAGGTCTGCCTCTTTCCTACTTAAGGAGTATTAAGCGGTCAGAAATCTTCTGGTAGTGAAACGCTTAGAATTATATACATACATATAAAGGAAAATATATATGTATGTATGTATGTATATATATATATATATAGTTGTGCCTTAGGTAAGGATAAACATATCATACATGCACATGTGTTAACTAACCAAAGAATAGACATAACATTAAATAGAAGCCAAATCAGTATAATTTTATGTTATGGTAATGTATGTGACTTTTCCAATCCCAAGAGCATTGTTTTGACCCACCCCTCATTACCACCCACATGATAGATTTAGAGGAACAGTTCACTGGCACTGACAGAAAAGTTGATGGAGAGTTCTTCATTTCCATGCTCGATATTGGTGAGGCTTATGGATGTCTGTTGGATGCAGTTGATTCTTAAGTTGTTGCCTCGATCGGTATTTGATCTTGTTATCCTTTGTTTTCACTGTGAGTTTTATTTGATCGATCTTTGATGCAGGCCAAGTACTAGGTCGTGACCGACCTAGCAAACTCGTAGGTCATAACATGTTGATAAGTCGAATCCGACCTAAAGCTAAGGAGTTAACATCTTGTGAAGAACGGTGGAAAGCTGAAGTCTTAGGTCGTCTACGACCTAAGGAATTGATAGGTCGCGAACGACCTAACTTTGCAGTGCAACATGGTGAACGACCTAACATAGCACCAAGGAAAGAGCTACGACCTAACGGGTTTGGGGATGGCGAGTTAAAAGAGGAGATAGGTCGCTGGAACGACCTAACATGTTCTTAGGTCGCGTACGACCTAACGAGCTAAGGCATAAGTCGTGGGAACGACCTATCATGTCACCAGGGAAAGAGCTACGACCTAACGGGTTTGAGGAGGGCGAGCTAAAACTAAGAGATAGGTCGCTGGTACGACCTAACATGCTTTTAGGTCGCGTACGACCTAGCGAGATAGGAAAGAGGGTGTTGGAACGAGCTAGCGGGGTGCTCCGACCTAACAAATCACGACCTATGTTAGGTCGCACGAAAAGGTCACAACCTATGATAGGTCGCTGGGTAATCTGGGAAGATAAGTCGCGAAGTATTAAGTCGCGAGGCTTAGGTCGCGAAGCTTCTGAAGCGCTTATTTTAGGTCGCAAAACTCCGGATGTCGTCCATTCTTTAAGTCACTGAAGTTTGAAGACAGAGGTTCTTCAGCCGCTTTAATCTCGACCGTTGATTCCCTAGGTCGCTGAAGGATGTAGGTGTTATGTCGTATGTTTGTATAGTTCTTAAGTCGTAAGTCGCTGTATGTTTTTAGGTCGTGAAGGCCTTGTAATGTGATGTATTATAACTCTGTTTTAGGTCGTCTATGTTTTGGGTCGTCTAATCTTAGGTCGTAAGTCGGAACCGACTTAGGAGATGTATTTTCTTTTCTGTTGTGTGTTGTAGCCTATAAATAGGCAAGTTGAATCATTTTGTAAGGTTGTTGATTTTTGAATAAAATTCTCTTTTGATTGCTGTGTGCTTTCATCTAAATTGGTAGTTGAGTGTAATCTCCTATCTCCTCTTTCGGTTGATCGAGTGCGCTCGATTCAACGATTGTAGAAGCCGATTCGCGGAATCAAGTGCGCTTGATCAACGCTCGAAGAATTGAAGATCTTTGAACCGGTATCGTGCGCGATCAACGAGTTCGGGATAGCTAGAATTCGGCATCTTCGGATCAACGAATTTGGGCATTTCAGTATCTTCCAATCCACCGATTACTACATTCATCGACCTACATTTGTTTTTGTATAAACCGCTGCGTCAGTTTTGGTATCAGAGCTTGTTCTAACCAATCATAGTTAGATTGAGTCTTGGAGCCGAGAGTTTGAAGTTTGAAGTGATTAGCCGAGCTTGAAGTGTTGAGCCGTGATCAAGTTGAAGTGTTCGACTTTGTATTGAAGTTGTTTGATCGGATTTGAGTGGGAGGCCGAAACTTTGTCCATCGTGTTCATCGCGATTTGCAACAAAGTGGAAGTTTTCGATCTGTTTCATTTTGGATCAAAGTTCGAAAAGTGTTTGAATTTTGAAGTGTTGAAGAATTTGTGAAGTATTCAATCATGCCGCCAAGGAGAGCCAATCGACACCAAAACGTTGAAGCTTTGTATCGAAGAGAAGAGGCTGATGAGATGGAGCAAAGAATCAATGAAAATTTTAGTGAAAAGCTTAACGAAGGAATCGGTCGGTTAGAGAAGCTTATGACGGAGATGAATAAAAATCGGAGAAGGGTTTCACCTGAATCTAACCATGGGGGTAGTAGAGTCTCGCCACATTCCAATCGAGACAGAAGTGTTGAAAATGATCAAGGGCGTGGGAGGAACGTGAATGATCGTGAATGGAGGAATGTAGATAGAAGGGATGATGGTGGTAGACGTGAAGGTAGTAGAGATGTGGGTGGATGAGATAGACAACGATATACATCTGATTTTGAAGAGGAGTATGATGGTGGTAGTGTTCGAGGACAAGGACGAGGACAGGGAAGAAATTACTCTGAGTATGATCACAAGTGGGAGTCGGGGATGAAGACTGAAATTCCTGAATTCAAAGGTGGTATGCAAGCGGAGGAGTTTCTAGATTAGATGGCTAATGTTGAGGAGATTTTTGACTTCAAGGAAGTTCCAGAACATCGTAGAGTGAAGTTGGTTGCTACAAGGTTAAGGGGTAGAGCTTTGGCATGGTGGCAGCAAACCAAACTTACACGTGAACGGATGGGGAAGTCAAAGGTTGAATCTTGGGAGAAGATGAAGAAATTGATGAAAGCAACATTCTTACCTTATAATTATCAATCGCTTATGTATTAGAGGTTGCAAAACTTGAGACAAGGAACGAAGTCTGTGAATGACTATGCTGATGAATTCTATCAACTGATTGCAAGGAACGACATTATGGAGACCGAAGAACAGTTGACATCCAGATTCGTTGGAGGATTGCGAATGCAGATCCAGGATATGGTTAACATGTTTGATCCCAGATCTGTAGCAGAAGCACACCAGAAAGCGTTGGCTTGGGAGAAACAGGGAAGACGAGGAGGAGGCGTGTTTACAAATTCCAACAATCCGATGAAGGGAGTTAGTGGGAGTTCTAATGTTTCAAAAGCTGTTGCAAAACCAGTTGTGAATGAGGTTGGGAAGGCGAAAGTCAATAATGGTTTCAAATGTTATAATTGCCAAGAGTTGGGCCACAAAAGTAATGAATGTCCAAAGCCGAAGAAGAGAGCTATGATAGCGGAGGTTGAGGATGAGGATGAAGAAGCTGAATGTTCCAATTCACCACCTGATGAGGAGGAAGAAGAAGTGTCGGGAGACGAAGGTTATAATCTAATGATGAAGAGGTCCTGTTTAACACCAAAGCAAGAGGAGGATTGTAGTTGGTTGAGGAGCAATATTTTTCAGTCAACATGTACTATTCTGGGGAAAGTTTGCAAATTTGTTATTGATGCTGGAAGCTGTGATAATATAATTTCTTCAGAGGCTGTGAGGAAGTTGGCATTAAAGACTGAGAAACATCTGAAGCCATACAAGCTAGCTTGGTTGAGGAAAGGCGGGGAGGTGAAGGTTGGACGAAGGGCTCGTGTGAATTTTTCAATTGGAAAGAAATACAAGGATGAAATCTGGTGCGATGTGGTAGATATGGATGTCTGTCATTTGTTGCTGGGAAGACCGTGGCAGTATGATAGAGCAGTACAACATAATGGGCGTACCAACAGTTACAGTTTCATGTTTGAAGGCACAAAGATTACTCTAGTTCCAAAGAAACGACAACAAGAGGAAAACAAGTTGGAGGAGATTGAAGAGCTTAAAACTTTGTTATCTTTGAAGGAGTTTGTGAAGGAAGTAGAGGAGGAGCCTGAAGTGTTTTTGTTGATTGGGCGAGAGTGCAGTGAGGAGGTTGAAATTCCAGAAGAAGCGAAGGCAGTTTTGAAAGAATTTGACGATGTATTTCCAAAGGAGTTGCCAACGGAGTTGCCACCGTTGAGGGATATACAACATCAGATAGATCTTGTTCCAGGTGCTGTGTTGCCACATAGACCACATTATCGAATGAGTCCGAAGGAACACGAAGAGTTGCGAAGGCAAGTGGAAGAATTGCTTGAACAGGGGCGTGTGCAGGAGAGTTTAAGTCCTTGTGCTGTACCAGCTTTATTGGTACCCAAAAAGGATGGAACGTGGAGGATGTGCACTGACAGTCGAGCATTGAATAAGATTACTGTGAGATATAGATTTCCAATGCCGAGGTTGGATGACTTGCTAGATCAAATAAGCGGAGCTACTATCTTTTCGAAGATTGATTTGAAGAGCGGATATCATCAAATTCGTATCAGACCAGGTGATGAGTGGAAGACTGCTTTTAAAACCAGGGAGGGTCTATACGAATGGTTAGTCATGCCATTTGGCTTATCAAATGCACCGAGTACTTTCATGAGGGTGATGAATCAGATTTTTAGACCATTCATTGGGAAGTTTGTGGTGGTGTATTTCGATGATATACTGATTTACAGTGGGAGTCCAGAGGAACATTTGAACCATCTTAGAGAAGTGCTGATGGTATTGCGACAAGAACAATTCTATGCTACAACGAAGAAATGCGTGTTCATGACGCATAGTGTTTTATTTCTGGGGTATGTTGTGTCGGAAAAGGGAATACAGGTTGACCAAAGTAAAATCGAAGCTATCAGAGATTGGCCGCAGCCCAAGACGATAACGGAAGTTCGTAGTTTCCACGGGTTGGCTTCATTTTATCGAAGGTTTATTCCACACTTTAGTAGTGTGATGGCGCCGGTGACTGATTGTATGAAGGGTAAACAGTTTGCATGGACGGAGGAAGCAGGAGTTGCTTTTGAACGAATCAAGGAATTGTTGACGACAGCACCAATCCTAGCATTACCTGATTTTCAGTTGTTGTTTGAATTACATACTGATGCGTCAAAGGTTGGGATTGGAGGAGTGCTGAGTCAAAGGGGTCGTCCTATTGCATATTTCAGTGAGAAGTTGTCAGGAGCGAAGATGCGATACAGTACATATGATGTGGAATTTTATGCTGTTGTGCAAGCTATTAAACACTGGAGACATTATCTATTTCAGAAAGAGTTTGTTCTGTATACTGATCATGAAGCATTGAAGCATTTGCAAGGGCAAGATAAGATTTCAGCGAGACATGCATCGTGGATTGCATATCTGCAACAGTTTACTTTCGTTGTTAAACACAAGTCAGGGGTGACGAATCGAGTGGCTGATGCTTTAAGTAGGAGGAGTCATTTGTTGACGACAATGAAAGTTGAGGTGACTGGTTTTGAATTATTGCCGGAGCAGATTGCAGAAGACTCTTATTTTAAGAAATTTGTTGAAAGGGACAATGAAGGGAAGACTGATGAGTTTGTGATGGTTGATGGTTTTCTTTTTAAAGGAAATCGATTGTGCATACCGGAGGGTAGTCTGAGAATGAAGATTATCAAGGAGTTACACGAAGAGGGACATGTTGGGAGAGACCGTACCTTACAGTTAATTTCACAGTCTTACTTTTGGCCATCGATGAGGAAAGAGGTAGGGAAGTTTGTGGAGCGTTGTCATATTTGTCAGGTTTCGAAAGGAACTGCGACTAATGCTGGTTTATATATGCCGTTACCCGTGCCTGTAAAACCATGGGTGGATATTAGTATGGATTTTGTTTTGGGTTTGCCTAGAACTCAAAGGGGGAATGATTCGATATATGTTGTAGTGGACAGATTTTCAAAGATGGCACATTTTATTGCTTGTAAGAAGACGGCGGATGCTGTTCATGTTGCTCAATTGTTTTTCAAGGAGATCTATCGACTTCATGGATTTCCAGAATCAATTGTGTCGGATAGAGATACTCGATTTCTGAGTCACTTTTGGTTAAGTTTGTGGAAAATGGTGGGAACGAAGCTGAAGTTTAGTAGTGCTTATCATCCGCAAACGGATGGACAGACCGAGGTTGTGAACAGATCGTTGGGAAACTTGTTGAGGTGTCTTGTTCAAGATAATCTGAAGAGTTGGGATATGAAGTTATGCCAGGCAGAGTTTGCCCATAATCATGCTGTGAATCGTAGTACTGGGTTCAGTCCATTTCAGATTGTTTATTCGAGCTTACCGAAGGGACCGTTGGATTTAACAGTAGTGCCACAATCAAAGAAGACAGTTAAGAAAGCTGCTGATTTTGTTGAAGGGTTGACGGAATGTCATAAAATCGTTCAGGAACGATTGGAGAAAGCAAATGAGAAGTATAAACAATCTGCAGATTTGAAATGAAGGAATGTTGAGTTTAATGAAGGAGATATGGTTTATGCAGTGTTAACAAAAGATCGTTTTCCAGTAGGCGCTTATAACAAGTTGAAAGCCAGGAAAATTGGTCCGGTGGAAGTTGTGAAACGAATCAATGAAAATGCTTATAAATTGAAGCTGCCAGATGATGTGTATACGTCTGACGTGTTCAATGTTAAACATCTCATACCATATCACGAAGATGAACGAGCTGAGGTGGTAGAATTTACAAATTCGAGGACGAATTTCTCTCAACCAGGGGAGGATGATGCAGGCCAAGTACTAGGTCGTGACCGACCTAGCAAACTCGTAGGTCATAACATGTTGATAAGTCGAATCCGACCTAAAGCTAAGGAGTTAACATCTTGTGAAGAACGGTGGAAAGCTGAAGTCTTAGGTCGTCTACGACCTAAGGAATTGATAGGTCGCGAACGACCTAACTTTGCAGTGCAACATGGTGAATGACCTAACATAGCACCAAGGAATGAGCTACGACCTAACGGGTTTGGGGATGGCGAGTTAAACTGACGCAGCGGATTATACAAAAACAAATGTAGGTCGATGAATGTAGTAATCGGTGGATTGGAAGATACTAAAATGCCCAAATTCGTTGATCCGAAGATGCCGAATTCTAGCTATCCCGAACTCGTTGATCGCGCACGATACCGGTTCAAAGATCTTCAATTCTTCGAGCGTTGATCAAGCGCACTTGATTCCGCGAATCGGCTTCTACAATCGTTGAATCGAGCGCACTCGATCAACCGAAAGAGGAGATAGGAGATTACACTAAACTACCAATTTAGATGAAAGCACACAGCAATCAAAAGAGAATTTTATTCAAAAATCAACAACCTTACAAAATGATTCAACTTGCCTATTTATAGGCTACAACTCGCAACAGAAAAGAAAATACATCTCCTAAGTCGGTTCCGACTTACGACCTAAGATTAGACGACCCAAAACATAGACGACCTAAAACAGAGTTACAATACATCACATTACAAGGCCTTCACGACCTAAAAACATACAGCGACTTACGACTTAAGAACTATACAAACATACGACATAACACCTGCATCCTTCAGCGACCTAGGGAATCAACGGTCGAGATTAAAGCGGCTGAAGAACCTCTGTCTTCAAACTTCAGCGACTTAAAGAATGGACGGCATCCGGAGTTTTGCGACCTAAAATAAGCGCTTTAGAAGCTTCGCGACCTAAGCCTCGCGACTTAATACTTCGCGACTTATCTTCCCAGATTACCCAGCGACCTATCATAGGTTGTGACCTTTTCGTGCGACCTAACATAGGTCGTGATTTGTTAGGTCGGAGCACCCCGCTAGCTCGTTCCAGCACCCTCTTTCCTATCTCGCTAGGTCGTACGCGACCTAAAAGCATGTTAGGTCGTACCAGCGACCTATCTCTTAGTTTTAGCTCGCCCTCCTCAAACCCGTTAGGTCGTAGCTCTTTCCCTGGTGACATGATAGGTCGTTCCCATGACTTATGCCTTAGCTCGTTAGGTCGTACGTGACCTAAGAACATGTTAGGTCGTTCCAGCGACCTATCTCCTTGTTTTAACTCGCCATCCCCAAACCCGTTAGGTCGTAGCTCTTTCCTTGGTGCTATGTTAGGTCGTTCACCATGTTGCACTGCAAAGTTAGGTCGTTCGCGACCTATCAATTCCTTAGGTCGTAGACGACCTAAGACTTTAGCTTTCCAACGTTCTTCACAAGATGTTAACTCCTTAGCTTTAGGTCGGATTTGACTTATCAACATGTTATGACCTACGAGTTTGCTAGGTCGGTCACGACATAGTACTTGGCCTGCATCAATCTTTTATACATTTATGTTTATTACAAGTTACCAAAACCAGCAGTCCGTGCCCTAATGGACTTGGGTTTCTATTTTGTCAAAATTCGGGCCTACTAAGGTGCGAGTTGTTACAATTAATGTAAATACTATTTCAATTTAAAATCTATAAGTGGTCTTTTATGTAAAATCAACAACCATTTTACTCCTTCCTAATTAAAATTTTTGTTGGACTTTGCTAAACTTTATATATACATATGCATATATATGAAAATATTAGATTGTAATATTTTCATACATATGTTGTTTTAATATTAAGACATGGTTTACTATTATTTATGTGTGAGCCTACATACATACATACATACATATATAGATAACATACATACATACATACATACATACATACATATATATATATATATATATATATATATATTGAAATCAAAACTTTGGAAATAATGGCCTATATAAAGGGACTATTAGATTTACTCATAATACATGTCAAATGTAATTTTAGGTTTTAGGTATAAATGTCATTTAATACGCCAGTTAGTCTAATTAAAGAGAGAGAGAGAGAGAGAAATGAAAGATTTCCCTCTCTACTTTTATACCCTTACCTTCAATTAGTTAATTATATATGTCAAAAGAAAGAAACAGTAGGTTTCTTTCTCTAGAATTTTACATGTTTAGGTACATATATATTATGCTTATATGGTGAACTTACACTTCAAATATATGAATGTATTTGATACATTCATTATCATACATAAAATTCAAATTTAAATTTGAACTTCATTTTAACCAAATCAAATAACATATGATTTTATTTAAAACATTATTAGATTGGATCTAATAATCTTTTAGAATTTATAGACCCATTAGATCCAAATTAGAAAAAAATTGTGAAATCTACGTATTTCGCCCGCTTCCGACTATCCTAGTTCCTTCAATGGTATTAGTGCCAAATGGTCTATATGGTCTAAATCAGTCATGTCAAGGCTAACTAATTAGCTTACCAATTTAGTAGGGTGTCTAGGAAAGTAGTGTGTTGGCTTAGGTTTTGAAAACTTTGTATGTTATAAATGTTATAATACAGTTTTCAAAAGTGTTGTGAAAATGTAATAAACACATTTCACAAATTTTAAAATATTAACAAATAAATAAATTAAAGTATATACATGTATAATACACACACATACACACATATACACGTACAGAAAAGGAAAACAAAAGGCAAGGAGAAAATGAATACACAAACTACAACTAGTAATAAATTCTAGGTTATATAATCTGAATCAGATGAGGAGAATGAGAACTCAAGTAATACAACTGATAAGGATGAGTTCATTCCCGCAGAGGAGGATTTTTTACAAGAGACTGATTTTGTTAGAGCATTCACAAAGAATATATCAGAATTTACTACGAATCCTACTCAACTCATTTTGAATATGTATCAACCAATCCATTGTACGAACAAGAAGTGAAAGCATCAACATCTAGTGCAACTTCTACAACCCAGCCCCCTAAAAGGACAACACGGTCTATGAAATTAGGTAAATGATGTTTATTCCTTGGAATGTGAGGGGAATTAACAATGATTTTAAATTAAATCAAGTGTTATTTCTCCTAAATTCCTTTAAACCAACTACAATTGGTTTATTGGAAAATAAATTGACAACTGAAAAGATGAGCACCGTCTTTATAAAACTTGATCAAAAATGGGACCTCATGCATAATAATGACTATGGTTCAAAGGGTAGAATTACCCAATTATGGCATAAATCAGTTTGGAACTTAACTATTATTCATGAATCCACTCAACCAATTACATGTAAATTAGATAATTTGGGTGGATATGTGATGTATCTAACTATTGTGTATGCAAGTAGTATGGTTTCAAATAGGGAAAATTTATGGAAATAATTTATGGATTAAGATGAAATAACCAACCACCATAAAGGAGTTCAACCGAAAGGCGAGTCAGTATCTAAGATTGGAAGAGGCAGACGAATTAGAGGGCAAGATTGCCAGTGTGCAACCAATAGAGACAGTTCAGAGCAATGTAACGGTCAATCGGGATGGCAACAATTTTGGAGCCGTGACAGGAAATGCTGGGAAAAATGGAAATCAGAAAAGGAAAAACCTGAACGCTAGGAGTGATGGGAATGGAAAACGGATCAGAAACCTGAGACCCTAGGAGTATACGTCGTTGAATGACAGTTTGGAGAATATCTACCTTGCAACTTAGGAAACTAAGCGATACAACAAGCCTCCCAAGAAGGAAGAATCTAAACGACTGAAGCAATCGAGGAAGTTTTGTCGCTTCCATGAGTCAAACACTCATAACACGAACAAGTGCCAAAATCTAAAAGATCTAATAGAGGAATTGATTAGGAACAACAGGCTTCAGCAGTACATAAAGAAATCGCAAAACTCTGACCAGCTTGTTGGACCTCAAGTTCCAAGTGCTCCAGGGAACCAACCTAGACCCAGCGGAGAAGGAGCTAAATGGATGGAATAGAGATTAATTATCGGCACTATTTTCGAAGGACCTCACCCAGCATAGAAGAGTTGAGGGGAGATGGAATGAAAAGCGAGTTCACTAAAGCACTCTATGAAAGAAACTAATTTGTGATTGAGAATGGTGCCCCAACCAAGCAGCAAAGGACACTCAATTATAATATATTGTTTCAAAATTGAGACTGTAAAGGAGTAGAGTGCCGACTCTCGACCCGATGGTGGTAACCATCGAAATCGGGCTGGCATTTGTACGTCGATTCCTGGTGGATAGTGGAAGTTTTGTCAACATCTTGTTTTGACATACGTTCGATCAGATGAAGATCAACATAAAGGATGCGTCTACTTACCGACAGGGCTTTATGGGAGAAATAAGATAGCCAGTTGGGATGATTGACTTGCCTGTCGAGCTCAGAGAAGGAGAACAAAGGGTGGTTGTTATCCAAACCTTTTTGATCTTGGATGAAATGTCATCTTACAATGCTTTCTTGGATCGGTCGACCCCTACTAATTTTCGGATCACTTTGGCTCCGTGGTGCCTTACCATGAAATTCCCGATGGAGAATGGAGTTGGAGTTATAAAGGGAGATCAAAGCGACGCTAGAGAATGATATGTCGCTGAGTTACACGAATCGAAACGGAAGGAAAAAGGAAAATATGCTAGGAAGTCTCTTCACATTCGCGAACCATTAGCATAGCAATTACAGAACCGCCCTAGCTTGGGGACCATAGTTATTTCAACAAGGCTTTAAACCCTAGGAAGAAGAGTTCAAGGGAGGAACGGTCGGCACCGGTAGAGATTACGGTATCAATCCCAGTTGATATGGATGACCTAACTCGAGTCTTAAAAATAGGGTCACAACTTGGGATAAATATCCTACAAGAATAGATCAAATTTCTTTGCACCAACCTAGACCTGTTTGCTTGGATGCATTTCGATATGTGTGGGATATCACCAGAGATAACGTGTCACACTCTCAATATCGGTCCCAGGTACACACCAGTGAGGCAGAAGAGACGCAGCCTGGGTCCGGAGCGATCCGCTGCGCTAAAGGATGAAATGGATTAGTTGCTGGCTAATGGCTTCATCTGCGACGCAAGCTATCCTCAGTGGGTGTCAAATCCAGTTCTAGTTAAGAAGCCAAATGGAAAGTGGGAACTTGTGTTGATTACTCGATCTTAAACAAAGTATGTCCAAAAGACAGCTTCCTGTTACCCAGAATCGACCAGCTTGTGGATGGAACTGCAGGCCATGAACTACTCTTATTCATGGATGCCTACATAGGATACAACCAAATTATGATGCATGAACCCGATCAGGAGAACACCAGCTTCATCATCGATTTCGGAGTGTATTGTTACCGAGTGATGCTATTCGGCCTGAAGCATGTCGGGGCAACCTACCAAAGGTTGGTGGATACAATGTTCAAGGATTAGATTGAATGAACGATGGAAGTCTACGTGGATGACATGCTAGTCAAGTCACGTGTGCCAGGAAATCAGTTGGACAACCTCTCAGAAATGTTTGAGATTCTCCGAAAGTAAAGTATGAAGTTAACCCATTGAAATTTTCTTGCGACATGGCTTCGGGAAAATTTCTAGGTTTCATCATGAATACTAGGAGCATTGAAGCTAATCCCAAGCAAATTACCACCCTGCAGAAAGTCACAGCCTCTACAACCAAAAAGGAATTGCAAAGTCTGAATGGAAAGGTCGCAGCGTTGAGCCAATTTATTTCTAAAGAAATAGACAAGTGTATACTGTTCTTCAACTCATTGAAGAAGCTCAAGAAATTTTTTGAATGGAATCGAGCCTGCCAAACTGCTTTTGAGGAATTATTGCGAAATATGGAGACCCCACTGGTTCTATCTAAACCGATGGACGAGGAGGACCTATTCCTCTACCTAGTACTGTCAACTCACGCTCTAAGCACAACACTGGTACGCGAGGAAGCTAGAATCCAATGGCCCATTTACTACATCAGTAAGCGATTCACTGGAGCCGAGAAGAACTATCCAAAGTTGGAAAAACTAGCCTATTTCTTGTTGATCTCATCAAGGAAGTTACGCCCATACATCCAGGCTCACCAAATCAAAGTGTTGGCAGATCAACCTTTGATGTAGGTGATATACAGTCCAGAGAAGTTGGGATGACTTCTTAAATGGAACATTGAGTTGAGTTAGTATAACATCACTTATCATCCTCGAAGGGTAATCAACGGACATGCATTAGCAGATTTCATCGCCGAGAAAGAAGAAAACACTCCAGAAGTAGTGTTATAGTAGAAACTGCTTGTCGATTGTGCAACAAATGATTTTTGCTCAAGAGCAGGAGTAGTTC
This sequence comes from Allium fistulosum, assembly GCA_030737815.1. Taxonomy (NCBI): domain Eukaryota; kingdom Viridiplantae; phylum Streptophyta; class Magnoliopsida; order Asparagales; family Amaryllidaceae; genus Allium; species Allium fistulosum. The sequence continues at coordinate 821,535,881 of CM060907.1, read as the reverse complement.
TCGAAACTCCCGAAGGATGGTCTATTTGCTACGCTTTAAGATTGGAGTTCCGTGCTACTAACAATAAGGCGGAGTACGAGGCATTAATACTAGGACTGAAAATTGTTAAAGAATTAAGAATAAGGGCGGTGCACATTTACAGTGACTCTCAACTAGTAGTATGTCAGGTAAAAGAGGAATATATGCTAAGGGGGCAAACCTTACCCCTTATCTATCAAAGGCATGGGAATTCCTGAACGACATTGAATACTATACCATCAGTCAGATTCTGAGAGAATGGAATAAAGTAGATTACCTAGTTAAACTAGCCAGTTTCGGAGAAGCACAGTCAATGGGGATGGTTCCAGTTGAGACACTAGCGGCTTCTAGCATAGATCAGATGAACATCGATTGGATTCTAGAAACTACAGAGGAAGAGGAATCATGGATGACACCGATCAAAGTCTATCTACTTAGAAGGACACTCCCCGGGGATCGGAATGAGCGAAAGAAGCTTCTTCGAAAGGTGCCATAATTCATACTAAAAGACGGAGTGCTCTACAGGAGGGTGTTCTCCGCCCCCTTGCGCATATGTGTAACCAACAACAAAGCCAAGAGGATCCTTCGGGAAGTTCACGAAGGTAGCTGCGCGAGCACATCGTGGGGTAGATGTTAGAAACTTGAATTTTGATGTTTTGATTGTGATAACTATATAAGTAAATATTATATGAACTAACCAAATTTGTAGGAGAAGAAATCGTTAGAGAGATAATAACAAACATATGAAGACCAGGTTCCAGATTATACCTGCATTGTATTGTTAAGTATAGAGTTTGAGTCTAGAAGTAGAAATATGTTAAAATCTCTCCGAAGAGGTATACACATACACACAAAATATAAGATTCATCAAAACATAGAATCTTGCTCAAAACAACACATTCAGCCTTCTGAATGCTCCGCACTTGCAAAAAAATTTGCAATATCCAGTCGGCTGAAGTATAATATTTAGACGGCTGAATAAGAGCTATTTTGTACTATTTTCTTGTTGTTTTGATTTTCACAATTCAGCTGGCTGAAACATTTAGTTCAGACGACTGAATATTTATAACAGCTAGTTTTAGAAAAGTTCTTCCCTTTCATGAATAGAAACAACTCCTGATTCAAGACTAGCTCCCATATCTCTTCATGGCTACTCTTCATGAACATATACAACTTTTAATCTCTATAAGTAACAAAGAATTTCAACTTCTTAAATATCAATTTTCTGATTCTTAGTTCTATCTATTCTTGCTATTTTAACTCTGAAGCATTTTATACATAGAAACTCTATTTTGATCACTTATATATATATATATTCAAGTTTACTACTCCTATGATAAAATAAATTTCCTTTCTTTATGAAACTACACAATATATCACAAAGGAGAAGATTATAGGAAGGGTGTACTTTATCGACTTATCAATGACATTCTACTCAGTCAGAAACATTTCTACTATTTGTATTGGAAGTCCTATTGTAGTATCCTCAGGCAGTTGAAGTCCTATTCGGTTATTTAGGTGGTTGAAGTTCTGTTCGGTTGCTCAGGCAGTGTAATACCTATTCCTCCAGGTTAAGCAAGGGTATCGATTAATTCCAGAAAGAGTTTGTGACTGGATGTAGAACTGGAAATTCGAACTAGTATAAAAATCTCTAGTGTCATTTACTTTATTATTTTTACTTTTATATTTATATTCCACACAAGTAAATAGTTCAGTTAATATTTCATATTACACGATCCTTAGTCACTTTCATTTTGTATTAGAGCAAGGTCATTATATAACCATAACAAAGTTTTTGATATTCAAGTAATATGGAAAACAACACAATATAGAGTTTTGTTGAAGGTCAATCCACTACATGACCACCACTATTTAATGGATTAAACTATAATTATCGGTCAACTAGGATGAGAATTTACATGCAAGCAAATGGTTACGACACTTAGAATATCACTCGACAAGAATATTTTGTGCCTAACACTCCTTATGCACAATGGTCAAATACACAGAAATTGGATGCTACTACAAATGCCAAAGCTATGAATATGTTGTTTTGTTCCTTAGATAAAAATAAGTTTAGTAGAGTTAGTATGTGTACTTCAGCATATGAAATTTAGCGCACTCTCAAAATTACTCATGAAGGTACTAATAAGGTTAAACAAAGCAAGACATCTATGCTTAAAAATCAATTTCAGAATTTTAGAATGAAGCAAGATGAAACCATAAATGAGATGTACTCTAGGTTTCAAGATATATATCACTCACTTCTGGCATTAGGAGAAAAATATACTGATTTTGATATTATTTCAAGAATCCTAAACTTTTAACGGATGAGTGGGAAAAGTCTTAGCAACTGAAGAAGCTAACGACATTTCTACCATAAAACCGGAAGAGTTAATAAGAAATCTCATGTCATATGAAGTTAATTTGTAGGCAAAAAGAGTTTAAGCACAAGATAGAAAAATAATAGCACTTAAGACCGAACAAGAAGAATCGGGTTTAGATGAAGATGATATGGTATTTATAGCTAAAAAATTCAAAATGTTTTGAAATTTAGAAAGAGCAATAAGTTTGGAAATAACAAGAACAATAACAAACCATCGGCTTCAACTCTCGAATGTTATGAATGTCATAAAAAGGGTCACATGAAGAAAGATTGTCCTGACCGTAAGAAAGACAAATACAACTACAAGAACAAAAGAGATAAATATAAGAAGAAGAAGCATTTTCTATTACATGGGATGACTAAGATTCGTCTTCCTCATCGGGCAGTGAAAATGATAGTGACACCGAACAAGCTAATATATGCTTTATGGCCATAAATGGCAATGTAAGTGATCTCTCTTTTGATGGTTTAGTAGATATAAACTAGGACTTACTAGATAAACTAAAGAATCTCAAAAGAAAATATAAAGATTCTCTAGAAAAAATAAAAAGAACAGAAATTGAAGTTGATATGCTAAAAGATGAGAAGAAAATTTTAGAAGAACTTGTAAATATACAAGAATCCTGTGCTAATATTACGTCTCGGCTTACTATATTAAGTAGTGAAATAAAAACTAAAAAAGAAAAGAATGACATCCTATCAACTGAGAATCATGAGTTAAAATTTTAGAATTAATTAATTTGGGTCTTAAAACAAAATTAGAAAATATTACAAAAAACGTTTCTAATTTTAATAAAGAAAGAGAAAATCTTTCTAGAATTATAGAAAATTCACAGGCTATCTCAAATAAAAAGGGTTTAGGATACAAGAAAATGACAAAAACTAATCCTAAACATGATTCTTTATATACTAACTTTAATAAGAAAGAAAATACTTTTTGTGAAACCAGTTTTAAAAATTATTATGCAACCACAATCTATTAAAATTTGGGTTCTAAAGACAAACAATCATTTAACTGGAAATAAGTATATAAAGATTTTTATAGATACAGTTCATAAAAATAAAAAATTTACTTATAAAGGGAATTCTAAGCCCTCTTGGATTTGGCTTCCTATGACCTACCTCTTAGGACCCTAACAAAAAGTGGTTACCAACGTCATTTCTATATTTTTTGCAGGTACCGATTAAGAAAAGAGGAAAGTGGATACTTGATAATGGTTGCTCAAAACACATGACAAAAAACAAAGACATGCTGACTAACATTATCTACTCAGATGGAGGATCTGTCACATTTGGAGATAACTCCAAAGGATATATCATCGGCAAAGGCGATGTGAGCAATGACGGTACATCTAATTTACTTCTTATTATAATTGTTTTATTTTTATTCATTAAAAACTTAAAACATAATTTGCTTAGCATAAGTCAACTTTCCGATAAAGGATTTACTATATGATTTTTAGAAAATAAATGCAATATATTTGATCAAAATAAAAATCTTATTTTTGAAGGGATTAGAGAAAGAAATATATAGGTGTCAAATATGAAAATTAATCATAACACAAACATGTGCCTAATAGCTAAAGAAAATGAAACTTGGTTATGGAATAAGAGATTTTGTCACATAAATTTCAAAGCTATAAGCAAATTATCTAAAAATAATTTAGTAAAAAGTTAAGCAAAGATGAACTTTAATGTAAATAGTATTTGTGACGCTTGTCAGTTAGGAAAATTAACTAAATCATCCTTTTAATCGAAGAAAATTATTTCTACACTACAACTACTTGAGTTATTACATTTAGATCTATTTGGACCAACTCAAGTTCAATCTATAAATCATAATAAATATGTTTTTGTAATTGTAGATGATTTTTCGAGATATACTTGGACAATATTTATGAAAAATAAAAGTGATACTTTTAAAAATTTTAAAAACTTTGCTAAAAGAATACAAAATATTAAAAAGGTAAAAAAAACATTAGAAGCGATCATGGAGGTGAATTTGATAATGATATTTTTGAAAAGTATTGTAATAAGAAAGGAATTTTTTATAATTTTTCATTTCCTTGAACTCCAAAACAAAACAGAGTTGTAGAAAGGAAAAATAGAACACTTCAAAAATGTGCTAGAACTATATTAAATGGAAACACTCTACCTAAACATTTCTGGGCAGAAGCTGTAGCAACTGCTTGTTATGTTTCAAATCGAGTCTCCCTTAGACCATTAACGGAACATACTCCATATGAACTTTTTAATGGAAGACAACCCAGCATATCATATTTTAAAATTTTCGATTCAAAATGTTTTCTATTAAATACAAAAGACCAATTTGGTAAATTCGATCCAAAATCCGATGAAGGAATATTCATAGGATACTCGAAACGAAGCAAGGCATGTAGAATTTATAATAAAAGAACTAAAATAATTGAAGAAACACTTCATGTGTCATTCAATGAAAATTTCCAACTTAATAATAAAAATGAAGATAAAGATAAAAATTTCAAAATCAAATATCACAGAAGATGATAATATTGAAAATATTGAAAATAATACTAAAATTGAAGACAACTTACCTAATGAAAATGAAATAAGATCTTCACCTAGATTATTAAGAAATCACCCAATCGAAAATATTATTAGAGAAATAAATTCTAATGTAAGAACAAGAAATTAGTTAAATCAAATGGGTCATGTAGCTTTCCTATCTAATATTGAACCAAAAAATGCTAAAGAAGCCTCAACTGATGACTATTGGATTATAGCTATGCAAGAAGAGCTAAATCAATTTGAACGAAACGAAGTTTGGGACTTAGTTCCTAGACTAAGTGATCAAACAGTCATTGGTACTAAATGGGTTTACAAGAATAAAGCCGATGAGCAAGGAAATATCACTCGAAACAAAGCTAGATTAGTTGCTCAAGGCTACAATTAAGAAGAAGGAATAAACTACGAAGAAACATTTGCTCATATCGCCTGACTAGAAGCAATACATATTTTATTAGCTTTTGCGTGTTTTCATAAATTTAAGTTATATCAAATGGATGTAAAAAGTGCTTTTTTAAATGGTTTTGTAAAAGAATGTATACGTAGAACAACGGTTTGTACCAAAAATAGGCACAACACTCGTCGGGTGTAATTGAAGAGATTAGAATGAAGAAGTAAAATGAAAAATGAGGCTAATCTAATACTCACACCAAGGAAGTAAGCAGTAACAGAAAGAAAAAAAGAATTTACAGTGGTTCAACGTTATTGCCTACGTCCACTTTGAAGGTTTAGATGTTTATTGCTGATTAGAAACTGAGTTACAACAGTACAACAGCTTACACTTGAATTACAATGGAGTTAAACTCAAGCAGCAGCATAAAAGTCCCTTTTTAGTTGCAATGGAGGTGCTATTTATAGGTGTGGAGCTGGAAATATCTGCCTTAGTTCTCGAAATACTCTTTCTTAAGCCGAGGTGGGCCCACGCGATCAATCCGGGGTCACTTGGGATCGATCCTTGATCGATCCAACATCACTTCGTATCGATCAGAAACTACTCCAATTGAGCTGCGATCGATCATGGATGTTCGCTATGTATTGTGCAACTTGCCATGAAAATCTCATTGCATTTGGAGTTGTGGTGGTGGAGTTATTGATCGATCAAGGTTGCAAATATAAAGTGGCTGAAGCCTTCGTATCGATACCTTCGTACTGATGACGTAGCATGCGCATTTTGTGGAGATCATGATTTGTGCATAGTGGTAAGATCGCTTCTTTCGAGTTGACTGCTTCTTTCGGAGCTTCAGATATGTGGCTTGCTTCGTTCGTATCCATCGACCGCTTCCCTTCCGTATCGATGCCTTGCTTCCATCTTCATATCGATTGTAGGTTCTGCTCTTCAAATCGATCAAGTAGGTCATCGATATGAAAAGGGCAGTTGCTGGCTAGGTGAAGTGTGATTGATCTGGGAAGTGTCGAAGTCCATCATTATGAGTTTGAACCATATGGATATGAATGATGGATGTCGAGCGATTGAGTTATGTTCATTTCGTATCGATACTGATCGATACGAAATGGTGGATACGAATGATGGATACGAGATTGGCATGTTTCTCATGGATCTTGATCGTTCCATAACTTGAGCATACGAACTTCGATTGACCTGAAATTTGGAATGTTGCTTTGCATAGCTTTGTTTGTCATGTCATGTTTATTGTGGCCCGATCCGGACTCGGACCAAGTTTGCCTATATCCGTTGTGAACTTGTAGATAACTGATATCCGGAGCAGAATGTTTTCAGTCTCTAATCAAGTCCTTGGTATCGCGGCCTTGCCAAAAGACGGGATAACATTTTCCTCCCAAAGTATGTCCCGTGTGAACCTGACGTGCTTTGAAAAGCTGCTATCTTCATTCTGAAAAGACTCTATCTGATTGACTGAATAGTTGTTGTCCCTTCATCAAAAGATGTAATCTTTGGTAGATGTGACCCCTGGTCGATTTTCAGTAGTATAAATGTTGAGTTGTAAACTGCCTATGATTACGAAGTTGTAGCTGAAGATCGAGTATTAGCAAATTGTTGTCATTGTTCTAGTTGTCACTAGGTAAGCATTCAATTCCTGTCAAATTCAAGAATCAAATGTTAGTATAGCATGTATGTACATGTATGTATTTGGACCTGACTCCCGTTCATGCTTGCACATCCACGGGTCGTTGTCAAGTTTTTCTTTTTTAAATAAAAAAGGATTTTGGTGAAAAAAAGTTCTCGCCCTCGATTGATGGTTCCTTTTGGACCGAGCTTCGTATCGATCCTCTCCTAGATCGATGTGAAATCTGAGTTGTAACAACGATCGATGGTTGTTTTGGTGCCTCCCTTCGTATCAATCCTCTCCTGGATCAATCTGGGGTGCATTAGAGTGGATTTCGTATCGATGGTGATCGATACGAGAGGAAGTTGCAAAAGGCATGTTCTATAATGATGGGTACGGATTAGTTTGAATTGTTGTACAGATGTGCTCTTCGTATCGATGGATACGAGAGTTACAAGCACTAATGTATTGGAACACTCTATTTCGATGGATACGAGATATAGGGATTCAAATGCACTTTGTATCGATGGATACGAACGATACGAACACAAGTACATGGTGCATTTCGTATCGATGGGTACTTGACCAATTCAATCGGTGAGAAAACCGGGATACGAATCGATTTTTTCCGTTGGATACGAAGGAGTATATATAATTTTCTGTACTTAGCATATTTTCTCACCTTGCTATTTCGTATCCAAATAGAGAAAAGGAAAAGAAATAAAAACTGTTCTTCGTCTCCAAATGTAACCCAGTTACCGAATCCAAATCCCCTTAAACCTTAGGTAAACCACTGATTGAATCATGCTTATAATTATGAGATTCGATTTTTGTGCCCCCTCGTTCACCAAAATCGCCATCTTCGGCGTCGTTGTCGTCGGAGGGTAGATGAGGTGGAGTGGAGAGCATTGCTAATGGCGATTTGGAGATTTGGAGAAGATGGACATTAGCTGGAGAGGAAAAATGAATACGGAGTCACTGACTCTAGATCTGACTAACTCAGGTGGTGATCTCACATCGATGCAAGGGGACGGATGTGGAATCGATCTGGATGTATGAGGTCTTAGAGATAGTGGATGTGAAGTAATTGACATGGATCGATTCACTGGATCACATATGCGATCGATATGAAAAAGCATGTCGATGGATGTGGTGGAAAGCAATTTCCATGATCGAGGTGAAAAGTAAGCATCTGGAAACGATGCGGAAGGAATAGTTAGATGATCGATACGAGGTGAAGCAACTCGTATCGATATGGGGTGAGGCGTCATCTAATCGATTCAAAGCCAGAGTTCATGGATCAATACGAAAGAACCATTTTCTATATCGGTCAGGTGTTGCCGTAGGGAACAAATCGATACGAAGTGATCGATATGGAGCGATCGATACGGGAAGATCGATACGAAGTGTTCGATCAATACGAACTGGTGATCTGTCTGACCGTTTTGATCGATACGAATGTTAGCTTTAGGGGAACGATCCGAAATGAATTATGATGGATACGAATTTCACGACTTTTACATACTCGAACACTTGACCCCGACGAGCTTTAGCCTTGCATATTTGGACCCGACCCTAGAACTGCATATATGACTATCCTTCAAAGCTCGTCGATTGAACTGTAACTTGTTAAACATAACAAACTTTTAATATGGATCGTTCTCCGAAGTTAGAATGGCATGGCTGAGACGGTCAACAATGACGGTCACTCCGATCAGATCTTGAAGTTTTGTTTCTTTACCATCTCTTAACCTTGTAGAAATTTAGAGTACTATGCAGCACTTCACTACACAACACGATCACTCACTTTGCACTGGGGGGATATCTGTTTTCAACCATCTAATAGTGGTTTTTACTGATTTTAATAGCTATGGATCCTGGAAGCTTAGAACAACAAGAAGCTCAAAGTCCTCCATTCTCTAAAATTGATAGGCTGAACGTCCTGGCTGATATAGTGAATCCTGCTCCGGATGAGCTGCCGGATGTAGTGGAGGTAATGACTCCAGTAGATTATGTCCAGTCCAAGATTAAAGAAGAGGTGCAAGGTAGAATTTGCCTTAGGCATGGGTTGTCTTTTGAAGAAGTCCGACTACCAGGATCGGAGGATAGAGCACACTATCCCCCGAAGGGATTCACCGCATGCAACAGATTTATGTGCTAGGCATGGGTTATCCATGGCACTTTTCTTCTCTTCATGAATGTCCTATTCGTCCGCCAACTCCTGAAGAAATCATATACATCTACAATTTCAAAAGACAGACTAGGAGTCCTTCATATGTCTTCCTTGAACCCTCGCCCAACTTCCGAGTCTTAACGGGTGCATGGAATAAGCTTTCCCTATTCAAACACGAATGGTTCTATGTACGGTGTCCTCCCGGATTTGCAAGGAGATGGTTGGAAGGACGTAAGTGCTACTCTTGTCTTCATCTTTAGTTCAAATATTCAAGTCGTAACTTCTTTCTTAATCATACTAATATCTCCAATTCTTTCAGGTGTCTGCCCTCGACCTGAAGGCGTCGAGTATTCTAGGGCCGTCGTAGCCATTTGTGCCACTCCCATTAAGGATCGGGACTTCAAACTCCTTGTTACTGATGAGCTGCTCTCATTGTTTGGACTGTTGGAAGACGACCGCACAATTGGGCTTCCCGGTAGATAAGTGGTTCCGAGAATTGCAGTCGAAAGAAGGGTACAAGCAAGTGACCCCATGGTACCCCCAGTTGAGGGAACCCAGGAAGACATTAAAGAAGGAGAGATAAGAGAATCTCAAGATACGGGGCTGAGAGGCGAAGGCGTAGGCCCCGGAAAAGCGCCAGTAGTCGAAGCGCCATAGACCAGCCAAATGCAAATTTCCCCGAAGAGGAGAAAAAGGTTGGTGTACAAGTTGCGAAAGAGCAAGGCCGGGGCAAACCTAAATTTCATCATAACCCAATCGAAAAGGAATCGTCTTCCCAGCAAATAGAAAGTTCGCTGAAGGGACTCTCTGACATTCCGATTCTGGACAATATATTAAATTACAACTTTGCCAACATTGACGTTGAAGGGCTCAACTCTCCCACGAGAAGCGGTGAAGGCATGAAACCTTCCAAAAAAGAGGAGGAAACTCCAATGAGAAAAGCCAATGTTACTGGTCCGTCGGAGGGAAAACCTAGGACACACAGAGACACTCGCACTCCACCATTCACCTGCGATTAATTCCTCATGTTTCAACTTCTAATATGCTCTTATTTGGTTCCGTTATAGGTGCAATGTCACACTCTCACACTTTTGACCGTCTCTGGGGCTCCTCCACTTATTATCATTCGGGTCGAGATTCTGATTCTGGAAGGTGCAGAGACAAAGACGATGGGCGAGACAAAGACTACTATTCTTGAATGTCTTCTTCCTTATCCAGATGAAAGTCTCAACCATATGTTCCTCGCTAGGATAATCAATCACACCTTCCCGCTCATAGCGGAGATAAGTCATCCCCCAGTGTTCTCAAGCTGCTGCGCCTCACGACCAACTTTCCGGGTCATCCATTTCAAGGCAATCACGTGAGCACCATTTCGGCAAGCATCCGCTTGCTATTCTGATCCACTTTTGACGGTTCCTGCTCTTGATCCTACCACAGCGGAAAAGTTGGTTGAACTAAAAGTTACTTTTCCAAAAATCTTCTTTGATGGACTGAATTTCATCCCCTTCGTACAGGTCATTCCTGGAAGTGCCAAAGAGAGCTCATTAGCATGTATAAATGACGTGTATGTCCAACATAAAGTGTTCATTCTAGTTGAGAAAGTCTTTAAAGTTTCCATTGAGCGCCAACATGAAATTGATCGCCTCAAGTTGGAGGCCATTCACAACAAAGAAATCATCAAACATCAAGATGCTGAGCTATTCGAATATAAAGCCCAACTTACCGTGACAGAGAAGAATGCGAAAGAAATGGCGGAGGCTGTAAGTCGTTCAGATACTTTGCACAAAAAGGAACTGGATGCAGCGCTCCATCACAGTGGCACTCTAGCCTAGAGAAGGACTCCTTACAAAAGGAGAAAGATGTCTTTGCTTGCCGCATTGAGGAGCTAGAAAAATTATTGTTCAATGAGAGGGAGGAAAAAATCGAGGCACGAAAAGAATTGCAGAGATTTTGCTAGGAGATCGTGGAGGTGAGAAAATTAAAAACAAAACTTGACGAACAACTTGCTCAGATCGAAGCCTTGAAAGAAATAACCCTCGAAGAGGGAAGAAAAGAAGTGCTGGAAGAAGCCAACTCCCGGGTGGAAGCTTCCACCGAGTCCGGTAGAGAGGAAATCAAGAACTTGTTCGATCCTCCCATTGCCGAATATAACACCAAAGTTCTTCTTCATCAACACTTGACTTTTCTAGGTGAATGATATCTTGAATCGCTTGCCAAATCCTTGGAGGCTATCCTCAAAATCAAAAGTGATGAGCTGGGAGTGGCAGAACTTAATGAGGAGGCTCTATTGCGAGAAGTGCTCCAAGGAAACGAGCCATCTGACCTGGCCGCCGTGAAGCTTCAGTTCTCTAGGGCTCCTGCACCTGACAAAGAAAGATAGGACATCATTGGGTCTTCTGGGACTGATCTCAAGGGTCCTTCTCCTACTCAGATGGTCGGAACATCATCTTCTCAGCCTTCGGAGCAACATATCGGCTATGATCCGGACAGACCTGCCCTTGGTCTACAAATGCTATCTCCCATTCTTGAAGGGAGCACTCCGATGAACACAGAGAGCCAACCGGATGCTGGTATTGTACTGGACTTTCTTGAATTCAAAAGGTTATTATCTTTGGCACATAACGGCCATTGACTAATGCTTGTGCTTTAATTAACTTTTATAGGTCATCTCGGTTCAGAGCGAACTCCTAGGAGCGATGTCGCCACGGAGCAGCAAGATATGGTAGCCGAGGCTCCGGCTGCTGCAGATATTCCTAGGCCCACCGCTTGTGTCATCGATGCACTCGAGGAGGATAAGCCTGAGGACCCATCTCTTAGCGAGGATTGGGACGATGTTGTGATCACGGGCGCCTCGGAGCAGACTGCCAAAAGTAGTATGAAGGAGTAGATCGAAGAGGTAGAGAGAACGAAGCACCGAGTTAAAATGGAGCCCGTTGAGGTCGCAGCCGAAGATCCTATTCCTGCACCTTTGCAGGTCATCCCACCTAGCGGGACAATTCCTGTTGAAATTCCTCCTTCTTCTTTAAGTGTCTTCGCTAAGGGCAGCAAAGGGTCCCATAAAAGACGCTCCACAGATTCAACTCCTGAAAAACCGAAGAAGGAGAAGAAGGAGAAGAAATAGTTAGTGTGTTGTGTCATTGTACATAGTTTGAATAAGTTAAACGTGTATTTCTTTTTTTAATAGTAGATGTACGGGCGTGGGTCCGAACTTTTGAATAATTTGTAACGAACTTTTGAGATAGTGAATAAAAGTTTTTTTTTGATCAATCATCGTGTGAACTATTACTTCAACAGTAGAGTATTTACTTCCCATTTCATGTACTTGTAATAATTTTCACAAGTCTCATTAATAATTCACTATCTCCATCTCAAGGCTTTCCTGTAGTCATTATCTTAAGTCGCAAGCAGCGCTAAGCCGGAACTGTAATTAACTATTATGTTCTCCCGCTAATAGTTCGAGTCTCTTCCGCCGATTTGAGATTGGAATTCGTGGGATAGAGAACAGTCGAAATCCGTCCATCCACCCATTTGGTTTTCGAGTTAGCCCGCGGTATGTGGACTTAGAATTTTTCGCAGGTGGTTATCTATATTCCAATCGCCCATTCTCTGATCCGTGCTCCGAAGACTCATAGTTTTTAGCGTGGGGATTCGCATTTCCCTCATAGCAGTCATTCCTCTATCGAATGATTTATTCTCCAGTCCATGATCGGGGACTTAAAGTTTTCTAGTCCGCAGCCAGGGACTTAGAATTTTTGTCGTAGGCAGTCGTGTTTCCGCCCGAATGGTTTATACTCTCCGGTCCGCTGTTAGGGAGATAGAGTTTTCTAGTCCACAGTTAGGGACTTAGAATTTTTTAGTCCACAATTAGGGACTTGGGATTTTCTAGTCTACAGTCAGGGGCTTAGAATTTTTTAGTCCGCAGTCGGGGACTTGGGATTTCTAGTCCGCAGTCAGGGACTTAGAAATTTCATCATGGGCAGTTGTGTTTCCTCCCGATTGGTTTATACTCTAGTACGCAGTCAGGGACTTAGATTTTTCTAGTCCTCAGTCAGGGACATAGAATATTTTAGTCCGCAGTCAGGGACTTGGGATTTTCTAGTCCGTAGTCAGGGACTTAGAATTTTTTAGTCTGCGGTCAGGGACTTGGGATTTTCTAGTTCGTGGTCAGGGACTTAGAAATTTCATTGTGGGCATTCATGTTTCCACCCGAATTGTTTATACTCTAGTCCGCAGTCAGGGACTTAGAGTTTTTGTCATTCTCTCATCATGGACAACCTTTGTTCCTTATTGTGAGCTTCGCTATTTGATTCGTTTACGGGAATTGCCAGCCGAGCAAACTTACAAAGCTCACCACGTTCGATCCCATCAAAGATCGGTGTGATTGATGGACTTCAAACTCTGCGAATCTATTCATACACCGCAGATATCAACATCAATTAGTTCCAATGCATACTTAGCATAAAATTTAATAACAGTAGCTTATGCAAAGGAAGCTCTAAGAATTTATTCATCATAAGAAGAGGAACAGAATAATTTTTCTTATTACATACTAAAAAGGTCAAACATCAAAGCAAATGTCAAAAGCAACTAGTATTGAAATATAAATGAAATAGTCTAGGTGAAATAGCATCGTAAATGCTCACTATTCCATGCTCTTGGAAGTGTCACGCCATCAAAGTCACTAGCTTGAAAGTCCCTTCTCCAACCCTCTGTTCAATGACGTATGGGCCTTCCCACGTCGGGCTCATGTGTGACGGGACAAGAAAAACCCGTTTCAGGATAAGGTCGCCAACCTCGAAGGTGCTTGATCAGACTTTTGAGTTATAGTACCGGGCGACTCGATGTCGATGTGCAGCTGCTCTCAAATGGGCCTCCTCGTGTTTCTCATCAATGAAATCCAAAGATTCCGAGGGAAGATCCTGGTTCGTTTTGGGGTCGTAGTAAGTCACTCGATGAGAGGGGACTTCGAGTTCCACTGGAATAACTGCTTCGGCTCCGAAAGCTAGAGAAAATGGAGTGTGGAAGGTCATAGACTTGTAAGTGGTCCTGTAGGCCCAAAGTGCCATAGAAAGCTCATCCACCCACTTGCCTCTAGCCTTCTCCAAACGCTTTTTCAGAATAGATTTGATAATCTTGTTTACATCTTCAACTTATCCATTCGCCTAAGGGTGAGCGACTGTCGCAAACCGCTTTTCAATACGATATCTTCGAAAAAACTCCTTAAATTCTGCATTATCGAATTGAGTACTATTGTCAGTCACTATAGTCCGCAGAAGACCGAAACGAAACACGATATTCCAAAAAACAAAATTGATAACTTTCTTGGTTGTGATCGTGGCTAACGGTTCCGCTTCGGCCCATTTGGTGAAATAGTCAACTGCGACAATCACATATTTCGCACCACCTTTGGAAATTGGAAAAGAGCCGATGATATTGATTCCCCACATAGCGAATGACCATGGACTAACCATTTGTGTGATCTCTATTGGCGGAACTCTCGAGACTTTCGCATACATCTGGAATTTAACGCATCGTCTCACATAATCAGTGGCATCCCGGTTCACAGTTGGCCAGTACTATCCGTAGCAGAGTATCTTTTTTGCTAACATTTTCCCCCCAATATGATCGATGCATTCCCACTCTTGGACTTCTTTTAGGACATGCTTTATCTTGTCATGAGCGATACACCGAAGTAAGGGAATGGAAAACCCCTTTCTATACATAGTTCTTTCTTGCATAATATACCGTGAAGCTTTACGAATGACTTGTCGCTTTTCGTTTCTCTTTTCTGGTATGATTCCATGCAACAAGTATTCTTTAAATGGAGTCATCCATGATTCCCTCTCGGGCTCCGTCTCCAGTATTTGGTTAACTTCCATCATATCTATACTTGGAGCGTGCAATGTCTCGACTGGAACCAAACCCATCTGTTGCGCATCACTAGTGCTCGCGAGCTTTGCCAATGAGTCAGCTTCTCTGTTCTGCTCACGCGGGATATGCAAAATGTCATAGTATTTGATATCCACCAACAGCTCCTGAACTCGGGTAAGATACGGGGCAAGTCACTATCCATTAGCCTGATAATCTCCCCTTACCTGATATACCACTAGTTGTGAGTTACATAAGATTTTAAGAGACTTTACTCCGAGCTCCGTATCGAATTTTAGCCCGACGATCAACGCTTCATATTCGGCTTCGTTATTTGTAGCAGGAAAATCAAGCTTCAAAGCGTAGCAAATTGACCGGTTCTCAGGGGTATGAGGACTATCCAAGCTCCGGAACAATGATCATTAGATGCTCCGTCGGTAAACATCTTCCATCGTACAACAGGGATTACTCCGTTCTCTGGGGGCCCGTCCTGCATGGTAAACTCCGCTATGAAGTCGGCCAATACTTGTCCCTGAATGACACTTCGTGGTAGATATTTAATGTCAAAGTGGCTGAGCTCGATGTTCCATTTAAGTAACCTTCCAGGCATCTCAGGTCATTGTAGAACCTGCCGCAATGGCTGGTCAGTATACAGGTTGATTGGATGAGCCTGGAAATATGGGCGAAGCTTGCACGACGCGATCACCAAGTAATATGCCAGTTTCTCTATTTTCAGGTAGATTTTTTTTTGCAGATCAAGCGGGGTTAAACTGGACCCCTACCAGATTTATTAAATTAAGGAAAAGCTACAATAAAGGACACAACAAGCTATGTCCAGAAAAAGAAAAAAACCCAAAAAAAGAGAAAACAGCCACACAAGAGAATCAAAGAACAAAAGCAAAGAAATACACAGGGATAAAAGCACAGAAACTATGGGATCCATGGCTCGATCTGGTCATCTAGAATAGCATGCACGCTAGCCCTCATTCCCATCAATATTTCTTGCCTTAAGTTTTCGGGTAGTTTCTTTCTGCCCCATTAATCGTTTACAGACATAATATACCAATCTCTGAATCCGGTTCTCCTCACGAATCAAGGCGGCACTTATAGCATGTATCGATACAGCTAAGTAAATATACAACTCCTCATGGTCTATCGGTTTTGACAAAACATGGGGGTCACTCCAAATGATCCACCAAAGCTCGGAACGTGCCTTCACAATCTTGCGTCCACTCAAAATCCCTCTTTCCTCTCTTTATCAAGTCAAAGAAAGGAATACATTTATCGGTCGCCATGGAGATGAATCGACTCAAAGCAACGACCTTCTCGTTCAAAATCTGCACTTGTTTAATAGTTCTGGGTGCTTGTATATCCCGAATGGCTTGAATCTTTTCTGGATTTACTTCAATTCCTCATGCATTGACAATAAAGCCCAAGAACTTCCATGACGCAACACCGAATGAACACTTCAGAGGGTTGATTTTCATGTTATAAAACCGAAGGTAATTGAACATCTCCACCAAGTCTTGAATGTGGTCATTTGATCGCCATGACTTCACGAGCATATCATCCACATAGACTTCCATCATCCTCCCGATCCGATCCTTGAACATTCGGTTAACCATACATTGATAAGTTGATCCAGCGTTCTTCAATCTGAATGGCATCACTACATAGCAATATAACCCAACATCCGTCACAAAACTGGTATGTTCGTGGTATGGGACATGCATCGGGATTTTATTATACCTCGAGTATGCATCCATAAATGACAACGATTCATGCCCCGTAGTCGAATCAACTAGCTGACCAATTCTAGGTAGGGGAAAACTATCTTTAAGGCACACATTGTTCAAGTCCAAATATTCAATACACGTTCTCCATTTCCCATTCGCCTTCTTCACCAATACAGGATTTGACATCCATTCGAGATAGAGGGCGTCGCGAATAAACCCGTTGACTTTAAGTTTATCCACCTCCTCTTTAAGAGCAACGGATCTATCCGGATCCATGCCTCATCTTTTCTGTTTCACCGGAACATACTTCGAATAAACGTTTAATGCATGGCTCGAAATGGCAGGCGAGATCCCACACATGTCAGAATGGGTCCAAGCGCATACATCCAGATTCGCTCGGAGGAAATCAGTAAGTTCTCTCCTCATCGAAGGGTTGAGTTGCGACCCAAACTTCAACAATCGCGATGGGTTGTTGTGGCTGACTGTGATATCAATTATTAGCTCAGCCGACGCCGCCTTGTTCTCCTTGGGTTCCTCCTCATCGTCCCTTGAATCAATATCTCTATAGAACCGACTGTGATGCCCAAGCAAAGGCTTGGGCGCCATTTGTCAATCTTTAGTAACTTGGATGCGGACAGACTTATCCACACCCTTTCCCTTCTCTTTTCGCTGAGCCTCTCTCAACTTGGCTACATAACCGGCACGTCTAGTTGCCTGATCACCATCCACAACACCTACTCCGTTATCAGTCGAAAATTTCAACGTCAAACACCATGGGGCCAAAACTGCCCGAAATTCAGCCAAGGCCAGACAGCCCAGAAAAACATTGTACGGTGAATATACATCCAGAACTATATGAACGGTAGTATCCGCACCCTCCTACGTTCACCTTCTCCTAACTCAATTAAAAATTCAACATAACCTACTGCTTCAGTAGCCACGTCGTTGAAACCATGTATACGAGCTTTAGATGGTTTCAAATCCTTAGCTTCCATCCTCATTTGATCATACGCCTTCTTAAAGATAATGTTCACAAAACTACTACAATCAATCAAAATCCTTCTTACTAGGGCAGGGCCAATCATGGCTGAGATGACCATCGGATCAATAGTAGGGGCCTCTACTCTATCGGTGTCTCTGCTTCTGAATACTATATCATCCGTCATTGTACGTTGTTGCTTGGCTGAAGTTCCATCCTCCGTATTCAAACAACGTTCAAAGTCCACTTGTCTCATTGAACTAGCATAACATTCCATTTCTTACCAACTCATGTCCGTAGGATGAGGTCCACTAACTATCATATTTATTACCAACCTTCCACTGGTCCGTCCAGGCTCCTCAGCCCTACGCGGAGCCTACCCCCGATTGGGGTCAGATGTCCCCTGTCCACCATCCTGCGGATTTTTCACAAATTGCTGCAACTTTTTCTCTTGAATCAACTTCTCAATGGCGTCCTGGAGATGCCTACACTCATCTGTATTGTTCCCATAACATTCATGAAACTGACAATACTTCCCGGTTTGCTTTTGTGCCTCCGTTGATTCTTTTGGACGCGGCTTCTTATATTGGAAAGTATTATAGGTGGATAGATAAATGTTCTCCAGGGATGCATTCAAAGGTGTATATCTTTCATACATAAGAAACTTGGACATCCACTTTCCAGGCTCCCTCTTCCGGTCATGATTCCCTTGTCCACTTTTTTTCTATTGATCCGACTTGTTTTGAACATTGACCTGAACCTTCTCAGAACTCTCGCCAGACTGCTTCACTGCGATGTTGCTCTATACCGCTTCTCCGCTCGGCCTGACAGTTTTCCAGCTAGCCAACCACCGAATTCGGATTCAGGGTCAACCCCCCTTGTCACAGCCATAAGTATTGTGTGGTCATTAGGGTTACTAACTTCAGTGGTAGCAACATGAAATCTCTGCAAGTTGTCCTTTAGTGATTCGCCCGGAGCCTGGATTACACTGGAAAAGGACATCACATCTTTGGGGGCGAGTAGTGTGAATCTGGAACTGCTCCACAAATCTTGTAGCAAGCTCATCAAATCTTAAGATCGATCGCGGGGGTAGTCTTGTGAACCCCATCGTAGCGATCTAAGAAAGAGTTATAGGGAAGCATCTACATTTGGTAGCATCATTCGCTCTTACTGAGTCCATCAACCATTTGTACCTCATGATGTGCTGCCTAAGGTCAGTTTTCCCTTCATAAGTAGGCAACATAGGCATGTTAAACCTTCTAGGATACTCCGTATGTAAAATACTGTCGGTAAATAGGGTGTGGCTCCTAGAAATTCCTCAATCGTCATTTGTCAAGCCCTGGTTTTCCCTCATTAGTTGTCTGACCATTGTGGATAAATCCGGTGTCTAGATAGGTGGCTCCAAATGGTGGTCATGCTCCACCGCGCGTGAATGTTCTGGTCGTTGTCTCTAGGCCATTTCACGCCTCGTTGGCCTATCATCCTCCTGATATGTACCTTGAGCATTCACTTCATTATCATCCCGAGGAGGTAGTTGATCAGCATCCTAACATACTCTAGCATCTAAGTCCCTGAATCCAGCATGAGCATGGTTCTCCACTTGTACTTGGTGAGCTATCCCTCTGGTTGAGGGATCGGTACCGATCCCTATAGAGGGATCAGCACTGAATCGTCTTGGCAGGCCATGTTGGTCTGCCGAGAATAGCTTTATCGCTCCAGTTCTTGTTGCTTCAACTCTATGATGCTAATTCCTATGGTGCTCGTCCAATGAAGTTGAACTATCTGATGCTGAGTAAGAAGCGAGATCCCTTCTGGCGCTTTGGCGTTGTTGTTGAGCAATCTGGTTCATCAAGTTGGCATTAGTCCAGATTTGCTCATTTAGCTGCCTACGACATGCCATCAGCTCTCGCATTAAGTTATTAAATTCGGCTCAGGTAATGGAATCAGTAAGGTTCTGAACTGAAGCAGGTTCCATATTCACATTAGCAGGTTGGTTGCTTGGGCCCCTTTGTTGGACACTGGCAGTTTCATTGGCATCAACATTGTGGGAAGTAGATCTGGTGCGCCTTACCATCCTGGATTTCTTTGCTTAGATCTTAGGAAATCTGAATAGTATCTACAAGCCTCTAAGGATGAATCTAGATCTCTTTCGGGGGATTTCTTCAATCCAATAGCAACAAAGGTGATCCTAATAGCCTGAGAATTGTCATTCTCAGTGAACGTACCAAAATGTTTTGCAACCAAATTAGCCACAAACACCAAAGAACAGATTTGAGTAGTGGAATAAATGAAGAAATTGAATGAAAACAGAGGAGAATAACAAAATATCAAAGAAACATAGCAAAAAGCAAAAACAACAAGATTTGTAGTGGTTCGACGTTGATTGCCTATGTCCACTTTGAATATTCTCTTTATTACTTCTTGATTGACTTGATTACAATTACAAACAGCAAGGAATTAAAAGAGATCAGAAAAGAATGGAGGAAGTTAGTTACAATAATGGCAGAGTTGAACTAACAGCGTAAGAGTCCCTAAAATGGCTCCATGTGCCTATATCTATAGATGATGGCGGCCTCCAATATGACTCAAACTTCGGCAACAGGACCTCCTCCACCATATTGGCCCATCATAGGAAGGGCTAGGTCCAACTCCCAGTGGATAGGGATCGGTACCGATCCCTCCACGAGTTGAGTTTGAGCTAGCGATCCCTATGGTAGCTTTCTTATGATCTATAATGATGGTGCTTTGAATATTTTAGTGCTTGGACTTGTGGAGCTTGAGTTCTTGCAATACTTCAACTCGAACCTAGGCTTGGCCTAGGCAATGCCGATCCCTCCTTTGAGGATACCATGCCGATCTAATCCCTCTAAATACATTATGTCGATCCATGTCTCTTGAATGTAATATGCTGATCCGTGTCACTTAAATGTAATATGCCGATCCGTGTCTTTTAAATGTAATATGTCAACCCTTACTCCACTAGCCATGCCCTGTCGATCCATATTATACGAACCATATCATGTCGATCCTTATCCTTCGAGGACACTATGTCGATCCATACTCCACTCCAAATACATTATATCGATCCCACTCTCACAAGCGCATCACACCGAACCCTTTAGCTTCATAAGTCATGCCGATCCCTCTACATTCTCACCCAAACCAACTATCTCGCCAAAAAACTATGCCGACCCATCACCGTACTAAGTCTATATCGATCCCTTTGTTACCTCATCCAATTTGACCAGTGTCCATGTTGTTCCCTATTCCAACCAAGCTAAACTCCATAGTTCCGACATCCTGTGTTGTCTATCTATTAACTCTATTCACCCTAGACTGCATACCACTTCCCAGGCATTATGCTTTGGTCATGCGGCTGATGTCTCGTGATTACCCTTCTCATCATTAGTCGAGCTTGGGCTTCGTAGTCAGCCCTATGTAACCAGGTCAAGGCACCGGGTAACAATATCCTAAATAATGTTACAAAAAATAAGGGGTGTTACAAACTCGCCTTCTTAAAGAATTTCGTCCTCGAAATTACGATAAGGTACAAAACAAATCAATCAAAGTGGTAAAACATACCATCAAACAAGTTAGGATAAGCATCTCTCATCCTACTTTCAGTCTCCTAAGTACAGTTCATGTCATCGTCGCTCCACTGGACTTTAACTAATCTAACTGTCTTGGTTCTAAGCCTCTTCTCATCTCTTGCAACAATGCGAATCGGCTTTCTCAACATAGTCAAGTCCGGTTCTACTACTATGTCATCTAGCACAGTCAATGCAATAGTAGTCTCCGGTTCAACACACTTTCTAAGATGAGAAACATGGAAAACATCGTGGACTCCTTCCAAACTGCTCGGTAATTTAACTCTATACGCGAGTTTCCTGATCCTCTCAACAAAACGAAAGGTTCCAATGAATCTCAGTGCCAGTTTTCCTGATCTTACAAATCTGATCACACCCTTCATCGGTGACACCTTAACGAAAACCTGATCTCCAACTGAGAACTCTAAATCTTTTCGTCATTTATCTGCATAACTCTTCTACCTAGTCTGAACCTCCTTTAATCTAGCTCGAATGACCTCAATCTTTTCTACAACTTCTCTAACTAAATCTAGACCAAGAACCAACCTATCCCCGGTCTCTAACCAACATACGGGAGATTTGCATGGCCTTCCATACAAAGCTTCAAATGGTGCCATCCTAATACTAGTCTGATAACTGTTTTTATATGAAAACTCGACTAAATGTAGATGGTCCTCCCATGATCCCCCGAAATCTAATATACAAGCTCTTAACAAATCTCCCAAGATTTTGTTAACTCTTTTTGTTTGCCCATCTGTCTGCGGATGGTAAGCGGTACTCATCTTGAGCTTGGTTCCCAAAACTTCCTGTAGACTCTTCCAGAACTCACTAGTGAATAAGGAATCTCTATCACTAACTATGCTGCTAGGAATTCCATGCAATCTAACTACATTCTGCATAAATAACCTCGCCAAAATAGGTGTCTTTCTGGTTGACTTAACTGGAATGAAATGGGCACTCTTGGTCAATCTGTCTACTATGACCCACATACTTTCATTTACTATGTTCGTCCTTGGCAACCCATCAATAAAATCCATAGAAATAGAATCCCATTTCTAAACTGGAATATCTAATGGTTGAAGCAATCCGCTTGGCTTCTGTTGTTCAGCCTTTGCCTGTTGGCAATTCAAGCACTGCTTTACCCATAAGCCAATATCCCGCTTCATACATTCCCAGAAGAAACTTCTTTTCATATCCTGATACATCTTAGTTCCTGCTGGATGAATAGTGAACTTCGAACGATGGCATTCCTCCAAAACTTCTTTCCTTGTGTTTCCTACGCTCGGAACACATAATCTCCCTTTCTTTCTCAACCACTCGTTCTGGTCAAGACTGAAATCCTTTAAGTCATCGCTCTCAGTTCCATCTCTTAACTTCCTGATTCGTTCAGCTAACACTGGATCCTCCTCCTATTTAGAAGCAATCCTTTCGATCATCACTGGTTGAACTTCCAAACAAGATAATATAACAGTCTCTCCACTAGACCCAGCCTCAGATCTCCATTGCACTCTGCAGGCTGACAATGCTTCTAAATTTTTCCATTTAGCAATCATCGCCAATACTGCATTATGGTGCTTCTTGCTAACTGCATCTGCAACCTTGTTTCCTTTCCCCGGTGTGTGCTCAATCCCAAAATCATAAGCAGCGATAAGCTCTGACCACCTCTGCTATCTCATGTTCAGCTCCTTCTGAGAGAAAAAATACTTCAGCGACTTGTGATATGTATATAACTCAAACCACTCTCCCAAAAGGTAATGTCTCCACACCTTCAATGAAAAAATCACTGCATCCAATCCGAAATCATGCATCGGATATCTAACCTCATGTGGTCTAAGATGTCTAGAAGCATAGGCAATCACTTTACCTTTCTGCATCATCAAAGCTCCTAATCCTGTGCCACACGCATCTGTATAAACCACCAAATCCAGATTTCCTTCTAGAACAACCAATACAGGTGCATGTGTCAATAAGTGTTTCAAACTCTGGAATACTTCCTAACACTTATCGATCCACACAAACTTAACATCCTTTCTCGTTAGCTTGGTCATTGGTGCTGCTATCCGCGAAAAACCTTAATGAATCTCCGATGATAACCAGCTAATCCAAGGAAACTCTTTATCTCAGTCACTGTCTCGGGTCTCTTCAATTATTCACCCCCGCAATCTTTGTCGGATCTACTGACAACCCTTTCTTTGAGACTACATGACCAAGAAACTTCACATCCTTCTTCCAGAAATGACACTTCGAAAACTTCGCCTTTAGATGATGCTGCCTCAGCATCTCAAGAACCACTCTACGATGAACTTCATGCTCCATCTCATCCTTAGAGTATATCAAGATATCGTCTATGAAAACCAACATGAACCTATCCAAGTGCTCTCGGAAAACCCGGTACATCAAATCCACAAAGAATGTCGATGCATTAGTCAGTCCGAACGGCATAGCTAACCATTCGTACAATCCATATCTGGTCCTAAACACCGTCAAAGGTATACTATCCTCTGCTACTCTGAGCTGATGGAAACCTATCGCCAAATCCAATTGGGAAAATACATTGGCTCAACTTAACTGATCGAACAAATCGTCAATCCTCGGCAATGGATATCGATTCTTTATCGTCTTCCCATTCAACTTACGATAATCAATACATAGCCTTAACGATCCATCCGGCTTCTTAGCAAACACTACGGGTGCTCCCCAAGGTGAACTACTCGGTTTGACAAAACTTTTGCCTTCTAGATCCACTAATTGCACCTTTATTTTACTTAGCATGCCTTAATCTTATTCACCTTAGCTGTAGAGTTTAATGAGATTGAGATGTCAATAGATTTGATTTGATTAAGCTTCTTCCTTAGCTTGTCTTAATCTTTTTCCTCTTGCTCTTGTTAATGCTGGCTGGCCTTAAGTTTGAAATTTTTTGACAAATGAGAAATGAACATGTATGGAGATACACGGCCAAGGTTTAAGGATATAGGAATGGCCTCTTTCCTATTTTACCCCTCCCCTATTTCATGTTAACTCTTCTTTTAATTCATTATTTAAATGGCACGGCTGCCCCTTAGTTAAAATCAAATTCTAATCCCCTAATCAACACATTATTTTATTTAATTTAACTAATTAAATATCGTCAATAATGTTACCATAAATATGGGGTGTTACAGTTTGTGTGCACGATTTTAAGCTAACCCCAAAGAATCACATTTGCGAGCTATGAAACGGATTCTACGTTTTTTAAGCAAAACTAAAGACTATGGACATTTTACCCGAAAGAATGTCCTTTTGAGTTGGTGTCATATAATGATGCAGACTTTGGAGGATGTCCAATGGATCAAAAAAGTACGAGTGGTACATGTCACTTCATTGGACAGTCTTTAGTATCATGGTTTAGTAAGAAACAAAATTGTGTTTCACTTTCAACGTGTGAAGCATAATACATCACTGCTACTCTTGCATGTGCTTAAGTAATCTACATGCAGCAAACATTTCAAGATTTGCTTATAAATTTGACTAAATCAATAATTTATTGTGATAATATGAGTGCTATAAATTTATCTAAGAATCCGATAAACCATTCAAGAACGAAACTGTTCGACGATGGAATGTCTATCGGTTTAGAAAACCGTCGAACGAATTTAAATTAAAAATAACCGCAAGCGCACGGCGTACACTTGTAGTACGTGGTGAATACGGGTCGATCCGCAGGGAATTGATGATTTTAAAATTCTATTCAATCAAATTAAACCAAAGTCGAGTGAAAGTTAAGCTAGAGAATTAGAAAATTAGCTAACTAACTAAAAGAAAAGAGATACAAATATAAGAGTTAAATGACAATTTAGAGAATAAATCCACTCTCTAGATCATGTAGTTCAACACATATGAAATCATAATCTCTCTTTTATGGTCATTAGTGCTTTAATTGATGTGCCTATCATAAGTATGACATATTTGTGCTATTAGTTAGCCAACATAGGCCATCAAACTTTGACACACCCCTTAAACCACTTACTAACTTTCATGAAAATTGACAATGAAAATGAAATCTATTTTAAGTATGGCCTATTAACTATTGATTAGAAATATAGACCATCAAATTTTAATTTCAAATCACTTTCTTATGCCATAATCATATTTTGATGAAGATCATTTGTGTTTGTAATTGTTTAAGCATAGTCTATTTGGTGTCAACAATATAGACTATCAAATTCAAAGCAAAAACGACAATTAAACCACTTCAATCATTCTTCATTAAGCACAAAAAGAGAGCATGAATTAATAAATAGTTGAAGCTACATAATTAGAGAGCTTCATTACTCCTAAATTGAAGGGGTTTAGCCTCTCATATTTGTCATTTGATTAACAAATGTAGCTTGCAACATGAAAGCAAAAATAAAGAAAAATGAAAGCTAAATGAAAGAAAACTATTCTACTTGCATGGAAAAGAAATCTACACTACAACATGAAAGGAAATGAACATGTAATTAAAAGGAAACAATAATTAACATTGCATAAAAAGAAAAGAAGATTACATAAAATAAAAATGGCTAAGTAGCCATGAAAAGAGAAAGAGAGCTTTCTTTTATTTGATCTAAACTAAACTAAAGAGAAGGAGGCCTAAGAGAGACTAAGGGAGGAGAGAGTTACATGAAACATAAGGAGATTTTATACATATGTTAAACCCTAATTCATAATTTTGGGGAATGCCCAAAATACCCTCTTAGGAAGTGTGGAGGCCAAGTAATCATTAGCTTCAAATAATCCTCATTTAAGTGTATATGAAGCCATTAATTCCATAAGCATGTGCATTAGCCTCTAATTTGTACATTAAGGTAGGTGGGTAGGTGGGGTCCTCCATTATCTTCACTTTGAATTATTTTCATCTTCATTTCTTCTCTTCACTCTTATGCATGCATATATCATCATGTAACCACTTGTAAAATTCACCAAATTTCCAACAAAACAACATAGAAAATTCCAAGTAAATTTTCACAATTTAATAAATGCATAAAAATGACCATTTTGCCCTTGGATGAAGATGAATATGTGACGATTTGAAAATAATATGAATTTTGGTTTAAACAAGTTAAAATACCCGATATGATCATTTATTTAATTTAAATAGATTAAATATGGTGGTAAAAATATACACATTTACGTGCACATCAAATACCCCCACACTTATCTTTTTATTCGTCCTCGAATAAAGGAAAACTAAGATAAATCCATTTTCGTAAGGAGCACGATTGCATTGAGCGTATGCAACAAGCCGTTAAACCTCTGGGTGTCCCCAGTAGGACGAGTGTTGTCTTGTGAGGGTTTTCAATGGATACTACCCACAAAATCCAAATGCAGGATGAAAATATTTACAAAATGCAAGATTTATTTACAAAGAGATGAATGCGAGTTTTTTGAAAATATTTTCAATGAAGGATTTACTTTTAAATAGACACAAATAAGTTAAATATAAGTTTTGGTCATTATCTTGAAATTTAAGTCATTTACTCGTCAAAGTTTCCAACAAAAATTAAGTTATCATAACAAATAGACAATAGTTTAACTCGTTGTTTCAGTTGATAACAAAGTGTAACCATGAAATAGGTCCTTAATTGATTATCAAAGTTTATTAAAGTGGTATTTCATTTCATTTCAATAACAAATCAAATCAAATAAGTTAAAATAGTGCTTAGATTTCATTTGCTTGCTCTCTCCATTTTTTTTTTGAAAATTTTATTGATATTTACAATATTTACATATGCCTAACTTAGATAAACTGAGGCCAGATATATTACCCATGCACTGCCTTGCGGACTGATGTGAGGGAAATACAGAGCGTGGCGAGTGAACACACGAGTGTGAACACCTATTGACTGTAGGCGTTATTAAAAAGAATTTTTATATATATACACCTAGCTCAGATAAACTGAGGCCAGATATACCGATCATGCACTGCCTTTCGGGCTTCATGAGAAAGGTACAGAGCATGGCGAGTGTACACACAAGTGTGCACACCTGTCGACCGTAGGTGTTAATAGAAAATATTTACATATATACAAATGTTTTTTTTCTTTTTCAAATTTTTTTTTATTTATAGAAAGAGAGAGTTTTTGCAAAATCATCTTAGCACCACTTAACTTAGAAGACAAAAAAAATGTTATATCCTTTACTTTAAATCAACCACTTATTTAAAACAAAGATTTTCAATTAGGATATATTTCATAATTATCACGTATGAATCTTCCTATATACTAGTTAAACCGTTATTATTGTAATCAAACTTCATTTTTATTTTTGTTAAGACGAATAAATTTTCAAAAATTTCAATTTAATAAACCAAAACCATATATTTATCTTATAGTGTTTCTTTAAAAATAAATTAAAATGCTTAAAAAATAAATTTGTTTTTTTTTTGAGATTTTTTTTATTTTGAAAAAATTAAAAAAGATGGTGAGTTTCCCCCCACACTTGATTTTGACTGTGTCCCCACAGTCAACCCAAGTGGAAGGAGAAAAAAAAATGACCTATATTTACACGAACATGAGCGATATTTACACGAGATCAGAAAGTATATCGTCAAAAAGTAAATGAAACGGTCTTCCAAAGACCAATTCATTTGTCTCGTCAAGTATATGAGACACAACTTAAGCTCGAAAAACCAAATCATAAAAGATTTCAAAGTTGAACTTTGATTTGGAAAAACGAATGTCATTTTATCGAAAATCGAATGGGTTGTTTTGTTTTCGATGATTTTTGGGGTTGATAAAACATTTGATTGAAATTTAAGTTTATTTTCACCAAGTTGAAGTTCAAACTTATCATTGAAAACTTCTTCAAAATTATTGATTTCAAAATCAAAATGGCGATGTAAATCTTCCCCTTCAGAATTTAACAACTCATTTTCGAAAATTCCAAAGAAATCGAGTTCATTGAATTCGTCTTCCTTTGTTGGATTATCAACAACTTCATTGCGTATATCAAGTTCAAAATCCAAAGTTGTTGTATTTAAATTTTCGAAATCGAGAAAAGGAAGATCGAATTTTAACTTTGGTTCCACACCCTCAAAAGAATTGAAATCCAACTCAATTACCGTGTTTTCAACAACTTCATTAAGATTATTATTTTCAATTTCAAAAGTTGTTATTT
Organism: Allium fistulosum; assembly: GCA_030737815.1. NCBI lineage: Eukaryota > Viridiplantae > Streptophyta > Magnoliopsida > Asparagales > Amaryllidaceae > Allium > Allium fistulosum. The sequence goes on along the minus strand of CM060907.1, from coordinate 821,507,429 downwards.
GAAAATCGTCAATTTGGGTAAAAGATGGATTATTACTTAACTCGTCACACGTTGGGATTTGGTTTTGTTGTTCACATTGTTTCATATAAGTTTCAAACAACGAATCCGTGTGATCATCGTAAATTTCATTCATTTGCTCAACAAAATCAAATTTATAGTTATTAGCATGAGGATTTTCACTTTGAATTTGTTGAGAACAGAGATTTTCAATCGTAGGTTAAGATTATTCCCATTGCCAAATTCGTTTGAAAAGTTGTTTCCATTTTCATTTTGAGTTTGAAATTCATTTTGGAGTTCGAAATTGAATTGGCATGGGTTATAATCGAAATTGTTTGAATTTTGAATTGAATTCAAATTTTGAAATCCTTGACTCGAGGTATTACACAAATATGCATTACACAAATCATTTATACTTTGATTCTGTTGTGTAGAGATTTCAAGTAGAGATGAAATGCTATTTTCGAGATTCGAGGGTGGTTCGTCATTTTGAAAATTTTGTGGTTCCAAACTCAAATCGTTTAAACAATAGTTGTTGTTAAAATATCCATACGGATTTGGAGTGAAATCATATGGATTATATTGATTTTCACAACTATTGTAAAATTCACGTAAGTGGGGAAACTCGGACATTTTCAAGAATGTTTTTGTTTTTTTATTGTTTTTTTAAGGAAAAATATTTACAAATAAAATTTATTTTTCAAAAGGGAAATTGAATTTTTTTTTGGTTTTTCAATTTCTTTTTTTTTGAAAAGGTTTTATAATTTTTTGGATTTTTGAAATTTCAAACAAAAAGTATTTAAAAATTTTCAAAGATAAAGGAATATATACAATTTTTTTAGTTTTGGATTTTGAATTTTTTTTAAATATGCATGAACTAATGCAACTAAATGAATGCAAGGTTTAATTACAAATGATTTATCCTAAGTTAACCCAAAATTGTATAATTACAAATTGTCTTAAATCAACAAGATAGTTCTCAGCCAAGTAACGGGCAGGAGTTATCGGTGCACCACGAATCACCATAGCAATGCAGCCGAAGGTTTAAGTACCTTCAGAGGAACAACCACTATAATATTTACAAATCACTGTAATATTTATAAATGGTTATTACTCTGCCGTAGCCTAGACACCAAGAAATTAAATTGTTCAAAGAAGACAACTTGTCAATATACAATTAAAAGTTATTGATGTCTAATTGTTATTATTAATCAAAATCTAGGATGAAATGCAAAACAGAAAATAAACGTGTATTAACAATGCAACTACAAATGATTTTTGTTTTTGTTTTTGGTTTTTTTTTTGATTTTTTTTAAATGCAAGCAAACAACAATGCAAGACAAACAAAAACAATAGATATATACAATGCAAGGCAAATAAAGAGAAAATTATAAGTAAGCAAGGAGTTTTTTTTTGGCAAGCTCAGCACGCAAGCAATTTATTTTAGCAAGCACTTCTGCTCCTTCTGCAATTCTGCTTTGGCAACCTGAAATAAAAACAAAATATATATACAGTTTTTTTTTTGTTTTTTTTTAATTTTTAATTTTTTTGAATTTCGACATCATTTTCTATGAGATAGCATAGAAAAAAATTTAATTTCGCTAGATTTCGTCTCTTCTGAAAATCAAATAGCTGCCGCTGAATGAAAATATTTTTCTAAAAATAAGACGTGAACTCGGTATTATGTCGTTACATGATTTATAAGTTTATAATAAAGTATATATAATTAAAAGTGTATAATCTAATAAAAGTTGAAAAAATGGAGTTGTTCGCACTCGAACTGCACTCTTGGGAGATAGGCATATGACTTTCCATTTTTCTATTTCAATTTTCACATTAGAACCTCTCCTCCTTTCTATTTTATATACAGCTATATTCATAACTTTTATTCTTACCTTAGAATCATATTAATTATTTATAGCATAGAGGTAAATTAATGTCTGCAGATTAATAATAACCAGGAAACTCTAATTCAGAAATAGCTGAATGAAATTTATATATATACATGAATAAAAAGGTATTTTTATTCATATTAAACAAACAAACAACTACTTAAATTTTTATAAAAATGTCGTCTCAAGAAAATTCCGACTACTCATCAATTGTATACAACACACTGACTTTGGATTCATCTAACAAATCTGCTCCATTTTATGTCCCTGTGAACATTACTCCATCTCCAAATCACCATACTGGATATACACTAAAGGGAAAAAGAACTAGAAGAAACTTAGATTTGGATCACCTTCTACCAAGGATAAAATCGATAACATTCATCACTGCCAACGTGAAACTTTAAGTTTATAACGTGAGATGTATTACGAGAAAAAACACCATGGAAGACGTTTAAATTTATCGAACAAGTTGCTCTTAAATTCTGTGGAACTACCCCTAAAGAGGTTATGCACAATCCATCTCCTCAACGACCTCAGTATCTCCAAATTCTTGGGATCAAGGTGCTACAAATATATCTCATATTCGACTTAATACTTGTTCTCCTATTAATCCATTACAAGAAGACACCAAAGTTGAACCAAACACGTTAGTAAACTAAAGTATTTTAATATGAGAATAAGGCTCAAAAATTGACAACTGTATGGAGTATAGTGTTTCAAATTTAAACTATACTAAGAAAAGGCTAACTTGTACAAGTCAGTAGAATCAGCCAGCTGAATGACACCATTCAGATGGCTAAATCTTAAAAATAAAAATCTATTTCATCTGGATTTCAACCGGTTGAACCACAAATTTAGACGGCTGAATCATTGCAAAAATGAACTGTTTACTTGCTGGTTGCAAAATTTTCAATTCAGCCAGTTGCCTGGCCGAAATTTTGTTTTTTAAATAGGCACTTGCACACTTCTCAAAGCACAAATCAATATTCAAACCAATACTTATTCTCAAAACCTACCTATTCATTCGTTATCCACTTCTACACCCTTTTGAAATAACAAAAGAAACCCTAAATTCTCAAAATAAAAATGATTGCATTTGGATCTTAGTATGTGGAGTTAAAATTTTTTTACCTTTACAAATATTAGGGCATATTTTAAGATGTGCTTTCGAAGGCTTAGACATTGATATGGTTGACATTGATATGTACCATCGTGACGAAGTGTCATATAGATTTTTGTCGGACGATCTAACCGAACTAAAATCTAGTGCCTTACGTCCTAAGGTAAGAACTATTCATCGTGCTCTCATTCACTCTCTTCAACTAAGTACCGATAGCTACGAAAAAGTTTATAAGAGTGATTTCCAAGCCTTATAGTTATTTATTCATCTCAACGTGTTAATTGGGGAAAGGTTATATTGGTCGAATTTCAAAATGTTAACAATAGGAGGAGTTATAAAACCATTCATTATGGAGCTTATATAATGAGGATATTACAAAATTTTGGAGTTAATTTGCCTGATTCCGACTTCACAACAATAAGTGAACTTAACTCCAAAACCCTTTGTCTCATGGGTCTTCCGAAGCATCCCGCGAATCAACAAATTATTAGTTTTAAAGAATGGGTCACCAATCGCAATTAAGGCATTCCGCAACCTCGAAACACAAATATTGCCTCTTCCTCTCAACAACCCCAACAAGAAAAAGATGATGATGAAATCCATGAATTAAATGTTGATGTGCCTCCTAAACAAGCTCTCGTCACATTATCCCGAAATCAAAGCAAGCTCAATCGCCATTTAGCTACCATTGAGAAAAATGTTTCCAAGACAAAAAAAAGCTAAACTCAATAAAAGGTTTTTTGAACAAGATTTGGGAAAAAGTGTCTTGTCGGCATCCACATCAACAGAAATTATTGAAATCCGGCACCATTTACTTGGACATCTTCGGAGGAAGAAGGAGAGGAAGAAGAAGAAGGAATGGAAGATTGATTTGGTATGTCTTTACTTATTATCTAGTCATAACTCTATCTTTTCTACTACTTATTTCAAGAACATATCTATGTAATATTTCAAGAACTGTAATATATTTTCTACTGCTTATTTATGATAGTTCTCTTATCGAATAATTGTTTCCTTTTTGTCGATGACAAAGGGGGAGAGTAAGGTAGTCATAATGATAAGGGGAGTATCGAGTCAGGGGGAGAATAATTAAATCCTTATATTTAATTCTTACATAGTTGTCATCATCAAAACGGGGGAGAATGTTAGGACCTCGAATTTTTATGTTTTGATTGTGACAACTATATAAGTAAATATTATATGAACTAACCAAATTTGCAGGAGAAGAAATCGTTAGAGAGATAATCACAAACATACGAAGACCAGGTTCCAGATTGTACCTACATTGTATTATTAAGTATAGAGTTTGAGTCTAGATGTAGAAATATGTTAAAATCTCTCCGAAGTGGTATACACATACACACAAAATATAAGATTCATCAAAACATAGAATCCCACTCAAAACAACACATTCAGCCGGCTGAATGTACACTTTCAACCGTCTAAATGCTGTGCACTTGCACAAAAAATTCACAATATTCAGCCGGCTGAAGTATAATATTCAGACGGTTGAATTAGGGCTATTTTGTACTATTTCTTTGCTGTTTTGATTTTCCCTCGATTCAGTTGGCTGAAACGTTTAGTTCATACGGCTGAATATTTATAACGGCTAGTTTTTGAAAAGGTGCTTCTCTTTCATGAACAGAAACAACTCATGATTCAAGAGTAGCTTCCATATCACTTCATGGCTACTCTTCATGAACATATACAACTTTTAATCTCTATATATAGTAAATAAATTCAACGTGAAATATCAATTTTCTGATTCGTAATTCTATTCATTCTTGCTATTTTAACTCTAAAGCATTCTATACATAAAAATTCTATTTTGATCACTTGTATATTCAAGTTTACTACTCCTATGATTAAATAAATTTCCTTTCTTCATGAACTACACAATATACCACAAAGGAGAAGATTATAGGAAAGGTGTACTTTATCAACTTATCAGTGCTATTCAAGAGCATACTTAGTCAGAAACATTTTTACTATTTGTATTGGAAGTCCTATTGTAGTATTCTTAGGCAGTTGAAGTCCTAATCGGTTGTCTAGACGGGTTGAAGTCCTGTTCGGTTGCTCAGGCAGTATAATACCTATTCCTCCAAGTTAAGTGAGGGTATCGATTAAATTCAGAAGGATTCTGGGACTGGATGTAGAACAAGAAGTTCAAACTAGTATAAAAATCTCTAGTGTCATTTACTTTTACTTTTATATTTATATTCCACACAAGTAAATAGTTTAGTTAATATTTCATATTACACGATCCTTAGTCACTTTCAGTAGATACTAGCAAAAAAGCTCCTACATTATGGATATTTATAGCCATCATTAAATTGAGATGTAGCAGGCTACAATAGATGTTGCGACTAGTGCTAGAGATTTGCCAAAATTATGAGAACCATGTCCACAGAGTGAACGCAAATGGTCAGCTCGTGGTCATTTGTAATCTGGGTAATTGATTTAATGGCGTATTACTAATAGCTAAAGGGGGAGCCAAATATGCTATCGTCGCAGTTGATTACTTCACCAAATAGGCTGAAGCAGAACCGCTCTCCATCATCACTACTAAGAAAGTAATTAACTTCATTACTAAAAACATTATTTGCAAGTTCAAGTACCGTAGAAAATCATCATAGATAATGGAACTTAGTTCGAGAGTTTCGAATTCAAGAACTTCTATAAGCATTTCCGGATCAAGAAGAGCTTCTTCGCTATGGCACACCCACAAGCTAAAGGGCAAGTGGAGGTAGTGAACAAAATCGTCAAATCCATCATCAAGAAATGGCTGATAAAAGCTAAAAGAAATTGAGCGGATGAACTTCTGCTTGCACTATGGGCTTATAGAATGACTCATAAATCGGCGACCGGGCACTCACCCTTCGCTTTGGCATATGGTTCAAAAGCAGTGATTCTAGTGGAATTGGAAGACTCCTCTCATCGGAGATGACACTTCAACCAAAGTGAGAACGAACGGCTCCTGTTCGAATCGCTTGATCAAATCGATGAGAAGCAGGAAGAAGCTGAGCTAAGGACTATTGCTCATCAAAAGAGAGTGGCATGACACTTCAATGCCATAGTACACAATCGCACCTTCGAAGTGGGAGAACGCATCCTGAAATAAATCTACCCGAGTAAGGGGCACTTGGCCCAAACTGGGAAAGACCCTATGTTATCAGCCAGAAACTTGGAGATGGAACTTTCAAGCTCAAAACGGCCAGTGGAATCCATATTCTCCGTGCTTGGAACAATGATTCACTGCGGCAATATTTTGTTTGAATTTCTATCTACGTATTTCCTAGTTTCGTAAAAAAGCCACCCAGGGATAATGGTGGCAAATAGGCAGGATTTGCATTTCTCTTTATTTTATCAATAAAGTTATTTCGCTTCTTGAACCAATGGAACCGCATTCATGTAAGCAACCTACTGTGTCAACGGAGTCAGATCGACTCGAAAACCATTCACTCGTTGCTTGGACTGGTGGAACTGCATCTAAGTACGCTTCATCTACACTCTTCTTGAACCGATGGAACTGTGTTCAAGTAAGCAACCCGCGAGTCCACAGAAGTAAATTGACTCAAACTGCCGGATCAATTGGGAAAATCAATCCTTACCCTCTGAGAAGTGGTGTTCCTCCAGCAACATCGGGAAGGCCTAAACCCTCGCGCGCACCTATAAGCCATGCCTCACTTCTTGGACTGATAGAACCGCGTCCAAGTAAGCACCTATTTCCTAAACCACTCGAACCGATGGAACTACATTCAAATGTGCCCCATTTCTTTCGCTTCTTGGATCGATGAAACTGCATCCAGGTAAGCTTTCATTCCTTAGCCACTTGAACCAATGGAACTGCGTTTAAGTGTGCCCAACTCCTTCATTTCTTGGACTAATGGAACTATTTCCAAGCAAGCATCCACTCCCTTGTCGCTTGAACCAATGGAACCGCGTTCAACCATACTTTGAGTCAACTCTATTACCCTGGTAATATCATCTGTTTGCAAAAACCTCCAAATTATCGATGTTTCTTTGGTAGTATCAGGAAATTTATCAGTTGTAGGATTGGTAGAAATCAATCCACACCGCACGAAACCCAACATCGCCTAGATATCGGTAATGTGAAGGAAAATCCAAGGATTAAGCTATCCACAGGTCTCAAGAAACAGAGACCGATGTATGGATAGAACCTCAGTACCAAACTCGGAGAAAATCCACTGTGACCAAAGTACACAGTGCTTGAAATCGAGCATTCAGACTATAAGTGCTCAGAGATAGGAGCTGTAATACATACTTGACTGGGGGCAACCAGAGAGTAGCTCAGAGCGCCTGGTACCACATCAAGTATTCGGAGTAACCAGCCTCATGGACTAGGGGGCACACCTCATACCAACACTTGGTGAGAATAAAAGTCACTCCATGGTTCTGTTATGTTGAACAAAAATTCTGGCAGGTATAATAGCGCTAAGTAAAATAGTAAAACTTAATAGCTGCAGTTACACTATATACACCATCTACAAGCATAGAATTGCGGTAAATAATTACATTGTATATCACATAGTACAACAATGTATATATGGAAATTGCAAGATGAGCAATCGTATTACCCACACATACAGTGGTATATAAACATGCACTGTACATAGAATGTAGAGAAGTACACAGAAGAGATTACAGTAGAAATACTAATCTTTACATTGCTTATATCACTTTATGTACAATATCAAACAGCGGGGCCCGTTCCCGCACACTGTCGGTTGTTTGGACACTAAAATGCAAAGTACAGACTCTACTGATGCAACAGCAAAAGAAAAGACGCTAAGTACAGACTCTACTTCTCAAAAAATCAAAAGACACAAACTAAAAGAACACCAAAACCCGGCTCCAGTGATGCTCGAGCCTATCATTTCTTCTCGTTGCCACCTTAGCCACTCTTACCCGGTCGGGTTAGGGTCTTCTTCTTCTTTCCACCACCTTGCTTGAGTTAGTTTCCTCAGACCCACTGACCGGCTCACCTGCAGACATTGGTTTTCTAGTCTTGATGGTGAATAGGAGTATCTTGGTCTTTGCAGCATCTGGCTTCACTTTAAGCTTTGCTTTCTCTCTCTCTTCCTCTTGAATCCGCTCCGCCATCATCTTATCCTCGGTTGCATCGGTAGTACTAACCATTTGAACATCCTCCTCCTGCGATATGGCAATGTCCCCACCCTTCCAACATTGCGATCTGTTTAGCACCGCATCCAGTAACGGAGGTGGAAGGTTGGGGTGTAGTAGTTGAACTTATGGAAACATCGGTGGAGGCGATGAAGATCACTTCAGATCGTGCGATCTGAGAAGTAGGAGGCAAAGGTGGGACGTCGAGTGGACCTATGAGTTCATAGAGAGAATAGTATAGCTCATAATAGATTCAGGAGTGACATCGACTTGTTGGAGCATAAAAAAACCAGAGAAATACCTGAAGTAGGACTCCTTGGTATGACGTTAATCTCGTATTTTCTGGTTGCTGGGAACTACCCAATTAACGGAATAGGGAAATAAGGCTCGTGCATTGCATTCGAAGAAGGGATGATAATCACTGGCTCCCCAGACTGCGAGACAGGCACTTCAGACCGACCCGAAGAGCTCGGACCAGCATGAGCAGCAGCATCCTTGGCATCATCCTCAGTGAGAATTGCCTTCCTTACGGCAAGCATATCTATCTCTTCGGCACTCAAGTACTGCACCAGTAGCTCGGTCTTGGAGAGGTCGCCTCCAACTCGGCGCAACACTTCTTCACATGCGTCAGCAAGGGTGGCAGGATAATCGTTTCCTAACCACTTTAGATCCCTGTGCATAATCACACTAGCATAGAAATGTTGGAGAGCTTGGTTGAGGTCTTCCCTCTCTTGGGCCCTCTTCTCATTCTCGTCATCCTGGGCTTTTTCAGAATCAATCAACTCGCTCTGGCAGACAGCAAGCTCGATGTTATTTGATAGCTTATCGGATGATAGAGTGTCTAACTTTTCGGCCAGCCCTTGGTTTTCCTCGCAGAGTTTCTGCACTTCTTCGTAGAGACATTCAAGTTCAGACGCCTGTTCGGAAAAGGCTTGGTCTTTTGCCTTTATAATTTCGGCCTTCTCTTCAGCTTGTTTCTTATAGCTCTCAGTTTCAAGATGAGCGGCCCTAAGATTATTCCTCATTACTATCTGTGCGTTTTTATAGGCACAGTTCATCTCTTCTATCAAACTGTCTACACTCGCTTTCCGTTCCAGAGAGAGATCTCTTTCTCAGGTAAATTCGATCAAGTCAACATCCTATTCTTTAATTTCCGTCTTCTTACTCTATGCTCTCCTTCTCGAGTGAATCAAGTTGTGTGAAGTTGATCTTGTTGACCTCAGAAAGAGCTTTGCGCAATCGTTGCCATCCAAAAATTGAGCCAATATCGCTTTGCATTACCTCCAAGTTTTTCACTGCACTTTCTCTAGTATTAATTTTGATGTCTTGAGCAAATTTTAATCCCCGCAAGTATAAGTATGGATAAGCAGCTTGGAGGTAGAATAAACAAGGTGGAGGTGTAATCATTGAGGTGCTTTGTAAAGGAGCAGAGGCAGCAATAGTTGTAATGGTCGATGATGAAGGAGTGTCTTAGATAATAGCATTTTAAGCTTCGGAACATGGAGGAACAATAGAAGTAGTGGCTCCATGGCGCTCAAAGGAATCTCTCTGGGGGTGTTTGTGAGTCTCATAGGAGGTATCTCCCTCGAAATCCCTCTTTCTTTGCACTTTTTCTTCTTCAGCGTCGATGCTTCCCTCGGCTCTGCAAGATTCGTCACGCTCATGCTCTTTTCTCCTTCGCCTCTCTTCATTTGTTTTGTAGCGATGAGGATGAGGGTTAGGAGTGCTCCTTTTATAGTCACTCGAGCTATGGTGAAGTGCCCTGTATCAGTCATGTGCTATTGAACCTGAAAGAATGAAAAATGTATAAGTACTAGAATTACACAAATCAAGGTGCATGCGATGATGAATGTTCGTGATCCTAGAGTATAACGCCAATAACCCCCTTTATAGTTTACAAACCGGTTGGGCATGGTTTTAGACTTGGAGTGCTACTGCCTTCACTTATAAATTACTTAGAAGATATGTCGATCTATGAGCTAATATCTTCTATCATTACAGTAATTGAGATGTCTTTATGCTCGTTCACATGGATGGCAACATCGTTCATGAAGTAAAAAGTTGATGTAGGCTCAACAGAAGTCCCTGCAGCTTGATCTCCTGCAGAAAGTGGGGTCTCGATAGCTGGTCGTTCAGGAGGAGGAGAAGTACCAAGATCTAGAATTATTGTTTCATCGGCCAAAATGTCCGGAGAAGGAAGGTCGGGAAGTCCGGGGCTCATTCCCATTGATTCATCCCTGGATCCGCTTTCCCCTTCCTCAGTGGCCTGAAGGTTGCTATTATTCTCATTGTCAAAGACCTCTTCTTCCTCCACAACCATGGCATGTTTTCCTTTTCTTCTTTTAACCATCTCATCCTCCTCAGGGATGGTAGGCATTCTCCCGCTATCGCCCTCTCGACTAAGGGCACCCTCTTTTACGGGCTCATCCGCCCTAGTTTCAACATCCTCTCCTTCTTCTTTTTCCCCTAGAGGCTTGTCAGTCTCCGTATCAACAGCCTCCTACTCATGATCATCACCAAACTCATGTCCATCACCCAATCCACCTTCTTCCTCTTACTATTGAGGACCCTTATTAGAGCCACAAGTAAACACAGTGGAATGGGTACACGACCTAGAGCCGCTCTACGAAGGAACTTAGGTGTCAACTACTCTCCCTAGTGCAAGCAAGCTATACTCTAACAAGTTTTCATCCCTAAGGAGGAAGCCGACAGAGCGTTTGCTCGCTCCAATAACCTTTAGAATTCTGAGCATCTTCTTGTGCTTCGATCTCCTATCTCTCGTCGGGAAACTTGGGAGAGATATACGTTAAGTTTGGAATAAAGAAGTGTCACTGTAAACAAGATTGATAGAACAAAACTCACTTCCTTTTAACCATAGGCGATTGAATCCTTTCGGAAAGCGGATGAAGAAATATTCGGGTTTGAACATTGAATGCTTATTGTGAAGGTTTCCAATCACCTTGCACCTAGTCCAGGCTTCGATAATAACGAAGGAGGGACAATCTTTCGACCTCTTAAATTTGAGCAAATACGTGAGCTCTCTGAAGCATAAAGAGCACTCAAATAGTTGCATGAACAAGAAATATAGTGAGTTCAATAAGGAAAACCCATTAGGGTGAATCTAAAATGGTGCAACTCCAATCTCTCCTAGGAAATCACCCAAGAAAGAGTTAAAGGGTGGAACCGAGCTGTTGAGACACATGTACCGGCTGTAAGTTGTGAAACCCGCGGGAGGATGTACAAGTTCGTTTCTCGTCGGTAAGCGAATATCTTCGATAGGAATTTTGTACTACAAGCAAACATTGCAAAGCATCTTTTCAGTCATAATGGTAAGCGCCTGCTCCAGCGGGTTAACTATAATTAGCTCTGATGGAATCTGGGGTAGAACGCTGGGATCAACTAGCACCATTTGACTCTCAGAACCGGAAATTGAAGGTTGGTTGGTCTGAACTGGAATAAATGGAGAAACTAGAGCAGTGGTAGAAGCACCCTCAGAAGGAGTTGATGGTCCTTCACCAGATTTGCGATGTACCGATTGGTGAGTCATTCTAGATAATAGAACTTGGCATTCAACATGGTTAGGTGAAGCTTAACTTGAAATATAAACACTCACGTGACCAATGCTTTGAATTTAACGAAATCAACGTGTATTGACCAATCGAATTCTAAGTGTTGGCTTGGGCAAATACAGTGTGTTATCTACATGAGATGAGTCCAGTGTCCCAAACAATGCGAATGAACCATCCAGTGTAAATAGCTTGCTCGCATTTGAAAAAAAATCTGCATCGATCTTTGAAATAATCATTTCTACACTTACCCGTTATGATATACAATCAATAACTGATCTAGTGTCTAGGGCGACATGGAAAATCTTTCTTTTCCAGATTACTAGAAGTGTCGTAACAAAGAAACAGAATGGTGAAGTCATTCGATATGCCCTAGTTTAAGATTAACTGTTGTATCCGAGTTTGTTCGATGACTGAACTAGTTGGTTCACAAGGCAAATGGTTAGAATTGGAAAATTGAGCTCTTATATGGAATCTCACATGTTTGATCGGAGCACACCCGAGTTCTTGGCTACATCACCAATCAAACTCATGTGATTGTGCTTGTTTTCCGCCTTGTTCAACATCAACCGAGGTCCAATCCACACCATGACCATCCACATCACGTCAAGATCCACCACTACCCACCTTGGATTCAAGTCGAATGAAATTGGGCCTGAGGTTTGATTTTGAATCGGGACCGAGAATTCTAGGAAACGATATTTGTGGTGGCGACTCCAAGTGATGTCGAGTAGACCGGAAACGCAGCGGCTAGTGGTGAAGAAGCAGGAGCAGGTCGGTGGAGTACTCGATCGAAGGATGAAGGCAAATCAGCACTTCAGGAACTCGAGTGTAGAGTTTATGAACTTGGCAAGCAACAAGACATTGTGAGAAGGGTATAAAGGCATATAAAAGAAAATTGTCAAATTTCTCTCAAGTACAAATGTCAATGCCAATATCAGAGGTCAGTACCGACATCCTATATAACACCCAAAGTGTGTCCAACTTCCTACAATGGCCTTATCTGACAACATGAAGTTGTATGCAAATTTCCAAATCTAAATGATATGGTCAACATCGAGAATGAAAGTTTTAATCCAAGTTGAAGCAAAAAACGAATAGAAATCAATTAACTGAAGCCAAATAAAAGCAGCATTTCAAGACGGCACTTAACCATTTAATTACGATTTACAAGATAGCCATCTGGGACTTGTTTCACTCTAAAGCACACTTTGTTTTCAGAAAAAGCATACTCCTGGGGGCAAATATTAACTGGGTTTTTAACTACGTAGAAATCAATAGGAGCTAGAACATCAAGACGAAGATGAAACGACTTGAAACCATGGAAGTACACCTAAATAGGCTAGTGAAACAACTCGAAGAAGTTTCATCACCATTGAACCAAAGATGAGAAGTCGGCACTCACTTCTAGAGGCCGGTGGAGACGTCTCATGCCCCACATTTCTCCAACAAACTTTGTAGAGGCTCTTCTCTACCTATTTAATGTGTGCCCAAGCAATATCAAAGGATTTTAATCACCTAAATACTAAGATTAAAGAGTTAGCGGTCAGAACAGCAGAATAAACCAAGTGATGAAGGAACCATCACCACTATCAACCAAATATCCAAATAAACTACATAGAACAACTCAAATCAGGTGGCAAGACAAGTGCAAAAAAGTTTGACCTCCATGGAATTAACCACAGAGGTCGGTACCAACATCTTTGGTTAATCTAAATGAGGTCACGGTTTCTCACACTCTTCTGAGCCAACTTCTAGACTCTACTCCAACTCTCCATTTGGCCCAATGCGGCTGCTACCACTATAAATACAATCTATAGAGCAACTAACAAAGGATCCGGATTCTGCTGTCAGTACAAGGGATTTCCATCTATTCTTCGACTCTTATCTCTATATCATGGTTACCAATGCAACAACTATAGACATTTATAGGACCTAGAACTTGTCTAGCCCCTGTACTTCTGACTTATTCTCACTCTATCCCCTTATATTCTCATATAAACAAGATCAACTAAATAAGAAAAGTTATAAAGTGGACGTAGGCTTAGTTAACAACTGAACCACTATAAAAATCTCTGTGTCTATTTATTTTTCTGCTGCTTTTCTATTATCTTTGCCCTATTCTATTAAGGTTGGTGCTTTCACATACTCATCTAGGTTGTTGATCCATTTTTTGGATTAACAACTAATATACTTGAGGGTTTAAATCATACATTTCTAACACTAGTTCAAAAGACTGACAAACCCTCAAATATATCAAATTATAGACCTATTTCCCGTTGCACTGTGTTGTACAAAATTCTCTCTAAAGTTATTCGCAATGGGATAAAGCATTTAATGCTTTTACTCAATTCTAAAGTTCAATGTGCATTTATTAATGGCAGAAATATTGCAGAGAATATTTTATTAGCACGTGAGCTTATAAGAAATTTTAATAAGAAAGGCATTAAAATATTATGTATCCAAGTTGATTTACATGAAGCATATGACAAATCCAACAGGGGATTTATTTGTTTTATGCTTTCAAAAAATTTATTTCCCTCACAGTTCATAAATTTGATTAGGCAATGCATATCAACCCCTATTTTTTCTATTTTGACTAATGGTGAACCTTATGGTTATCTAACATCAAATAGAGGCACAAGAAAAGGGGACCCACTTTCACTTTATTTATTTTCTATAGCCATGGAGTATCTATATTTGAAACTAGAAGCAGTTACTAGAATTCAAGTTATAACTCCAATTGGTAATATTCAACATACAATATCCCATTTGTTATATACAGATGACATCATGATATTTGCTACAGTTAATGAAAAGGTGCATCAACTATCAAAGACATTACACTACATATGGGATTGGTAGCAGGCCTACATATCAATCAAATGAAGACCAATGTCTATTTTAGCACAAGCTGCAAAAATAAGAATTCAATACTACAAATCCTATAACTACAAGGGTCACAACCGGCTGTCAAATATTTGGAGGTACCACTTTCCTCAGATTATTTGCATTATTCAAAGTGTAATAATTTATTCTAGAAAATTATGAGCAAGTTTGAAACATGGGATAACAAGTTATTATCTATGGCTGGGACAGCTGACTCATATAAACGATTATCACACCAATGGTTTTATACTGGATGATGACCTATCATATGCCTATAGCTATAATATTGAAAATAGACAGTCTATGTGCAAATTCCTTTTAGGCAGGTAAATATCATAAAATTTCTTGGATAAAGCTTTGCATGCCTATGAAGGGGGCATAGGACTCAAAATTTTTGTAGATTTGAGGACCGCGGCATGTTTAAAACTCATTTGGCGGTTGCATTTCAAGAATAACCTATGGTCCAATGGATGTTAAATAAATATTGTTCTCAGTCAAACTTTTGGCAGTTAAGGCACAACAATAATATGTCATGTACCATGAAGAACATGATCAAGCATAAAGCTATCATTCTACATTATATTAAAAGAGTGATAGTTAATGCCATTAAAACTATTCTTCAGACCGACACATGGATCAACTGCACTAGCCTTGTTAACATTTCTGGATGGGACAGATATCATCTAAGCGAACATAAAAATGCCTCTTTGTCTTACATGCTACAAGAAGGGCAGTGGAATACAAGCAATACAACTGAGACTAGGGAGTGTGGTTCTATTATACATCAAATTCCCATTAAACATGAAGGATGTTATGATTATTGGGAGTGGTGTAGCTAATAAATGTTTTCTTTTTCAAAAGCATAGCCAAAATGTAGGCAGATTTCGAATTAACACACATGGCCTCGGTTATTTGGAAAAATATTAACAGTAGGAAAATGTCATATTGTGCTTACAGAGTCATTCTAGGTCAATTAAACATGAAAGATAAGCTACAATAATGGCAACCTCAGGTTGATACTACTTGTGTCTTTGTGGTGTGCAAACTGAATCCATCCAACACATATTTTTTAACTGCTCATACGGTAAAATCATATGAACCTTAATGAAAACGAAAATAAGTCTATTGGATAATAGAGATACTCCCCTCGATATTGGAGAAGAAATAGTTTTTATCAACCAAAGCTTCGTCGGCAATGATCAGATCTCCCAATTAGCTTCCTACTGCTCAATCACAACTATTTATCATTTGTGGGTTGAGAGTAATAAACGAATTTTCAAAATTAGAGATTAAACAAAATAGTGCATGCTAAATTAATCCAGGTGGATGTTACTTATCCCGTTAGTAGATCTATAGCAAGAATACATCGATCGGTCCGAAATGTTGAAATTTTGCAAAGATGGGGTGTGGAGTTAAACGACGTAGGATAATCGCCATTGATTTCTCGTGAAACCAGCTTAAGCTCTGAAGATGGCTTATGTATTGCATACCCTAATTTTGGAGTGGTAAGTAGGAATGACAATGGAGCGGGTTGGGGCGGGTTTTCTGTGCCCCAAACCCGCCCCGGGTTTTTTAGACCCCGCCCCGGACCCGCCCCGTAGACCCGGTGCGGGTCCGAAATTTTGCCCCGAACCCGAAACCCATACGGGTCAGGGTAGACCCGCCCCGTCCCGAGACCCGATGAGGTTTTTTTTATCGATTCAAAATTGTGTACTAATGTACATATATTTATATTTGTTGTTACTAAATGATACATTAAATACAAATAACAATGTATTTCCAATGATAATGGAAGATAATAAAAATATGGTGTACCAAATAGTTCAAAAAAATATGCATATGTTATTGTATAATATCAATATGCAGCTTAATACTATAAAATTTTATAGCATATTGATTGGAACATTATAATATCCATGTCAGAATCACACACATAAATACATGTGTGTGTATTAACAAACCATCATTATAATACTAAACCGATTTTTATGAGATCTCAGTAGTGCGGGTCGGGTTGGGGCGGGTCAGCCAAGTCCCGACCCGACCCTAGACCCGGAGCTCTCAAGAACGGGTCACGGGTCTACCCGCCCCAATGACCCAATGGGGCGGGTCTAGGCGGGCCAAAACAGGGGCGGGTCAACCGGGTTTGGACCCTAGACCCGCCCCATTGCCATCCCTAGTGGTAAGGATGTTTTTTATCGAGCTAGGCTTTGTTCTTTATTCTATTGTATTTTTTTATTTGTTTGTTGTATATGTATTGTGGTATGTGCTTCATTACTTGGTGGTGTTGTACCCTTTTCCCTACTACTCTTGTAGGGTTTTTAAGAAGACAGGCCATCTAGGGTTATTTACGTTAATAAAAGAAACCAATTTTCAATACACATATACACACACAGATATATATATATATATATATATATATATATATATATATGTGTGTGTGTGTGTGTTACATTATCTTGAATTACTTATGATGATGTAAGTATATATGTGTATACATAAGAAATTTTTGAAACTAATATCAGTTAATTATCAAATAATAAATTACATACATGCATATATTCATAGATACATACATACACATATAAAGATATATGTGTGTTATGTTATGGTATACATATTCAGTTAAAATGTTTAATTGAATAACATAGAATTATTTAAAGTGTTAATTAATTAAATTAATTAAATAAGCTTTAATTAATATAATATACATAAGATCATTGTATAAGTTAATTAAATTATAAAGATTATGTCATAATTAAACTTATATAATATGAATGTATAATATAAGGTGGAATAATAAGAAATCCGAATGAGACTTAAGGGATAAATACACACGTATATTACGTATACTGTAATTTTTGATGTGTCCGACACTTGAATCATGAGGTATTTCATAATAAATACATTATCCCATAAGTCGATATCACCCAATTAAAAATATTAAAGATTATGAAACTTTAATATAAAGTTGTCCTCTACCATTTATATATTAATGGATTACTTGCATGTCTTTAGTTGTTGAGCTTTCCTCAAGCTAGGGATGTTATATGTAGTACTATTAATATATTGAATAGGCGAGGTAAGATAGCTACACATATTTATTGAGCTTTCCTTAAGGTATGTGCACTGTACTTCAACCGCCGCGAAATGGTGGGTACAGGTGAATAATTTCTTTTTATTTGTTTAGCTTTCCTCAAGGTAAAGATGAGATTTGGACAAGGAACTAAGGGTTAGGAGTTGTAAATAATACAATGGGTAAGGAGTTATCCATCGTATGCGAGCCTATGACTTGTTGAGCTCTCCTCAAGCTCGGAATCCCAAGGCTTACGAATCCTAAAACCCACCAGAAAAGTCGAAAGATTTCTATATTTCGTCTTATGATTTTGAGAAACACAAAAACCTAGTGGGTGCTTTATTAGAAAAATGAAATGGCGATATTTAACATTTCTAATATTGTAAGAACATTTGATATATAATGTTATAATAATCTACGTTGATAAATTTGTGAAATTACTATAATTGATAAAATGTTTTCCAATTAAAACATACAATTGAACCAAATTAAAGATCGACACAAAGAAATATAAAATATACTTTTCAATAAATATTTTGCATGTTTTTATTTAAAGTCCTATGCAAGCACCTAAGTTTGCAACTACTAAATACATTCATAATAGGTCACTTGCATATTTATTTGCCCAAGAATGTGCGTTGTCCTTTACGAGTTTTGAACTCTGAAACCAATGCCTGAATATGAATGTCTGATCCGTATTTGATCGCATATAAATGTCATATAGTGAACGATCACAACTCGTAATGTACAAAACCTCGATGAAATCAGTTCATTTGAGATAAACAAGTAAACCATATTATGAGGTTGAGTATTTAATTTGATTGATTATAATAAAGATCTTGTTGCGTTAAATGTAACAACAAACCAAAAATTTCTACAAGATAGATTTAAGAATTCAATCACTAAAAGGTCAGTTTGATCAGTTTACATATAATGCAACATATTTGATATCCTCAAATGTTAAGGATGACCAAATACACTTTTATAAAGGGTTCATTAAGGTCTAGTAGAGAGGTTTCTTTTTGAATGGTTCAACTATTTAGAAAGGAAAATGAGTACGAGGATAGATGTAACATAAGGTACGGTTGGGATGAAGAGAGTGAATGGTCATTTTCGCTTCATAAAAAACATGGAAAACGAGCATTATAGTAATTGATACTTAACATTGGAATGAGAATTATGATTTCTATTCCAAAATGTATTTTCAATAATGATAGATTTATTCCATTGAGTTCAAGATATTTGATCTGAAAACTCTCGACTGTAAACTGGTTACAGTACATAGAATAAATAGCCTACATTAAGTGGTTGAATGGAGGTCCATATTTTAATGATATTAAAGTAACAACAAAAATAGTGGGAGCATGACATATAGCACTTATTAGTCGCATCAAGTTATGAAAATTATTTTCGTAAAACATACCAAACATTATGTATGAAATAATAACTGTATTTCAACGCTGATTGAAAAATAGATGTAGAGTTGTTTCATTTTGAATATTATGAGTATTCGTTATGAAATAAAACTATAATAGTGGTATTTGTTTTCATAACAAAGTGATACATCAGAAAATACAGAAGTACTTGAAACTATTTACAATTATTTTGGAATTATATACTAAGCCACAATTTTGAGAAATGATTGTTTGATTTTATGATTGTGAATCATATAGAACTAGTCAATTATATCTCAAACAATTAAGGGCAAAGCACCTATTTAGCGGAAGCGACATAAGAGTTGATGAACTCTTCCAATTGATACATTTAGATGTATGCAATCGTAAGTCTAATAATACCAAAACGGTTCCCATACTTCATTGAATTCACCGATGAATTATCATAAACATGAATATGTGTATTTGATACACGTGTAACATGTAATGACCCGTAAATTTTTAACGGTTTTTATAACGTAATGGAATTTTTGTGAAATTTAAAACTATAAATTTAGCAATGAAAATTTGATATGTGGAATACGTCTATTTTAACATAGCAACTGGTAAATTTTATTAGTAAATATGAATTTTAGTTCTATTGTGTTATTTCAATTTCAATTTAAATCGGTTAAAATTGATGAAAATAAAATGTTTTCAAAATCTGAATATTTTATAGAATAAAAATGTAAATCATTTTCTGAGTAAGACGCCATATTCGTTTCGCCAAATTTGGTCTTCTCTAGTCATGTTTATCTTATTTTTTGCGAATTAGCAGCAGTTTGGCAAAGAACATCGACTTTTGATAGAATAGTCGTATCACTGATATCTGTATACCATTCTGTTCGTCTCGTCGTGCCGATCTCTGCAGTATATTCATTTATGTGTTTCGGTGTCTAGTACGTGGCGGAACCCACGAAACGGTTAATCGTATCGTTACCCGTTTTTGAGTCTTTTTGTTTCCTTTGTCTATTCATTTTCCACCATGTAATACGAATAGCCATCAGCTTTTATTCTTCCCAGAAATCCAACTGTTAACTTTTTCTATTTCCATTGCAAAATATTTATTTTTGGTTCGTCTTCTGTGTCATGTCTCTTCAATTGTCCATAAGTTCAAAGTCAACGGTCATTTGCTTTAATATCCCATTTATTCTCGTGCCTATCCTTTGCTATTGACTAGTTGATTTATATATTTTATTTCGTTGCTTTATCTCCTTCTGATATTTGTAGATAAAATATAATATATATAAATTATATATATGGCCGAACAGTGTTTGCATTTGTTCCTGGACCTGCTACTCTTCTTCTTCATTTTGCCATAACCCAAGCTTTTCCAGCCAAAGCTTCACAACTTTTCCCCTCGTCCAGCACATACACTTTGCTCTGCCATTCCCCACCACCCTAGTTCTTCCACCCTCACTCATGATTCTCTCCAATCATCACAACCCTATCGCCTTCCCTCTCCTCCCTCTTGCCGCAACCCCACGTAGCCATCTCCTTCCCTCCTCCCTCCAGCCATGCAGCCATCACCAAGAAACCACCCACCCCCTCATGCAAGCACACAGCCTCCACGTCCTCGACGCTCAGCTCGTGACCATCCCTCCTCCACAAACACTCACCAAACTGCCGCCTACCTCCTTTCGTGCATTTCCGCCTATGCATAGCCGTACCTCCCTGATCCGCCTTGTACCTCTCCTTCACCTGAACCGTCACCAACCACTGACGCACGCAACCCATTCCCCTACCCGAGAACTGCGCAGCCCCTCTGACCGACACTGCAGCTCTTCCTCTCTACCATGTATGCGAATCACCTTCCCATGTACAGCCTTTAACCTTCTTATATATATATATATATTTAACGAATTTCAAAT
This sequence comes from Allium fistulosum, assembly GCA_030737815.1. Taxonomy (NCBI): domain Eukaryota; kingdom Viridiplantae; phylum Streptophyta; class Magnoliopsida; order Asparagales; family Amaryllidaceae; genus Allium; species Allium fistulosum. The sequence continues at coordinate 821,486,437 of CM060907.1, read as the reverse complement.
TTGTATGTTTAAGGTGTATGTATATATTCTGCTTAGAGTTGTATATATATTATATGTTAAAGTTCCATATATATATAATCTGTTTGATTATTACATAATAGATTTAAAAGGGTATATATATATATATTATTCAAAGCTTTATATAATATTCAAGGCTCACTTACATACGTGTTTATATATGGTAATGTTTGGAAGGTAATATATTTATTTTATTCAATATTTATTTTTAATTGTGTTATATATAATATAAATGTTTATAATATATAGTTATATTAGTTATAATCTGATCTGTTGGGTTTTATTTATCTGTTTATATAAGAAATTAAATCTCTTTGTTTATATATATATACACGTCATATAAGTCATGTCTGTTGTGTATATGTAAGTTCTATAAGTTTATATATGACCAGTTGAGTTATATATATATATATATATTGATTACAATAAAGTATTAATTTTAGAATAATGTAACTTCTTCATACTTTCATTTGTTTATATATATTATAATAAAGTTAGTTTGTATTGAATTTATAATAAATACTAATTTTAAAATATGATATGTATGTAAGTTTATATAAATATATACGTTTATATATATATTAGTTTATATCTGTATACATGAGTTTAGTTTTCAAAAATATATAGAGATATTTTATGTGTTTAAATTAAATTTTTGATTTTAAAATATATATAGAGAATTTATTTTAAATATATGTTTTAAAATTGATTAAGAGAAAATTATATATATAACATATATTTTTCTCAGTTCGTATTAAGCTAATTTCGATTTGTTTTTCCGTCAATTCCCAATACCCAGCTTTGCTTTGATCGTCAAATTCGTGTTCATCGTACTCTACTTTGGAATTCGTTGCTCGAATCCGTAGCTCAGTTCGTTATCAAAATTCTCTAGCCTCGAAAGGTGAGCAATCACTCACGATTAATATTCTTATAGTTAGTAAATTTGATTTCACTTCAAACGACAATTGAAATATGCTGTAAAATTTGAATTGCTAGTTATTTAATTGTTAAACATGATATGCAATTATCTGCAATTATTCACATGTGATGTATATGACACCATATCCTATTGTTTATAAAAAAATTTGTTACTGATGATATGCCTGTTGTTGATATGTTGTATTATTATCATATTTGTTCTCACTGTGCAAGTTTCCTGTTAGTTTAGAAATCCCTATGGGTTGAAATGATACATACCCGAACGATATTGTAGATTAAGGGAAAATAGTTATGGGTTGAAATGATAAACCCAAGCGATTTTCATTGAATTCAAATTTTGGAATTGCGGGTTGAAATGATATATACCCGTAAATATTTAAATTGTGGATTAAAATGATAAATATCTGTATCACTTGACCATAGGATAGAAAATTATATACGGACACCGTTGGTCTATATTTTGAAAATGATTTCCAAAGTTTTGAAAGGAAATATATAGGTTTTAATAAATATTGATTTTTTTAAAATATAATATATATAAATGTTATTTTATATGTGTCTAAATTTTTGAATTTTTTTTTAAAAAAAATTATATGCTTTGGAAATTTTAAATTTATAAGCTAGTTTTGAAAATATAATTTTTAAGATTTTACTTATAATTTTACTATTTTAAAATATATAAAATAAATTTAAGATAAAATAAATTTAATAATAAGATTTAATTTAATAAAATTTAATTTAATTAGTATATAACGTGTGTAGGTATTTATTTAAAATTATATTTTAAAAATAGATTTTGTAATAACTACAATAAATTAAGGTTGGAAAGATAAATTGAAATAGATTTGAAAGTTGTATTTGTTTAAGAATTATACTTAAATAAAATTGACTTGAAACTTATTGAATCTGAGATTTTAAAGATATGATTTTATAACATGATTTTTGATTTAAGGTGATTAAATGAATATTTTCAAATTTAAATAAATTGAAATGGGATATTTAGTTTTATTTAAATTTGGAATTTGATATTTTTAAATGGTTATTGGATTGATTAAGTGAATATTTCAAAACTAAATAATAGTAAAGTTGAATTTGAAATATAAACGAAATTTATAAAATTAAGTTATTGTAAATGTTTGAATATTTAAACTTTGAAATCTATTGAAATGGTTTAATTTGTATTTCAAATCTGTATTTCAAATTTGTATTTGAAATTGATAAAAATTGAAATGGTTTATTGAGAATTTAAATTGAACCTTAACCTTTTAAAATTGAAAGGGTTGAATGGGGATTGATTTAAATTGAATTTTGGAATTTAAGCTGATTTGAATCGATTTGTGAAATTGGAGGAAATTATTTTTATTATATAAAGTATTTTTAATATATATAAACTATTTTAATATATATAAACTATTTTAATATATAAATTATTTTAATATATAAACTATTTTAATTTATAACTATTTTAATATATATACGATTTTCAATATCTAAACTGTTTAAGTCGGAAGTATTATGATTTCAAAAGTGTTATGATTTCAATAGTGTTATGGTTTCGAAAGTGTTATAACTTTGAAAGTGTTAAGATTCTGGAAATGAATATTATTTAAAGTGAATAATGATATCGAATTGATATGGTTTTGAAATGAATATGATATTTTAATATGAGGTATAAACTATTTGAAATAAAATGACCACGGTGTGAAATAAGCGTTTGGTTGTAAAAGAGACCGGGATCGAATATTGTAATACTCTCTGCCAATACTGAAAAACACTTTAACAACTGTGTACGTGGTGGAGATTCCAGAATGAAGTAGGATGGTTTGGTGTACGACTCTATATGAGATATTTACGTAGCCCCGACTGCCGTGAGTAAGCTTGATGTGGCAAAAACAGGATCCATGTCGGACCAAGTGAGGTCATTCCTCCTATCGGACACATTTCTTCGATACCATTCTATCACTTTGTGATTTGATTGGGTGCACATTTGATTTGGGAGTGTGTCACGAGGTGGGTGGTAGTAGCTGCTATGTGTTACCACCAGTCCGGATCCACAAACGGTATATCTACCCTGGCATTGCCTTGCGTGCCTTGTCACATGCCCTATTGCACCTTCCACGAGTTTGGTTTGTACCATACCTATGGAGTGCCCTCTGATAGCCTCCAGTTTATGGAGGAGTTACGGTACTGTATAGACTATGGGAATCACTACTAGAAAAAAGCTAAATACCGACGGAGGGGGGCGACGGCTTCCGACGGGCCGTCGGCAGCTGTCGGAAGCCGTCAGAAATTATTGAACTACTGGCTCAACCGAGCCTTCTTCCTCCTCACTTTTCATACGAAAATATTAATCCCTAAATCCCCAAATCTCTTCCTCAAGCTTCCAATCATCAATTTCGAGCTTTCGGATCCTCCCCGGCTGCATAATCAACGTCTATTGCTCTCTAGGTCAGGTATAATCTCTTATTTTTGCCAAAAATCTAATTTTTACCCTAAATTTAGATTTGCATAAGTTGTTAAATTAGGGCTAATTGGTGATTGAAATTGTTTCCAATAGTGTTATAATAGTTTCTAGCATTCCATGGTATTCCTATTTCATCTTTTATCGTGAAATTGTGAAAAACATGTATAATTTGTGGTTGGTCGTGTATATGTAAATCGTTGTGTATGCCTTGATTCTACGATTGTATATGTGTGTAGCGCTGCTATCATTGTATTGTGTTAGTTGGAATAAGATAAAATGATTGCACGAGCTAGGAATATTATATTGTGCACGTATTGACTTATGCAACAACAAAAAATGCGTCAAATGAGCCTTAAGTTGATGGAATACGTCGAATAAATGTGTTAAATTAAAATATATTTTTGTAAATGTGAACAGTTAGTAAAACTGTATTTTTTCATAAAATGCGCACATTTAATTAACTAATGTGCCTTAGACAGTTTTTGGCCCCGTCTGACGAGTGTTGTACATGATCGTTATATAAATAGTCGTTTTTTTTTCAAAAAACGACCATTTATATTCATCCGGTACAATGTTTGTTGGATTTGTCCCTGTATTGGACAAGTTGTGAACACAGTAAGCATTTACATTTTGTATACTACTTCGTCTCAAACGGTTCATAAAATTTCGGCCTAACTTTTCTTTTTTGTTTCATGCGTACGCGCATTTGTGTACAATGCAGGGAACAAAAGGGAAATGCTACCGAAATTTTGTTGAATCGTTTGAGACGAAATGTAAATGCTTACTATGTTTGTAATGGGAAGTAGGATGCCTGACCATTAAAAAAAATTAATACAATTTTTTATATCGATACGTTAAAAAATAAAATGTGCCCTATTTGAAAATATTTTTAAATTTGTGAAGTTTTTCTTTAAATTTAAATATTATACGACCATGAAAATAATCTTTTTCGAATTTGTATTCTTGAAAATAAATATTAAATTTTGAACTTCTAATTTTCTCAAATAGGAAAAATGATTGATTATTTTGTTGATCGGAGGAGATGGATGTACCAAAGAAAAGGACCGAGGGGCTCAATAAAAGAAGATTTTTATAATGGTATAAACGTGTTTGTTGAATTCGCTTTAAGTAATAACGGAAATGATCCAGAAATTCGTTGTCCGTGTAGTAGGTGTAGACATTTGAAGTATTTGTTATCAGATATTGTGAAAGTTCATTTGTGCAAAAACGGTTTCGTACCCGAGTATTATGTTTGGGATCGGCATGGAGAAGTTATAGCAAATACTTCTGTAGAGTCTGAAAGTGTCGTTAACGAAATAGTTAGGACGACCCGTATAGAAAATATGGTCGAAGATGTCATTTACATATGAAATATATTTCATTATCATGTTATTATTCTCTTTTGAAATGATGTGTATATACGTCACAGGTTTATTGTAATGTCTTCTAGAGGTAGGAGCTCTTCCCGATCTTCAGGAGGCGATGGCAGTGGTCCATCGCAAGCACCACAGCATCCTGCAGTTTCTTAAGTACCTAGAGCAGAGGGGTAAGAATTAAATTTTATTCAGCATCTTATTTTTTTTGATATACGTACGTACTTATCTGTATCATATTTAAAAATAGGGGGTTCGACCTACTGCCCTCGAAGGTTGTGTTGGATGTTTCTAGAGCTTCTTACCGGAGTAGGATGAGTGCTTACTGGCCGAAGTGGGATAACATCCCTCCTCACATCATAGAGTGCATATGGCAGGATGTCCTAGTATGTATATTTTTTTGTTTTCCATTTTTAATTCATTTTTGTCGTTTTTCTACTGTTTATCGTTTACAGTGTAATCTTTTTTTTTTACTTTTTATCGTGAAACACAGGCTGAGATAAACATCCAGACAGACGATATGCTGCTGGCACGAGGATACTGGATGAAGAAGATGCGCAAGAACTATAGGGACATGATATCCAAAATTAAGAAATCCGGTAGGAAACCACGGTGGATGGGGGAGAGCGTATGGCAAGCATGGTTGGGATACTAGGAAACGAACGAGGCGAAGGCAAGTATACTTAATTTTTTTGAATTATTAATTTGAGGTTATCGAAAAATAATGTATCAGATTTTGAATGTACAGGCAGAGTCGGATAGAAACTCTGCAAACAGAAATAAAAATCCCGCCACTCATCGCGGAGGGTCGAAGTCATTTCAGCAGTATCGGTAGGAGTTGGTAAATTTACTGAATGATAATTGTAAATAGTTTATGCTATATAATTTTAAATGTATAATAATTGTATGTAAAAATCAACTTCAGGAAGCTGAGGCACTTGGTCCCGTGGGCTATATGGGCGTGTTCACTCGTACGCATGCTGTCGAGCATGTAAATCTGGACGGAACTGTTTCGTATACATGGCAGGACGATAAATCCAGCAAGAGCCATGTAAGCATATTTCATTTTATGCAGTATTAGTATTATTGTTTTGGACTTTAAGCAGGGTTTTAACGAGGGCCCTTACCTCCTTCTATTAAAAGAAAAAAGAAAATAGGTACAAAAATTGCACAAAAGAAAAGGAAAACAATCAAAAACCTTGGACAGACAAAAACCAAGGGCCAAAAATGAACAGCATGACCAAAAAAGCATCATGCAATCCAAACAAAACCTAAGACCTAAAAGATGCAACATCAACATTAGGCTGCCACGTTGAGGTCTTCCACCTAATAAGCACTGCACATTTCATTGCTACCACCTTAGCCGCGCCTCTTCTCTTTTCTGATCAAAGAGCCTTGCATTCCTCTCCCTCCATATTTCTTCCATGATGGTCTTCAAAGCAAGTAAGTAAACTTTTGTCGCAGTATCCCTCCATCTCGTAGCCAAAAAAATATTGTACCATTCTTCAATGCTGTCGCTATATGGCCCATTGCGCTCAAAATCTTTCATGATGTTTTCCCATATAGACTGAACATAACTGCATCTGAAGAAAAGGTGCAGATTTGATTAGTTATCAACATCACACAGCTCGCACACAGTGGAAATTGGCAGTCCCATGCGGAATAACTTTGATTTGGTTAACATAGCATTTTTAATGATCTTCCACATCAGGAAATTCTGGCGCTGGTTACCCGAATCATCCCATATTCTTTTGTACCATCGATCAGCATAGCAAGATTCTGAATGAGTTAGGATTTTATAAACTACACGAATGGAATGCTCTTTTTTTCGAGTTCCCCAAAGGAGAGTGGATGAAGTGCTGAGAAGAGGTTTATGGGTACTGATGTGATTCCAAACTCTCCTGATCCTAGGGTTGCTGTTGTAAGGCAGTGTGATATTGTTATCATTGACATAATCATTGCTTTAGCATTTAAAGGGATACCCGTTTGGATCATCTCATTATATGAAAGGAGATTTTTGATACTGATCCCCATGCCGACCCAAGGGGCAGTCCAAAAAGGTATGTTAGCTGACTCGTCAAGAGATAATTGAATATGAGGAAAGAAAAGATCCCTAGCTCTTAATATTGCTTTCCAAACCCAGCTCATGTTCTGCTTGACTTCCATCTCCCAAAAGTCCTTGTTGCCGACATAGTGTTTAGTGCACCATTCAGTCCATATTGATGCTCTGCTTGAAATGATTGAGTTGAGGTGAGTAGAGAAAGCCGCATTATTCCATTTTTTAACATTTATAATCCCAAGCCCGCCATACTTGATCGGAACAGTGATTTTTGAGTAAGAAATGGGGATTGGCTTTTTGGAGTAAGGGTTTCCTGACCATAGAAAATGGTTACGGGCTTTAGATATCATTTTAATGAGTTTTATGGGCAGCACAATCATTCTGGAAAAATACACTTGCATAGGAAAAATAACAGACTTAACAATAGTAAGCCTCCCAGCCTGCGATAATTTCCTATTATACCATGATGACATTTTCTGTATTATCTTGTCATACATCTTCATGCAATGTTTGGTTTGAACTCGTCCAGAGGTTAGGGGAATGCCCAAGTAAGTTGCTCCCATTTGTTGCAAGGAAATGTTATATCGTGTAGCTATATGAACTGAATCATTAGGTTGCATTCCAGAAATTAAAATGCTGGTTTTCGCCAGATTAATACTGAGCCCAGTAAGTTTCTCAAAAGATGATAAGGTGGCAAAAATCTCATCGAGCGATTTTTGGTTTGGCATTGTGAAAATAATGAGATCATCTACATAGCACAGCGACATGATGATGCGCCTGCTGCATTTAGGGTGGTGATCTATCAACCGTCTCACAAATTTGTCGTTCAGAAGAATAGTTAGCATCTCCACGATGATAAGAAAGAGATATGGACTTAGAGGATCGCCTTGACGAATACCTCGTTTCCCCTAAAGTATCCCTGAGCAGCTCCATTGGCCATAATGGAGTACGAAGGGGTGGAGATGCATCCTTCTACCCATTTGATGAACTTGGATGGAAAGCGCATTTTGTCCATGGCAAAAAGGATGGCTTCCCAGTTGATAGTATCATACGCCTTCTTGATGTCTATTTTAATGCAACATCTTGGACTTAGATAATTGCTTTCATATCTGCGCAGCAGCTCATGCGCAAGGAGAATGTTGTCCATTATGTTTCTGCTCTCCAAGAAGGCACTCTGATTGGTGGATATAAGTGTGGGGAGAACTTTTTTCAATCTATTGGATAGTATCTTGGCGATGCATTTATAGGTGGTGTTGCAACAGCTTATAGGTCGGAAGTGGTCTACCGATGATGGGTTATCTCCTTTTGGAATGAGACAGATGTTTGTCGCATTAATACCAGTCAGCATCTTGGTTTTGGAGAAGTAGTTGTGGATAGCTTTCAGGAAAACGTCCTTTATGGTGCTCCAGCATTCGATGAAGAAAACTGAGTTAAATCCATCGGGGCCGCCTGCACTGTCACGTGGGATCGAAAATAAGGCTTGTTTGATTTCTTCATCCATGATATCTTGCTGTAACTCATGAACCTGAACTTCAGAAAGAGATGGAAAAGTTAAGTGATCAATTTCCTGATGAGATATGGATTCCATAGCATTTTTTCCCAACAGGTTAGAGAAATGTTCAATGAAAGCAGTTGCCACAGGAATTTGGCCTTCACATGTCTGATTGTGGTCGTCCCGAATGGAGATAATAGATTTTTTTGCACATCTAGCTTGAAGAAAAGCATGATAATATGCAGTATTCTTGTCCCCCATTTTATCCCATCGATCCCTGCACTTTTGTTTTAACATGTAGGCTTCAGATTTATGGGCTTTCATTAGCTTATCCGTTAAAAGGTGTTCCTGCATAGACAATTCATGGTCAGTAGGGTTGAGTTGCATTTTAATTTGTACCTGCTCAAGTTGTAATTGAAGAGACGAGGAGAGCTTGGATCCTTTTCCATACACCTCATAGCTCCAGGTTTTAAGGGCGGTTTTAACGTTTTTCATCTTGGAATGTAAAGTGAACATGGGATTGCCATAGGCCGGTTTGTTCCAAGCATCGGTGACTACGCCCATAAAGGATGGGTGAGTACACCAATTGTTGAAAAAGCGAAATTGAGATGGGGGTTTTGTAATAGGGCTGGAGAAATGGATAACAAGGGGATAATGATCCGAAAGACTTGGGGGAAGAATGTCATAATAAAGGTTCGACCAAGTTTGGAGGGCAAGAGAATTTATGAAGATTCTATCAAGCTTGGAAAAAGTCCTTATACCAGATCGGGATTTATTATTCCATGTAAAATATGACCCCTGAGATTTGCATTCTGAAAGATTAGCCAGGTAAACCGCTTCGTTGAGGGGAAGCAGTTCACTTTGCGATAGGGGATTGCCACCAATGCGGTCAGAAGCATATAGCATACAATTCCAGTCACCCATTGCTATCCACGACATTGATAAAGGGTTTAGATTTGGTAGGGTGTCAAGAAAAGGCTGCCTGGCTTGTTGGGAGTTAAAGGCATATACAAAGGTGCAATAGAAATCTAATTTGCTAGACTCATGGCATATAAGAGCATGGCAGAATTGACTGGAGGTTGTGAAGGTTTTAACTGTGAAGATTTGTGGGTTCCACATTACTAGAATGCGGCCAAAAGGAGCATCCAAAAGGTTGCTTAGGAAGTTCCAATTGGGAAGGATGGTTTCACAAGCTTTGTTGATGGATTGGCAATTCAGCTTGTTTTCAATGATGGCTATCATATGAAGATCTTTTTCTCGAATAAGGAGATTGATTTCCTTTTGTTTGGATATATCGTTACATCCACGTACATTCCATACGACTATGTTTTCAATCATTGAGAAGATGTAGAGGGGTTACTGAGGGTTGGCGGATTTTGCTTGGTGGATGAACCGGTTAATGTTTGATTAGGGTCTGAGTTGTCATCTACTGGGCATGAATTCGGTATTATCTCTTTAGGCTGGAAAGTTTTTCCATTGTCGTGGTCTCTCGATTTACTACGAGTTATTCTAGGGGATACCTTCTTTGCAGCTGCTAAATTTTTTCCTTTGGTTGGTGTTTCACTGTGATTGTTATTATGAGAAGCATTGTTAGGAGGTGAGGCTTCAGATGTGCCGGCATCTTCAGATAGCATATCAAAGCGGTTTGAGGTAGCTAAACTTGGTGTAGGGACAGTAGAGAAAAGGGAGGGTGGGATCACTACAGTGGGGGAAGGTTCAGTGATATGGCCTAGAGAATGGTTGGCATCAGATGAAGCATTATTCGTTGACGCTGTGATTGGTTGGGAAGTGATGCATGGGGATGAGGTGGAAATTTGGGGGATGGAGCAAGTTGGAGTAGTAAGGGTTGAAGAAGAAAAAATGGTCGAGGAGCTGTTGAAATTAGCATGTACGTTCAAGGGAGGACTTAAATTAAAATTGCATGTAGATGGGAGCGAGGTGGCATGAATTGGTAGGCTGCATGTTGAGGCATTAAATGCCAAAGGGGTTGGATAATTAAAGATAGGGATATTATTACTGAGTGGGTACGAGGATTTAAGGGGTTGACACGTATCATTTTGAAAGATAGTGGATTGAGAGAAGGGAGGATTAATTATTTGAGGCATTGCAACTTGCGGCTGAACTGGGGTGGGATGACACGTGTTGGGAAAGAGGGGTTTTGAAGAGGAGACGTTTGCATTTGATCTGGAGATTTTTTGGTAAGGTTTGCTACTTTGTTTTGTTCTTCTTTTGACCACAGTGAAGCTGTCTTGAGCTAAATTCTTGGTTTGCTGTTTCATTTGATTATTTCCTTCTGTATACGGTCTCATTCCCTCTAGGTTGCTCATGGGGCATTTTGAATCCACATGTCCAAAAACTTTACAGCCAGAGCAGATATCTGGTTTCTACATATATTCAACTTGTACTATGGCATCTTGTTCATCTTTTAACTGGACAGGGATTGTTGATGGCAGTTGTTTTAAGGGCTCAACTTCGACTAAAACTTTAGCAAACTTAAATCTTTCACGCCTTTCCGTTGACACATCCAAACAAATGACTTTACCCAAGTAGCTTGCTATCCAATTAATACCAATAGGTGTCCAATGCATAGAAGGGATATTCGTTAGGTACACCCACACAGGAATAGACTTAATTTCATGCTGAATATTGTCTATGGTAGGGTTCCATTTTGTGATAATAAACACCTTACCTTTTATAATAATTGGATCTGATTCCAATACTTTCATTTTTTTTTTCTCCAAATCTTCAAATTGAAAGAAAAATAGATTGCCATTAGATTTGATGTTAATACCTTTCAGCGAACCACAAACAAGTATCAAATGTTCGAGTACTGAAGAGAAAGAAAGGGCTTTGTCAAGAAAGAACCCTACCAAATGATTTTCCCAGTACGAAATACCAGTTTCAAGGACTTCAGCAGGAGGAATGATAACATTGGAGGAAGAGAATGTATGTTGAAACTCGACAGGCTTATAGCTTCCTGCATTTTTTGGTAACTTTTTGAACAACGATGACCAGGAGGAGCTTTCAGATCTGGGATTAGCAGCTTCAGATCTGACAGTAGAGGGGTTGGGAAGTTGGAAGGGAAGACTGTGGTTGGTTGGTGGAAGGGAGTTGTCGACTGGAGGTTGGAAGGGGGGATTAAGGTTGACAGATGCATTTGGTGGAAGGGTGTTGTCGACCGGAGGTGGGGGCTGAGCCTCCGCGGCTGTAGGGGGGTCGGGTGGTCGGGGTTCTGGTAAGGTGGGGGCAACAGAGACCTGGGGAGGGATAGGGTTGGAGGAAGTTTGGGAAGGGTTTAGGGTGGAGGAGGAGGCCATGACAGAAATATAAGTTTTCTCCAAGCTACTAATTTTATGTCTTTAAGAAATCAATACGAATAATAATTGCACCAGCCGGGAAACGAAATGCAGTATTAGTAATTGTTCTGCTTGTTAAACTATAATGAAATAAGATATGATGTTATTTATTTGTTAATGCAGGAAAGGTTTATGGAGCAGCGTCAGAAATTCCTTGCTGATACGGGTCGAGAACAGCTGACGACTGATGAGGAGGATGCTATTTTTGAGTCCGTTATGGATCCAGCAGAACATGGCAGATGATAAGGATTTGGCAATCAAGTGGTAAATAATTTATTTTACTGCTAATTTGATATTTAAGTCAAAATTCTATGTTGGAATATATAATTTTATCTTGAATACCTAAAATATGCTATTTGGACCTTTTCAAAACAATAAACTTGAATTTTATTCATTTACATCGATATGCACATACACTTATAGAGATCACACAGCTAAATTTAATATTTATTGCAGGCCAGCAGTCAGAGACGGGGTCGGCGGAATAGAGGTCAGAGCGATCTAGCCGATATAGAAGAACGCGGACTAGAGTGTCCCAGCTGGAGGAGAAGAACCCCCAACAGGCCATGCATACCACACAGTTGTTAGAGTACATGCAGCAGTTTGGTGGCTGCTTCCCTTCCTCGGCTGGCTCTGGATCTGGAGGAGATTGATTCATTGCTTTCTACCTTTTTTAGGTATTATTTTTTTAGTTTTGTATGATTATTTTTGATACACTTGATTGTGTGGTTGTGTAATGATGTGGATGTTAATGATTTTGTGTATGTATAACATGGTATAACACTTATTGTTGGGGTTGTTGGAATGGTTATGTATATTATGTATTTTATTTTGATGTTATTTGATAAATTTGTGTGTTTGATTAATTTTGTGTACTTTGGGTTTTGATATTTGATTGGTATATTGTATATTGGATTGTGCGGTATTGGTTTAATAGTTTTTGGAAAAGAAATGTGGATGGAAGGCTATATTTGCAGCGGTATAAAAAAACAGCAGATTTTCAACGGTTTCCGACGGCCTCCGACAGCTTACAGGTAGCAAATTTCCGACGCCTTCCGACGACTGACGATGGCCTGTAGGACATTTTTTCCGACGGATTTCGACGGGTCCCGACACATGTCGGAAGCCGTCGGAATCCGTCGGAAGCCGTCGGGAATATGTACGGCGACTTCCGCCGGAAGTCGTCGGAAGTACCGCTCCCCGACGACGTCAATTCCGATGGCTTTTTCCGACGGCCGCCAACGGTTTTCAACCGTCGGAAATCACTGTTCCCCTTGTAGTGAATATATGAAATGTGTTAAGGGGGATATGGTTAACGCCTTAACGCTATTTTAATACTTTACTTTTCTATAGACATATTATAATAGCGTATTGTACTACATAGTAGATAGTTCCACAGATTCTTAGAGGATGGGAATCCCAAACATCCTTTAAGTTACTTGTATTTTAGTTGACATTTCACTTGAGTTGAATTTATTAATATAAGAATGTTAATCCTGATTCGAGTGTTTCGTGTTTTGCTTTATGCTCAGGTCAGACTGAGTGTCACAACATTTGAGACTCACCTTTGGAGATTGGAGCTTTGTTTGAAGATCTATCTATCCAGCTTTCAGTTATTTCAGTTTATTCCAGTCTTTTATGTTCAGACCCGTCAGTTGCTTATATATTTGAGATTCATTTGTATTTGAGATTCTGTTGTATTTTGTTTCAGACTCTGATGTTTATATAGTAGCTTCATGAACTACTATTTATCTATTCTGCTGCTTATTGTTATTACTCTGTGTCTGTGATTCTTTGATTTAAAAGGGAGTGCGGATTAAGGATCTTAAGGCTAATTTAACACTAGAGTGGGGGGTGAATAGTGCTTAATGGATTCTAAGACTTATATGAACTAATTTAAAAACTATGATATAAACAATTGCAGAACTTAATCAGAGAACAATCACAGAATCAAACACAGATATAGAAAGTAAATAAAAAGCAGTAAAAGGAAAGAACACGTCGGATTTCATACTGGTTCGGAGTTACCCTACGTCCAGTCCTGCACCAAGGCAAACACCTCGTACAGATTTTTATTATACCAATGTCGAGATTACAATGCTCAATTTCTAAAGGCCTTGAGGTACCCTCCTGTCTTCGAGTCCGGGCCAACTCTCTTGATTTCCGGGACACAACATCACCCAATTGATTTCCAGGCACAACCACACCTTATAGAGAGACTCGATAAACTTTTGATTACAGATTGATCCTATAACTCTGAATAGCACTTTGATCTTCAAGAGAGGACAGAGAATCAAACAAGAATGAGATTCTAATTTGATTCACTTGAGAATTCGGCAGAATTTCGGCACGATCTTAAAAATATGAAAATTTTAGAATATGGATTTGTGGAGAAGAAGGAGTGAAGAAAATAAGAAATTAGTTAGTTAAAAATTCGTTTGTCAAGGTTATTTATAGACCAGTAACGGTCATAACCATTCGTGAATAGATTTAAACGAATAGACACTTCTTTTGAAAATTGAAACTATTGAATTTAACAGCCACTCGACATGGGGTATCCCATGATGTCGACATCCCTTAGTTAAAAACAATGCAAAATTTGTTTTGAAAATGGTATTGAAAGGAAAACAAGATGAAATGATTCTGGAGTAAAATAAACTAATTTTCCTATGTTTTAAAATAAAGAAGAGTAAAAAAATATTTTTAGAATGTATATATAAATTTGATTTTAAATCTCAAGTATATAAATGTTATAAAAGAATATTAAAAAATCAGAAGGTAGTTTTAAAAACAAACGAAGTTTAAAACAAGAGTTTATTTAAAAACAAAAACAAAGAATATTTTAAGGCTAAAACATATTTTTGAAAATCATTTGAAAATAAATTTTTAAGGGTAAAACATTTTGAAAAGCAGTTTTGAAAATCATTTTGAAAAACCATTGTGAAGTAGTTTTGCACGCTTCTTCCTGTAGAATATTTCATCACATCAGGACTCGAAGATTCCCATGCTATTATGAAGTTTTAACAAAACTATACACATATCTTGAAATCTTGATCTTGATACTCATGAGCCTTCAAACTTGATTTCTCCATTCTTGATTTTTATACTGTACAGTCTTCAATAATCAGTACCTGCCTTATATATATCCTGCATAATAACATTCATATATATATAGACAATAGTGTTAGTATATAAGTTATAATAAAATAAGTTACAAAGGTTGTTGTCATCAAAACTACTGTCTCCAGTTCCTTACAATCTCCCCATTTTTGATGATGACAACCTTATAAAATATACTTACCACTTCGATCATAGCATAACTCCCCCTTACACCAACAACTCCCCCAAATATACTTACCACTTCAATCATACCATAACTCCCCCTTACACCAACAACCCCCCTTACTCCAAGACTACTATTTTATATAACTTCTCCCCCTTTGTCATCAACAAAAATACCCTATAAACCTTAAACTTAATAGAAAATGAGATAAACAAACATATGTCATAAGAATAATAACTATGTATGAGTGAAATATAGCATCCTAAGTTAAATGGAATTCAAGATTTTATACACCAAAGACTGTTTTTAGAAGAACATTAATTAAGATAACACTTATATACAAATTAACAAACCAATATACAATCAAGAAAGAGAAAAACGAAAAATGCTTAATGAGGACCCTTAACTATTGGTGATTTATGGACTGAACAATTTGGATAGTGGAGACAAAAGTTTCCACGTTGTTCGACCTAGTTCCCATTAGCGTCAAAAAGGACCACTCCAACGCAAATCACGCCATCGTCTTCGTCCATATGAACATCCGGATTCGGCAGAGGAAGTTCTTCTTCTTGATCCTCTTGTGGTTCTTCTAGAGGCTCTTCTTCTTCAGAATCCATGGCTTGTGATGATTCTTCAATGACAATAGGATTGGCATGGTTATCCATAAGGAATTTTTGTAAATTCCTAAGGATTCTTCCTTGCCTATCTTGTTCTCTAGTCATTCGCAGTTGACTTACTTGAATTTCCATCATCATTTGAAGCAAATCTTTCATCTTCTCTTGTAATTTGATGACTCGTACATGTGTGGAACGTTGAAAAGGGCCAGAATGAGGAGAAGTGGGTGAAGAAGGTTCATTATTAGAAGAGGAAGCCATTAATTTACTGTTTTAGAGGTTTATTACAGAGAATAGAACAGAGAAAAGGAGTAAAAATCGAAATACATAAATATATAACCAAATAACTAATTTTAGAAGGAAATTTAAATTTGAAAATCTCGGTCTGTATGTCGACATAGGGGGATGGGTCATGTCGACATGCCCAGTTCAATTTTTGGGAATTTTTTTTTATATTAATTATTAACTATACTTGTATTATTTATAATTTATATTTCAGTTAATGAACATATACCTAATTCTCTTATAAATTTAGTAAAGTTTTGTTCATTTAATGGTTTGGTTAATATATCAGCAATTTGTTTTTCAGTATTAATATATTCAAGAGTTATGACTTTTTTACTTATATTATCTCTAAGAAAATGATGTATAATATCAATATGTTTTGTTCTAGAATGATGAGTTGGATTTTTAGATAGGTTTATTGCACTAGTATTATCACAATAAATTGGTGATTTAGTTATAGTTAATCCAAAATCTTTTAAAGTTTGTTGCATATATATAAATTGAGAACAAGCCAAAGCAGCAGATATATATTCTGCTTCAGTTGTTGACAAGGATACTGTATTTTGCTTCTTACTAAACCAGGAAACTAGAGAATGTCCTAGAAAGTGACAAGTTCCACTTGTACTTTTTCGGTCTAATTTACAACCAGCGTAATCGGCATCACAATATGAAATTAAATCAAATACATCATTTTTAGGGTAAAATAAACCATAATCTAAAGTATGTTTTACATATCTTAAAATTCTTTTAACAGCTTTTAGGTGAGTTTCTTTAGGTTGAGATTGATATCTTGCACAGAGACAAACACTATGCATGATGTCAGGACGACTTGCTGTTATATAAAGCAGCGAACCAATCATTCCCTTATATAATTTTTGATCAACATCTTTTGATTTATCTTCTTTACTTAAAGCTACGTTAGTTGTCATTGGAGTTGGTTTCCCACTAGAAGTGGTCAAATCCAAATTTATTAATTAAATCTTTAGCATATTTTTCTTGACTAATGAAAATTCCTTTATTTAATTGTTTGATTTGAAGTCCTAAGAAAAAAAATTAGTTCTCCCATATGACTCATTTCAAATTCTTTAGTCATTATATCTGAGAATTCTTTATTCATTATGTTATTAGTCGACCCGAATATTATATCATCTACATATATTTGTACTAATTGAATATCATTTTTGTTTCTTTTAATAAAAAGAGTTGTATCTATTTTACCAATTTCAAAACCAGATTGTAGTAAATAAGATCTTAGTCTTTCATACCAAGCTCTAGGAGCTTGTTTCAGACCATATAAAGCTTTCTTTAATTAATATACATGATTTGGAAATTTATTATCTTCAAAAAGTGGAGGTTGTTCAACATAAACATCTTCTTTTATAAAACCATTTAGAAAAGCACTTTTAACATCCATTTGATATAACTTAAAATTACTGTAGTTTGCGAAAGCAAGTAGAATCCTGATAGCTTCTAGTCTTGCTACGGGTGCAAAGGTTTCGTCATAATCAATTCCCTCTTCTTGACAATAAACTTGCGTGACTAAACAAGCTTTATTTCTCACGACCTCACCAATTTCATTCGTTTTATTTATATAAACCCATTTTGTTCCAATTATACTTTTATCCTCAGGTCTAGGAACAAGTTCCCAAACATCATTTCTGGTGAACTAATTCAATTCTTCTTGCATAGCAAGAATCCATGAATCATCAGATGATGCTTCCTTTAGATTTTTAGGTTCAATAGTTGATATAAAAGCTACATTACTCATACTATTTAGTTGATTTCTTGTTTTAACTATAGATTCAATATTTCCTAGTATATTTTCTACAGGATGATCTTTTAATAGCCTAATTCTTTTATTAGTTTGAATGATTTCACAATTAGTTTCATTATTAAAAGTTACAAAATCTTCTTCATCTTCTATTTGTACAGTATCTTTAAAATTTTCATCAAAAGATACATGCATTGTTTCTTCAACAGTGTTAGTTCTTAAATTATAAACTCTAAATTCTTTACTTCTATTAGAATATGCGATAAACATACCTTTGTCGGATTGAGGTTCAAATTTATCTAAATTATCTTTTGTATTAAGAATAAAACACTTACTACCAAAAACTTTAAAATAAGCTACTATGGGTTTCTTATTGTAAATTAATTCATATGGTGTTTTATTAGTTAATGGTCTAATTAAAATCATGTTTAATATATAACAAGCTGTAGTGACTGCTTCAGCCCAAAAGTTTTTAGGTAAGTTACTATCAAAAAGCATTGTTATAGCACACTCTTGAATCGTTCTATCTTACGTTCTACCACTCTGTTTTGTTGTGGAGTTCTTGGAAAAGAGAAATTATGAGTAATTCCTTTTTATTACAGAAATTCGCAAAATTTTCATTTTCAAATTCTCTACCATGATCACTACGAATAGTTTTTATTTTTAAAGAAAGTTGATTTTGGATTCTTTTAGCAAAATTCTTAAATAATTAAAAAGCATCACTTTTAAGTTTAAGAAAAATTGTCCAAGTATATCTAGAATAATCATCTACAATTACAAAAATATATTTATTATGATTAATTGATTGAACTTGAGATGGACCAAATAAATCTAAATGAAGTAATTCTAGAGGTTTAGAAGTAGAAATCATATCTTTTAATTTAAATGAACTTTTCTTAAGTTTTTCTAATTGGCAAGCATCACATATACTATCTACTATAAAGTTTAAGTTGGGAAGACCTCTAACTAAGTCATGTTTTGATAACCTAGATTACAGTTTGAAATTTAAATGACCAAATCTTTCATGCCAAATCCAAGGGTCACTTGTATTAGCCAAAAGACATAAGTTATTATTTGAAACTTTCATACTAAGGATGTAAATGTTTTTCTTCCTAATTCCTTCAAAAATAATATTTGACTTGTTATCTTCGATGTGACACTTATCTTTTCCAAATTTAATTTTAAATCCTTTATCACATAGTTGACTTATACTAAGCAGATTATGTTTTAATTTCCTAACTAGAAAAACATCATAAATAAGAGGAGTTTTAGAATTACCGACATTGCCGATGCCAATCACATATCCTTTTGAGTTATCTCCAAAGTTGACCAATCCACCATCTTGATATATAATGTCATTGAGTATCTCGGGATTTCCAGTTGCCTTGAACAGCCACTATCAAGTATCCATTTATCTTTCTCAATTTGCACAGTTTGTCCATTGGTTGTTGATTCTTCAAAAGCCATGTAACATGTCTGTTCCTGCATAACAAACCAATTCGGTAGATAACCTGATTTTTCATAAAAACTATATGCAGAACTATGATACTTTGATTAAATGCATAAATTCAAACTAGTTTTAACAAAATTTCCAAAAAAAATGCCATTTTTAACCTTTCAAGTTTCAAATTATGAAAACTATGAAAACCTATGCTTCGATACAATTGAAAGGGAGTGCGGATTAAGAATCTTAAGGCTAATTCAACACTAGAGGGGGGGTGAATAGTGTTTAATGGATTCTAAGACTTATATGAACTAATTTAAAAATTATGATATAAACAAATTCAGAACTTAATCACAGAACAATCACAGAATCAAACACGGATGTAGAAAGTAAATAAAAAGCAGTAAAAGGAAATAACACACCTGATTTTATACTGATTCGGAGTTACCCTACGTCCAGTCCTACACCAAGGCAAACACCTCGTACAAATTTTTATTATACCAATGTCGAGATTACAATCCTCAATTTCTAAAGGCCTTGAGGTACCCTCCTGTCTTCGAGTCCGGGGCAAACTCTCTTGATTTACGGGACAAAAGATCACCCAATTAATTTCCAGGCACAATCACACCTTATAAAGAGACTCGATAAACTTTTGATTACAAATTGATCATATAACTCTGAATAGCACTTTGATCTTCGAGAGAGGACAGAGAACCAAACAAGAATGAGATTCTAATTTGATTCACTTGAGAATTCGGCAGAATTTCGACACGATATTAAAAATATGAAAATTTTAGAATATGGATTTGTGGATAAGAAGGAGTGAAGAAAATAAGAAATTAGTTAGTGAAAAAATTCATTTGTAAAGGCTATTTATAGACCAGCAACGGTCATAACCATTCATGAAGAGATTTAAACGAATAGACACTTCTTTTGAAAATTGAAACTTTTGAATTTAACGGCCACCATGTCGACATGGGGTATCCCATGATGTCGACATCCCTTAGTTAAAAACAATGTAAAATTTGTTTTGAAAATGGTATTGAAAGGAAAACAAGATGAAATGATTCTGGAGTAAAATAAACTAATTTTCCT
This sequence comes from Allium fistulosum, assembly GCA_030737815.1. Classification (NCBI taxonomy): domain Eukaryota; kingdom Viridiplantae; phylum Streptophyta; class Magnoliopsida; order Asparagales; family Amaryllidaceae; genus Allium; species Allium fistulosum. Next base: position 821,466,244 of record CM060907.1, on the reverse strand, counting down.
ATGTTTTAAAATAAAGAAGAGTAAAAAAAATATTTTTAGAATGTATATATAAATTTGATTTTAAATCTCAAGTAAATAAATATTATAAAAGAATATTTAAAAATCAGAAGGTAGTTTTAAAAACAAACGAAGTTAAAAACAAGAGTTTATTTAAACACAAAAACAAAGAATATTTTAAGGCTAAAACATCTTTATGAAAATCATTTGAAAAGATAATTTTTAAGGCTAAAACATTTTGGAAAACAGTTTTGAAAATCATTTTGAAAAACCATTTTGAAGTAGTTTTGCAAGCTTCTTCCTGTATAATATTTCATCACATCAAGACTCGAGAACTTGTACAAAACCAAGATGTTCGTGGGTTTGTAAGCCACTTGTCGTAGGTTTGTAAGCTACTTGTCGTGGGTTTGTAAGCTACTTGTTGTGGGTTTGTAAGCCACTAAGAAGGTAGAAATGGGTTCCATCCCAAATGAAATTTGGAATGAAGATTTCCATGCTATTATGAAGTTTCAACAAAACTAGACACTTATCTTGAAATCTTGATCTTGATACTCATGAGCCTTCAAACTTGATTTCTTCATTCTTGATCTTTACACCGTACAGTCTTCAATAATCAGTACCTGCCTTATATATATCCTGCATAATAACATTCATATATATCTAGACAATAGTTTTAGTATATAAGTTATAATAAAATAAGTTACAAAGGTTGTTGTCATCAAAACTACTGTCTCCTGTTCCTAACACGATTGATTTATTTACTGTATATGTTGAGTTTTGCTAAATATAAATTAACAATATGTTGTTTTGAGCAATTCAAGTCCGATATGTGCGGATGCGAATTGTTCGTAATAGCGGGTCATTACAGTTGGTATCAGAGCCCTGGTTTAGTAAAAACTTAGCATATAGAGTAAATTTAGTTACAGAATCACCTTCTTTCAAGCTTGAATTTCTTCCTCCTTGACTCGGGTTTCCTCTGAATTTTGGAACTTTTCCCCTTTGTTCTGAAAATTCATTCTTGTCTTCTCATGTTCGCGTTCTGTTGATACTGGAGCATCCCATAGCTCCAACCTCAACTGTCAACTTCATCCATAGCTGTGACTAATCGCATACATGAGTTTATATCTATATACATGAGTTTAGTTTTCAAAAATATATAGAGATATTTTATGTGTTTAAATTAAATTTTTGATTTGAAAATATATATAGAGAATTTATTTTAAATATATGTTTTAAAATTGATTAAGAGAAAATTTTATATATATAACATATATTTTGCTCAATTCATATTAAGCTAATTTCGATTTGTTTTTCCATCAATTCCAAACTCCCAGCTTTGCTTTGATCGTCAAATTCGTGTTCATCGTACTCTACTTTGGAATTCGTTGCTTGGATCCGTAGCTCAGTTCGTTATCAAAATTCTCTAGCCTCGAAAGGTGAGCAATCACTCACGATTAACATTCTTATAGTTAGTAAATTTGATTTCTCTTCAAACGACAATTGAAATATGCTATAAAATTTGAATTGCTAGTTATTTAATTGTTAAACATGATAAGCCATTATCTGCAATTATTCACCTGTGATATATACGACACCATATCCTATTGTTTATATTTAAATTTGTTACAGATGATATGTCTGTTGTTGATATGTTGTATTATTATCATATTTGTTTTCACTTTGCAAGTTCCCTGTTAGTTTAGAAATCCCTATGGGTTGAAATGATACATACCTGAACGATATTATAGATTAAGGGAAAATAGTTATGGGTTGAAATGATAAACCCAAGCGATTTTCATTGAATTTAAATTTTGGAATTGCGGGTTGAATTGATATATACCCGTAAATATTTAAATTGCGGATTGAAATGATAAATATCTGTATCACTTGACCATAGGATAGAAAATTATATACGCACACCGTTGGTCTATATTTTGAATATGATTTCCAAAGTTTTGAAAGGAAATATATGGGTTTTAATAAATATTGATTTTTTTAAATATAATATGTATAAATGTTATTTTATATGTGTCTAAATTTTAGATTTTTTTTAATTTTTTTATATGTTTTGGAAATTTTAAATTTATAATTTAGTTTTGAAAATATAATTTTTAAGATTTTACTTATAATTTTACTATTTTAAAATATATAAAATAGATTTAAGATAAAATAAATTTAATAATAAGATTTAATTTAATAAAATTTAATTTAATTAGTATATAATGTGTTTAGGTATTTATTTAAAATTATATTTTAAAAATTGAATTTGTAATAACTATAATAAATTAAGGTTGGAAAGATAAATTGAAATTGATTTGAAATTTGTATTTGTTTAAGAATTATACTTAAATAAAATTGACTCGAAGCTTATTGAATCTGAGATTTTAAAGATATGATTTTATAACTTGATTTTTGATTTAAGGTAATTAAATGAATATTTTCAAATTTAAATAAATTGAAATGGGATATTTAGTTTTATTTAAATTTGTAATTTGAGGTTTTTAAATGATTATTGGATTAATTAAGTGAATATTTCAAAACTAAATAATAGTAAAGTTGAATTTGAAATATAAATGAAATTTATCAAATTAAGTTATTGTAAATGTTTGAATATTTGAACTTTGAAACCTATTGAAATTGAAATGGTTTAATTTGTATTTCAAATCTGTATTTGAAATCGATAAAAATTGAAATGGTTTATTGAGAATTTGAATTGAACCTTAACCTTTTAAAATTGAAAGTGTTGAACATGGATTGATTTAAATTGAATTTTGGAATTTAAGCTGATTTGAATCGATTTGTGTAATTGGAGGAAACTATTTTTATTATATAAAGTATTTTTAATATATATAAACTATTTTAATATATATAAACTATTTTAATATATAAATTATTTAACATATAAACTATTTTAATTTATAACTATTTTAAAATATATACCATTTTCAATATCTAAACTGTTTAAGTCGGAAGTGTTATGATTTCAAAGTGTTATGATTTCAAAATTGTTATGATTTCAAAAGTGTTATGGTTTCGAAAGTGTTATAATTTTGAAAGTGTTATGATTCTGGAAATGAATATTATTTAAAGTGAATAATGATATCGAATTAATATGGTTTTGAAATGTATATGATATTTTGATATGAGGTATGAACTATTTGAAATAAAATGACCACGGTGTGAAATAAGCGTTTGGTTGTTAAAGAGACCGGGATCGGATATTGTCATACTCTCTGCCAATACCGAAAACCACTTTAACAACTTTGTACGTGGTGGAGATTCCAGAATGAAGTAGGATGGTTTGGTGTAAGATTCTTTATGAGGTATTTGTGTAGCCCTAACTCCCGTGAGTCAGCTTGATGTGGCTAAAAAAGGAGCCATGCCGGGCCAAGTGAGGTCATTCCTCCTATCGGACACATTTCTTCGATACCATTCTATTACTTTGTGATTTGATTGGTTGCACCTTTGATTTGGGAGTGTGTCATGAGGTGGGCCGTAGTAGCTGCTATGCGTTACCACCAGTCTGGATCCGCAAACGGTATATCTACCCTGGCATTGCCTCGCATGCCTTGTCACATGCTCTATCGCACCTTCTACGAGTTTGGTTTGTACCATACCTATGGAGTGCCCTCTGATAGCCTCCAGTTTACGGAGGAGTTACAGTACTATATAGACTATGGGAATATATAAAATGTGTTAAGGGGGATATGGGTAACACCTTAACGCTATTTTAATACTTTACTTTACTATAGACATATTATAATAGCGTATTGTACTACATAGTAGATAGTTCCACAGATCCTTAGAGGATGGGAATCCCAAACATCCTTTAAGTTACTTGTATTTCAGTTGACATTTCACTTGAGTTGAATTTATTAATATAAGAATGTTAATCCTGACTCGAGTGTTTCGTGTTTTTCTTTATTCTCAGGTCAGACTGAGTGTCACAGCATTTGAGACTCACCTTTGGAGGTTGGAGCTTTGTTTGATGATCTATCTATCCAGCTTTCAGTTATTTCAGTTTATTCCAGTCTTTTATGTTCAGACTCGTCAGTTGCTTATATATTTGAGATTCATTTATATTTGAGATTCTGTTGTATTTTGTTTCAGACTCTGATGTTTATATGGTAGCTTCATGAACTACTATTTAACTATTCCGCTGCTTATTGTTATTACTCTGTGTCTGTGATTCTATGATTGATTTATTTACTGTATATGTTGAGTTTTGCAAAATATAAATTAACAATCTGTTGTTTTGTGCAATTCAAGTCCGACATGTGCGGATGCGAATGGTTCAAAATAGCGGGTCGTTACAGTTGGTATTAGAGCTCTGGTTTTGGAAAAACTTAGCATATAGAGTAAATTTAATTACAGAATCGCATTCTTTCGAGCTTGAATTTCTTCCTCCTTGACTCGGGTTTCCTTTGAATTTTGGAACTTTTCCCCTTTGTTCTGAAAATTCATTCTTGTCTTCTCATGTTCGCGTTCTTTTGATATTGGAGCATCCCATAGCTCCAACCTCAACTGTCAACTTCATCCATAGCTGTGACTAATCGCATCGGTGGTCCCGTCAGCCTTTGTATAATTTGTAAAGGGGTAAACTCATTTACAACAAGCGTCGATTCACCGGAGATTTCTACGTCCTCGGTTTTGATGCTTTTATCTCTTTTCAAGCCCAAATCGTTTCTCTAGTAAACGACCAAGGTAATTCTTTTATGAGCAAATGAGATTTCTTCCGGGATTTGCAGGCAGTTTATCATTTCACTGATGTTCAGCCTTGTGATCTTGACTTTCTCCGCTAGTCAGGGATTATCCTGATGTTGTGGTAAAGTCACCTCTCTTCCCTTCAAGCGGGAAATTTAATTTCCGCATCTATCTTATTTCGGAATCTGTGACGCCCCACATCTATACTCACAATAACAAAGGTTATTTCAAGGAATAACGTCTGCTATTGCGAAGAATAAGGCTTGTTAGAAGCGACCATCCGTAAGTTATGCCTTAGATGAGTATTGATTACATCGATAAGAGTTGTGAAAATTACTCCCAAAGATATAAATTCAATTCAAATCTAAAACGAAACTACAGTGGCTAAAGGAAAATTCAGAACGACTCATAATAACAACAACACTGATAGTATAATCACATCAGAACAGAAATATCAGATATATAGCGGAAGACAAGTCTGGAATACATGATACAACAATCGATAGTTCACAAGAACCAAATACACATATACATGGATACCAACATACATAAGATGAGAGTCAAATAACCAAAAGAACTCCTCGAAGGCTAGATAAAAGATGATGTGAAATCCCAAAAGCTGAAGCTGCTACTGAATCAGAGATAGTGACTATCCTGAAATAACTTGATCTGACCCGAGTATTATTTAAAAGAAAATAATAAACAGATCAGTCTAATTTATTCTTAGAAGTGAATGCATCATAAACAACATCAATCAAAATAATAATAATCTCGAGTGAGACTATTCAACTTAAGAAATCAACATAGTTAAATGAAGAAATCACATCAAACTCCATCAAAATCAACTTTCAAATTCACAATTGAATTCAAGACAGCAATTTACAAAATCTAGAAATCAAAAATAGATAACTAGAAAAATCAACATAAAAGTGGATCGATCCCATCATATGGCGAGTCTAAGCTACGCCGCATGTGCATCAACATATGGCCGAAGCCTACCAAGTACTGTCATCATAATTTTGGCGCCCAACAAATGACCCGAAGGTCCAACATATGACCGGAAGGTCTAGTATTGGTATTTGACTTGAAGGTCCATCATATGACCCGAAGGTCCAACATAGTGGCTCGAAAGCCAAACAAAATCATCAAAATCATCAAACAACAGTAATATTTCAATTAACGAGTCCGGAATTAACCGAAATAGTAAAAGTGTGGTTCCATACTCCGCACTTTTGCTAAATCGTTTAAATCTCTTCATCGTTTCCTTGAAAGTGCAAAATTGTGTATTTTATATAAATAAAATATACGTTCTCAAACGGACAAGTACGGAATTAAGCGAATCAGTAAAAGTAAGGGTTCATAGTCCTTAATTTTGCTAAAGCGTTTAAATCGCTTCCTCATTCTTTTGAAAGCGCAAACTGTAATTTTTTTTGGAAATAATCTTATTTTAAAACAATTTTTAAAACACGTGATTAAAACAGCAACAACTATAGCAATTTCGATGAGGAAATTGCGCTTCACAAAACACCGTAAAAACGGATATCAAAACAGCGTTTGGGATAACCGCTTGAAAATTCACTTTAAAATTGACAGTTACTGAAGTCAAAACAACAGTAATTTTTTTCGTCAAAATGTTATCAAAACAACGCGCTTCAAAAATATAATACCGGTGCAAAAAAATTCGTTATAAAAATAACGGTGCAAAATACATTTTAAAACCAAACACCGGTTCAAAGCGAATTAAACTCAGGTATTCAAAACACTTTCGTGCAATTCAACTTGCACTACCACATTAGTACGCACACACAAAAAAGTAATAAAAGAGATGGCCTAGCATAGTTATATATAAACACACGAGATAATGGGTAGCCTGGACACAATACTTTTTCATGTAAATACTAATGTAATCAATGTGCCCTGAACTTCTTTTAATGCCTGGACACATCACCTTATGCATGCACGTGTTCAATATGTAATCTGATATGGTTTTTGTACATTTCATGCATGTACAAATTTTTTAAAACCAACTAGGACTATCTACTATGCACGCAAGGTAGTGAACAAAATTACCTGAACTTACATTTTTTTTTCGTACACATAAACATTTTGTTGACACAAAAATGACCTGGCTATTTTCATGCACGGTCCAATATGACTCGGGCAATATTCATGTGTACAATATGTTTGCACGTAAGTGGTAAATGGGCAATGAAATATAACCACCTAGGCTTGGTTTTATATTACAATCTCTACATATCAATATGGCCAAAACTTTTGTAGCTTACGAAACATGATTCTTTTGCATGTATAAACATGTACTGATGCAAAATGTAAACCACCTAACAACGTTCAAAACATTTTTACCCAAAATACTTTCGTGCTTCATATATTGACACGCAGATGAAGTAAACGAAAATAACCAAAAACAAGTATCTGACTTGAAATTTAGTTTATGCCTACAAATGAATTAACAAACAAAAAAAACTGGGCAACACAATTCGCACCTTGAATGAGTCAATAAATATTTGGACATCAAATTCTCGTGTATACAAGAATGTTCGTGTATAAATTGAAAATAGAGGGTGGTCTGGTCTAATTCACCTTGCATGCATACTTGCGGTTTACTAATGAAGTAAACAGTTAATAAACCCGGAACTCAATTTGTACTTACGTGCAGAACAATGGACTAATGTTGAAATAACACACAGACAACAAGGTTTTTAAATTAGAGATGTGAGTATAACACTCACCAAAGTTTTGCTTCAAAATTAGTTAGCAACTAGATCCAAAGAAAAGGAAGCAAGTAGTTATGAGCCACCATTAATATTTTGCAAAGCTACCTGAAAGTTTTGTGCCAAAATGTTGAAGGACTATTTTTTTTCCTTTTCTCATATGAGAACAAGTCAATGCAAAATGCAAGCAAGGTACAAAGGCATTAAAGATGAAAACGTGCTTTGTAGAGAAGGACACCCCTAGCATTGATGATGGCACAAAAACAAAGTTTCAACTTTTGTTTTATGAATATTGTTGACAGCAAATATTCTCATTTTTTACTTGTGAATTGTACCGAGACCAAACACGCGAGGGTAAGGAAATATAACACAACTCTATTTTAAAATGGACTCACTTCTTTTCTTTTCTTTTTTGTTTTTTTGCAAAACTCAATTTAAAAATCATGGTTGTTACAAACTTTCCCTCTTATAAAAATTACGTCCCGCAAATTTCATACTAGAAGTTGTTTATAACACCAATTATTTATCACAACAAAGGTTAAAATAGAAAAGATGAATAAGAATGCTCACCCCCACCCGAAGAGGAGAGAAATCCAGGATAAGAACGCTCGATGAATTCTTTGGTTTCCCAGGTGCAACCTTTGGGGTTTGCGGACCATTGAATTTTCACAAGCGGGACTTCTTTGTTTCAAAGGCGTTTCACCTCCGTAGCTAGCACACGAATAGGATTTTGCACACTAGACAAGTCGGGTGAGATCTCAAGATCTTGCAACATAGGAGGATCAATAATAGAATCTGAATCTCGAAGGCATCGACGAAGCTGGGATACATGAAATACGTCATGAACTCCCGAAAACTGAACAGGTAGCGATACACGATAAGCAACAGGGCCAATGCGTTCCATAATAGGAAACGGTCCAACATATCGAGGAGCCAATTTCCTGGAGCGACTAAAACGCACCACACCCTTCATCGGAGAAACACGAATGAATACAAGATCGCCAACAGAAAATTCCAAAGGCTTCCTACGATGATCGGCATAAGATTTCTGCCTATTCTAAGCCTCTTTCATTCTCTGTCTAATAATATAAATCCTCTCAGAAGATCACGAATATAATCGGGGCCGAGAACTAACTTTTCCCCCGATTCCAACCAACAAGATGGTGATCGACACGGCCTTCCGTAAAGAGCTTGGAAAGGAGCCATACCGATACTGGATTGAAAACTGTTGTTATAAGATAACTCAACAAGAGGTAAGTGGTCTTCCCAACTACCACCAAAATCAAGAATGCAAGCTCGAAGGAGATCTTCCAAAACTTGATTCACCCTTTCAGTCTGACCATCAGACTGTGGATGATAAGCTGTACTGAGATTAAGCTTAGTGCCCAAAGCTTTCTGAAGGCTCTGCCAGAAACCACTAGTGAAAAGCAGATCTCTGTCACTAACAATAGGACTAGGCACACCATGAAGTCGAACGACTTCCTTAATAAACAGCTTAGCCAACAAAGGAGCAGTCCGATTGGACTTGATAGGAATAAAATGGGCTGATTTAGTCAATCTGTCAACAATCACCCAAATAATAGTATGGCCCGACCTCGAACGAGGTAGAACATCAATGAAGTCCATGGAAATCTGATCCCATTTCCATAATGGAATCTCAAGAGGCTGCAAAAGACCACTAGGACGCTGGTGTTCTGCTTTAACAAGTTGACAAGTCATGCAACGACTTATATAACTTGCAATATCACACTTCATACCCTCCCAATAGTATAAGCGTTTCATATCAGCATACATCTTACTACTACCCGGATGGATGGTATACTTAGAACGATGACAGTCCTCAAGAATGTCATTTCTAAGATTAGGAACATCAGGCACGATTAACCTTCCCTTCTTCCGAATACAACCATGAATATCAATATCGAAATCCTTTAGATCATCACTTCGGGATTCCGATTTACAACTCTGAATAAGATAAGCAATATGTGGATCTTATTTCTGGGCATTGGCAACACGATCCAACAAACTAGGACGAGCTTCCATGCTAAATAAAAGCACGGGAGAATCAGAAACTGAAGAACGGTCTCTAATATCACAAAGAGATAAAGCTTCCAAAATATTCCACTCTGCTAACATCATGGAAACAGCAACTTGCTGCTTGCGGCTAAGCGCATCAGCGACTCGATTACCCTTACCAGGGGTATACTGAATATCGAAATCATATGAAGCAAGAAATTCGAGCCAACGCTGTTGCCTCATATTAAGCTCTTTTTGAGTAAATAAATACTTCGGAGATTTGTGATCGGTGAAGAGAATAAAACGCTCGCCCAATAAATAATGTCGCCAAATCTTTAAAGCAAAGACTATGGCGGCTAACTCCAAATCATGGGTAGCATAACGAATCTCGTTAGGCTTTAGTTGTCTAGAAGCATAGGCAACAACTCTATCCTTTTGCATGAGAACTGCACCGAGTCCATAACCACTGGCATTGGTATAAACAACAAGATCATGATTCCCTTCGGGAACCATTAAGATGGGAGCATGAGTAAGGAGATCTTTTAACTTCAAGAAAGAATTCTCACACTTATCCGACCAAATAAAAGGAACAGCTTTTCTCGTAAGAGTGGTAAGCGGTAAAGCAATACGAGAAAAGTCCTTAATAAACCGGCGATAATAACCCGCCAATCCAAGAAAACTACGGATCTCAGTAATGGTCTCGGGCCTCTTCCAATTCTGAATAGATTCGATCTTGGAAGGATCGACAGAGATACCATCGGAAGAAATAATATGACTAAGAAACTTCACCTTATTCTCCCAGAAGTAACACTTGGAGAATTTGGCGTAAAGCTGATGCTGACGAAGAGTGCTCAAAACAATCTCCAAATGCTGAATATGATCGACTTCAGATTTGGAATAAATAAGAATATCATCAATGAAAACCAAGACGAACTTATCGAGATATTCCTAGAATATCCGATTCATAAGATCTAAAAAATATGCTGGAGCGTTCCTCAAACCGAACGGCATAAAAAGCCATTCGTAAGAACCATAACGAGTGCGGAATGCGGTAAGAGGAATGCTATCTTCCGCAACTCGTAACTGATGAAAACCGATAGCAAGATCGAGTTGGGAGAACAGTTTGGCGCCACTCAATTGATCGAACATGTCGTCGATCCTAGGTAATGGATACCATTTTTGATAGTAAGCTCGTTAAGCTTGCGATAATCAATGCAAAGCCTAAGAGTACCATCTGGCTTCTTAATGAAGACAACGTCGGCGCCCCAAGGAGAAGAGCTAGAACGAATAAAATGCTTGGCTTCCAACTCAGATAATTGTTGCTTGAGTTCCTCATTTTCCTTAGCAGACATCCTTGTGGGAGGACGACTGACAGGATGTGCACCAGAGATAAGATCAATACGGAACTCAATTGCCCTCTTCGGCGGCAAACATGAAACAGGCTCGAAAACATCAGAAAAATCACAAACAACTAGAATATTAGCAATGACATCCTCCGACTCGAGGGAAGAAATAAGAGCATTCGAAGTATGATCCATGCTTTGAAATATAATAGATAACTGCTCGCTAGCATCGGGATGCTTGAGATATAAAGTTCTTTCGGGACATAGGATTTGAACTTCATAACGGACGAGCCAATCCATACCCAAAATCATATCAAAACCAAGATGATCCATAACATGCAGATTTGCATGAAAAGAAAAACCACAAAGAATAATCTCAACATCAACACACAACAAACCAAGAGTAGCGGATCCACCAATAGGATTTACGATCCTCAAAGGGTCGCAAAGAGTAATAACATCCAAATGAATAATATCAACAAGCTCCTTCGACACGAATGAATGTGATGCACCCGTACCGAAAAGAACTCTAATAGAACGGTCATGAAATAAAATAAAACCTTCCAAAACAGAAGGAGTAATACCTTTGGGTTGAGAAGAATCACCCGAAGCTTTAGCAACATTAAGCTTCCCAGATTTGAAACCCTTAGGAGCAATAGGACAATTAGAAACCCAATGACCCTCTTTCTTGCAATAACGACAAATGCGAGGCCTAGGATAGCCACGAAGAAGATGATCCAAAGAACCACAATTATGGCACGCCCTCTGAATAGAAGGTGCACTACTAGGCTGAGAACTAGAGGTAGCTTGCTTCTTCTTCTTCTGGTTGGAAGATTAGGCTTATGAAATGGAAACCTCTTCTTGTTGGGGTTCTTAGAAACCTCAACCTCATCACCACTATCACGTTCCTTTTCAACTGCTTCCAAGCAAAGAGCCGAATCAACAAGCTCCTCAAAAGAGAGCTTAAGCTGAAGTAAAAGAACCTTCTTCAAATACTTCTTCAAACCATCAACAAAACGAAGATTCTTCTTACGCGGAGTGTTAATGAACTCAACTCCGTATTTGGATAAGGCCTCGAAAGATGCAACATAATCAGAAACAAAGGACTTTCCTTGCTTCAACTCAAGGAAACTACGAGCAAGATTAGCCTTTTCTGATTCAGGAACGAACTTAAGTTCGAATCGTTCCTTAAACTGAATCCAAGAGAGAGAGGACTCATCAACTTCCGCAATAAAAAGCTCATACCAATCAAGTGCACGCTCTTGCAACATACTAGATGCCACGGGAACGCGGTGATGATCAGAAAGATCCATCCGAGAAAATATGCGCTCACAAGTGAGCAACCAAGTCTGTACCTCCATTACACTTTCCGATCCCTTGAAAGGCTAGCCTCCAAGGTGGGAATAATCACTACACATGCGGGCGAAGGCAGACTTGTGATTAGGAGCTGCGGGAGTAGTAACAGAAGGCTGAGTACCCCGAAATAGCTCCATAAACTGATCAGCTAACATATATACTCCATCTGGATGAGAACCACTAGACGGACCTGCAGCAGAACGCTTCCCTCTTCCTCTTCCAGCCATAGGCTAAGAGAACAAGAGAAGAAAAGGATTAATTAAACAGCTCACAATTGATAAGAAATTTAACAAATGGAATACTACGGAATATGAGATTCATTCCTAGACATATTCCAACATGTTAAAGAGGAAAGAATAGATTAGAAAGGCACAAATAAAACTCTCAAATAGTTGTAACACATGTTCCATTCTGCTTCTGTTCTGTGTTTATTATAATCTATTCTGAATTTCAGCTCTGATACCAAGCTGTGACGCCTTACCTCTATACACACAATAACAAAGGTTATTTCAAGGATAACGTCTGCTATTGAGAAGAATAAGGCTTGTTAGAAGCGACCATCCGTAAGTTATGCCTTAGACGAGTATTGATTACATCGATAAGAGTTGTGAAAATTACTCCCAAAGATATAAATTCAATTCAAATCTAAAACGAAACTATAGTGGCTAAAGGAAAATTCAGAACAACTCATAATAACAACAACACTGATAGTATAATCACATTAGAACAGAAATATCAGATGTATAGCGGAAGACAAGTCTGGAATACATGATACAACAATCGATAGTTCACAAGAACCAAATACACATATACATGGATACCAACATACATAAGATGAGAGTCAAATAACCAAAAGAACTCCTCGAAGGCTAGATAAAAGATGATGTGAAATCCCAAAAGCTGAAGCTGCTACTGAATCAGAGATAGCGACTATCCTGAAATAACTCGGACTGACCCGAGTATTATTTAAAAGAAAATAATAAACGGATCAGTCTAATTTATTCTTAGAAGTGAATGCATCATATACAACATCAATCAAAATAATAATAATCTCGAGTGAGACTATTCAACTTAAGAAATCAACATAGTTAAATGAAGAAATCACATCAAACTCCATCAAAATCAACTTTCAAATTCACAATTGAATTCAAGACAGCAATTTACAAAATCGAGAAATCAAAAATAGATAACTAGAAAAATCAACATAAAAGTGGATCGATCCCATCATATGGCGAGTCTAAGCTACGCCGCACGTGCATCAACATATGGCCGAAGCCTACCAAGTATTGTCATCATAATTTTGGCGCCCAACAAATGACCCGAAGGTCCAACATATGACCCGAAGGTCTAGCACTGGTATTTGACCTGAAGGTCCATCATATGACCCAAAGGTCCAACATAGTGGCTTGAAAGCCAAACAAAATCATCAAAATCATCAAACAACATCAAATATTTCAATTAACGAGTCCGGAATTAACCGAAATAGTAAAAGTGTGGTTCCATACTCCGCACTTTTGCTAAATCGTTGAAATCTCTTCATCGTTTCCTTGAAAGTGCAAAATTGTGTATTTTATATAAATAAAATATACGTTCTCAAATGGCAAGTACGGAATTAAGCAAATCAGTAAAAGTAAGGGTTCATAGTCCTCAATTTTGCTGAAGCGTTTAAATCGCTTCCTCATTCTTTTGAAAGCGCAAACTGTAATTTTTTTTGGAAATAATCTTATTTTAAAACAATTTTTAAAACATGTTATTAAAACAGCAACAACTATAGCAATTTCAACAAGGAAATTGCGCTTCACAAAACACCGTAAAAACGGATATCAAAACAGCGTTGCGGGATAACCGCTTGAAAATTCATTTTAAAATTGACAGTTACTGAATTCAAAACAACAGTAATTTTTTTCGTCAAAATGTTATCAAAACAACACGGTTCAAAAATATAATACCGGTGTAAAAAATTTCGTTATAAAAATAACGGTGCAAAATACGTTTTAAAACCAAACACCGGTTCAAAGCGAATTAAACACAGGTATTCAAAACACTTTCGTGCAATTCAACTTGCACTACCACATTAGTACGCACACACAAAGAAGTAATAAATGAGATGGCCTAGCATAGTTATATATAAACACACGAAATAATGGGTAGTCTGGACACAGTACTTTTTCATGTAAATACTAATGTAAGCAATGTGCCCTGAACTTCTTTTAATGCCTGGACACATCACCTTATGCATGCACGTGTTCAATATGTAATCTGATATGGTTTTTGTACACTTCATGCATGAAGAAATTTTTTAAAACCAACTAGGACTATCTACTATGCACGCAAGGTAGTGAACAAAATTACCTGAACTTACATTTTTTTTTCATACACATAAACATTTTGTTGACACAAAAATGACCTGGCTATTTTCATGCACGGTCCAATATGACTCGGGCAATATTCATGTGTACAATATGTTTGCACGTAAGTGGTAAATGGGCAATGAAATATAATGACCTAGGCTTGGTTTTATATTACAATCTCTACATATCAATATGGCCAAAAAATTTGTAGCTTACGAAACATGATTCTTTTGCATGTATAAACATGTACTGAAGCAAAATGTAAACCACCTAACAACGTTCAAAACATTCTTACCCAAAATACTTTCGTGCTTCAAATATTGACACGCAGATGAAGTAAACGAAAATAACAAAAAACAAGTATCTGACTTGAAATTTAGTTTATGCCTACAAATGAATTAACAAACAAAAAAAAACAGGGCAACACAATTCGCACCTTGAATGAGTCAATAAATATCTGGACATCAAATTATCGTGTGTACAAGAATGTTCGTATATAAATTGAAAATAGAGGGTGGTCTGGTCTAATTCACCTTGCACGCATACTTGCGGTTTACTAATGAAGTAAACAGTTAATAAACCAGGAACTCAATTTGTACTTACGTGTAGAACAATGGACTAATGTTGAAATAACACACAGACAGCAAGGTTTTTAAATTAGAGATTTGAGTATAACACTCACCAAAGTTTTGCTTTAAAATTAGTTAGCAACTAGATCCAAAGAAAAGGAAGCAAGTAGTTATGAGCCGCCATTAATATTTTGCAAAGCTACTTGAAAGTTTTGTGCCAAAATGTTGTAGGCCTTTTTTTTCCTTTTCTCATATGAGAACAAGTCAATGCAATATGCAAGCAAGGTACAAAGGCATTGAAGATGAAAACGTGCTCTGTAGAGAAGGACACCCCTAGCATTAATGATGGCACAAAAACAAGGTTTCAACTTTTGTTTTATGAATATTGTTGACAACAAATATTCTCATTTTTTGCTTGTGAATTGGACCGAGACCAAACACGTGAGGGAAAGGAAATATAACACAACTCTATTTTAAAATGGACTCACTTCTTTTCTTTTTTCTTCTTTTTTTTTGCAAAACTCAATTTAAAAATCACGGTCGTTACAGAATCTCGGTTGACCCGGTTAAGGTCGCCGCGACTAATATAAATCTGTCCATTTTCCCCTTTTGTAATTTAATTATCTTATTCCCATTTTGAGCCTATCTTCTTGGTTAAAATTCTATTTGATTAGAGTCCATCAAAATTTGAATCTCTATCGTTGTTCTAAATCCATCCTTGAATCATCCTATGAGAGAATTTTGAGTTGTATATTTTAATTTGAATCATACTATTATTTGTAATTGATATAAAAATGTTTTATGTCGTGTTGTTTGAGTTTTTAAGTTTGATTTTTGAGTTTCGATCGATTCGTCTAGCTAACGCTATCGATAGAAATTCAAAAACACATGAACATAGCAAATTGACACAATATTGTTTTCGAAATTTGTAAATGAAATAATTTATGTATGATTATATTTTTATATATAAAAGTGTAATTTTCTGAAATTAGAATGGTTAAATGAATTGGTTGTTAGAAATGATAATGCTGGATTTTCATTTATTGTTTTGTTAATACCCCTAATCCATTAATTATTGTTGTATGTCATGAGAAGTGGAATTTTATAAAACATGATTTATAAATCTAATGTGCAAATGAAATTAATTTGAATTTAAGAATTCGAGAATTAAACTTCCGGTGCTTTTCAAAGTTTTGAAAATATTTTATTTGAAAATATTTTCCAATGGAAATTGTTTTAAAGATTTTTTTTTAAAGAAGTAAGTCGGTACTCTCTTCTTTTGTCGGTGGAAAATAATTTCGGTGGTGACTGCAGCATCATCGACATTCATTTTCGAGTCTCAACATGGAGAGACCACTTAGTAGCTTTGCTACACTTTTGTTTGTAAAATGGGTTTGATTTGGATTTTCTTGAGTATGATTTGATGTATAATATTTATATATGTGTATATTTATTTCAAAATGGTGGGAAGTGAAACCGGAAAATTAATTCTAAAATTCTGTGTTAAGTTAGGGTTTTCAATTATTGAAAAAAAATTGAAATATTTGAAGTGTTTAAAATTTAAATTGGAATTTAAAAATAACTTGACTATGGGAATATATATAAAATGTGTTAAAGGGGATATGGGTAACGTCTTAACGCTATTTTAATACTTTACTTTACTATAGACATATTATAATAGCATATTGTACTACATAGTAGATAGTTCCACGGATCCTTAGAGGATGGGAATCCCAAACATCCTTTAAGTTACTTGTATTTCAGTTGACATTTCACTTGAGTTGAATTTATTAATATAAGAATGTTAATCCTGACTCGAGTGTTTCATGTTTTGCTTTATGCTCGGGTCAGACTGAGTGTCACAATATTTGAGACTCACCTTTGGAGATTGGAGCTTTGTTTGAAGATCTATCTATCCAGCTTTCAGTTATTTCAGTTTATTCCAGTCTTTTATGTTCAGACTCGTCGGTTGCTTATGTATTTGAGATTCATTTGTACTTGAGATTCTATTGTATTGTGTTTCAGACTCTGATGTTTATATAGTAGCTTCATGAACTACTATTTATCTATTCTGCTGCTTATTGTTATTACTCTGTGTCTGTGATTCTATGATTGATTTATTTACAGTATATGTTGAGTTTTGCCAAAATAAATTAACAATCCATTGTTTTTATCAATTCTAGTCCGACATGTGCGGATGTGAATGGTTCGAAATAGCGGGTCGTTACATAACATGTCCATGATAAGTTCATAGAAAATAAGATGGAAGTAAATGAAATTACATGCAATAGAAATGGTTCGATTTGAACTAACGATCGAGTATATTAGAAAGAGTTCGTAATATACCTAAAAAATGAATATAGATTCAATCTCATAACTCACTCTTTCTTATGACACAAAATGATGTATCAATAATGAGTAATTGAACTGTGTTGGACAAAGTACGATTAATGATGAGTTAAGTTGAGTTAACTTCTTTCTATAAGGTTGTGTATTTAAGAGTAGCACACATGGTTAAAATTTATTTCATCTAAGGAATAGTTTACAAGATCATACAAGCTAAGGGTTTATATGAAACTCTAACATATCTTAGGCTAAGGAGTTGGCAAGTTGTGCGAATCAAAATACTACAAGTAATAATTGTATGTGAGAGTTCATGTACGAATCTCCCTAAAAGAATTTTAGTATGATCATCGTTAAATGACCCAGTAATATTTTGAACATAATTATCGTAAACTAAAACCAAGTTTATGTAATGCAATTCATGAAATTTTTATGAATACCCATTCGTTACATGGAGAAACAATTATTGTTTAAAGAAATATCAATTTCACAGTGAAAGAATTGCTTACATAAATTGTTGGTAGTTAAAGGATTTAGATACGATCCAAAGATGACACTAATTACGAGGGATAAAATGAAATTAACCAAACCAAAATGAGCACAAAAATTAGAATGTCTAATAAGTATTCTCACACATTAGATAGAAATTATGAGTTTTTTATCAATGTCGAGAATAGCTAATCCTCGGTTCTCAATTAGGCCGTTCAGAGTATCGACTCTATGATATGGTATGATGCACAAATCTAGAAGGATTCCAAATACATTATCAAAATATGATTTTGATAGTTGTATCCAAAGGGATATGATCCATCGGCTACGCATATGTCTTTAAGGGAAAGAATAGTGCATTTTGGAATATAGTGAGCAACATTGATAAGAACAACGTTGTAAATTTTAATTATTGAAATTAGCTAACAGATTCAGCATTCAACATGCTCTAGTTAATTTGTATCTTACTCACAAAATTATTGCCCGGTATGACTTTGTATTCTGGTACATAGTAATTGAAATAGAAAATTCCAAATATAATTTAAAATAGACTATTTGCACATAACAACCAAAGTGACTTGAAGTCAGTAGGAGCGATATTGAGTCTGTAGGTTCTTGGATATGAACCAAGAATAGGTTCAAAAATATCATTCGAAAAGCATCAAAGCCAAATAAGTGTTTATATAGAAATATCAAATTATTTAAATTTCAGTCACAACGCAAAAGAAGCGAGTTCTATTAGAAAGAACATTGTAAAGGTACATAGATATTTCTAAAATATAAGTAAATAACATACTACTGATTATTAACGATGTACATTATGTTTAAATCAGTTCTAGTTTGGTTATTTGACAATCGATATTAGACTTGTAAATTGTATCTTTTATAATAAGGATAAAGGACGTTGGGAATGTCCCAAACGATATGCAATGACATCTTATTGAAATGTTTAATATAGAACATGTAAATGGATTTCTTATGCATTACAATTGGAATTATCATACATGTTGTCTTGTCTACATTATCGTAATTTGCTTATATATTTGATGCATGAAGCAAATATCAATTCTAAATTAATATTACCAAATGGTAGCTTAAAGTATTCTTGAGTATTTACGAAATACTAGAGCATTGTTTACTCATTATGAAGGAGTGTTCGGAATCAAACTTCATAAGTGCTATCGAGTATAATATGTCAATATCAAATTCATGTTCAAACCTTAGTTAAGGAGCTTTAAGTTGGAAATGTTTCAAACAAAAGCTCATTGCTGATTCAATGAAAAGGCTGAGTACATAGCCTTGAATAGCAAACTAAAAGCAATGTAAAAATATAAAGTGCACAAATTTATAACTGAGCTAGGAGTGATTCCAAGTATTGAGAATACTACATAATTGTTATATGATAACGATCAAAGAGCTCACTAGATGTCGAGAAATATACTCGGAATAGTTCCACATGATAAAGGTAGTTTATCAACATCGGAGAAAGTTAATTAACATAAAAGATAATTAAAATAAAATAGCATACCCGCTAACTAAGGAACTGACTCGATTAGCTTTTAAAAACTGATCAAAGAATTTAGAATAAGATTCCATAATTGACCTCAAGTTCAAGTAAAGGATTGATAGAGTTAGGGTTATGCCCTAAGAGCAATTATGTAATTTGTTACATAAATCTAACTTAATGACCAATCTTGTTCAAAATAAAAAGTAATTTCATTTTTTTTATATACTTTTTATATTGTGTTATAAATAGTTGATTATTCAATTAAGTGCATTTAATAGAAAATCCATAAATTGTATGTTTTTGTGATAGTAGTTACAATATGTTGTAACCATGAGTAATTTATCACAATATAATAAATATATCGTTTTAAATATTCCAAGTCAAGATGTATCGAGACAGGATATCGATGCATCCATTGATACTATAGTACGTAACACTCTCTATATGTTGGGCAGTGTATTACTCATGACTGCTGGGGGCACCAAGTGGTTACATACTAATAGTTATTAGATAACTATGGAATGACCCACTCAACAGTTTTATGTTGGTTAATATAACTAAGGTCACATAGAGAATATTGATGTGACAGTATTACACAATTCCCTCGACTTGAGAATACTGTTGAACTTCAATATGAAAATGATTATAATTAAATCATGGCTTGGCATCCATCGAACGACTATTGTTGTGTCGAGTGGAAGCATTGGAAGTGAAACATTATTCAAGAGAGAAATCGTCTCCTTGGTTATATGGGGTTAGTATCATGGGGTCAACTTAAGTCAATAAAAGTAAAATCACTGGCCAAAGCATTTTGGTTAATAATAATTGTTATTATTGAACCAAGGACTTTTGTGTTTAGACTATAAAGTTGAATGTGGATGATATTTGAATTTTGACAATTAACAAATTCCATAAGTCATAATGTGATATAGTTTTGAAGAATACAATTGGTGTAAATAATTGTCACTACAGAGTAACATGTAATTATGTAATTGTATTTTACTAAAACTATATAAGTAAAAGATTTGGCCAAAATATCACACCACTAGCTAAGGTGACGTGTGAACATTAATACTCGAATTGTTCAATATTAATCGCTGACCGAATTTGCACCTAAAGAGTCAATACAACTACAATGTTGAATCCTCCATCTACCACCCTATTCAAATAAATTATAAATGCTATAATAAATTAAATTAATTAATATTTATGAAATATTACTTATAATTTGTTTAGTTGCGTTGATTGGCATTAAAAATTGTGCATATATAAAAATTATATAACCACTTGTCAATATACGATATCATTATATATTTAAATTTGATTTAAATATAAAATATCTAATTTATCTTGAAGTGATTTGAGGTCCGCTAGGGGGACATGTTTGGCCGACCATGATGGAGAGGAATTGGAATTTTATTCCAAAAGATATGTAAATATCTAAGGAAAAGAAAGACATGTTTCTAACCTTGACCCCCTTCTTTCCTATGCTATTTAAACATATCTTGCCACTCTATTCTCATATTTTTCTTTCTAGGGTTGTGCCTGCACATCTTCCATCTAGCCATGGCATAAAAACCCTCTCTCACTTTCTCAAAATTCAAGAAACAAATATAATACATATTTAATTAAAACTCAAATGGAACGGTGTGTAGCTTTCTCAATTGGGTTGCGCCTTTCAGAAGTTTAGAACAAGGTTTCAAACAGAGTAATAAAGCTTCAATATTCAAGGTGTTCTCTTAGGAAATAGCAATGTACTATCTACAATTATAAATACAAATAATCATATAATCGAATATGATATGCTTTTTTTTAATTGTAATATATTTCAAATTGACCTTTGTCATGTTCTACTTTATTAAATGTTCATCATGCTATTTTAATTTAGATCCATTGTCTGCACCTCGATTAACTATATAATCCTCATGTTGACATATATTTTAGTCCTTCTTCTCGGTTGACTATTTGTTGTTCGTGTAGTTTAAATCTAAATCGTTACAAAAGATCTACATATGCCTAAATTATTTGATTTGTTTTGATGTTGTTTTGCAATTATTATTCCAAAAAAAAACTTTGATTGTCAATTTTGATTAATTACAAACACACGCATACATACATATAATATGTGTGTGTGTAACTATATGTTTAGCTTCCATGATTTTCAAATAATTTTGATAGAAAAACATTTTGATTAACTTTCAATTATTTTGATTACAAAAAATATCTTAATTAAAACTATTTTGATTGAAAACCTTTTAATTAAGTATACACACATATGTTTCGTGTTTAAAGAAATATTGATTGATGACAAATTTACTAACTTGTTGATTTGAATATATTTTTTTGGTTGTTGTTTGCATTAATGTAAAAACTATTTCAACTTAAAATCTATAAGTGGTATTTTACATAAAATCATAAATCATTTTACTCCTTTCTAACTAAAATTTTGATTTGACTCTGCTAAGCTTCATATATATATATATATGTGTGTGTGTGTGTGGAAGTACTATTATTCATGTATGAACCTATGCATGTTTATGTTTTAACTCAAATTCTATAAAATGAACTTGTATGCAAACTTATGAAATTTAATTTTAGGCCTCTGCTTAATTACACACACACAAAGATTTGTATGTATGTATGTATGTATAATATGTATAATTTGTATATATATATGTATGTGTGTGTATATATGTCTATGTGTGTATATTTTTAAATGAAAACTTTGGACAATAATATCACAATATATGTCAATTGTAGTTTAGGTATAAATGGCATTTAACATGTCAATTAATTTGACTAAAGAGAGAGATAAATGAAAGATTTCTCTCTCTACTTTTATAGCCTCACCTTCTCTTAATTAATTATATATGCTAAGAGAAAGAAACAAAAGGTTTCCTTCTCTAAAATTTTACACGTTTAGGTACACATATATACACTCCTTATATGTGCACTTACACTTCAATCATATGAATGTATTTGATACTTTCACTATAATACATATAAATTAAAATTAAAATTTAAACTTCCTTAAGCAAGGTACATAGAGTACGATTTTATTTAAAACATCGTTAGATTAGATCTAATAATCTTTTAGACTTCATAGGCATGATAAATCCAAAATAGGAAAAGTTTGTATAGTCTACCTATTTCACCCACTTCCGACTGGCCCGGTTCCTTTATTTATAATATACATGCTATTTATTAGCAATTAGAAAATTTTAATGTGTGTGTTAATGTCTCTTTTTCATTATAAATGCGTTAGACGTAGTTAAGCCACAAATTTACATAAAACAATTTATTTAATACAAGGTGTCAAATTAATACACACACACATTATAATTCAACTTTATATATATACTTTAATATATATTATAATTTTCTAAAATTATAAATAATTTTAATAATTTTCGTGATTGTTTATTATTTTTAAAAACTAAAATTCATTTAAAATCATATTTAAGATATATCTATATATATAGAATTATTTAAAACTAAATTTGGATTTAAAATAGAAGAAAAATCTACCTAAAAATTATTTTTATTATATTATATATAGACATATTAATTATCACTTAATACAATGTATATCTTTAATTTTATTATATATGTGTATATATATTCTTTCTGATCAAATAATGTTAAAATTAACTTTCAAATTAAATTTTTTTTCTCCATGTCCTAATAACCTTTCGATTATATAGTTTTTTCTTCTTATTGGCCAAATAATGTTTTACATTCATATATATTAAAAAATTTATTTTATAATATTTATGTGTATATATATTGTACATATTAGAATAGTGTTAATTTAAATGAATAAATAAAAAAGTAAGTGAAAATAAATATATATATATATATATTTTTGACCATTATAATTAATTTTATATAAAAATAAATATTTTAATTTAATTGAAGATATTTTAACTGACATTTTATGGTCTAGTTTTCAATTTTAAAATGTTTTACTAATCTTAGTTAGATATTTTAACTACAAATTTGAATTTAAAATTAATCAACTTAGTCAAAATTAGATTAGATAATTTATATTTTATTATACATATATAATTTCAAAATTTATGTAACGACCTACCTTTTTGGATGGTTTAAATCGAAAATAAGCCATGCATGTCAAACTTAAACCATTCAAAAAGGAGGATTGTTATGGGGTAAATAAGAAAAAGTAGAGAAAGAAAGAAAACAAACATAGAATATCACAGCGGAACGACAAAATATAATAATCAAATAAACAGTTCATGAAGCTGTTTTACAAATAACATTTGATTACACTTTTACAATATAGATCAGAGTTACATAGAATAGGAATAAATATATAAATAATGCAGTGGAACAACATGATGTAGTGGAAAGAATAGAGTGAATAATAGTATTAAATCTTTGTCTTGGTCCTCCAGAAGAGCTTCTTCAATATACTGAAAAGCTCAGACAGACCCGAGCGAATTGAAAAGAGAAAACACTCGAGCCAGAACTAAAAGAACTTATGTAAGTTAAATAAACAGTAAATAAATATGAGTGTAGCGGCATCGGAGATTTTTATGGGTTTTGACATCTTCTATCCAGTGTCAAACGTGAGTGTAATAACTTAAGAGATGTTCGGGATTACCTCTCCTAAGGATCCGTTAAACTATCTACATACATAGTACAATACGCTATTATAATAGTGTCCACAGTAAAGTAAAGTATTTAAATAGCGTTAAGGCGTTACCCATATCCCCCTTAACACATTTTATATATTCCCATAGTCTATACAGTACCGTTCGCTCCTCCGTAAACTGGAGGGTTACCCAGAGGGCACTCCATAGGTATGGTACAAAACAAACTCGTAGAAGGCGCGATAGGGCATGTGAACACGGCATGCTAGGCAATGTCAGGGTAGGATTCTACCGTTTTGTGGATCCGGACTGGTGGTAATGCATAGCAGCTACTAGTGCTCACCTCGAGACACACTCCCAAATCAAAAGTGCAGCCAACGAAATCACAAAGTAATAGAATGGTATCGAAGAAATGAGCCCGATGGGAGGAATGACCTCACTTGGCCCGGCATGACACCTGTTTTAGTCACATCTAAGCTGACTCACGGGAGTTAGGGCTACATAAATACCTCATACAGAATCGTACACCAAACTATCCTACTTCACTCTGGAGTCTCCACCACATACACAGTTGTTAAAGTGGTTTTGGTATTGGCGGAGAGTATGACAATATCTGATCACAGTCTCTTTAACAACCAAACGCTTATTTCACACTGGACAGTTCTTTTAAATTTCCAAAACCGTTTAATAATTGATATCAAAATATCATATTCAATTCAAAGCATATCACTTTCGGAATCATATTCACATATGGGTTAAATTCTCATTTCAAAATCATCATATTTAATTAAATATGTCATTTAAATCCAACTTAGGTTACAACCTTTTTCAACCATATTTGCTTTTAAATAAGGATTTAATGCACCGTTAGAAATTTAGAAAATAGTTTAGATAGTTATCAATAGTTCAAATAGTTTAGTATAGTTTAAAATAAATTTCAAATAATTAAAATACTCTAAAATAGTTTAAAATTAGGTTAAAATAGTTTAGGTGGATTTAAGATAGTTTAAACAGATTTAAATAGTTTAAATAGATTTAAAAATGGTTTAAATAGATTAAACATATTTAAAATAGATTAAATAGATTTAAAATAGATTAGACAGATTTAAAATAATTTAAAATTGGTTAATTAGGTTAAAATAGATTAAATTGTATTAAATAGATTAAAATAAATTAATTTAGTTTAAATTGATTAAAATAGTTCAAAATAGATTAAATTAGTTTAATGGTTTGAAAATCTTACTAATCAGGATTTTTAAAATAATATATTTTTAAACAGTTTATATAAAAATAATAAATTTGAAATTGATATCAAATTAAACTATTTCTTTCATTCAACTCATTTGGACCATGCCCAACTTTCAAATCAACAAACTAAATTTGTCTTTCAATTCAAATTCTTAGTTAAAAACCATTTAATCGATATCTATTTCAAACCCATGTTCGAACAATAAATTCAACTATTTCAAATTTAGTAGATTTCAATGTTACATTTTCAAACGTTTCAATAACTCAATCCGATAAATTTCATTTATACCTCAAATTCAACTTTAAAATTTCAATTTAATTTCTTTAAATAGTTCCTTTAAACCAATTCTGATTTCAACATTTAAAGTTTGAATTTTTTGAAATAATTCAATTTATATAAATCAAATTTTATTTCAAAATATCATTTAACTAAATTCAAAAATTGAAGGTTTTAAAATCATTTAATTTAACCAATCCGGTGTTCGTATATAATTTTCTACCCTATGGTCAAGTGATACAGATATTATCATTTCAATCCGCTAATTTTTTATATTTATGGATATAAATCATTTCAACCCGCAATCCCGAATAAAATTCAAAATCCATAAAATCGTTCGGGTTTATCATTTCAACCAATAATGATTTTTCCCTAATCTATATATCGTTCGGGTATGTATCATTTCAACCCATAGGAAATTTAAGGGAACTTGCAGTGTTATAAAAAAATAAATATAACATCCAGTCATCCAATATCAACGATCAAACATCCATCACAATCACCATTCAAATCAACAAATAGATAACAACAATTGATCGATTATCAATAACAGATATTGACAGGCAATTTAAAATTCATATTAAATTAAATAGCGATTAAATTCAATAAAAGTCAGATTTAACTAGAATGACAATTTAAATATACCAAACATCAACCAATCAATTTCTAATCACATAATAAATTCAATTTAACTAACATAAGATAATTTAGTAGTTGTGAGTGGGTTAAAAAACTCACCTTTGATTTCAAATCGATTTGAAATCCATAATAAGGCCCAAAATTCAACATTCTCAGAATTTTTCCGAACTAGTTCTATAATGTCCGGAATTCTGATACGATCCCACGAAACAAACCGCACCCAAATTCGAGTTCGTATGGAAAAGATATACACGTTAGAACACTTGAAGATAAAATTTAAATTAAATAAAAAAGAATTCACGTACCCTAGCCACATCAACATATACGTATGCTCGAACCCTAGCACGAAAACGCGCTCGCCTCCAGGAATTCGAACTACAGCCGCCTCCTGATTGAGAAAAACGCCGCCACCACAAGCCTCTTCGCCGTGATCCGCCACCACCATCCTGCTCCAGACCTCCAGTCGACCCTACCTTAGCCGCACGCACGCCTAAGGCGTCGCCGTTCACCCCTAAAAACGCAACGCCGCCGCTGCCTATTTATGGCAACCCTGGTGACCTCTGAGCATGTTACGACGAACGATGACCACTACAGAGCCTGCTCTCCATCCTCTACGCAACGGTGCCTCCCAACCGTCGATCGAGCAAAGATCCACCGTTGGATCGAAACCCTAGCAAATGGACGGCCAGAACTAAATCATTGATTTTCGGACAAACGGTGATTCGATTGCAAAAACGAATTGCACCAGTGGACTACGCAGAGCTTCAAAACAGAATATAATATGTTATGGTTTTGGGAAGTTTGATTCTGAAATTGATTTGGAAATTGAATTTATGGTTTGTAATCCGAATTGGTTTCTACCATTGAGAAAAGAGAAACAAACAGATGGAATTGTACGTACAGTAATGAGAAATAAAAGGCTGCTAGGGTTTAGAAGAATCTATTTATACGAACAAAGCCCGATAAGAAAGAATAACACATTGAATTGGTATGAACGACAATAACAACCCGAAAAACCCCGTTTCGCTTCCGAAACGAAGATGGGTCATCCCAAATATCAAAACAAATGTTTTTGATATTTTTAAACACCATGGAACAGGTTTCAAGTCCTAATTCCATTGTACGAAGAAGTTAGCTTTTAAAATCAGCTTATTCCAATTGAATTTAATTAAATTGATTTTTATGCGTTTCGAGCCCGTACGATCAAATGCGAAGTCCGATTGCTACGAAACTTTAAATCCTATAATAATTCACCATTATGGATCCGATGAAACTGGTTCATCGAAATCCGAGACAGTGGCCAAAAATGGCTATTTTCACGTTAATTAAATAAATTAATATTAGATTAATTAAATCACTTTTAAATTTCAAATTTAATAACTAACAACTTTTATCATTTTTAATTTCATAGAAATTAACAATCTTTTTAAACCAATTTCCCATGTCAAATTCAATATTAATTATTGCACTAATTATAATGTTTAATTTCAATTGCAATAAATCCATTAATTATAATTTAAATTCAAATAAACTGATTAAATTTGATTTCACTCTTTTTATTCAATCAATCATTATCTAATGGATATAATTAACATTGGTTTACGTTTATTACATCAATATTTTACAATTATCATCTTAATTCATATTAACGTAATATTTAATTACATTTAATTGCAATTGATTTCTAATTTAATTCAACAGATTAAATAAATGGGTAACAATTAACCATTGTCACCTTTTACTTAATTTAATCACATTTATAAGTTTATTATCTACAAACAAATGTTATAACTACTTACACAACACTGATTTTATCCAATTCCAACTAATTACGCATTATTTCATCAATTAATACAACATTTAATCTATTACCTCATTTACAATTTATAACCAAATTTTATAATTACAATCATCTTAATTAATTGAAATTGCATTAAAGTGGTTATCAATGACCTTATATTAACACTATTACATTTTATTCCAGTTATTTTCATATTATTAAATCTTAAATTTTTAATTTTTCCACAACATTAAATTCCAAATGTAACAACCCGAGTTTTTCTAACACGAAAAACCGGACCATTTGGGTAAAAAGAAGAGGTAGAAGAAGAAGAAAAATAGATAGAAGAAGAAAGAACTAAACAAAATCAGAACCTCACAGTCACAGCGGATAAAATATAATATATAGAACAGATCTTTACACAAAATGAAACTATATCTGTTTATATACAATACATCATCATCAGAGTATATCAATACCATCATTAATATCCAGTCAATCAGTCAATACAACAATCACAGCAGCGGAATAATACAAGTACGAGAAATACGTCTCGAACTCCAGCTCCTCTCCTGAGCTCCATAGCAACCTATCCTGTAAAATACTCGGTCTGACCCGAGCATTATAATAAAATAACACCCGAGTCAGTCTGGAATACCAGCGCATCATAAATACATCCAAACTGATTATTAAAGTTTCAAAAATCCTTTGAAACAAAAGCATCTCGTAAGACCACGCCACAAATAAACATGTCGGGTTTTTACCTTACGATAGCTAAAACACTTTTATATTAAAATCCTCTAATATTATAATAGTGTCTATAGAAAGTAAAATAGAATCTAGCTGAAATGCTTGCATCTCACATTTCAACAATAGTTGGGCACAATCAAAACCGTACAGGCACGTAGGGAGAATGGATTTCCAACGAATGACTAGGCACTGGGGTACCACCTGTCACAGTACGTGGCCTAGATCACAGTACCGAGGAGTACGCCCGCTCCTCTGCAACACAAGGCCGGAACCATCCCTTACTGGATGATCCCGAATAAAATCACCCCACGGTTGGGATCAGCAACCGCACCACTAAGCCGAAATAAAAAGGGACATCTAGACAGGGATGACCTTACCCTCCAGTGGGAGCTACCCACGAAGCCTTGCTGCATAACCCCTGATTTTCAGTCATTCCCGGTTGATGAGGTTCGAGGCTAAACGATACCTTTTAGAGAACATATCCCTTAGAATGCCCATCGTCCACCTGACGATGTCACGAAAGCATTCGTCCATATAAGTCCGTCCCGGGTCCGAACGGAACCGAAGGCACTATTCCTACTACATCCATTTTGGAAATATCCTCAGGATTAGTAGCGACTAGCCCTTGCACTTCACTGCTCCATCTTCGACTCCGAAATCGTTACACGAAACGTACAAACCGGATCGAAGTGGTTTTCGAGTCTCCAGACCTAGAATCCCGGTATACGGAAACTCGATCCCGGTCTCTTCGAAACGATCAGCGCATTGTCCAATATTGATAGTCGGTGATTTAACTATCAATTAATGTTCACAAACATCCATACACATCCATCACACAATAAATAATCTCCATATTATTTATTTTCTTCTAATATCTTTCAAAGATATATTTTCACATTTTCAAAACTCATTTGAAACAATTTTCTACTCTTCCTTTACAAGGTAAATCCTTTACCCTTTATTCCCATCGGGAATAACCAAGTATAAAACAATTTGTATTTAAAACAGTTAAAATACTTTATACTGAAATATACTTTAAAATATGAAAATTACTTCTATTTATTTACTCAAAATATAAATTTAAAATATGTGAAGAAAACTAGTTATTAATACATAAACTTTGATTTAAAAATAAGGGTTTTAGTTTAACTAAATTCAAAATAGCGTTATAAGAAGAAAAATACTAATTTTAACAGCTTAAGCTAAAACCAACTTTTTAAATAAATCCATTTGTAAAATAATTGCTAATATACTCCCAAATTATTACGGTATTAAAAATTATAAATTTATTCCTTTAAAAATAACGATTTCTTAAAAATAATTTTAAAACGATTTAAAACTTAACCTTAGTTAAAATAAAATCTTTTTATAAACATTTACTTGGTTTTCCCAGGGAAACACTTTCCATTTAAACATTTCAAAAACTTCCCATTATATTCAAAATCCCAATTTGGCCCAATTTACATTTTTCCTTTCAAATCCGATTTCAAATTTTATTCTTTGAAATTTTAAATTTAACAATTCATTTTATTTCATAAAAACACAATTTATCCATTTATAATTAAATTCTGTGATTATACTTTATACAACAATGTCACAGAACAACTAAATTTCCAGGTTTATCAATCACATCATATAAACAGGTATCACTATCAACTATAAATAATTGCTACATTTTGAGGAATCCAGTTGGATCCCTCCAACCTGTTTCTCCCTGCATCCACAAATATTAGCACATCACAATATAAATATCAATCCAGACTGATAATAACAATTATATTCAGCCATCCACATAGATATTTAAATATTAACTATTTAAAATGCCTAGCATCCAGATGTGAGTGAGAAAAACTCACATTGAGTTCGGCGAGCGTTCGACATTTAAATTAAACCGGACGACGTCCGATTTAACCCAAATTTCTACTTGCCCGAAATGACTCCAAATCTGCACCATCACGTAGCATGCGTTCCTGCGATTCCAACGCTTCCAGATTCGTCTAAATCTGATATCGTATGAACTCGTTACGATTTTACAAAGTTTGAAATAAATTTATAAACCAATTTCTTATTTTTTTTAAATACCATCATCTCAGCCGTTAATCAACATACGAAATCAAGGCCGCAGATTACGTTCTCCCTCTCGTACGCGATACTCTGGTAGTTCGAACCCATCATCGTCGTCCCTAGGGCACGCTATCACCACCGCCTCGCTCCCCTATACTTCGATCAGAACCCATCGTTACGGAGCTCTCCACGACCCCTACCTTCGGCTGTAGCTTGGCTCGACTCGGTCGCCTCTAGGAGCCGCGAATCCCACTCAAGCGTCACGCGTTCGAGCCCCCATAGCCATCCATCCACGCCACGAAACCTCATCACCACCGGTCACGTTGTAGAGCTCAACACGTTCTACGACTTTCGTATTGGAAGTTTTCGAAATGGTTGTGTGGATTTAGAGAAAGACGAAGGGGAACGAGGCTAATTGTCGGCCATTGAATGCCTTTGAGCGGCGGCCAGAAGATATAGTTTAGGGTTTAGAGATTTAAACAAATATATATAATAGTTTAATACTATTTAATTAAGAAAATATCTCAACCTAACAGTTAATGCAAACGACCTCTATTTCTCACGTTCCGACAGGCTACCCTGAGGTTTTTCCCCGTTCCGGACACAATGGGACAAGTTTCAGAAACTAATTTGATCGTATGCATGAGATACGGAATTAAACGATCAATTTAAAATTAAATCGGTTAAATCGATTTCGATGCGTTTCGAGCTGCCACGGTCAAACGACAACTCCGATAGCTACGAAAATTGAAATCCGATAATAACTAACTATTACGGATCCAATGGAACTGGTTTCGTCGAATTCCGAGACTGTGCCCCGGAAGGCTATTTTAACTCGTCTATTAAATCAGGCGATTTCCAAAATTTACGAAAATGCCTAAAATTTCACTTTTAAAATTTTATTAACTCAATAATAAATCATATAAAATGTATAACCACATTTAAAATCATTCTGGCTCATTCTAGACCAAAATCTGATTAAATTGCATTTTAATAATATTAAATTCATTATTAAATTAATATAAACCCCAAATATTAATTTGTCGACTTTTAAATTCATCTAAAAATCCAACATTATTGTTTATAACCAATTGAACTTAAAAATACATTAAATATCATTTTATTACTATTTACACCCAAATCCACCTTTTAATCCTAATCCCGAATATTTAATTATTATTTTTCCATTAATCAAATTCAACCAGAATTGTTATAAATTAAAATTATAGCTCATTTTCATTGATTGAACCCAAATCCATTCATTCCAACATCAATTAAGAATCCACATTAAACATTTAAAACGAATTAAATGTCCAAAAATCTAGCAGCCAAAATCTGGGATGTTACACCAAAACTTATTTAATTAATAATTTTAGTTATCGAAAATTACGGGTCGTTACACTCTCCCTTTCTCAAAACTTTTCGTCCTCGAAAAGGAAAAAGAAAGGAAAAGAAGGAATTAAGAAATCAATATATCTTATTTAAAGTATTCAACTTATAAACAATTAATTTACATAATTAAATAATTTAAATAAAATATATCAATTAAAACAATTAAATCCTTTTATATTCAAGTTAGCAAAAGTTTGGAAACATTTCTATTTTCACAAAAATTTCTAAGTCCAAAATTCACAGAAAATTTCGGCAGAGTCTCCTTTGTACGGAGATGTCCGGGAGAAATGATAATATCAATAATAACAATATATATATCATATTTCAAAATAAAATATCCCAAACCACGAGAAAAACAATATAATATCGCTATAAAACGTAATCCGAGAACGTACCTATTTGTCGGGCAAATAACGCTTATTTTATGAAACCAAAAGTAGTAGCTATTGCTTCCATAAACTTGTATTTCACTTATACAATCCAGAGAAGTTAATAATTATGTAACAGAGAAATATTTACGTTGTTTCAAATTAATAACAAACAAATCAACACAACATAACAACAATCACTTGCAATCAAAACCATACAATCATTATATGCAAATCAAAAAAATCAACCATCCATCATAACAACCAAAGCAAATGGTTTGTTCGAGTTCAGAAACTTTTAAATCATATAGAATGATAAATAACTAGTAAGTATACCATACACTCAATAGTCTTAGATAAAACTTAATAGGTTATTTATACATCCTTATACAGTTAGAAGTATCCTTTCACAAACGTCCATAAGCCAAAACAAACAATGATTTCCAAGTATTATTCAAGTTCACTCTTATTAATTTCTTTTCATATCATTTACTGTTCATCAGTTTCATTTACCTATACAGTGATTATTTCCTTAATTTACATTCATTTCTTACCAAAAAAAAATTATTTCTCATTCACATATATAATGCAAATTTCCATTAACTTACATTCATTTACTTACATAAGTTAGTTTCATGTAATTATTTAAAATAAACAATGATTCATTATTAGAGTATTACATACATTTTATTTCAATTTAATTCACATTTATCATTTACTTTGATTAAATTGGCTTCAAACATCACTTAAGTTTATAGTCATTTACTTATAGTATTCACCATTCATTAATTATAAATAATAGCATTTTAAATTATTAACTTAAGTTTATAACATTCTTACACGTCTTAATTCTTCATTTATAAGCTACTTCCATTGAACACTCTCATTCCCTAAGTTTTACTTGTATAATATTCTATTACATATTCTTATTAACATTTCAACTTTTAATAATTTGGTAAGTTATATATATATATGTCTTTTAGGATGCAATTGAATGTTACACAAGTATTTTATATTCCTTTTAGTTAACAGAATGTTCAATAGTTACATCTTCTAAATTTCATATCTACAGGTTACAATTTTCAATTTCTTATATATTTTATTAATCGCTTAGCATCCAATTTCTTATTTTCTCATTTCAGTAGTTTCCAATTATTAATATAGTCAAGATTTCATTTCATTATAATAATTGAAAGCTATTAATTATCAAAAAGTTTAAGAATTAAACTCCGAATTATAATTCAAGTCATTTTAATATAATATAGATTAATATCCTTTATAGATCAAATCATATTTAGGAATTCAAAATTTAGATTTGTTTATCAAAATAAATGTGTAGTAGAACTACTACAGTGGTCTTCCCACTTTGAAACTCGAAAATGAACGTCGATCATGCGTGCACTCATCACCGAAATTATTTTCCACCAACAGAGAGGGGAGTACAGAACTTATTTCCTTTAAAATTCCTTAAAAACATTTTTTTTCAAATCATATTGAAAATATTTATATCAGAAAATACTTCTAAATACTACTAATATTATAGTCCAAAATCTTTTGAAAGAAATTTTCAAAATCCTGGAACTTAAGTCCTCAAAATTTCAATTTATATTCATTTTATTTGTAAACCCTATTTTACAATTCAATATTTATAAAATTTCATTACCTAACAAACAAACATATCAACCACAACTATATCCCTTTATAGAATTTATTCCTTTATATACAAAATATAATACCAGGCAAAATTATTTCATTTACCTATATTCAAAACAATATTGTGTCGGTCTGCCCTATTAAGTGTTTAGAAATCCCCATCGATGCCATAGCGTCCTATGTACCGAACAGAATTTATAAATACTAAACAGAACAAATTAACACAATACAAATCATTTTATAACACTAACAAGTACGCTCTCTCATATTTATACACTCAACGACTCATTGTAGGGTATTACTACCCTATTTCTAGCGAGTCAGACCCCATAAGCTAAGGTTATTGCTAACCAAAGCTCCGATACCAAATGCAACGACCTAACTTTTTGGACGGTTTAAATCGACAATAAACCATGCATATCAAATTCAAACCATTCAAAAGGGAGGATTGTTATGGGGTAAATAAGAAAAAGCAGAGAAAGAAAGAAAACAAACATAGAATCTCAAAGTGGAACGACAAAATATAATAATCAAATAAATAGTTCATGAAGCTGTTTTACAAATAACATTTGATTACACTTTTACAATACAGGTCAAAGTTACATACAATAGGAATAAATAAATAAATAATGCAGCGGAACAACATGATGTAGTGGAATGAATAGAGTGAATAATAGTATTACATCTTCGTCTTCATCCTCCAGAAGAGCTATCTTCGATATACTGAAAAGCTCAGACCGACCCGATCGAATTGAAAAGACAAAACACTCGAGTCAGAACAAAAATATCTTACGTAAGTTAAATCAACAGTAAATAAATATGAGTGTAGCGGCGTTGGAGATGTTTACGGGTTTTGACACCTCCTATCCAGTGTCAAACGTGAGTGCAATAATGTAACGACCCACTATTTTGGACCATTCAAATCGACAATAAATCCACACATGTCAGACTTGAATAATTCAAAACAATAGATTGTAAATAAAATTTGGCAAAACTCAGAATATACAAAAAATAAATCACAAATCATAGACACAGAGTAATATAACAATGCACCGGAAGTCTCAATACGAAAATCAAGTATAAATCAGAATATATCACTGGAATCAACTGAATGACTAAAAGCGAAATAGATAGCTGGATCTCCAAGAAAACTCTAACTCTAAAGGTGAGTCTTGAATGTTGTATCACTTAGTCTGACCCGAGCGTAAAGCAAAACACAAAACACTCGAGTCAGGACATACATACTTATACAATGTAAACCAACTCAAGTGAACTGTAATAAAGATGCTCAAGTAACTTAAAGGATGCTTGGGACCGCCCATCCTTTAAGGATCCGTTAAATTATCTACCATGTAGTAATATTTCGCTAATATAATAATGTCTATAGTAAAATAATCTTACTTTTAAATAGCGTTAAGGGTTACCCATATAGCCCTTAACTTAATAGTCCCAGTAGTCTATCCAGTATTAGCGTACCCCCAGATCGGGAGCTACCCTCAATACTCCACAGGCTATGGCACAAATCCAAACTCGTAGTAAAGCTCGCTGTGGTAGGTGACACGGCACAACAAGGCAATGCCAGGGTAGATAAACCAATTACGCATCCGGGCTGGTGGAAACGCATAGCAGCCACTACCGCCCACTTCGGAACACACTCCCAAATAAAAAATCGATGGGTGGCCTCCAAATAAATCACAAAGTAATAGAATGGTATCGAAGAAATGCATCCGATCAGAGGTGCTACCTCATTGGCCCGAGAATCGCTCCTATTTTAGCCACCTTATGCCAACTCACGGGAGTCGGGTCCACGTTCGTACCTTAATAGGATCATCGCCACTATCCTATTTCATTCTGGAGTCTCTACCGCGTACACAGTTGTCAAAGTGGTTTTCGATATCGACAGAGAGTATGCCCATATCCGATCCCGGTCTCTTTGCCAACCAATCGTTATTATAACCCATGGATATTTATTTCAAAATCATTTACTTTAAAACCCAAAATATCATATCCATTTCAAAACTAAATAGTATATTATTTCATTTCAAAGCCAAATCAATATATCATTTCAATAAAACCCAAATTTCCAAATCACTGAATACTTAAATGTATTAAACTTGAAATATTCCTTTAAATCATCTTAAACCAAACCACTTTATAAAGTCACATTCTTAAATCTTCAATTTCAATAAGTTACAAGTTAATATATTTTAAGACAATTCTTAATTAAATACAGATTCACACAATTTCATTTTTCAAAACCATAGTACTTTTCAAAGTTATAACAACTCTGAAACCCAACACTTTGAAACCATAATATTTTGAAATCATAACAATTTAGAAATGTTATTCTTTGAAAATCATAATACTTAGAAAATCATAACACCCATAAAATAATATTCATTTAAACCATTGAAATTCATTGTCAAATAATATTCATTTCAAAGTTATAGCATTTCTGAGTTCATTCATTCAATTATAAAATTTCCAAAACATTGTATTTTCAGCTAACAACAGCACTTATAAAGTGCTACAGTAGATATATTAGTAATATTTCAAAACATTGTCAAATTCAGAAACAACAACACTTATAAAGTGCTATAGTAGGTATTAGAAATTCAAAACAGTTTAGTTTAAGAAACAACAACACTTACCAAGTGCTACAGTAGATATTTAGTTATTATTTCAAAACAGTTTACTTTCAGCAGCAACAGCACTTATAAAATGCTGTAGTAGCTCTCTGGTTATTCCAAATTATAGTTTAGTTTCAGCAACAACAGGACCTACAAAGTGCTGCAGCAGCTCTTTGTTATTTCAGAACTTAGTCTATTTCCAAAAATGACAGCACTTAACAAATGTTGTCTTAAGACCACAGCATTTCTAAAGTGCTACCAATATTAATTCCAGCTTTATTATAAAATTTTCAGAAATAATAAAACTTAAAATTTGGCCATTTTAACTTATAAAAATCATATTTTTCGCTTTAAAAATATTCATTCGAATATCTTAACTTATGATTCAATAAAATAAACACTTAATAAGTAAATATCCAATTTAAACAATAATTCATTCATTAAGTCAAAAGTAAATTATTTTCTCAACTTTTACTTTAACAATTAACTTAATACTTTATTTTAAAATAGCCATTTCCCAAATAAAATTTTAATTTCCCTTTATTTACTCAACTTAAAGTTTTCATTTAAAACCAAATTTCCAAATTCCAAGTTAAGTCATATTTAAAGTTACATTCTTCCATTTAAAAATCATAACTATTTATTTTACAAACATAACATTTCACAAAAGAATATTTTATCATAGTTAATATAACAATCAATCCTTTTCTTTTAGATCTATTCATTTAGACATCAAATAACTATGATTTTCTAGACAAATAAATTTTATTACAAATGTCCAATCAAAACTATATTCCATTTAATCAGTTCAAAATACATTATTTATTACACAAAACATGTTCGTTTCATAAAGTAAAATTCATAACAATTACTAGGTTAGATTTAAAACTTCCACATTAAGTCAAATTCAATTATTAAGTTATTTAACATCAATAAATGTCTTTAAATTCTATTTAAAACCAATACATCTTTAAAATTTCCATTAAAGCCACTTATTGACTTATAAAATCTTAACTTATAGAAAACCAACATCTTCTTGTATTTAAGTCATTTAAATCAAATCTTTAGCTCAAATTTCATATATTTAAACATTCAAAATACTTAATAATTTTTAGGAAAATATTATTTAAAAATATAACCGTGGGCCTATATAATATTTTCTAACCTAGGTCAAGTGATACGGATATGTATCATTTCAATCCGTAATTTAAAAAGAAAAATCCGGGTTCTATCATTTCAAACACGCAATCCCAAGTCAAATAAAATAAAATAAAAATACAATAAAAATCACTCGAGCCTATCATTTCAGCCCATAATGATTTTTCCTTATTCTAATATCCGTTCGGGTATGTATCATTTCAACCCATAGTGATAGGGAACTTGCAGTGTGAGAAACAACAAATAAATGAACAGTAGAACATATAATATCATATAGATGATGTAACAAATATATAAACAGAATTTAACATTATATAATCATATCACAGGCATATATGAACATATTAACATAACATATAAATTTTCTACAATTCACATGCCATTGTTTCACAATTATAAAAGTACGTATGTCGAGAGTGATAAACTCACCTTTTAAAGCTGAAGATAACAATTCTAGACACACAACCAACTCCGAAAAGCACGACAAAGCACGAATAGATTTGAGGAGAAGATGATGAGCCAATATTCAGATCTTGCACCAAATAAAATAAAACAAATAAGAATATGATTCAATACAAAGAAAAGATGGATTGTACAATGAAAATATATGAAATAAAAATGACATAACCTTTTTTTTAAATCAACAAGGGGCTCGTCCATGGTATGAGGTGATGGAGGAGGTGATGGCCGGTCATATGTGGAGGTGGAGAGGAGATGGTGGTCGGCACAAAGGTGGAGGAGGAAGATGGTCGGCAAGGAGCATGTGATGGTGGAGGCCGAGCATATCATGAGAGGAAGAAAACAAAACAAAAGAGAGAAGGAAAAGAGAAAGAGGAAGACATGAGAAACTAGTATATTTTTTTCTTTTGAACGTGAATGAGAAATGAAGGGATGAGAAGTTGTTTTGTACGTGATTTGCAAGTAAAAGGCATGGCTAAAGGAAAGAAATAAAGAGGCTAGGCAATTAAAGGCAAGAGTTTGAATAGTTTGGAAAATAAAAAGGCAACACATAACTTGAGGTATTTAATTCTTTTTATTTGTTAGGAAATGAGAAATGAGAGATGTATATTTTTGTGCGTGAATAAGGAGTGGTTTGCACGGCAAGAAAGAAAAAAAAAGAACGGCTAAGGAGTTGGGAGTAAATGCTAAGAAACGGAAAAAGCCAAGTATTAAGGAGTTTTGAATGGTAAGAAAAGGAAAAGAATCTTGTATATATTTTATTCTTAATTGCAAATGAAAATGAGGGATGGGAAATAATTAAAAAAAAATTATGTACGTGTAAACAAGTAAGAATGCACAACTAGAAGGAGTTTGGATGGCAAGAAAGTGGAAATGAATGTTAAGAAACGGAAAAGGCAGGAGTTACGGGGAAAAGAAACATATATATATATATATATATATATATATATATATATTTCTTAAATTTGTCTAAAATGTTACATTTCTAAATGTGAAATCTTGTCAATTGTACACATCAATTAAGATTTAAAACTAATTAATTAATTTACCTTAGTTCCATTCCTTTTACCAATTTATTACTTTATAATAAATTTACCTTTCTATTTATTTTATACATTCACACCTCCCGTTACTGGATAAATTCTCATTAATGACATTAAAGATTTTCTAATTATTTTATAAACTAAATAGGTAACTTATAATAGCTGTTATCACTACCCTTTAATTTCCACCTAAGTTTATCATATATTCAACTAATTATCATAATTACTTACCTAATATTGAATTCATTCAATTACTATCAATTATACAAATTTATTTATTTATACACCACTTACCCTTATTTACTTATATTTAAATTTATACTTATAACTGTTATAACTAAATTAATAGGCCAATTAAATAGTAACTCACACCCGTTACTATTACTTTAATCCACATTAATGAATCCATTATTATTTAAAAATCAAATGTTACAATTACTCAATTAACACTGATTTACTTCAATTTCTATTTATCACATATTATCTTATTAATGATTCAACATTCACACTTGTTTCACACTTGTTTCTTACATTCAAATTTATAACTAATTTACATTATTTCACCATTGGGACTTTATTTCAATTGTTACAAATTATTTCTAATTACCATTGTTTAATTATTAATAGATAAAGTTTATTTTTCTCTTCTTTTCTTCCAAATTTATTTACCAAAATCTTATTAAATTGACAACTTTAATTATTGAAAATTTATGGGTCGTTACAAATAACTTAATAGATGTTCAGGATTACCTCTCCTAAGGATCCATTAAACTATCTACATACATAGTACAATACGGTATTATAATAGTGTCTACAGTAAAGTAAAGTATTAAAATAGGGTTAAGGCGTTACCCTTATCCCCCTTAACACATTTTATATATTTCCATAGTCTATACAGTACCGTACGCTCCTCCGTAAACTAGAGGGTTACCCAAAGGGCACTCCATAGGTATGGTACAAAACAAACTCATAGAAGGTGCGATAGGGCATGTGAACACGGCACGCGAGGCAATGCAATGGTAGGATTCTACCGTTTTGCGGATCCGGAATGGTGGTAACGCATAGCAGCTACTACCGCCCACCTCGAGTCACACTCCCAAATAAAAGGTGCACCCAATCAAATCATAAAGTAATAAAATGGTATCGAAGAAATGTGCCCGATAGAAGGAATGACCTCACTTGGCCCGGCATGGCTCCTGTTTTAGTCGCATCTAAGCTGACTCACGGGAGTCGGGGCTATGTAAATACCTCATAGAGAATCATACACCAAACCATCCTACTTCATTCTAGAGTCTCCACCACGTACACAGTTGTTAAAATAGTTTCGGTATTGG
Organism: Allium fistulosum; assembly: GCA_030737815.1. Classification (NCBI taxonomy): domain Eukaryota; kingdom Viridiplantae; phylum Streptophyta; class Magnoliopsida; order Asparagales; family Amaryllidaceae; genus Allium; species Allium fistulosum. The sequence continues at coordinate 821,425,429 of CM060907.1, read as the reverse complement.
TAGAGAGTATGACAATATCCGGTCCCGGTCTCTTTAACAACCAAATGCTTATTTCACACCGGATAGTTCTTTTAAATTTCCAAAAACGTTTCATAATTGATATCAAAATATCATATTCAATTCAAACCATCACTTTCGATATCATATTCACATATGGGTTAAATTCTCATTTCAAAATCATCATATTTAATTAAATATGTCATTTAAATCCAACTTAGGTAATAACATTTTTCAACCATATTTTCTTTTAAATCAAGGATTTAAATATAACCAATTCAACCTTGCACCGTTAGAAATTTAGAAAATAGTTTAGATAGTTATCAATGGTTTAAATAATTTAGTATAATTTAAAATAAATTTCAAATAATTAAAATACTCTAAAATAGTTTAAAATTAGGTTAAAATAGTTTAGGTGGGTTTAAGATAGTTTAAATAGATTTAAAGTAGTTTAAATAGATTTAAAAATTGTTTAAATAGATTAAATAGATTTAAAATAGATTTAATAGATTTAAAATAGATTAGATAGATTTAAAATAATTTAAATGGGTTAATTAGGTTAAAATAGATTAAATTGTATTAAACAGATTAAAATAAATTAATTTAGTTTAAATTGATTAAAATAGTTCAAAATAGATTAAATTAGTTTAATGGTTTAAAAATCTTATTAGTCAGGATTTTTAAAATAATATATTTTTAAACAGTTTATATAAAAATAATAAATTTGAAATTGATATCAAATTAAACTCTTTCTTTCATTCAACTCATTTGGACCATGTCCAGCTTTCAAATCAACAAACTAAATTTGTCTTTCAATTCAAATTCTTAGTTAAAAACATTTAATCAATATCGATTTCATACCCATGTTCGAACAATAAATTCAACTATTTCAAATTTAGTAGATTTCAATGTTACATTTTCAAACGTTTCAATAACTCAATCCGATAAATTTCATTTATACCTCAAATTCAACTTTAAAATTTCAATTTAATTTCTTTAAACAGTTCCTTTAAACCAATTTTGATTTCAACATTTAAAGTTTGAATTTTCGGAAATAATTCAGTTTATATAAATCAAATTTTATTTCAGAATATCATTTAACTAAATTCAAAATTTTAAGGTTTTAAAATCATTTAATTTAACCAATCCGGTGTTCGTATATAATTTTCTACCCCACGGTCAAGTGATACAGATATTTATCATTGCAATCTACACATATTTTATATTTACTGATATATATCATTTCAACCCGCAATCCTGAATAGAATTCAAAATCCATAAAATCGCTCGAGTTTATCATTTCAACCCATAACGATTTTTCCCTAATCTATAGATCATTCGGGTATGTATCATTTCAACCCATAGGGAATTTAACTTGTAGTGTTATGAAAAAATAAATATAACATCCAGTCATCCAATATCAACGATCAAACATCCATCACAATCACCATTCAAATCAACAAATAGATAACAACAATTGACCGATTTTCAATAACAGATATTAACAGGCAATTTAAAATTCAATATTAAATTAAATAGCGATTAAATTCAATAAAAGTCGGATTTAACTAGAATGACGATTTAAATATACCAAACATCAACCAATAAATTTATAATCACATCATAAATTCAATTTAACTAACATAAGATAATTTAGTAGTTGTGAGTGGGTTAAAACACTCACATTTGATTTCAAATCGATTTGAAATCCAAAATAAGGCCCAAAATTCAACAATCTCAGAATTTGTCTAAACCAGCTCTATAATGTCCGGAATTCCGATACGATCCCAACAAAAGAAACCGCGCCCAAATCCGAGTTCGTATGGAAAAGATATACACGTTAGAACATTCGAAGATAAAATTTAAATTAAATAAAAAAAGAATTCACGTACCCTGGCCACGTCAGCATATAAGTATGCTCGAACCGTAGCACGAAAACACGCTCATCTCTAGGAATTCGAACTGCCGCCGCCTCTTGATTGAGAAAAACGCCGCCACCAAAAGTCTTTTCCCCGTGATCCGCCGCCACCATCTAGCTCCAGACCTTCGCCCGACCCTACCTTGGTCGCGCGCACGCCTAAGGCGTTGCCGTTCGCCCCCAAAAACGCAGCTCCGCCATTGCCTATTTATGGCAATCCTGGTGAACTCCGAGCATGTTACGATGAACGATGACCACTACAGAGCCTGCTCTCCATCCTCTATGCAACGGTGCCTCCCAATCGTCGATCGGGCAAAGATCCACCGCTGGATCGAAACCCAAGCAAATGGACGGCCGAAACTAAATTACTGATTTTTGGAAAAATGGTGATTCGATTGCGAAAATGAATTGCAGAAGTGGATTACGCTCATCGAGAGCTTCAAAATGGTATGTTAGGGTTTTGGGAAGTTTGATTTTGAAATTGATTTGGAAATTGAATTTAGGGTTTGCAATCCGAATTGGTTTCTACCATTGAGAAAAGAGAAGCAGACAGATGGAATTGTACGTACAATAATAAGAAATAAAAAGGCTACTAGGGTTTAGAAGAATCTATTTATATGAACAAAGCCCGATAAGAAAGGATAACCCATCGAATTGGTACGAACAACAATAACAACCCGAAAAACCCCGTTTCACCTCCGAAACGAAAATGGGTCATCCCATATATCAAAACAGATGTTTTTGATATTTTTAAACTCAATGGAACAGGTTTAAAGTCCTAGTTCCGTTGTATGAAGAAGTTAGCTTTTAAAATCAGCTTATTCCAATTGAATTCAATTAAATTGATTTCTACACGTTCCGAGCCCGTACGATCAAACGACAAGTCCGATCGCTACGAAACTTGAAATCCTTTAATTATCCACCGTTACGGATCCGATGAAACTGGTTTCGTCGAAATCCGAGACAGTGGCCAAAAATCGCTATTTTCACGTTAATTAAATAAATTAGTATTTAATTAAATCACTTTTAAATTTCAAATTTAATAACTAACAATTTTTATCATTTTTAATTTCATAGAAATTAACAATATTTTTAAACCAATTTCCCATGTCAAATTCAATATTAATTATTGCCCTAATTACAGTGTTTAATTTCAATTGCAATAAATCCATTAATTATAATTTAAATTCAAATAAACTGATTAAATTTGATTTCACTATTTTTATTCAATCAATCATTATCTAATGGATATAATTAACATTGGTTTACGTTTATTACATCAATATTCTACAATTATCATGTTAATTCATATTAACGTAATATTTAATTACATTTAATTGCAATTGATTTCTAATTTAATTCAACAGATTAAATAAATGGGTAACAATTAACCATTGTCACCTTTTACTTAATTTAATCACATTTATAAGTTTATTATCTATAAACAAATGTTATAACTACTTACACAACACTGATTTTTATCCAATTCCAATTAATTACACATTATTTTATCAATTAATACAACATTTAATCTATTACCTCATTTACAATTTATAACCAAAATTTATAATTACAATCATCTTAATTAATTGAAATTGCATTAAAGTGGTTATCAATGACCTTATATTAACACTATTACATTTCATTCTAGTTATTTTCTTATTATTAAATCTTAAATTTTTAATTTTTCCACAACATTAAATTCCAAAACTTATTTAATTAATAAATTTAATTATAAAAAATTACTGGTCGTTTCAATTTATTTTTGTATTTATTTATATTATAAATATATTAAACAATGTTTTGAGATAATTAACACATATATTAATGGCCAATGTCTACGTAGTGGATATAAGTCCTAATAGCTACTTATGTAAACAATAACCATGTATGCCTTACTATGTTGCATAATACACTAATATATACGCATGAGTACATATTAATATACTCAAAACATATAAATAATAAATTAATATACATTAATTAATTAAATTTAGAAAATTAAATGAAATATGATTTTATTTGAACTAACTATATTTGACTAGTACAACTATTAGGCTTCATAGTCCTACTAAGATCCAATTAGGGAATTTTTTTGGAATCTAACCTTTTCACCCATTGTAGACCGACCTAGTCCCAACAATGGTATCAATGCCCAAATGGACTATGCGGTCTAAATAGTCAACATTTAGGGCTAACTAACTAAACCTTCTTATTTGATGGGTGTTTAGAAAAGCAATGTCAGTTTGGAGCTGAATAACTAAGTATTCTCCGCTCCTTGGCTGCCAGCCTAGCTCAATGGGTAGAGTAAGTCCAAAAGGTTGGCCTTGATGAAAGGCCAAAGTTATTTGGGCCATGGGTCAATGTTTAAAAATTGAGGTACATATTTTAAGCTTAAATATATAATAATATTTTGCAATTTTTATAAAATAAATTTAAACTTTTTCAAAACAATTTATGAGAATAAAATATTTAATTTCAAAATTTTAATATATATATATAATTATTTTTATTATTTAAAATAAATAAATTAGTTAATTAAAATGTTGATCAATTAAAAACACACACATATGTAACTATGATTGTTATAATTATATATATTTATCTTGTTTCCTGGAAATTTGACCAGGCAACTAGTACTCGGCATCCAAGGGAACTCGGCGTCAGAGAGCGTTCGGCATCTAGGAGTGTTCGACGAAGTACTCGGCATCCAGGGGAACTCGGCGTCAGAGAGCGTTCGGCATCTAGGAGTGTTCGGCGAAGCACTCGGCATCCATGGGAACTCGGCGTCAGAGAGCGTTCGACATCTAGGAGTACTCGGCGAAGTACTCGGCATCCATAGCGATCGGCATACCAGGCTACTCGGCGTCAACTAGTGCTCGGCGTCAGCTAGCGCTCAGCATCGATAGAACTGGGCAACAGGAGTGCTCGGCATCCAGAAGAGGTTCGGTGGACGTAACTACTCAACATGACACTATCGTTCGGCCAGCATGCGCCATTCGATCAAGAGCTTCAGACAGAGTTACGATCGGCTTCAACCGCAACTATCCTGCACTTCCCACACATCATTGGTATCGTTCGGCATGGAGAGGACCGTTCGGCACGGAAAGTACTGTTCGGCGTCAAAGCGTTCGGCTTACCTGGTTCGGCGTGCAGCGAACACTACACCTGGGCTAGAGCGTTCGGCTACCAAGCCCACTTGGGAAGTCCAGCCCATCTTTGTCTATAAATAGAGGGGGAGGGTCACAGTGAAGAGGATCCTTTTTTGGAGAGAGAACATTGGGGAGACTCTGCCATTTTCAAGACTCGTCTTCTCTACCTAGCAACTTCATTCAAGTATTTGATTCACGAATTGTATTTGTAATCATCCATTAAGAAGATCAATAAAGCTTAATCTAAAAGTGGACGTAGGCAATTACGCTGAACCACTATAAATTTGGTGTTCTTACTTTCTGCATTTAAATTAGCATTCTCTCCTCTGTTTAATTTGATTTCATCACTTATATCTCTACACAATCTTTCTCTACGAGGTTAGTGACCAATTTTGGTGCTAACACTTTGGTGCTTTCACTGAGAATTGAATTCTCAGACCTCAAGGATCTGCTTTGAAGCTACTGGATTGAACAAATCCCCCAAGGAAGATCCGACTCACTGATAGGACACCCGTTTATTCTACTCAGAGTTCATACCAATAACTCTACAATGGCAGGACCACGTACCAGGTCAGCTTCTCATAATGTGGATGCCCGCGAGACTGCTAGCGTGAAACAAGCAGGACCTAGCAATCAACCAGAGATTCCGAGTGCAGGAATTGCCGCTCAAGAACAGACTCCAGTTGTCACCAGAGTAGAGTTCAATGACTTGATGAGAGAACTTAGGGAAAGCAGGAGACAATTAGGAGAACAGATGCAAGCTAACGCCAACCTGATGTCACAACTCACTCAACAGCAGCAACAGAATGCTGGGGGCAATCCCGCTCCTTACTCTTCATCTGCCAGCTCAACTTCCTCTGATGAACCTCCCAGGCGCAGACGACGTAAGACTGAAGCTGCACAAGCAGAAGCTGATGTTCAAACAGCTGGAGACCGTAACCAAGAAAGAGCTGGAAACTTCAGGACCGGAGTGCAAACGGAGGATGGAGGCCCGGGCCATCAAAACGCTAACGATGTCGAACCTCAAGACGCACGATTGGCAGATCGCCAGGAGAGGAGGCATCAGCATGGACAGGCACGTAGAACAGACCCTAACCTTCTGCCTTCCATACAGACACCAGATCTGACAGCCATGATCAGGCAATTGATGAAAGAAAATCAGGGATTATCGAATGATGATTGGGGAGTGTCAAGAAGTCATACTCCATTCACGGATGTTGTGTTGCAGGCGGCGTACCCCAGAAAATTTAGTATGCCAACTATCCCTGCGTATGAGGGAAAGACTGACCCCCGACAGCACGTCATGAGGTACGAATAGATGATGGATTCAGCTAGAGCAAATGATGCCACCAAGTGTAGATGCTTTCCGATTACTCTATCTGGGATCGCTACTATGTGGTTTACCCGGCATCCTCCGTGATCCGTATCAAATTTCGAGGAGTTGGAAAGGAAGTTTATTGAGCAGTTTAGGATACACACTACACGCCCAAAGGACGTAATGTCCCTGTCAAGTGTAATCCAAAATCCCGGGGAGTCGTTGAAGGAATATTTACAGAGATTCCATGTTGCGGCGACTGAAGTCAGTAATCCTAATGACCATGCAATTCTGATGGCTGTAATGAGAGGTGTGGATCCAGAGTCTTAGTTTGGGGACTGGTTGGCAGGAAAACCTCCGACTACGCTAAAGCGTTTCTACTCAAAGGCACACCAGTTCATAAGAAGAGAGGAAGCTAGGTGGGTACGACGAGATAAGGCACCAGGACCTGTCCAAGAGTCTATGAAGAGCAACATTGCTGTGAAGCAGTCCGGAGACAGCTCGGGAAAGGTCCAAGTCAATGTCCAAAACAAGCCTGGACAGCCTAAGGAGTTTGGAGGAAGAAATCAAGGGAAGAAGAGAGAAGCGGGGAAGTGGAAGTCGAGAATTCCAAGCTACAGCGAATATACTCCGCTGAACGCGCCGCTTGAGAACATCTACCTATCCACCTGCAATACCTTTCAGTACAGAAAGCCACGTCCAAAAGAATCAACCGAGGAACAGAAGCGGACCGGGAAATATTGTCGCTTCCATGAGACTTATGGGCACAATACGGAAGAATGCAGACACCTGCACGACGCTATCGAGAAGTTGATCAGGCAAAAGAAGTTGCAAGAATTTGTGAAGGATCCACAGGAAGGAGGACAGGGAACGTCCAACCCAGGTCGTGCACCGGCTCTGCGTCATCTTGAGGAGCCTGCCCGAACCATAGGCAGACTGGTCATAAATACAATTATCGACGGACCGCACCCCGCAGATAAGAATTGGCAAGAGATGGAGCGATATGCAAGTTCCCTGAAGCATACAGACTTTGAGTGCTGTTCGAACGTGGAGGATGGGACCCCTGCTAAGCAGCAGCGCGTAATGACAGACGATATAGTATTCAGAAACAGAGACGCTGATCAGGTAGAGGCTCCGACCATCGACGCGATGGTCATATCTACGACGATCGGACCAGCATATGTGAAAAGAATTCTGATTGATTGCGGGAGTTCAGTCAACATCATCTTCAAGAAGGCTTATGACCAAATGAAACTGGAAACAAAGGACTTGAAACCGTCCAAGGCTCGTATACACGGCTTTAACGGCGCAGCGACCGATGCCGTGGGGTATGTTGAGTTACCAGTTGAGCTGGGACAAGGCGAGCGTCGGAGGGTGCGAATCCTACCCTTCGTAGTTCTGGATGTGGATTCTCCATATAACGTTTTCTTGGGCGGGCCGACCCTGGCTGAGTTTAGGGCAGCGTTAGCCCCATGGTGTTTAACTTTGAAGTTCCCAACTGACAAAGGAGTAGGTATTGTTCATGGCGACCAAGCAGCTGGTCGTTCCTGTTATGTGGCTGAGCTCCGAGAGGCCCATCGGAGGGAGAAGGGAAAGGTTGCGGACAATCTCGTCCGCATCCTTAATACGGATAATTGACAAGTAGTGCCCGAGCCTTGGCTCGGGCATAGCTCTCGGATCTTCGGAGATATAGATTCGAGAGACGACGATGAGAAACCCAGGGAAGAGAAGGCGGCGCCGGCTGAATTAACAATTGGCATTTCAGTTAGCCACGACGACCCTTCACGAATACTGAAGATCGGATCACAGCTTGGCCCCGCGATGACTGAAGACCTTAGCGACTTCCTCCGGGCGAATCTCGATGTTTTCGCCTGGACGCATTCTGATATGTGTGGGATTTCCCCCGCCATCACGAGTCATATGTTGAACATAGACCCAAAATACGTTCCAGTTAAAGAAAAAAGGAGAGGAATGGATCCGGAGAGGTCCGCCGCTCTCGGAGAGGAGGTGGACAAACTCAAGGCAAATGGGTTCGTCCGCGACGCCCTCTACCCTGAATGGGTATCCAACCCCATGCTGGTGAAAAAGGCGAATGGGAAATGGAGGACTTGTGTAGATTATTTCGACTTGAACAAAGCATGCCCGAAGGACAGTTTCCCGTTGCCTAGGATCGATCAGCTGGTCGACTCCACCGCAGGACACGAGCTGTTGTCATTTATGGATGCGTACTCAGGGTACAACCAAATCCCGATGCATGTTCCGGACCAAGAACACACCAGCTTCGTGACAAATGTCGGACTGTATTGCTATGTAGTAATGCCCTTTGGATTGAAGAACGTAGGGGCGACTTACTAGCGTTTAGTGAATCGAATGTTCAAGGACCAGCTGGGCAAAACGATGGAAGTCTATGTGGATGACATGCTCGTGAAGTCACGACGGTCAAACGACCACATTCGAGACTTGGCTGAAATGTTCGACATACTCAGGTTTTACGGGATGAAGATCAACCCTCTGAAGTGTTCCTTCGGCGTGGCATCGGGGAAGTTCTTGGGATTCATCGTCAATGCTAGGGAATTGAAGCCAACCCAGAGAAGATCCAAGCTATTCGAGATGTGCAAGCGCCCAGAACTATAAAGCAAGTGCAGTGTTTGAATGGAAAAGTAGCTGCGCTAAGTCGATTTATATCCAGGGCAACTGACAAGTGCATCCCATTCTTTGATATAATAAAGAAGGGGAAGAGAAATTCTGAATGGACGTCTAGTTGTGAGGAAGCATTCCGGAATCTGGTGAGGCATCTGGAGAGTCCACCAATGCTGTCAAAACCAGTTGACCATGAGATGTTATACGTATACTTGGCTGTATCCCCACATGCGATAAGTGCAGCTTTGGTTCGTGAGGAGGATCGGGTCCAGAAGCCGGTGTATTATGTTAGCAAGCGTTTAACAGGGGTAGAGAGGAATTACCCTAAGATCGAGAAATTGGCTTATTGCTTGGTGATTGCATCACGTAAGCTGCGTCCATACTTTCAAGCGCATTCAATCGGTGTTTATACCGACCAACCCGTGAGGCAAGTACTCCAACGGCCGGAAACTTCGAGAAGGTTGCTAAAATGGAACATCGAGTTGAGCCAATTCGATATTGCCTACTTACCACGGAGGGCCATCCGAGGGAAAGCATTAGCAGATTTCATCGCTGAGTTTACCATACCCGTCAAACCGGATGATCACGACATCATTCCCCCCGTTCGATGGAAATTATACACTGACGGTGCATCAAACGACCGTTGCTCCGGCGCGGGCATAGTTCTTATAACTCTGGAAGACCGATCAATCTGCTATGCCCTGAAGCTCGATTTCCCGGCTACAAATAACGAAGCAGAATATGAAGCACCGATCGCTGGCCTGAAGCTCATCAGGGAACTCGGGATCAAATCAGTCGAAATCTTTTATGACTCACAGTTGGTGGTTTACCAAGTACGGGGAGACTACCAAGCAAAGGGACGAAAGCTCGCTCCGTACCTTGTTCAGGTCCAAGAACTACTCTCGAATCTCGAGCGTTATGACATTTCACATGTCCCGCGCGAACAAAACAAAGAAGCCGACTTGTTGGCTAAATTTGCGAGTACCGGCGATGCGCAACAAATGGGATTGTATCCCGTTGAAGCCTTACATGCCCCGAGCATAGACGAGATGAAAGTCGATCGTGTGTTGGAAAGGGAGATCGAGAAGGAATCGTGGATAACCCCATTCAAACTGTACCTAACGATCGGAGCTTTACCAGAAAAAAGGAGAGAATGACGGCAGGTCCTTCGAAAGGCCGCGCGATATGTAATACAGGATGGAACGATGTATCGAAAAGGATTCTCAGTCCCATTATTACGATGCATCGCCCATGATGAGACAAAGCGGGTCTTAAGAGAGGTTCACGAAGGGGAATGTGGCGACCATACCGGGGGGCAAACGCTAGCAAAGAAGATCCTCCGCTATGGATATTACTGGCCCACCATAAGCCGGGACGCCGCGGACTACGCAAGAAAATGCGACAAGTGTCAAAGATATGCGAAAATCCCGAGGGCTCCATCAACGGAACTCACACAAATGATTAGTCCCTGGCCATTTGCGATCTGGGGAATCGACATAATCGGCTCTTTGCCTATATCCAAAGGTGGTGCGAAATACGCGATAGTGGCAGTCGACTATTTCACAAAGTGGGCTGAGGCAGAGCCTTTGGCCACAATCACCTCTAAGAAGGTCATTAACTTCGTTGTACGAAACATTATATGCCGTTTCGGCCTTCCTCGCACCATTATTACGGACAACGGGACTCAATTCGAAAGCAGAGAGTTCAAAGAGTTCTGTTTGAAGTACGGTATCGAGAAGAAGTTCGCCGCGGTTGCACACCCGAAAGCTAACGGACAAGTCGAGGCCGTCAACAAAATAATCAAGTCCATACTGAAGAAGCGCCTGGAGAAGGTTAGAGGCAAGTGGGTAGATGAACTCCCGACAACATTATGGGCATATAGAACTACCCACAAGTCTGCGACCGGCCACAATCCATTCGCCTTGGCATACGGCTCCGATGCTGTTATACCCGTAGAACTTGAGGTTCCATCACACCGGGTGACATACTATGGTCCCAAGACGAACCAGAATCTCTTGTTGGAATCACTGGACTGCGTCGACGAAAAGCGTGAAGAAGCTGAATTAAGGGCGGCAGCGCATAGACATCTAGTCAAGCGTTACTACGACGGTAGAGTCCGCCCAAGGATCTTTGATGTGGGCAATCTCGTTCTGAAACGAGTCTTCCCGGTACCATCACGCATGAATCCCAGCTGGGAAGGTCCGTACGCCATTAAACGAAAGCTTGGAGAGGGAACATTCAAGCTAGCGACCGTAGATGGCACGACACTCCCACGAGTATGGAACAGTGAACATCTGCGGCACTATTACATTTAGCATGTTTTCTTTCTTGTCTAAGGCACTGTTATTTCCTATGTGTTTTCATTCAGTTTTAGCTTAGTTTCCTTTTTAGCTATGTAATCAGGCAGTCCAGTTGTTTTTCATTAATAAAGGCTTGAAGCCCTATTTTTTACAAATTAATAATGTTTCTACATCTCACGATCGGATGACAAATTACACTATCATATACGATATACAGACTCGTATAAACGATTTCAAATCTCCGAATCCCCAGAGCGCCGAGCCGAGTACTCTAAGTCCCCAGAGCGCGGACTAGAGTATAAACGATTTCAAACCTCCGAATCCCCAGAGCGCGGATCGGAGTACTCTAAATCCCCGGAGCGCGGACTAGAGTATAAACGATTTCAAACTCCGAATCCCCAGAGCGTGGATCGGAGTACTCTAAGTCCCTAGAGCGCGGACTAGAGTATAAATGATTTCAAATCTCCGAATCTCCAGAGCGCGGATCGGAGTACTCTAAATCCCCGGAGCGCGGACTTGAGTATAAACGATTTCAAACTCCGAATCCCCAGAGCGCGGAGCGGAGTACTCTAAGTCCCCGGAGCGCGGACTAGAGTATAAACGATTTCAAACCTCCGAATCCCCAGAGCGCGGATCGGAGTACTCTAAGTCCCCGGAGCGCGGACTAGAGTATAAACGACTTCAAACCTCCGAATCCCCAGAGCGCGGATCGGAGTACTCTAAGTCCCCGGAGCGCGGACTAGAGTATAAACGACTTCAAACCTCCGAATCCCCAAAGCGCGGATCGGAGTACTCTAAATCCCCGGAGCGCGGACTAGAGTATAAACGATTTCAAACTCCGAATCCCCAGAGCGCGGATCGGAGTACTCTAAGTCCCCGGAGCGTGGACTAGAATATAAATGATTTCAAATCTCCGAATCCCCTGAACGCGGATCAACTTACTCTAAATCCCCGGAGCGCGGATTTAAGGAAAAGTCCAAGTACTCGAGAGATGTAGAACAAGAAATGTGCCACGTCTGGAGATGTTCGAACATCACGAAAATGGACCAGGAGATAATGCAACTCATAAGAACTTGAGTTATTACTACAGTTAGTCAGCAAACCAAAGAAAAGCAAGAGAGTCATTCAAACAAAAAGAAACTAAACTTCATTTCAGTAGTTCAAAATGGGGTTACACAGTTACTCCTACAAAACTCAGAGTTAAGAACTTATCTATACAAGCTACGAGCTACAAAGATAAAAACAACTACAAGACTTAAGCAAGATGCTCGTTGAACGAGCGTATCGATTATTTCTTCGGTTTCTTCTTCTTGTCTTCCTTTGTTTTTTCCGACGACTCCTCTCCTTCACGCTTTTTCTTGGATTTCTTGCTTGCTAAAGAAGTGGAGTCAGGAGTAGGAGACGGAACATCTAGTGGTTTGGACCTGCCTGGGAGAATGATTTTCAAAGGTCTGTTCCACGGGTCAGTAAGTTCCAGTATTTCAGATTCAACTTTGACTTTGACCTTTTTCTTCTCCTCGTCGGCGAGACGGTCCTTCATGCTCATCTCTGAAGTATGCTCAGAGGCGCCAGTGATTTCAATTTCATCGCTTCCTTCGGCAGGAGACGAAGTATCAAGCTTGTCATCATCTAGCGCCCCGATCACTTGAGCGTCTGGACCGGGAGTTACTCCTGCGCGAGCAACATCACTTGTTTTCTCTGCTTCCTCCTTGGCATCATCGCTCCTCGGAGTTGGCTCGAGATCGGAGCAGCCTGCATGAAAGCACAAAAAATGAACGTCAGAACGAATAAATGCTAAAAAATTACAAGATCCTTTGTCTTCTAGAAGAGAAGGAGTTCCTACCGGGTTCGGGTTGGCTATCGGCTGCGCGTGGGGTCTCGCCGTCCAAAATAGGAGATAGCACGTAAACGTCAAGCCCGGGATCTTCAGGATCATAGCCGGCATGCTGTTCGAACGGGTCAAGTGTCGGCCGACTAGCCGATTGAGCAGTGGAAGGAGCAGCAATATGAGGAACCGAAGTCTCAGCCCCAGATGTGCCGGCTGCGTCATTTTTCTCTTCTGGTAGGGGGAACTTTTATTGAATAGTGCCAAGGCTGTAGATAAATCCGATGGCTCGTTTCCCCTAATAAATTTCTTCACCAGAGCATCCTCATCGACTTCCTCGAAGCCCAACTCGATCTTCACGATCTTTTCTAAAGTTTCCCAGGCCTCAGCTAGGGATTCGAGGTAGCCATCGCCCAAGAATGTCAAGTCGCGATGCATAAGGACACGGGCACCATACTCAGCAATTAACGGGTCAAACAGGCGTTTGACCTCTTCCCTGCCAGCTTCTGCGGCCGCCTCAAGACGAGAATCAATCTCCATTGCGGCTTCCTTTTTGCCCTTCTCGCGAGCTTCATCTTTCATTTTTTCAACCCTAGCTAGCTCACCGTCGAGCTTCGTCTTCAAGAGCCGGGTAGCGACGATTTCATCGCAGTATCGTTGTGACTCTTCCTGAGCAGCCACTCTATCCTCTTTCTCTTTGGAGAGCAATTCTCTCAACTCTTTGACTTGTATAGCGAGCGCATCCTTTTCTTTTTGAATGGAATCTTTTTCTAAGGCAAGAGCGCCGCTGCGTTGAACCGCTTCATCGAGTTCTTTCTTGTGGGTTGCCTCCAAACGGGTGACTGCTTCAGCAGTATCTTTTGCGCTCTACTCAGCGACTTCAAGTTTTGACTTATATAAAGCAAGTTCTTCATCTTGACCTTTAATAATGTTCTTGTCAAAGCTAGCCTCTAATTTCAAGCGATCAATTTCATGCTGTCGCTCAATAGATACTTTCGAGACCTTCTCGACCAGATGGGCAAACGCGTCATGTTGAACATAGACGTCGTTATTACAGGCAAGAGCGCTTTGTTTAACATGCCCGGGGATGTGGTGAATAGCTGGGAGAAATTTCAGGCCGTCGAAGCAGATTTTTGGGAATTTGGCTTTGAGTTCAACCATTTTCTCCGCTATGGTTGGGTCAGCCGCAGGAATAGGGGGAGGAGGCTTTGAAAACTCTGATCTTTTTCGTTGCTCCCGAACTTGCCTTGTACTCGATGAACCGGAGTGTTGTTCTCGAGGAGCATCAGATTGGTGACCCTTCTGTGAGGATTTCTCTTTATCCGGCTCAGTCGGAGGAAGAGGATCAAGGGACTGTGAAGATTGAGAATATGCTTTCTTATGGTGAGACGAATCGCAAGGACGATTGTCCCTATCTTCATAATCATCTCTGTCCCTGCGTCTGCCCGAGCCTGAGTCCCGTCCGGAATGATGGAATATGGAAGAGCCGTGCAGGCGATCAAATCCATGAGAGCGTCCCATGTCACCTGCAAAGAATGGAGATAACAACGAGTTAAGAAAAATCCGTGAGATAAGAAAAAAGCTTGAAGTGTATGATGGAATGCGTATGTGCATGTGTGTCCTAGTGTTCCCCCCGACAGACCAGTTCTTTCCAGGTTCGTATGGCGAAGAAAACTTGAGGGCTTCGGGATCGTCAAACCCGTAATTAAATATATCGTCGGGAATAGACAGGTTCGACAGGCCCCTCAGCGAACTTTCCAGGTGCTGCGAGGAAGCCTCTTTCTTAGGAGGGATAGGCATGACTTTTGAAGTGCCGCCAACTTTCTCCTTATGAACTTTATATTTTAACTTCTTCTTTCCCTTCGAAGGGGAGGATGACGTTTCAATGTCTTGGACTTCGACCGCCGGATTCCAAGCGGGACCCGCGTTCTCGCCTTGAGTCTCAAAAGCTTCATCTTCTTTGCGCTCACCTTCTTCGTGCGTATCAGGAGTACGGCGCAACGACGATCCGGCCTGTTTTTTCCCTTTACCGGACGAAGGTTTGGGAATGACGACACCTTCTGGAAGGCTGATCCGACGACCAGGGGCTAGCAAGCCAAACCCCGACAGTGATTCATTTGAAATGATAGTCCAGATGTCTCGTTCCTCGGCAGGAAGAGCTCTAATGGCTTCAACAGCCTCAGAATATCCTCGGCCTTCCAGATGCGGGTTAATACCTAAAAAGATGAAATAAAGAGTTAGGAAAAACATGACTCCGGTTAAATGCGAACAGTGACTCGGTGGAGAGACTTACTGCCTTCAACCCATCTCCTCGCAAAACCAGGAGGGCAGCGCACATAGAACCATTCCTGTTTGTACAGGGCGAATTTACTGCATGCCCCTATCAAGATCTGGCATTTGTGGTAAGGCTCGAGGAACATAAAGGAAGGACCGTCTTTCCGCCTCTTGATCATATAGATGTATCTGATATCGCTAGCGGTTGGAGGTCTGGAGAAGACGGCCATGAAAAGTAAGTAGGTCCCGTATAGAAACGCATGGCCGTTCGGGTGCAGTTGTGACGGAGCTATGTCGATATACTGCAATACATCCCGGAGAAATAAATTGAACGGAGGCACGCTGCCCATCCAGCACATGAACTTGTTACAGGCAGTATACCCGACTGGGGGCAGATGAGGACGATCATGTCGCGAAGGGACCAACACATCGACGAAAGGGATCCCATGAATGGAGCATATCCGTCGGAGAGCGGCTTCGTTGATCTTCGAAGCTTGTGAATCGATCGGATTGTCTAGCAGGATTGTCGTCTCCAGGGAATCAGGTGCTAAGTTATGAGTAGGAGAAGTCGACGGATTAGAAGTATCAACAGCTCCTTGCCTTGATGATGGCCCAGGCCTGTCGGATATAGTAGCGGAGCTAGATTTTCTCGACATCCCCAATAAATAACAAACTTGGCTAAGTGCTTGAGAAAACTATACTTAAAAAACGTTGAACGTTAGAATTAGCAACATGAGTTTTCCCCCACGTGGTGTGTGAACTAGTGCAAGCAATTGTGTACAAGCAATAAGAATCTAAAGATTTCAAAGATATAGAAATGAGCTTTGAATCGTCGCCTTCGAAGACCGTCATCGCTGACCGTCTCGAAAAGCCCTCCTTAAGGCAATTAATGTTGGTCAAAGTCCAGGTTTAATTCTACTAAAGCTAGGGAGTTAACGATCTAGGTCAGTTTCACATGATGGTGTGCCTAGGTCTCTATCCTTGTGTTGTTTGGGCAAGGCAATCGTTCGTTCGGCATTTACAGTGTTCGGCCTAGGTATGTTTATCATTGGTCGGCATTTATAATTGACCGGCATGTGCATTGCTCGGCCTTATGTTTGTTCGGCAGGTCAGTTATTCAAAATGTAGACTGTTCGGCACGTCAGTTCGGCAATGGTATTGTTCGGTCTAAATAGTGTTCGGCATATGTATCTGTTCGGCACTTCAGTTCGGCAATGGTATTGTTCGGTCTAAATATTGTTCGGCATATGTATCTGTTCGGCACGTCAGTTCGGCAATGGTATTGTTCGGTCTAAATAGTGTTCGGCATATGTATCTGTTCGGCACGTCAGTTCGGCAATGGTATTGTTCGGTCTAAATAGTGTTCGGCATATGTAGCTGTTCGGCCTTTGGGTATTGTTCGGCCTTAGTCCGTTCGGCTTAATTGTAGTTTGGCATTTTTAGGAAGTGCTCGGTGCCGGGATTGTTCGGCCAAGGTAGTGCTCGGCAGCCTTCCATTCCACCGTCCGGCGCTTGGCAACGCACGCCGGAGCAATGCTACGCCGAACCACACCTTCGCCTCCTCCAGCACCTTCATCATTCTTCCTCGCATCATCGTTCGGCAGTGAAGGCGCAATAAAAATGACCTACCCAAAATACACACTCGGCCATCTCGTTTGAAATCTGCTTAAATTGTACGAGGAAAAATACCTAGGTATGCAAATTTGAGAGTGGGATGAAGTAGGTAAGTTTTAAATCCGGACGACTGAGTAAAATTGCAAGTCTTTGAGGAACGGCAAAAGTAAAAAAGTAAAGGGGAGAAGAAGGAAGAGGCATGGTTTTATAGAGAAGGGAAGTGGAAGTCGAAGGGGCTATACCCGGTAGAACCGGTCAATACCACAGCGTTCGGCATCAGAAGAAAGTGTCGTTTGGCACATGAGGATTGTTCGGCTTCGAACGTTACGTTCGGCGTCCAGGCCATGCTCGTCTCACACCTCCTTCACTAACATTCTCGAGAAGGCACCTCCGAGGTAAGCTAAACTAGATTCAAAGCGCATCACGTTCGGTCACATAATACACTTTGGGGGGCAAGTGTTTCCTGGAAATTTGACCAGGCAACTAGTACTCGGCATCCAGGGGAACTCGGCGTCAGAGAGCGTTCGGCATCTAGGAGTGTTCGGCGAAGTACTCGGCATCCAGGGGAACTCGGGGTCAGAGAGTGTTCGGCATCTAGGAGTGTTCGGCGAAGGACTCGGCATCCAGGGGAACTCGGCGTCAGAGAGCGTTTGGCATCTAGGAGTGTTCGGCGAAGCACTCGGCATCCATGGGAACTCGGCGTCAGAGAGCGTTGGCATCTAGGAGTACTCAGCGAAGTACTCGGCATCCATAGCGATCGGCATACCAGGCTACTCGGCGTCAACTAGCGCTCGGCGTCAGCTAGCGCTCGGCATCGATAGAACTGGGCAACAGGAGTGCTCGGCATCCAGAAGAGGTTCGGTGGACGTAACTACTCAACATGACACTATCGTTCGGCCAGCATGCGTCATTCGATCAAGAGCTTCAGACAGAGTTACGATCGGCTTCAACCGCAACTATCCTGCACTTCCCACACATCATTGGTATCGTTCGGCATGGAGGGGACCGTTCGACACGGAAAGTACTGTTCGGCGTCAAAGCGTTCGGCTTACCTGGTTCGGCGTGCAGCGAACACTACACCTGGGCTAGAGCATTCGGCTACCAAGCCCACTTGGGAAGTCCAGCCCATCTTTGTTTATAAATAGAGGGGCAGGGTCACAGTGAAGAGGATCCTTTTTTGGAGAGAGAACACTGGGGAGACTCTGCCATTTTCAAGACTCATCTTCTCTACTTAGCAACTTCATTCAAGTATTTGATTCACGAATTGTATTTGTAATCATCCATTAAGATGATCAATAAAGCTTAATCTAAAAGTGGACGTAGGCAATTACGCTGAACCACTATAAATTTGGTGTTCTTACTTTCTGCATTTAAATTAGCATTCTCTCCTCTGTTTAATTTGATTTCATCACTTATATCTCTACACAATCTTTCTCTACGAGGTTAGTGACCAATTTTGGTGCTAACATATCTTAAATTTGTTGAAGATAAATTATATTAAATTTTCAAATTAATTTAAATATTTTATTAAATTGTTTAACTGAATAAATGAATTCAATAACTAAACTTAATTAAATTGTATACATATATTGATATGTATCTATAAATAAACTATAAATGTTATAATTAATCATTTATCTTAAGTAGTTTAAGATGAATAATATAAAAATTTAGAAATTTTGAATAAATTAAATCAACTAATATGATTTAGTTAATAAAATTAAAATTAAGTATAATTTAATTGAAAAGAATTAAAATTAACTAAATAAGATTTAATGAATAATATATATACATTATATAAGCTAACTAAATTATAATAGTTATAAACAGATCAAACTTATATGATTATATATGTATAAAGTCATGTAAATTGAACTGAAATAAACCAAAAATAGATACTGTGAATAAGTATATACGTAAAGTACGTATATCGTGATTTCAGATGTGTATGTCACTAGAATCATGAGTTTCATAAGAAACACATTATTCCTTAAATCGATATCACTAAAAATGTATGTGTGTGTGTGTATTAAAGAGATCCTTAATATATAAAGTTGCCATATGTTTTTAGATTACTTGCAGATACACTAGTTGTTGAGCAAACTCAGGCTAGAGCTATTCTGTGTAGTATTATTAATATATTGCCTAGGCAAGGTAAGTTTCATGCAGTATGTATTAAGCAAAATCAAGATACATGCATTATACTAAGGCAATCGCGGAATGGTAGTTAAGTGTGAATAATTTAAGTGTTTGCTTATCCGAGATTTTGTATTGTCTTCTATGAATTTCAAACTCGTAATCCATAAAGAATATAGATATTTGATCCATATTCGATCATATGTGTAACGACCCCAGATTTAAATTTATTTAAATTAATAATTAATGGTATTTTCGAATAAAAATAGTAAATTAATTGATAAAGTAAGCGAGTTTCTCCAGATCCAAATTAAAATTTGTTAAATCATTTAAATTTAAATAAATATATATATATATATATGAATGTATATGTTTATATGTGATATAAGAGTAAAATTAATGATATATATTACAATGAATGGGTTAATAATAACAATTGAATTTATAAATTAAACATAAGACAATAAATATTTAAAGTAAGTATAAGATAAAATAATATTAGGTAATTATATATGTGATAGTTTGAGTTTTTAAAACAAAATAAACACATTTATGTTAGAAATTAGAGGCACATAACCAGCTAACATAATACAATAACCATAACAACCTCTAAACTAAAAACCTAAGTAAAATATTATGATCTATAGCATGGTATATGTTGCAGACAGAAATCACTTCAATATATACGAATAAAATAGGATAAGTATGCTTAGCATCTAAGTCAAACAAGTATAAACATATGTATGCAAGTTTTGTACATAAAAGAATAAAAATATGGTTTGTGTAGACTGGATATGGAGCAAGGCATTAAATGCCATCACCTATAGTACACGAGATATTTCATTCCAGCTTTTTTTAATAAAAATCTCTGATTTATTTGTACTAGCTAGGGTCATTTTTGTGTACAAATGCAACTATCAAGCTTTGCATACTTGTTTTATTTAGCAAGCTTCTCCTCATTTTCGTTCATCAAAACAAATAAAAAAAACCTGAAACCAAATAAGAAAGCAAGCACTTCAGTTTCAAATTTAAAATGGAAGCATCTCAACTATAACAAGATTTCCAGCATTCATGTTCAAGTTCAAAGCCATTTCAAAGTTTTCTGGAATCAACAACAAAAGTATGCAAGTTTTCAAAATCCCAGTTTTCAAGCTCTCCTGTTTTCAAATAAAAGATCAAGCTTTCTGTTTTAAAAAGTCAGGTGAGTAATATCACTTTAAAACAACTTAAGATATAAATCTGTGATAGATATATCTATAAATATAAGTGTTTATGTCTGTATAATCTTTTTAGGTATGTTTGAATAATATATATAAGGGGTACAGGCTGTTTTCTTTCCAGGCTTTAGTTCCAAGTCAAAATCCATTACCTCATTTTCTAATCTAAGTTAGGATATAAGATTTAAACAAAATCTGTTTGATTTGTTAGTAGTCAAAGTTTAGAAAATTGTTTAAGTTAAAACAAATGGTATTGCCTCTGGAAATGGAAAAAATAACAGAGTAATGTCGAAATAAGTCAATTTTTTTTATATCATAATTCGCGAATTCAGGGATGTAATCTGAATTAGTGTGGTATAACATGATTTTTAAAACAAAATTTTTAATTTTTCGATCAAAGGTTTGAGAGCAGTTCGGGTATGTGGGAATTTCTTTGTTGGAGTGATCTCTGATGATCCTCGGGTTGGTAGAGTTTGGGATCTCGTCTGGTGATGGAGGGATGAGTGTAGATGCTCGGAAAAATATGGCGATGGTGGGAAGTTAATCAGGGAGGAGGCGGCGAGGTTTCAAATTTTTTTAACCTAATTTAAGCAGGCTCCGGAATTTTTATCACCGCGATGCATCTACTGGATCGAGTGCAGCGAGCTTGTGGGGTTTGGTAGTGGGGATGTGGACGAGGCCATGGCCAGAGGTGATGGCTCTCAGGCGGTCGGAGTATCAAGTTTGAATCGATGATAGGTTTGGGGTGTTCGAGATGTTTTGTTCCAGGTTTTGGCTCGAACTATCGAATTTTCGATTTTTGAGTTTCTGGTGTCGAATCGAACTTTGGGTTCGAGCGTAGGGGTGAAGCGCGACTGGCTGAAGGTCGCGATGGCCACTGGAGAGGCGGCGCGGTGACGTGCACGTGCACACTTGTATTGGTGTGTCTGGAAGTCATGGAGATCGGGGAAGAAGAAGGTCTCGGGGATGGTCACGAGAAAACGAGGAGTTTACTCGAAGCAAGAATGTGGGGGACTCGGGTCGAAAATGTATTACAGGCTCTTCAACCTGAACCCTGTTTCTGTTTTGAAATTTAAAATTAAATTCAAATTTTAAAATCAAGTTTTTAAAACTGAGTTTAAATCTGAAATGCGAATGGAGGTCCTAGTTTGAATTAAAATGTAGTTTGTAAATAAATAAAGTGTTAAATTCAATTTGTTTCAATCGTTTAAAAATAATTAAATGTAGTGGAGAAATTTGGAATTTAAACAGATCTGTAATTTGAAAATGAAATTTAAACAAGTTGAATTTAAAAGTAAAACTTGGAACTAATTTTAAATCAGATTTTAAAATTAAATATAAGAAATTTCTTTGAAAAAAATAATTAAAGAAATTTAAAAAAATTGATAAAGATCATTAACCAAGATTTTATTTGAATAATTAATTGATGATTAAAGGTGGATAAATCAAGTGATTAACGTTGATTTAAGATTACGGATAATCACTCATCTTAATTAACTAGGGAAAATTATTATTTGCGGTAATTGATTTATCATGGGTTAAATTAATCAATTAAAGATAATTTATGAAATGGTGAATTAAATAATTAAAGATTTGTCATTTAATAATTAAAGGTTGGTGAATTATAATTAAATGGTTAATTAATGAGTAAAGAAAGAATTAATCAAAATGATTGGTAATTAATTAATATTAATTAATCAGGATTAGAAATTTATTCATAAGAAATTTATCTGATTTAAATTAATCAGATAATTTATTGATCTTACTTATGGATGCTTGGATTTTATTTGATGATTTGAATTGTTTGATATCCCTGATATATGATGCTTTATGATACATCCTGATTTATGTTGTGATCTGTAGTTTACTTACCTGTGATATATATCTGTGATCTGTGAATGAAGATAAGCGATATCGATTATACCGCTTATCGATATATCTGTGATGATTGATGTTGCACTATCGTGTAAAACCTTAGACCACACTCATACACACACAAAATATGGATTTCACGAGGAAATCGGTTAAGTCACAGATAATTTAAATTTGATGTTTTTTTGAAATTGAAATTGAAATTTCAATTGATTTTGAAATTGGGAATTTGGGTTTAAAGTAAAAAGCTTTTGAAATAGAATTTCAAAGATAAAAGTTATTTTGAATAACTTAATCTAGTTTTGAAAATTTAAATAATTTGATTTAAATTTGACTTCAAGATTTGAAATTGAATTCTATGATTTGAAACTAGGGATTAAGGGTATTATACCCGTTATATATGGGTTAAACTATTTTAAAGTATTGATTATGGAATGTGAATATAATTCAAGGGCTTTAACTCGTGCAAATAAAATTGGATTTTTCTGAAACGAAAACTATTTGTTTTCAAATAATAACAGCTTTCATATAAGAAGTGAACTTCTAATTTGTGTTGAAAGGTTTCAAATTTAAAATGATGTTTTGTTTAAAACATTCGAAATGACATTGTTTTGAAAGGCTATGAATGAATTCTTTTTGAAAGATATGAATTGAATCTGTTTATTTTTAACAGATTTAGAATGATGTTTTGTTTAACCCATTTGAAATGAAATTGTTTTGAAAGCTATGAGTTAAATCTTTGATTTAAAGATTTAACGAATTAATTAAATTCGTAATGGAAATTGTTTTGGAAAATCTGTGAATGAATCTTTGTGAAAACTGAGTGAACTTTGTGAATTTAATCTTTTATTTAAAAGATTTAAAATGGTAATGTGTTTAAACCATTTGAAGGAAAGTTTTGGGTAATAAGTTGTGACTTAATTGAAATCCCAATATCCATATGTTTTTAAAGATTGCGCTCGTTATTCGGTTTAGCCGGGAGAGGACCTTTGTGTCATATAACCCATTCCGAATAAGTGATACGTCGTATATGGATCGCATTTGAAGACCGGTGGTGAAGACCGGATATTTGCGAAAACGAAAGGACAACTCGTCGAATGTCTCTACATCGAATGGCCCCGATATAGAGATTTTATCACCCTTTGTGATGGGAAGTCCGGACGGGATCGTGAATACCCGGAAATGCAAGGGCTTCGTAAGAAGTGCCTTCGGTTCTGTTCGAACCCGGAACAGACTTGTATGGTTACATGTCTGACATTACACTTTGAGATATAAAGCCGATTTCTTTCAAATACATTTCTGTTTGATGGCGGAGAATTTATTCTCTTAGCTTAACACCCTTCTCTGAGACGTACGAGCTCAGAGGTTATGTAGTTGAAATTTATCAACGATATATCCCAATTTGGTAATGTGGCATGCTGAGTGTTGCTGTGTGATGATCAGTGTTTGATCATTTGTGATATGATCTTTTGTTTGATCATTTATCTTTGTGATCATAGGTTGATCATCTGTTGACCCAAAGCGTGGCTTTTTGAAAAAGCGTAGCTTTGTGGACGAGACTTCGTCGAGCCTCACAACCCGGTAATAGTCGAAACAGGAATTGTGCGGCAAGGTTTTCAGGGGTAGCTCCCCTAGGGTATGACCATTCTTTCTGGAAAAGGGTAGTATCATGGTATGGAGCCCAGATACTTACTCATGTGGATACACTTTCTTTATGATGTGTGATGTTGGTTATCGAGCGCTCGGTTAAAGGTCCCAAAGGACCGGGGGTGGCATATCTGAGGTTTCTTTTATCCCTTGGGAAAAGGGGTTGCCGGCATTGTTTGGCAGAGAACAGTTGGTTCTCGGAGCGTCCCGCCAGAGGCGTTTCTTTCGTGGAATAGGAAGTTCCTTAGCCTGACCATTTGTTGGAAATCCAAACAAAACAATACGAGCCCTGTACGGTTTTAGTTGTATTACCTGCCATGGAATGTGGTGGTAACCTGCTATTGAACATGGTAGCTATAGTAGGCATAAGTGCGAAATGTCTATGCTGGCTAAGATTTATATTCTACTTTCGAAATTTTTTCTACACTATGCACTAATAATAATATCAAAAATGATTTGATTTTGCGTAGTAAGCATCTTTGACTATCATAAGAAGAAATCTCCTCCAATTCTGCGTTTGCATTGTGTGTGTGGTGGGAGGTCTTATGGTAGTTTCATTTTCCAAAAGCATTGCGAATTGACTTTAAAATTCTCTGCTATTTGTTTTTAAAGATAAACTGTTTTTGTTGCTCACACCAGTCCCATGACTGATCCGGAGTTTATTGTTTCTTTCCTAAACTCTGGATGCTCAAAATTTTCTACACGAGCAGTCTAGAGTTTGGTTTTTCAGATATTCAGATTTAGTAGATTATCTGGAGCTAGTTCAGTCTTTGGATCGGACTGCACTTGCTTATCTTTGTGCCTCGTTATTGGGAGTTCGAGCTATTTATGGATTGGCGCTTTGAAGATGGAGATTATCCGCTGCTGATGTTATCGTTTTCTTTTCCGCTGCTATTTGTTGTATCATATCTCTGATGTATATAGATATTCATTGTATCATCATTGTATCTGGATATTGTATCAGATATTGTATATCTATATTCTTTTATTTCCGCTGTGTTGTTTACTTAATGTTGTTATAAGCTCCCGAGAACCAGATTCGGCATTTGAATCTTCGGCATTTTGAGTACAAGTGAAGTACGGGTGCCGATTTTCGAAGGTCGTCTTTTGGGTCTTGACAAGTGGTATCAGAGCTAAGGTTGAACTTTAGCTCAGGAGTATAACACGTTAAGTAGCTTATTAGAGATAGAGTGAAGTAAACTCCAGAATGAGTAATTCTCAGATATCCGTCCGTACGCCTCAGTAAATTCTCTTACTATCCACTGATAGTGAGTATGAGTGCAAGAAGAGGATGAGATAGGGGACAGGGGAATACGACTATAATTGGTCAATACCCTATAACAACAAGGAAGAAATCTTTTCTCTATCCATCTCTTTGTTCGTCATCTTTTCTCAATTCTTCGATAATTTCTGGTAGATCCAGAAAGAAGATTCGATATATTAATATGGAACATCAACTCCGGATGGACCAAAATTGTTTGTTTGGATGCATTGGTTGCTATGGTTGATAGGTATACCTTAGTTCTAAACTAAAAGATTTGGAAATTGTATCTATGTATATATCTATTCTTTGGGTTCCGATATGTTCTACGAATGGTTAGTTATCCTTTCGAACTGACCGATGCCCCAGCATATTTCGTAGATCTGGATAACCCGAGTATTTTGTTGATTGTTAAACAGATTCGTTCTCGTATCTGATTTTGATATTCTGATTTGGTAAGCCAAATGCAGAATAAATGTTCAGTTTGATTAGATGAAACATTCTTCATCTGTCTTTGTTTTCGTGCCTGTGAATTTCGAGGGCGAAATTCTTTTAAGAGGGGAAGTTTGTAACGACCCCAGATTTAAATTTATTTAAATTAATAATTAATGGTATTTTCGAATAAAAATAGTAAATTAATTGATAAAGTAAGCGAGTTTCTCCGGATCCAAATTAAAATTTGTTAAATCATTTAAATTTAAATAAATAAATAAATATATATATATATATGAATGTATATGTTTATATGTGATATAAGAGTAAAATTAATGATATATATATTACAATGAATGGGTTAATAATAACAATTGAATTTATAAATTAAACATAAGACAATAAATATTTAAAGTAAGTATAAGATAAAATAATATTAGGTAATTATATATGTGATAGTTTGAGTTTTTAAAACAAAATAAACACATTTATGTTAGAAATTAGAGGCACATAACCAGCTAACATAATACAATAACCATAACAACCTCTAAACTAAAAACCTAAGTAAAATATTATGATCTATAGCATGGTATATGTTGCAGACAGAAATCACTTCAATATATACGAATAAAATAGGATAAGTATGCTTAGCATCTAAGTCAAACAAGTATAAACATATGTATGCAAGTTTTGTACATAAAAGAATAAAAATATGGTTTGTGTAGACTGGATATGGAGCAAGGCATTAAATGCCATCACCTATAGTACACGAGATATTTCATTCCAGCATTTTTTTTATAAAAATCTCTGATTTATTTGTACTAGCTAGGGTCATTTTTGTGTACAAATGCAACTATCAAGCTTTGCATACTTGTTTTATTTAGCAAGCTTCTCCCCATTTTCGTTCATCAAAACAAATAAAAAAAAAACCTGAAACCAAATAAGAAAGCAAGCACTTCAGTTTCAAATTTAAAATGGAAGCATCTCAACTATAACAAGATTTCCAGCATTCATGTTCAAGTTCAAAGCCTTTTCAAAGTTTTCTGGAATCAACAACAAAAGTATGCAAGTTTTCAAAATCCCAGTTTTCAAGCTCTCCTGTTTTCAAATAAAAGATCAAGCTTTCTGTTTTAAAAATTCAGGTGAGTAACATCACTTTAAAACAACTTAAGATATAAATCTGTGATAGATATATCTATAAATATAAGTGTTTATGTCTGTATAATCTTTTTAGGTATGTTTGAATAATATATATAAGGGGTACAGGCTGTTTTCTTTCCAGGCTTTAGTTCCAAGTCAAAATCCATTACCTCATTTTCTAATCTAAGTTAGGATATAAGATTTAAACAAAATCTGTTTGATTTGTTAGTAGTCAAAGTTTAGAAAATTGTTTAAGTTAAAACAAATGGTATTGCCTCTGGAAATGGAAAAAATAACAGAGTAATGTCGAAATAAGTCAATTTTTTTTATATCATAATTCGCGAATTCAGGGATGTAATCTGAATTAGTGTGGTATAACATGATTTTTAAAACAAAATTTTTAATTTTTCGATCAAAGGTTTGAGAGCATTTCGGGTATGTGGGAATTTCTTTGTTGGAGTGATCTCTGATGATCCTCGGGTTGGTAGAGTTTGGGATCTCGTCTGGTGATGGAGGGATGAGTGTAGATGCTCTGAAAAATATGGCGATGGTAGGAAGTTAATCAGGGAGGAGGCGGCGAGGTTTCAAATTTTTTTTAACCTAATTTAAGCAGGCTCCGGAATTTTTATCACCGCGATGCATCTACTGGATCGAGTGCGGCGAGCTTGTGGGGTTCGGTAGTGGGGATGTGGACGAGGCCATGGCCAGAGGTGATGGCTCTCAGGCGGTCGGAGTATCAAGTTTGAATCGATGACAGGTTTGGGGTGTTCGAGATGTTTTGTTCCAGGTTTTGGCTCGAACTATCGAATTTTCGATTTTTGAGTTTCTGGTGTCGAATCGAACTTTGGGTTCGAGCGTAGGGGTGAAGCGCGACTGGCTGAAGGTCGCGATGGCCACTGGAGAGGCGGCGCGGTGACGTGCACGTGCACACTTGTATTGGTGTGTCTGGAAGTCATGGAGATCGGGGAAGAAGAAGGTCTCGGGGATGGTCACGAGAAAACGAGGAGTTTACTCGAAGCAAGAATGTGGGGGACTCGGGTCGAAAATGTATTACAGGCTCTTCAACCTGAACCCTGTTTCTGTTTTGAAATTTAAAATTAAATTCAAATTTTAAAATCAAGTTTTTAAAACTGAGTTTAAATCTGAAATGCGAATGGAGGTCCTAGTTTGAATTAAAATGTAGTTTGTAAATAAATAAAGTGTTAAATTCAATTTGTTTCAATCGTTTAAAAATAATTAAATGTAGTGGAGAAATTTGGAATTTAAACAGATCTGTAATTTGAAAATGAAATTTAAACAAGTTGAATTTAAAAGTAAAACTTGGAACTAATTTTAAATCAGATTTTAAAATTAAATATAAGAAATTTCTTTGAAAAAAATAATTAAAGAAATTTAAAAAAATTGATAAAGATCATTAACCAAGATTTTATTTGAATAATTAATTGATGATTAAAGGTGGATAAATCAAGTGATTAACGTTGATTTAAGATTACGGATAATCACTCATCTTAATTAACTAGGGAAAATTATTATTTGCGGTAATTGATTTATCATGGGTTAAATTAATCAATTAAAGATAATTTATGAAATGGTGAATTAAATAATTAAAGATTTGTCATTTAATAATTAAAGGTTGGTGAATTATAATTAAATGGTTAATTAATGAGTAAAGAAAGAATTAATCAAAATGATTGGTAATTAATTAATATTAATTAATCAGGATTAGAAATTTATTCATAAGAAATTTATCTGATTTAAATTAATCAGATAATTTATTGATCTTACTTATGGATGCTTGGATTTTATTGGATGATTTGAATTGTTTGATATCCCTGATATATGATGCTTTATGATACATCCTGATTTATGTTGTGATCTGTAGTTTACTTACCTGTGATATATATCTGTGATCTGTGAATGAAGATAAGCGATATCGATTATACCGCTTATCGATATATCTGTGATGATTGATGTTGCACTATCGTGTAAAACCTTAGACCACACTCATACACACACAAAATATGGATTTCACGAGGAAATCGGTTAAGTCACAGATAATTTAAATTTGATGTTTTTTTGAAATTGAAATTGAAATTTCAATTGATTTTGAAATTGGGAATTTGGGTTTAAAGTAAAAAGCTTTTGAAATAGAATTTCAAAGATAAAAGTTATTTTGAATAACTTAATCTAGTTTTGAAAATTTAAATAATTTGATTTAAATTTGACTTCAAGATTTGAAATTGAATTCTATGATTTGAAACTAGGGATTAAGGGTATTATACCCGTTATATATGGGTTAAACTATTTTAAAGTATTGATTATGGAATGTGAATATAATTCAAGGGCTTTAACTCGTGCAAATAAAATTGGATTTTTCTGAAACGAAAACTATTTGTTTTCAAATAATAACAGCTTTCATATAAGAAGTGAACTTCTAATTTGTGTTGAAAGGTTTCAAATTTAAAATGATGTTTTGTTTAAAACATTCGAAATGACATTGTTTTGAAAGGTTATGAATGAATTCTTTTTGAAAGATATGAATTGAATCTGTTTATTTTTAACAGATTTAGAATGATGTTTTGTTTAACCCATTCGAAATGAAATTGTTTTGAAAGCTATGAGTTAAATCTTTGATTTAAAGATTTAACGAATTAATTAAATTCGTAATGGAAATTGTTTTGGAAAATTTGTGAATGAATCTTTGTGAAAAGTGAGTGAACTTTGTGAATTTAATCTTTTATTTAAAAGATTTAAAATGGTAATGTGTTTAAACCATTTGAAGGAAAGTTTTGGGTAATAAGTTGTGACTTAATTGAAATCCCAATATCCATATGTTTTTAAAGATTGCGCTCGTTATTCGGTTTAGCCGGGAGAGGACCTTTGTGTCATATAACCCATTCCGAATAAGTGATACGTCGTATATGGATCGCATTTGAAGACCGGTGGTGAAGACCGGATATTTGCGAAAACGAAAGGACAACTCGTCGAATGTCTCTGCATCGAATGGCCCCGATATAGAGATTTTATCACCCTTTGTGATGGGAAGTCCGGACGGGATCGTGAATACCCGGAAATGCAAGGGCTTCGTAAGAAGTGCCTTCGGTTCTGTTCGAACCCGGAACAGACTTGTATGGTTACATGTCTGACATTACACTTTGAGATATAAAGCCGATTTCTTTCAAATACATTTCTGTTTGGTGGCGGAGAATTTATTCTCTTAGCTTAACACCCTTCTCTGAGACGTACGAGCTCAGAGGTTATGTAGTTGAAATTTATCAGCGATATATCCCAATTTGGTAATGTGGCATGTTGAGTGTTGCTGTGTGATGATCAGTGTTTGATCATTTGTGATATGATCTTTTGTTTGATCATTTATCTTTGTGATCATAGGTTGATCATCTGTTGACCCAAAGCGTGGCTTTTTGAAAAAGCGTAGCTTTGTGGACGAGACTTCGTCGAGCCTCACAACCCGGTAATGGTCGAAACAGGAATTGTGCGGCAAGGTTTTCAAGGGTAGCTCCCCTAGGGTATGACCATTCTTTCTGGAAAAGGGTAGTATCATGGTATGGAGCCCAGATACTTACTCATGTGGATACACTTTCTTTATGATGTGTGATGTTGGTTATCGAGCGCTCGGTTAAAGGTCCCAAAGGACCGGGGGTGGCATATCTGAGGTTTCTTTTATCCCTTGGGAAAAGGGGTTGCCGGCCTTGTTTGGCAGAGAACAGTTGGTTCTCGGAGCGTCCCGCCAAAGGCGTTTCTTTCGTGGAATAGGAAGTTCCTTAGCCTGACCATTTGTTGGAAATCCAAACAAAACAATACGAGCCCTGTACGGTTTTAGTTGTATTACCTGCCATGGAATGTGGTGGTAACCTGCTATTGAACATGGTAGCTATAGTAGGCATAAGTGCGAAATGTCTATGCTGGCTAAGATTTATATTCTACTTTCGAAATTTTTTCTACACTATGCACTAATAATAATATCAAAAATGATTTGATTTTGCGTAGTAAGCATCTTTGACTATCATAAGAAGAAATCTCCTCCAATTCTGCGTTTGCATTGTGTGTGTGGTGGGAGGTCTTATGGTAGTTTCATTTTCCAAAAGCATTGCGAATTGACTTTAAAATTCTCTGCTATTTGTTTTTAAAGATAAACTGTTTTTGTTGCTCACACCAGTCCCATGACTGATCCGGAGTTTATTGTTTCTTTCCTAAACTCTGGATGCTCAAAATTTTCTACACGAGCAGTCTAGAGTTTGGTTTTTCAGATATTCAGATTTAGTAGATTATCTGGAGCTAGTTCAGTCTTTGGATCGGACTGCACTTGCTTATCTTTGTGCCTCGTTATTGGGAGTTCGAGCTATTTATGGATTGGCGCTTTGAAGATGGAGATTATCCGCTGCTGATGTTATCGTTTTCTTTTCCGCTGCTATTTGTTGTATCATATCTCTGATGTATATAGATATTCATTGTATCATCATTGTATCTGGATATTGTATCAGATATTGTATATCTATATTCTTTTATTTCCGCTGTGTTGTTTACTTAATGTTGTTATAAGCTCCCGAGAACCAGATTCGGCATTTGAATCTTCGGCATTTTGAGTACAAGTGAAGTACGGGTGCCGATTTTCGAAGGTCGTCTTTTGGGTCTTGACAATATGTAAATGTCATATGGTGAACATTCATGATTCGTAATGTACGAAACCTTGATGGAATTAGTTTATTCAAAATAAAAACGTAAATCATAATGCTAGATATTGTAATTAATGCAATTGATTGCAATTAGGACCTTGTGTTAGATTTATCACTAGAGCAAGGGCTACAAGATAGACCTAGGAATTTGATCTTTAAATTGTTTTCTTTTAAGTAGGTACTTATGTGGTAGTACATAGTTGTACTACAAGTATTAGGTAGTATACATGATATATTGAGTAAACATATATCCAGTGGAGTACACTATTTAGGATTTGAACCTATGACCTCATGGACCAAAGTCAGAGCCCCTAACCATTGGGACATTTGTGCTGGACATCACTAAATTATTAGTGACCAGTTTACGTAAAGTGAAATTTATTTGATATCCTTAATTTAAGGATGACCAAATCCATTTTGTAAGGAGTTTGATGCGATCATGTAGTAAGGGTTTCCTTTTGAATGGTTCAACTATTTGGAAAGGGCAGCAAATGTCCAAGAGTGGATGTAACTTAGGCACAGTTGAGATGAAGAAAGAGAATGTCTACTTCAGGAAGATACATTGAAAACGAGAATTGTATGAAATACTAGTAGAGAATTAATATGGAATGAGTAATACAATTTCTATTCCAAATGTATTTTTCTTATAGAAAACTATTTTCTGTGAGAGTTATTTCTTCAAGTTTAAGATATCTGATCTAACACGCTCGATTATAAACTAGTTATAGTAAATGAAATAATTAGCCCATATTAAGTGGTTGATTGGATCTTTGTATTTTATACGATGTATGGTAATGGCAGAAATAGTGTGTGCATTACATATAACACTTATCGATAGTTGCATCAAGATATGAACAATTGTTTTTGTAAATATACCAAATATTACATTATTTATGAAATGATAATTGTTTTCAATATTGACTGAAAATAAATATAATTTTATTTTGTTATGAATATTGTGGATATTTTAATGTAATAAATCTACTATAATAATGGTATTTGTATTATAACAAATGTGGTGCATTAGCTAAACATAATACAGAAGTAGCTAAAAACTTTGAACAATTATTTTGGAATAATAGACTAAGCCATATCTTTGAGAAACAATTCTTTAACATATGATTATGAATCATATGGTACAAGCGAATTGTATCTCAAACGATTAAGGGAAAAACATTCATTCAATGGGAGACACAAAAGAGTTAGTATGCTATGGATTGGTACATATAGATGTATGCAATTCAAACTCTAATGGTACCAGAAAAGATACACTTACTTTGTTAAATCTATATATGAATTATCATAGAAATGGACATGCAATTTAATACACACGTGGTGTACTTGTGATAAGATCATTGAATATAAAACAGAAGTAGAAAATGAAACATGCAAAGAAAATAAAAATTGAATTTGATCCAATAACCGAGTGTATTGGAAAAGTGTTTCAAAAGTATCTAGAAACAAATAAGATTCAATCTCAAAAGTCAATCTCTATATAATACATAATGATGTATTGATAAGGCGTAATCATACTTTTTTGGACAAAGTAAGATTGATGATGAGTGAAGTTGAGTTAACTTCTTTCTGTAGGGATGTAACACCCCGTTAAAATTTATAATAAATATAGTAGATAAATTAATAAAATAAGATAAGGTTAAAAATAAAAATTTTGCAAAAGTAGAATTTGACCATGAAAGGTACGCCATTGTGTTTGTGGTGAAATCCGGAACAATTTCCATATATAATATTCTGAAAATGGAGCTCAAATGAAAAGGTTATGGACATTTGAAGTTTTCAAATTCAAAATAATTTAAATAGAATTCAAATTCAAGTAATTAAATAATATTTAAAATTTAAATTTGAATGTTAACAGTAATTAGACTTAGGGTTAAACAATCGTTAAAGTTAACGTTAAAGTTTAAAAGTAATTAAGAAATAAAATATATAAAACAATGGCACAAAATTCTTTTTCCAAAACAACGTAATGGTCGACCGCTCCACTAGGACTGGCCGACTGCTAGTGGTCGACCGGTAGGGTAGAGGCGGTTGACCGGTGGAAACTAGTGGTGACTAAGGTTTTGAGAATTTTGAACATCTAGATTTTTTTATTTTAAACTAACCTAAATCTGATGGTTCTGGTGCATTCTAACCACTATAAATAAGAGCTTAGGCTCTCACTTTCATTCACAATTTATTTTGGGAACCTAGCGAAGCTCTATCAGTCTCTCTCTTAAGATTCAAAAAAAAGTTCTTTAGGGTTTTAGGTAATAAATTCTAGATGTTTATTACTTTATTTATAATTCTATTCTCCCTTAATCCCTCAATTTCTGAATTTAATATATATATATATATAGACACACACACACACAAACACACATAGACAAAACTCTTGTTGTATATATTAAAAAGAAGATATCTGAAAGAGATTGTTATAAGCCTGTCAAATCCAAAGGAGGCAAAGCAAAGGATATACTCTAAGTGGAAATCTCAGCTTTTCTATTTTAGTAATTGATTAATATAGTTTGGGTTTGAATATGCCTTGAGGAGTTTTGGTTTGCGAAAACATCACATTATAAACCCGTAAAATTCCTCCAATCCAAAATGTCAATTCTAGGTTGAAATTTCAATTGTTTATGTCAAAATAATGGGAATTGTGTAGATATGCAATTTTGATAATTTTACCTTCTATTTCACTTCCTTTTCTTTTTCTTTGAATTTGATTAAAGGGTTTGATTTGGGAATAGTTTGTAAGGTACTAATTTTACTCGTAGTTTGCACAACTTATTTCCATGAACTCTTGTTTATTTTTACAAGAGAAAGGAGTTGGATAGAGTGTAAAGTTGAAATTATAAGTGTCTATTATCAACATATTCCTTTATTCTGATGTAATAAGTTGAGTTAAAATTTTATGGTATACAAGTCTATTGATTAGAATTTTTGGATATGAATATTGGAGTTTTGGCATTGTTGATAATATGGAATAAGACTTGTATAATTATTGAAAGATTTGACCTTTAAATGCTAGTATAGAGCGTAAATTCCACACGCTTAGAAATTTCTAGGTGTGTGTGTATGTAATTAACGTATAATTATAATGTATTACTTGCATAGCTAATTAGGTTAATAATTATCATTAAACCACCCTTAGGAAGGTAATTAATATTAAAGGTGAAATAAGAAAGATTTCTTATAAAGCCATGATTATAGAAATGGTGAGATGTGTGATAACATATGTAGAGAGTGATATAGATTATGATTAAGTTATAGGAATGCGAGGTCGGTCAAAAGTACACGAGTTTGCCCAGCATCTGGCTACCAATAGTGTGATTGTAGGGCTGATGTGAGAAATCACCTACAATAAGTAATTATACTAGGTCAGTCCCAAATTCTGTAGGGTCAATCAATCCAGCAAATTTGGCTATAGTATCTACAAATAGTCGAACTAATGTGAGACATCATCGTAGAATACAAGTCAAAATACGAAGAACATGATTTAGAGATTGAAGGTATTAAGTGATTGTGTGAGGGTCCACCTCTTCTCAATTGAGGAAGTAGTAAATTGTGACGACCGCCCATGACCCCTGCACCGAATCTAGAGATAGAGCGCTGTAAAGTGTGCCAGGCGACCATGGACGATTGTCAAGGTAAGATTTAAAACAACAGAATCTATCGTATTACTCACAGCGCATGGACAAAATATAATAGAACATATGTATAGTGAAGCTTTACAGAACAAAATGACATCATATAAAACTCCATAATAGTTGAATACAAGCATCCACATAGTCAATACATCCAACCTCACTACATATCTCTCAGAGAATACAAAACAGCGGAATATCCAGTACATATAAGAAGATAATATGCAACCCCCTAGCTCGTCTTCGATATCAGCATCATGAGAAGAGAACAGCACCTGTCACCTGCTACCTAGTCTGCCCGTCCCAAAATGGACGAACAGCCCAAGGCAATAAGAATTAAAACATAAAGCCTTGAGTCAGACAACAGTCTTAGTGAGCAGTAAATTAACTAACAACATACCAAAAGAGCATAAAGGAAAAGGAATAGGAATACAACCCTCCCACTCCAACCTCATTCTACAGTGATAGCCCCCAGACACACACTAAGCAGAAGCAAACATAGCAGAGCATACAATTTAAAGTAAAGCTACTATCACTCGAGTCAAGGGCGATGTTTTCCAAGTACCAAGGCCTAAATCAGATAAGCACCCAGAAAATACCGCTCTTGAGTCTGAATGACGATACAACCAAACATCCATGACTCTGGCTATCACTGTTATCATTGCTTCGATATCACCGTTAATTGAATGACCGGCACATTCTTTCAGCCGTCCGTCAAGGGCTAATGAAAACCCCAGTTCTAGACATAACTCCCGCACGTCGTCGCAGCCCGTGCCTAGGACTATCGAATCTGCCCAGAGTACTCGACCATCAACAGTTGGCCGTTGGGACTATCGAATCTGCCCAAACGTACTCTTGCTTAGAGCATGCTAGAACCTTCAACAACGATGCTATCCAAGCCTCCTAGTCATCCTCCTCGACGACTATTCTCATATCCATTCATTATCCTCAACTCGAATCATATCACCGAGTTATCAACATGCTTGGAATGATCCCGTCTGGATTAGACCAAGTCTTCATCATATGACTGCCTTGCTTCATTACATCCTCGCAAAGCCTCATCTCATCATCACATCATCAAATCTATGCACAAGAGCTTCATCGTCCCGCTACATATGCCACGAGCAGCTTTCCCAATTCAAGAGCCTTTCCCTTAGCTTTTGAATCGTCTTCGGTCTAAATCTAATCATCAATAATCTAGTTCATAACAATCAATCAAATCAAACATCAATCCAAACAATCAAGCATTCAAATATGATCTAAGTAGA
The DNA here is from genome assembly GCA_030737815.1 of Allium fistulosum. Lineage (NCBI taxonomy): Eukaryota > Viridiplantae > Streptophyta > Magnoliopsida > Asparagales > Amaryllidaceae > Allium > Allium fistulosum. The sequence goes on along the minus strand of CM060907.1, from coordinate 821,389,086 downwards.
CAATTATAACAATAATGGCATTTTCGTAATTAAAGAGTTGAAAGTCCAATAAGCATGAAAACATGGATTATATCTCTACAAACTTGATGAATGAACTTGCATAGGTTAACATATGATAAAATGGATGTAACATCATCATGAACAATGGATCTATATGGATCTACACTTAGGATGAAGAAAATGCATGGAAATCTCTATTTTAACACCAAATCGAGCCAACAATCCGATATACTCCTTTGGATCCGTGTGAGAGATAATCACCACTCACCAAATCACCTAAACAACCTCAAATCAATATGCTTCAGATCTGGACAGCGAAGGATCAAGCTTGATCTATCACGAATCCGCTTCAAACGATGAAATCTCTCTTGAAAAGATGAAGATCTTCAACTTAAGCTCTTGAATCTTCAATCTTGATCTTTGATTTGGATGGAAGGAAGCACTAGATTAGAGTGGAGAAAAGAAGTGAAGAAGTGTAGAAGTCGAGCTCTCAAAATGGCAGCACTTCGTCGCTTCACAAATCCGGATCCCAAAAGGTGAGAACAACCCCTCCTATTTATAGCTGAAATTCCTTAAGTCGAAATCTGGCTATCTCCCTAAGTCGCTTCCGACTTACGACCTAGGAACTTGCCGACCTAAAACCCACCGACCTAAGCCTAACGACCTACAACAACGCGCATCTGCGACTTAACACTTGACGACCTAAAGCAATGCGCTTTCCTTCGACCTACGACTTAGCAACAGGTATGACCTAACACTTAGGAAACCCAGCGACCTAACATCCTAACGACTTAACTACCTACGACTCAGTTGGGTTGCGACCTAACAACTTAGGCTTCTACGCGACCTAACACATGTCGACCTAAAACAACATACGACCTAACAGTTAGATCCACGCGACCTAACACTTAAACTATCCTAGCGACCTAACAACTCACGCGACCTACGACTTAGCCAACTCGCGACCTAACACACACGCGACCTAACCACTTTAGGTCGCCTACGACCTAACTCAACACAGATCTAACGACCTAACTACGCTAACACTTAGGTCGGTCAATCCCATAGGTCGCTAACTCTTATAGGTCGCAAACTGCTTATCCCATAAGTCGTTAACTCTACTAGGTCGCTCCCTCCTATCTCTTAGGTCGCTAACTCGAACTGCCGACCTAACACTTAGGTCGCTCACAACATTTCCTTAGGTCGTTGCCGGCCTATCCCTTAGGTCGCTCAAAACCCTTAAGTCTCAGTCAATATAAGTCATCCCACAACTTACTTCCTACACGACCTAGGCTCCAAACATTCCAACTCTTAAGTCGTTCAAATGACTTAACTCCAAGTCCTGGGTCACTCCTATCTCCTAAGTCGTATACGACTCACGACTCATGCTAAGTCGTGAACGACTTAGGACTTAGGCAAAATTTGCCTAAAATCTGAAATGGCTCAAAATGCTAAAACTCCAGATTTGACGAACTTTTTCGATCCGTGAAAATACAGGTCGTTACATTCTCTCCCCCTTAGGAATTTCGCCCCCGAAATTCCAAACAAACAAAGCAATCAAAGACTATTCTGTACGCCTACCAACCATAACAACCAGCAAACCATGCATCCAATTCTAGCTTAGCGTACAGAATTCTAAGACTTAGAACAAGTTACAATGTTGTTAGATGATACGACACCTTAGGGCCATACCTTGAAGAGTTCAGGATGAGCTGCCTTCATCCTCTCTTCCACCTCCCACGTACAGTCGTTATCATCGTCACTCCATTGTATCTTGAGCAACTTAACTACCTTCCTCCTAAGCTGTTTCGTGTCGGTTTCAACAACACGAAGAGGCTTACGAGGTCTTCTATCGACTGGATTAACTTCGAAGTCTTCACAGCTATCAGCAGAAACCATGGTATTCGAGTCGTGCACATACTTCCGTAGATATGATACATGAAAAACATTGTGCACACTCGACATCTTCTCTGGTAACTCCAATCTGTAAGCGAGCTTCCCAATTCGCTTGATGATCGGGAATGGTCCAACAAATCTCGGAGTCAATTTTCCTTTCTTCCCGAATCGAATAACATTCTTTAGTGGAGAAATCTTCACAAAAACCATATCTCCTACGTCGAATTCCAAATCCTTACGACGCTTATCGGCATAACTCTTCTGACGGTCTTGGGCTGCCTTCATTCGTTGCCGAATGATCTCTATACAATCTGAAGTCTGACGAATCATCTCTGGCCCAAGCATCAGCTTTTCTCCAGTTTCCAACCAACATGTCGGAGAGTTACACGGTCTTCCATACAATGCCTCATATGGTGCCATACCAATACTTGACTGGTAACTGTTGTTGTACGCAAACTCCACCAAATGAAGGTGATCTTCCCATGATCCTCCGAAGTCCAAAACACAAGCTCTAAGAAGATCTTCCAAAACTCGGTTGACTCTTTCGGTCTGACCATCTGTTTGAGGGTGATAAGCTGTACTCAAACACAACTCGGTTCCCAAAACTTCCTGGAAGCTCCTCCAAAATCCACTAGTGAACAATGGGTCTCGATCGCTCACTATACTCTTCGGAATACCATGGAATCGGACTATCCACTTAACATACAACTCAGCCAACTTTGATGCAGTCCTAGTCGATCGAACAGGAATGAATCATGCACTCTTAGTCAGACGATCCACAATGACCCAAATCCCTTCATTTCCCGTTCTGGTTCTAGGCAATCCATCGATAAAATCCATCGACACTTGTTCCCACTTCCATGTAGGAACTTCTAATGGCTGAAGCAATCCACTTGGCTTCTTCTGTTCGGCTTTTACCAACTGGCAGTTCATACATTTGGAAATAAAATTTCCAACATCCTTCTTCATACCTTCCCAGTAGTAGGTTCTCTTCATATCCCGATACATCTTATTTCCACCTGGATGAATTGTCAACTTCGAGTGATGACTTTCCTTCAACACTTCACTCCTTAATTCATCTATATCGGGAACAACTAGTCGTCCTTGCTTCCAAAGCCAACCTTCTCGATCGACCTCGAATCCTTCATCCTTTTCTGGATCCAATCCAGATTCCAATTCACGGATAATCTTGACAAGCTTATCATCTCGCTTTTGGCTCTTACCAATCCTTTCCACAAGAGTGGGTCTTATTGATAAGTTTGCCAACATCTCAGGTTCCAATTCGCATCTAGGCCTGAAGTCAAATCTAGCTAAATACTCGAGATTCTTCCATTCAGAAAACATGGCTCCCAATCCTGCATGTCTTCGACTTAACGCATCTGCCACTGCGTTACCTTTTCCCGGAGTATAAGCTATACCAAAATCATATGATGCCAAAAGCTCTAGCCAACGTTGCTGCCGAAGATTCAAATCCTTTTGGGAGAAAAGATACTTCAACGACTTGTGATCCGTAAACAACTCGAATCGAACTCCCAACAGATAATGCCTCCACATCTTCAGAGCAAATACAATCGCCGCTAATTCCAAATCATGAGTTGGGTAATTCCTTTCATGCGGCTTCAGTTGTCGACTGGCATACGCAACAACTTTATCCTTCTGCATCAGCACTGCTCCAAGTCCAGTACCACATGCGTCGGTGTAAACCACCATCTCATCATTCCCACTAGGAATAGTCAAAACAGGAGCACTCGTCAATCTCTCTTTCAGGATTGCGAAAGCTTGCTCACACTTAGCATCCCAACTGAACACTTGGTTCTTCTTCGTCAATCCTGTTAACAATGCAGCTATCTTGGAGAAGTCTTTGATAAACCGTCGATAATATCCTGCTAATCCAAGAAAACTTCTCACATCAGATGCATTCTTAGGTCTAACCCAATCCTGGATTGCTGCCACCTTAGCGGGATCAACCGCTATTCCATTTCCAGAAATCACATGGCCTAAGAACCTCACTTCACTCTTCCAGAAGTGACACTTCGAAAACTTAGCCTTCAGCTGATGTTTCCGCAAGATTTCCAAAACAATACACAAGTGCGTCTTGTGCTCTTCTTCAGTTCTGGAATAAATCAGAATATCATCTACGAACACAAGTACGAACTTGTTCAACTGATCTCTGAACACTCTATTCATAAGATCCACAAAATATGCTGGCGCGTTAGTCAATCCAAACGGCATTACCAGCCACTCAAAGAAACCGGATGGTGTCCTAAAAGCAGTCTTCGGCACACTATCCTTAGCCACTCTCAACTGGTGAAATCCCGTTGCCAAATCCATCTGAGAAAACACCTTTGCTTCGTGAAGCTGATCAAACAAGTCATCTATTCTCGGCAATGGATACTTGTTCTTCTTAGTCACCTTATTCAGCTCACGATAATCCACACACAATCTCAACGACCCATCTGCCTTGGTTGCAAACACAACTGGTGCACCCCACTCGGACACACTACGCCGAATGAATCCTTTCTGTAAAAGGTCATCAACTTGCACCCTCAACTCTTGCTGTTCCCTAGGCGCCATCCGCCTTAGAGGCATCACAACAGGTCTGGCTCCTTCAACTAGATCTATACGAAACTCGATCTCTCTATGCGGCGGCAACCCTTTGACTTCGTCAAAGACATCCTCAAATCCATTAGCGATCGGCACTGATGACAGTCCATCCCGTGGAACAACCAGCGAATACATGAAGCTCATGAAGACGCCTTCCTCATGCTTACATCGTATCACAACCTTTCGCCCCTCCACATTCTCGACTGTCACTTCCAGCTTTTCGCAATCAACCTTTGCCGCATACTTCCTAAGCCAGTCCATACCCAAGATAATTCCGAACCCCGCAAAGTTCAGAACAAAACAATCACAAACAAAAGAGCAACCATGACTCGATACAACTAGACCACGGCATAACATACACAAACAAGACGAACCCCCAACTGGATTAGTCACAACCAATGGCCTATCAACAATATCCGGCTTCAAATCTAACCGGCCTACTAGTTCATTACAAACAAACGAATGCGATGCTCCAGTATCAAACAAAACTCTAACTGGAATACCACATAGGAAAAGAGTACCTTGAACCACCACACTCTTTCCCTTCTCTTCAGCAGTAGGAGCTTTCGAAGACGACGGAACAGCTCCCAAAGCATAAGCTTGCACAATCTGCTTGTCCCTCCTCGGCTCTGGACAATTCTTCCTGAAATGTCCCGGCTTGTCACAGTTGTGACACTTCATCGGCACCTTAGGATTCTTACAATCCTTCGAGAAATGGCCCTTCTGCTGACAGTTGTAGCAAGTCTCCTCGCCTTTCGGCTTCTTCTGGCCATCCTTACCCTTCTGCTGCTGCTGCTTCCTCTTTTGGTTTCCACCCTGCTGTGGTTTAGATTCTCCCTTGGTCACAGCAACAACAGATCCTTCCTTAGGAAACAGACTCTCATGCCTAAGGGCTTTCTCTACAAGCTTCTCAAATGAATCGTCCAAATGATCCACCAACTGTCTCCCAAGATAACTATCCAAGCCGGTCACAAACTTCTCATTCTTCTGATAAGCAGACTCAATATATGACCGGGCATATTTGGACAAAGCTTCAAACTCAGAAACATACTCAAGAACAGATCTTCCACCTTGCTTGAGCTCCACAAACTTCTTGAACAGAACAGACTTCTGAGCTGTAGAAATGAACTTAGCTTCAAATCTGACTTGGAATTGCTCCCAAGTAATCTCCTCCTCCGCAGTATTGATGGTAATAGAGTTCCACCAATCAGAGGCTCTCCCTTGAAGCTGCCTTGATGCCAACTTCCTCTTAGTTGCATCATCAATTCCCAAATCACCAAAGATCCTTCTACAAGCATCTATCCATCTCTGGACTTCGATAGTTGATTCTGTTCCTAAGAAAACCTTCCCTCCAAGAGCAGTATAATCCTTGCACAACTTAGCAAAATCCACTGGTTTCGGAGTTTGGACTTGAACTCCAACATCAACTGCCGCCCCCGGAACTGGTATCCTCCTCATGATCGAAGTCATCATAGCTTCGAACATGGCTGCATAATCAGCAGTCTCTTCAGTAGCACGGCCTTCCCTAGCAGCTGGTCTCCCTCTTCGACTCATTCTCAATATCTATAAAAAGGAATGATTAGAACATCTAGAGAAACAACTGCATAAAGGACTAACTTACTGCTAAACTACTATATTATATATAGTAATCATCCATCAAAATACAATTACGTCTCTCATACGTAGTTACGACAGCGAGCGTTGGGTAAAATCGATTAACCAATGCTCTGATACCAAATGTGACGACCGCCCATGACCCCTGCACCGAATCTAGAGATAGAGCGCTGTAAAGTGTGCCAGGCGACCATGGACGATTGTCAAGGTAAGATTTAAAACAACAGAATCTATCGTATTACTCACAGCGCATGGACAAAATACAATAGAACATATGTATAGTGAAGCTTTACAGAACAAAATGACATCATATAAAACTCCATAATAGTTGAATACAAGCATCCACATAGTCAATACATCCAGCCTCACTACATATCTCTCAGAGAGTACAAAACAGCGGAATATCCAGTACATATAAGAAGATAATATGCAACCCCCTAGCTCGTCTTCGATATCAGCATCGTGAGAAGAGAACAGCACCTGTCACCTGCTACCTAGTCTGCCCGTCCCAAAATGGACGAACAGCCCAAGGCAATAAGAATTAAAACATAAAGCCTTGAGTCAGACAACAGTCTTAGTGAGCAGTAAATTAACTAACAACATACCAAAAGAGCATAAAGGAAAAGGAATAGGAATACAACCCTCCCACTCCAACCTCATTCTACAGTGATAGCCCTCAGACACACACTAAGCAGAAGCAAACATAGCAGAGCATACAATTTAAAGTAAAGCTACTATCACTCGAGTCAAGGGCGATGTTTTCCAAGTACCAAGGCCTAAATCAGATAAGCACCCAGAAAATACCGCTCTTGAGTCTGAATGACGATACAACCAAACATCCATGACTCTGGCTATCACTGTTATCATTGCTTCGATATCACCGTTAATTGAATGACCGGCACATTCTTTCAGCCGTCCGTCAAGGGCTAATGAAAACCCCGGTTCTAGACATAACTCCCGCACGTCGTCGCAGCCCGTGCCTAGGACTATCGAATCTGCCCAGAGTACTCGAACATCAACAGTTGGCCGTTGGGACTATCGAATCTGCCCAAACGTACTCTTGCTTAGAGCATGCTAGAACCTTCAACAACGATGCTATCCAAGCCTCCTAGTCATCCTTCTCGACGACTATTCTCATATCCATTCATTATCCTCAACTCGAATCATATCACCGAGTTATCAACATGCTTGGAATGATCCCGTCTGGATTAGACCAAGTCTTCATCATATGACTGCCTCGCTTCATTACATCCTCGCAAAGCCTCATCTCATCATCACATCATCAAATCTATGCACAAGAGCTTCATCGTCCCGCTACATATGCCACGAGCAGCTTTCCCAATTCATGAGCCTTTCCCTTAGCTTTTGAATCGTCTTCGGTCTAAATCTAATCATCAATCATCTAGTTCATAACAATCAATCAAATCAAACATCAATCCAAACAATCAAGCATTCAAATATGATCTAAGTAGACAATTATAACAATAATGGCATTTTCGTAATTAAAGAGTTGAAAGTCCAATAAGCATGAAAACATGGATTATATCTCTACAAACTTGATGAATGAACTTGCATAGGTTAACATATGATAAAATGGATGTAACATCATCATGAACAATGGATCTATATGGATCTACACTTAGGATGAAGAAAATGCATGGAAATCTCTATTTTAACACCAAATCGAGCCAACAATCCGATATACTCCTTTGGATCCGTGTGAGAGATAATCACCACTCACCAAATCACCTAAACAACCTCAAATCAATACGCTTCAGATCTGGACAGCGAAGGATCAAGCTTGATCTATCACGAATCCGCTTCAAACGATGAAATCTCTCTTGAAAAGATGAAGATCTTCAACTTAAGCTCTTGAATCTTCAATCTTGATCTTTGATTTGGATGGAAGGAAGCACTAGATTAGAGTGGAGAAAAGAAGTGAAGAAGTGTAGAAGTCGAGCTCTCAAAATGACAGCACTTCGTCGCTTCAAAAATCCGGATCCCAAAAGGTGAGAACAACCCCTCCTATTTATAGCTGAAATTCCTTAAGTCGAAATCTGGCTATCTCCCTAAGTCGCTTCCGACTTACGACCTAGGAACTTGCCGACCTAAAACCCACCGACCTAAGCCTAACGACCTACAACAACGCGCATCTGCGACTTAACACTTGACGACCTAAAGCAAAGCGCTTTCCTTCGACCTACGACTTAGCAACAGGTATGACCTAACACTTAGGAAACCCAGCGACCTAACATCCTAACGACTTAACTACCTACGACTCAGTTGGGTTGCGACCTAACAACTTAGGCTTCTACGCGACCTAACACATGTCGACCTAAAACAACATACGACCTAACAGTTAGATCCACGCGACCTAACACTTAAACTATCCTAGCGACCTAACAACTCACGCGACCTACGACTTAGCCAACTCGCGACCTAACACACACGCGACCTAACCACTTTAGGTCGCCTACGACCTAACTCAACACAGATCTAACGACCTAACTACGCTAACACTTAGGTCGGTCAATCCCATAGGTCGCTAACTCTTATAGGTCGCAAACTGCTTATCCCATAAGTCGTTAACTCTACTAGGTCGCTCCCTCCTATCTCTTAGGTCGCTAACTCGAACTGCCGACCTAACACTTAGGTCGCTCACAACATTTCCTTAGGTCGTTGCCGACCTATCCCTTAGGTCGCTCAAAACCCTTAAGTCTCAGTCAATATAAGTCATCCCACAACTTACTTCCTACACGACCTAGGCTCCAAACATTCCAACTCTTAAGTCGTTCAAATGACTTAACTCCAAGTCCTGGGTCACTCCTATCTCCTAAGTCGTATACGACTCACGACTCATGCTAAGTCGTGAACGACTTAGGACTTAGGCAAAATTTGCCTAAAATCTGAAATGGCTCAAAATGCTAAAACTCCAGATTTGACGAACTTTTTCGATCTGTGAAAATACGGGTCGTTACTAGGTCGAGGTTACGAGTTAGGCATGGTAGATGATATATCGGGAAAGTGCCCGCTTCAATAGGAAGTATTAAGTGGCTAAGGAGATTCTGTGCAATATCAGCTAGATAGTTACTAGTGAGGAGTCCGCCTTGGGATAGGTAGTAAATGACACGGGCTTGTCTTAAATAAGGTGTTAAATGATTAGAGTCTGCCTAATTCCCATTAAAAGATATTAAGTGACTTGAGTATTATCTCTTACATTGATAGGACATTATGGACTATAGATATGAGTTATTGGGTTGATAGCAAGTTGGCTATAGCTTATATTTGGAAAGCCTATTTATGTTTGAGAAAATCCTTTTGGATTATATTTGAAAAGACTTATGATGTAGGTAAAATACGTAAGACATATTCCTATTTAAATTATACCGCCAAAGTACTAATATAGTAAGGCTTGAGATTTTTATTCACCATACATATGGTGTTTTGATTCCCTCTTTTTTACAACACAGATTAAGAAGGGTGATGCTGAAGGTGGAGACGTTAATGAGACTTATGCAGTGGTCTATTTATTTACTTAACACCCTACCTCCTGATAAGGTTAAATTCAGTAGGTATAGATTTGTTATTGAGTATTACAAAGAATATGTTCTTTACGAACCCTGTAGTATTGTAAATTAATTATATTTTGTTTATAAGTGGAAATTGTAATGATCTTTTGGACTTTATATTTTACTATAATCATCATTAATGTCTAGGCTTCTAAATTTGTTCTTGTTTATTCCTCATCTCGCATGTCAAGAGATAACTTAAGTAAATTGGTCAGATTAAAAGTAAGTTTTAAAGAAAATTACTCCTTGATTAATAAGTCCCACCTATCGAAATGCTACTTCCTTCGCGACCTTCATCATGTTTATTCTCGATTTCCGAATTTAGACTTTTCTTTCTTGGGGACCGCGAAGACCAATTATTGCATGATATTCAAACTAACTATCCTAAGTAATTGTGCGACAAACTTAGCCCTCCTCCTAAGAATTAGGACTATCGTGGGTTCCCCTCGGTTAACACCCCTCTTAGTATTGACACACCCTTTAGTACTACACTTCCTATCTTACCCTCCTCCTTTTAGAAGATTCAAGACATCCTTTCTAACCCTAGGAAGTAGTTGTGTCGTAATTCTTATGACTATTGTTATCATGAATGTAATAATTCTTGTTGTTTCTTGGTTATTAATGAAAAGTTTACAATCTTTCATATTTCTCCTTTTTCTTTTATGAAAAGTTCATTACCGTTTGTTTTCTTAATTAGGGTGGAGAATTGCCTCTATCTTTTGATAATCCTAAGCTTAACTAATGTCTTGAGAACATTCAATGTAGGCTAACGACAACCGTGAAAGATCGGTCTTCCCATTTTCTCATTGGCTTAGAGTATATTGATGATACAGAAGCTAACAAATGGTGTGAAAGGTATATTTACGTGATGTCTATTTTAAAAACTTATCAAGTGATGGTTGAGGATCTTAAAAAAGTCTCATTATAGGACGATGAGATCATGGGACTGATGAGAAGGCTCAATGCATGCTCCACTACTTAACAACAGTTAGATTATGATGAAAAAATTGCTTAGAATTGGCATGTTTTTTATTTGGAAATTGATGTGATGAAATACAAGAATGAATGTCAGTTGTACGAACTTACATTGGTCGTGGGTGAAAAAGGGCTATCTACTCCCACTCCAACCAAACCTCCTAGGAAGGCATTTGTGCATAGCTCTACTTCCTTCCCTCAAGGGTGTTTGGCGGGTGGTAGTGGTGTATCCGACTTGTCTTTAAAAGGTGAGTTTGATGAACTTGCACGGTTAAGTAGTTCCTTCAAGTTAGAGTGTAATCAAAAAGTAAAGGATTATTGGAACAACAGTTTATTGAAATTTCTCAAAACTTAGTTTAGAGGTTGAGACTCTGGAGCACCGAAGTAATGAGCTTCCATTAACGATTAAAGCACCTGAAAATGATAATGAGTGTTATCACATAATGTCCTTCAATTAAAATGTGCTAAAAAACTTATGAGAAAGCACTATTAGTTCAGATTGAATCCATTGATTCCCTCAATGTTATTTTCTATAAGGAGAAAAAATTAAAGAAATACCTACTTGTAGCTATCTAGCATAGTGTAGACCCTCCTGCTGTGCTAGAAACATTGATGAACGATGTAAAAGAGCTCAAAGATCAAATAGAATTGATGCAGTTTTATTCTACTAGGCCTTTCCAACTTGACTCCCTTATTTATTATTTGATTGAAGTTATAGTGGTTTTGAATTAAAAATTGACTTCACATTTTTAGGCGCAGATAGAAATTGTAGTTTAGGGAAGGTGGTTGCCTCTAGTAATCAATGGTACCAACACTTCTTGCGGTGTGGTTGTTTTGACAACTTAAAGGAGATTGGAGGACCTCCAATTTTGTATAAGGATGCAGGTTTGAACAGTGAGCAACATCTTTGCACCTTAGATGTTGATGGAAAAGGGAAGGAGCTGGTTTATCAATATCATCATTTGCCTTATCCTCCAGGGCCATGAGTTTAAAAGAAAACATATTGTTGTGAAAGGAAATTATTATACAACATCATTATGTAATGTGAAATGTTGTGAAATATTATATAATATCATTGTACGAAATTTTATAATGTCATTGTATGGTAATGCATGGTATAATAGTTTTGTTAAATAAATTTTTTTGCACCTGAATCTTCATGGTATACTACTTTGAATTGCTTCCTTTTGCTCACCATCATAGTTTCTGTGTTTTATATACTTTGACCGACTTTAGATGATTGATTGTTGAACCCATCTCCATTTTTACGGGCCTGAAGGCTTTCTTTTATTGTCACTTTTTAGATAGAAGCGCTAGCTAGAAGGCCTTTTGTCCATTTACCTTAGATGGGTACTTTGGCCAGGTCCGGTGGTGGGACCAAATGCTTAATTGATCATCACACTCTAAATGGGTGCTCCAACTAGACGTTGCGGTGGGACCGAATACTTTTCGTCCATCTCCCTGGCCAATGTAGTTTCCTTTCGGTGTGATTGATTTTAGATTAGAAAATTCATGAATAATTGTTTTAAGAAGTATTACTTTTATTTCTATTTCTTGGGTATTTTTCTCATATATTCGCTAGGTGTATCTCCTTAAGAAATTCATAACTAATGATTTTGACTTGGAAAATTCTTCAAATTAAAATCCCATTTCTAGAATCATGATTAAGACATCATTTTAAATTTTAATAGCAATTTGAAATCGTTAGCATAGTGAAATATAACCAAACATCCATGCAAAGCTATACTCCATAAACATTCATTGTTAATCAGCTTTTTGACCAAGCGGATTTTCAACAGGAATTAGAACATCAAGATGGAGACGAAACGATTCGTGGACTTCAAAACATGTTTGGAAAAGCAAGAAGATTGAACTCAAGAAGTTTTAAGGATATTTGAGCTAAGTAGACCTCTTAGCACTGAGAGGAACCACTCGGTACCGAGAGGAAACTCCTCCACTTAGGAACCCCAAACTCCTTACACTTTGAGTACTACTTCAAACAAAGGAGTACTTTTCTTAAAGAATAGACAAGCAACTCTAAGGATTTCTTGAGAAGAAAGTAGGAAAAGATAAGAAATATCAAGGAAATTATCAAAAAGAACCTGACCCTCATGAAAAAGAGTTTAGAACACAACAAAACAGAGATAAGAAGGCAAAACAAGTGAGAAAGAAGGGTATTCACCCATGAAAACCACTCAGTACTAAGAGGTCTATATTGGAATTTAGGCCAGCATTCAATGTTATAGAAACTAAGAGAGGACTTTGGGCTCTGACCAACTAAGGGTTGAATGGACTTTGTGGACTTCTGAGTCTACTCATGAATTCATCTATAAATACCCACCTTATAGAAACTAAGAGAGGACTTTGGGCACTTCTCCTTCTTCATCCCTTATCTCGCTTTACAATAGTCACAAAGACAGACATTTTTGGCAGTTCTAGGCTTAAGAACTTATCAATTCCTTGTACTTGTGATTTCACTCTCTCTTAAATATCTAATAAATAAAATATCAAGTGGATGTAGGCTAAAGATTGTCGAACTACTATAAAAATCTTAGTGTTCGTACTGCTTCACATTTATTTTATGCTAGATCGCGATATTTCTACAAGTTTTCGGGTGTTGTGCCATTTTTGGTGTCTACATTTTGGTGCTTTCATTGAGAAATGAGCTTGGACCTAAAGTTTGGAGAAAATGAAGAGGCCTAACACTAGATCTAGGACTGGTGGTAGTCAACCAGAGTAGGGTGGCAGCCAAGAGGAATGGCATGGGATAGTAGGAATACTAGATTGATGAAAGAAATGATGAAAGAAATGCAAGATGGAATAATGGTCGATAATAGGAGATGTTAGATTAATTTTTCCAAAGCATGGGACAACAAGGAATAGCTGGAGCTACTGGAATTCAGAACCAAGGACCAAGAACAATGCAATAGTATCTGGAATTGGACCAAAGCAAGCTGAGACAATTCCCCAACACCAGAACTGGTCGGTACCGACCAAAATCGTGTTGGAACCCAGAGGAATATACTCGGAATCAATATAGCTTTGGGCTTAGGGTGAGCTTGTATGCTAAAAACGACCGATGCTGGAGTTAAAAAACGCAAGTCAAAAGGAAAATGCACAACGACTGAAGGAGTATGTACCAGATCGTCCTCGTAGGAATAGAAGGAAGAATGTAGTTGGATTTATAGATCAGAATGCGAACGTGATGCTAAAGGAGTATATGCCAGAGCTCCACAGAAGCAGGGGTAGGGGCAGAATAATGTTACAGATTAGAGACCTCTATTGGATGGCAACAACCAAATAACTGAGTTGGTCAGAAGGATAGAAAGGGGTGGATCACCAGACCAGAGTTTGGAGGACGTAAACTGGAATCCATTTACCCTTAACATCGGGTATCCAAGGAATCCTTTTGATCTCATGCTTTCTATGTTGGAAATGTACGATGGTTAGGAAAATTCAATAGTTCATCTGATGAGCTACATTCGACAAATAGAGGTGTTGGTACTTCCGAGGAGCTGATGGGGCAGTGCTTTCCGTTATTCTAACAGATTTAAGGATGATGTGGTTCAGAACATTAACGTGTGGATCGAGTTAGTGAATAGGCTTATGAGATAGTTTAGGGTTCACATTTCATGGCCAAAGAATGCGATGACACTATTAAGCATGAAGTAAAGGGACAAATAGACCTTGAGGAGTTACATGATTAGGTTTAAGGCGCTGGCCGCTGCAGTTCATAAGCCAGATCCATCAGTGATTCTAATGGCGGCAGTTTCAAGAATTGCAATTAAGACTTACTTTAAAGTTTCTCTAGAGAGGGATCCACTAATGGATTTTACAGAGTTCTATCACGAGGCAGAGAGGTATTGTGTCAGGAGGATGTTGAAGCTAAGAATGCCGAGGTAAATGTTGTGGATGAAAAAGGACCATCCATAGTAGAATATGGTAAAGACAAAGGGAAGCGAAAAGTTGGTGAAAACTTCGGAGGATCGAAACAGCAAAGGAGGGAATTGAAGTTCTCTTCCTATACTGATCTAACCGAAACCTCGAAGAGATTATACCTAAAAACTAGGGACAAATCCCCTATCGGAGTCCAACTAAGAGGGAACCCACAGATAGTGTGACGCCCCACCTCTATGCTCATAATAACAAAGAGTATTAAAGGAAATACTGTCTATTATTACGAAGAATAAGGCTGGATGGGAGAGACCATCCGTAATTGGCCTTACACTAATATTGGTTATCTCGATAGGAGTGGTACATTCTTTTTATTTTTCTTCTATTATTTACTCCCATCGACACACCCAATACTAGTATAAAACGAACTACGACGGTTCATAATAGTTTAGGACATTAGATATAACAATAACACAGATAATATAAATGCGGAACACAGATAAAAACAAAAGTCTCAGATATATATAACTGATGTCAGTTAATACATAGTTGACACTATACATATGATACAACTACAACTGTCGACTCTAGAAGTTATATATACAAGTACATTATCGACTAATATACATGAATACATATCATTCTATACAATGACAAAATGACTCTGACAACTTCAGAAGATGTGAAAAGTCTTCAATCCCGAACAGCAACTCAAAGAAAGAAATCTACAACCTGAAATACTCGGGTTTGACCCGAGTATTACATTCAAAAGAAAATAATACCCAGGTCAGTCTAATTCAAACCAGTTTATTAGTGCACAGAAGCAATAATAATCAGATATCAATTAGGCGACAGTTACAGAATCTCGTATATCCAACTCTCGATACGAGGATTTGACAACGGCAATTATAACACTATACAGTGTTAAACAACATATCAACAATCCAAATCAATTTAAACAATTGAAATGCCAATTTAAAAACAACAATGCTGATTGGCTGCAGTACACGCTAACGTGTACTGCCTCGCCAATACAGTCTATCAAATACTCAGAAGATCAATGAGTCCAAAAGCCAACAAATCCAACTCACATCAAAATGAACCATTTCAAAATACGCTTAATAAAACAGAAACAGATGGCACCAAATTAAATTAAATCTCGGTGTGGCTGCAATACACGCACGCGTGCACTGCCTCGCCACTACCGTACGTCGAAACTGCAAAGGTCAGGTCACACTAGCGTGACTCAACATAATTGCAAATATCAAAGTCGAGACAAGAAGGCGACATAAACCAGACCCAATGCTACAACTACAAAGACCAGAGAAATGCAAATGAAGACCAGTAGTATGCAGTAACCTAACCAAAGCAGGCAGTGCAACAGAGCTAATCCAGAACACAATGCATATGAAACCAACATGGCCAAGAGCAATGTCAAATGCACGATAGGCCGAGAACCAGACCAGTACATCCAATTCAGAAATGAATTCGACCAAGAATGTAAACAAGTCTCAACCACTGCAACAATACAAACTGACTCGAAGAAATGTCACCAAGCAAACAAAATGTCCAGACAACAACAGAGCTCAATGCAATACAAGTGCCACAATGAAACAATATGAATGCAGTAACATCCACAACATCAGGTCGAGCCAAAAATGGCAAGGGTGAAGTCGTGGACACAAGAATTGAACAAGAAGTAAAGTCGAAGTCTACCAGAGAAAATCACAGACACTAAAAGGCCAATGAAGTTTCAAGTTAAAGTCGAAGACAACTAGAAATAAGCTCTAATAGTATCAAGTAACTGATGCCACTATTTCGAAGTCAATTCAGAACCAAATCACGGCCAGGGAAGAACACGAACAAGAGGCAATTATACATGAATATATGTATTCTATGCCAACATAACATCACGAAGCAAATTATTCAATCTAGACACAATGAATACATAAAGGTAATCAGAACAGCAGTTCAACACAACTGCAAGTGCAGTCTCTATATGAAAGAAGTCAACTTATAAGATCAAGTGAAGTCTAACCTTCAGGTTCAAATCGTCTAAGTTCAAATTGCAGACATGACTAGTAAGGCATCAAGTATACCTATAAATTGCAACAGCGAAAGGGAACTGTGCAATCAAGGATGAACACCAGAGGACAGAGGAACTAATATGCCAGAGAGACAAATTAGCAAAGTCAGGTAACAGTTTCAAACACACGCCTGCAACCCAAAAATCAATATAACAAAACTGCAATAGCAAATCATCTATGCTCGGAATGAACACGAAGATGGCAGAGCCAAAATACTCAGGGTCACAAAATCAAAGTCTAATGATTAGTGTAACCAGAAATTTCACAAATGTCAAACTGCGAAAACCCAATCATCACGAGAGTATAGGAGTTCGACAAAGTCACATAAACAAAATTTGACAGTCAGAAAATCGAACAACAATTTCGAAACCACTAACCATCAGATAAAAATCGACGAAGTCGAAGTCGAAGCCAACTAAGAGATCGAACCCACTAAATCAAGTGAAGCCAAAGTCACCACAAAACAATTTCGAGCTTAAACCAAAAATCCCCACATATACGAATTTACACGACCCAAGAAACGAACTAAACCACAGATATACGAAAGCGAATTAGATGTGAGAATAATAATTCACACCTTGTTCGACACGAAGACGAGCACGAGAGCATCGGCAAGCAGCGACGTTCAAAACCCTGAAGCCCTAATTGGAAAAGAAGGACGAGATCAGTGGCCACAATTCTTTGGACGAGATACCCAAGTCGACAGCCCCAATTTCATGCTCTACCTCTATCGGGGACGACGAAGAGATGCCGCCATTTTTGTTTTTGGGAGACGAACGAATTATCGAGCATGCCCTAATTCTTTTGGTGGCGAACGAAAAATGAATGAGGCCGCCACCATTATTATCTCGTATCTTTAGTTAGGGTTTTGAAAGATAACTAATGGGTAAAGGGGACAGGTTGCTTCTCAATACTATCTCGGCAAAATAAAGGGATATGGGCCATATTAAATTTCTAAAAGCCCATCAAAATCAACAAATTATAAAAGAGATTTAACTCTATAAATTCCACTTGCAATCTTAAATCACCGTTTTATCAAAGGATTCCAATCGATCAGAAACTCAATCGCGCAATTACTAACATTCTAATCGTTTAAAGACGATATTAAATTCTCACAAAAGCTCGGGTTGTTACAGACTCCCCCCCTTATAAAAATTGCGTCCACGCAATCATAGGGAATAAATGGATAAAAGGTAACAACCAAAAGAGCATGGCAATGTCGAATGTATAAGCAAAGCAAGTGTCAACGGGGAAGTATTAGATAAGAAATCAAAAGGTTCGACTGTTTCAAATCAAAAGAATCAACATCGTGGGAATCAGGGATTAAAATCAGACGACTAACAAAAGCAAGAACAATCGAGTTCCAGCAACTAAAAGAGAAGGAAAAACAGAGCAGAAATCCCATACAGAGCACGAATTGAATGTGAGTAAATCAAATTACTCATCTGAATCGCCAGAGAAAAAGACGAAGCTCAAATCTCAAAAGTCGCAAATATTCAATCATCAAAAACGATAATTGAATTTTCAAATCGCAAATATTTACTTATCTCAAACGATAATCAGAAGACAAAACAAATATCTGATTATCTCATACGATAGTCAGAAAACAAATATTCAATTATCAAAAACGATAATCAAACTTCTCAAATCAACGAATATTCGATTATCACAAACGATAATCAAATTTCAAATTTAACAAATATTTAATTATCAAAAGCGATACTTAAATCTTAAATCAGCAAATATTTAATTATCAAAAGCGATAATTAAATTCGAAATCAGCAAATATTTAATTATCTAAAGCGATAATTAAATCTCAAAGCAACAAATATTTAATTATCTAAAGCGATAATTAAATTCGAAATCAGCAAATATTTAATTATCTAAAGCGATAATTAAATTTCAAAGCAACAAATATTTAATTATCTAAAGCGATAATTAAATCTCAAATCAGCAAATATTTAATTATCAAAAGCGATAATTAAATCTCAAAGCAACAAATATTTAATTATCTAAAGCGATAATTAAATTCGAAATCAGCAAATATTTAATTATCTAAAGCGATAATTAAATTTCAAAGCAACAAATATTTAATTATCTAAAGCGATAATTAAATCTCAAATCAGCAAATATTTAATTATCAAAAGCGATAATTAAATCTCAAAGCAACAAATATTTAATTATCTAAAGCGATAATTAAATTCGAAATCAGCAAATATTTAATTATCTAAAGCGATAATTAAATTTCAAAGCAACAAATATTTAATTATCTAAAGCGATAATTAAATCTCAAATCAGCAAATATTTAATTATCAAAAGTGATAATTAAATTTGAAATCAGCAAATATTTAATTATCTAAAGCGATAATTAAATCTCAAAGCAACAAATATTTAATTATCTAAAGCGATAATTAAATCTCAAATCAGCAAATATTTAATTATCAAAAGCGATAATTAAATCTCAAAGCAACAAATATTTAATTATCTAAAGCGATAATTAAATTCGAAATCAGCAAATATTTAATTATCTAAAGCGATAATTAAATTTCAAAGCAACAAATATTTAATTATCTAAAGCGATAATTAAATCTCAAATCAGCAAATATTTAATTATCAAAAGCGATAATTAAATTCGAAATCAGCAAATATTTAATTATCTAAAGCGATAATTAAATCTCAAAGCAACAAATATTTAATTGTCTAAAGCGATAATTAAATCTCAAATCAACAAATATTTAATTATCTAAAGCGATAATTAAATTCGAAATCAGCAAATATTTAATTATCTAAAGCGATAATTAAATCTCAAAGCAACAAATATTTAATTATCTAAAGCGATAATTAAATTCGAAATCAGCAAATATTTAATTATCTCAAGCGATAATTAAATCTCAAAGCAACAAATATTTAATTATCTAAAGCGATAATTAAATTCGAAATCAGCAAATATTTAATTATCTAAAGCGATAATTAAATTTCAAAGCAACAAATATTTAATTATCTAAAGCGATAATTAAATCTCAAATCAGCAAATATTTAATTATCTCAAGCGATAATTAAATCTCAAAGCAACAAATATTTAATTATCTAAAGCGATAATTAAATTCGAAATCAGCAAATATTTAATTATCTAAAGCGATAATTAAATTTCAAAGCAACAAATATTTAATTATCTAAAGCGATAATTAAATCTCAAATCAGCAAATATTTAATTATCTCAAGTGATAATTAGAAACAACAAACATCTGATTATCAAAAACGATAATCAGAACTCATATCAACAAATATCTAATTATCACAAGCGATAATTAGAAACAACAAATATCTAATCATCAAAAATGATAATCAGAACTCATATCAACAAATATCCAATTATCACAAGCGATAATTAGAAACAACAAATATCTGATTATCAAAAACGATAATCAGGACACATATCAACAAATATCTAATTATCACAAGCGATAATTAGAAACAACAAATATCTGATTATCAAAAACGATAATCAGAACTCATATCAACAAATATCCAATTACCTGCAGATAATTGGAAGCAACAAATATCTAGCAATCAATTAAGAAGACTAGAAAATCAACATAAAAGCTTGGATCGATCCCATCAGATGGCGAGTTTTTAATTCGCCGCACGTGCAACAACATATGGCCGAAGCCTACCAAGTACTCAACATAATTTTGGCGCCCAACAAATGACCCGAAGGTCCAACATATGACCCGAAGGTCTAGTACTGGTATTTGACCCGAAGGTCCAACATATGACCCGAAGGTCCAACATAGTGGCTCGAAAGCAAACGAAAACATCAAATATTTCAATTAACGAGTCCGGAATTAACCAAAATAGTAAATGCACATGTCCCATAACCACGAGTTTTACTAAATTGTTTAATTCTCTTCATCGTTTCCTTGAAAGTGTAGAATCATCAAAACAACAGATATTCAATTAACGAGTCCGGAATTAACCGAAATAGTAAAAGTGTGGTTCCATACTCCGCACTTTTGCTAAATCGTTTAAATCACTTCATCGTTTCCTTGAAAGTGCAAAATTGTGTATTTTGTAAAAATACACTTTACATTCTCAAACGGACAAGTCCGGAATTAAGCGAATCAGTAAAAGAAAGGGGTCATAGTCCTCGATTTTGCTGAAACGTTTAAATCGCTTCCTCATTCTTTTGAAAGCGCAAACTGTTAAAATTCCCGAAAGCAATTTTATTTATTTTGCAAAAATAACAATTCACATTCTCAACTGGACAAGTCCGGAGTTAAGCGAAACAGTAAAAGAAAGGGGTCATAATCCTCGATTTTGCTGAATCGTTTAAGTCGCTTTCTCATCCTTTTGAAAACGCAAACCGTTAAAAATTTATAAAACAATTTTTATTTTTAAAACGAGTTTCCAATCACGTGATTAAAACAGCAATATTATTAACAATTTCGATAAGGAAATTGTACTTCTCAAAATACCGTAAAAACGGTCACAAATCAGTATTGCGGAATAACCGCTTGAAAATCCACTTTTAAAACTTGACGGTTACTGAAGCCAAGGTGACAGTAATTTTTAAACGTCAAAATCTCATCAAAATAATTTACATCAAAATGTAATATCAGTGAATTTTCATTCATCAAAATGCCACAAAACACCGTGCTTCAAAATATAGCATTGGTGTAAAATCCCGTTATAAAAATAACGGCAACAAAATATGTTTCATAACCAAGCATCGGTTCAACGTAAAATAAATGCAATAACGTGCAATTCAATTTTTTTTTTTTGCACGTACTATAAAATGAACAAAGAATCATTCAAATGTATCTTCAATGAAGATAATTTAAAACAGCAAAAATCTAATCAATAGATGATTAGTACAAAAGAAGGACAGCGGTAATTGCAACAAAAATCACATATCTGCAATTTCTTCGAATCCTCAATTCGGATTCGAAGTTCTCAAAGAAACAAAATAATTACAGCTATGTAAACAACAAATGAAATTCATATCAATTTCGTATTTTGATTTTTAAATCAAAAAGATTATCAGTTGTACTCAGCGAAGACAGTTTCACTGTTTCCGCTGCGCACTCTGATAAACAGAACACAAATCAATCAAATCATCAGAACACAATTTCACTATTATTTTTAAATAAAGTTATTTAAAAATTTCATCCAAATTTCAAAACTTTAGTTTTGACTCAAGCACAAATAAAACATCGACTAATAGTTGTAACATATGTTCCATCCAAGTTATGTTTTATATTATGTCCATAAACCCCAAGCTCTGATACCAACTGTGACGCCCCACCTCTATGCTCATAATAACAAAGAGTATTAAAGGAAATACTGTCTATTATTACGAAGAATAAGGCTGGATGGGAGCGACCATCCGTAATTGGCCTTACACTAATATTGGTTATCTCGATAGGAGTGGTACATTCTTTTTATTTTTCTTCTATTATTTACTCCCATCGACACACCCAATACTAGTATAAAACAAACTACGACGGTTCATAATAGTTTAGGACATTAGATATAACAATAACATAGATAATATAAATGCGGAACACAGATAAAAACAAAAGTCTCGGATATATATAACTGATGTCAGTTAATACATAGTTGACACTATACATATGATACAACTACAACTGTCGACTCTAGAAGTTATATATACAAGTACATTATCGACTAATATACATGAATACATATCATTCTATACAATGACAAAATGACTCTGACAACTTCAGAAGATGTGAAAAGTCTTCAATCCCGAACAGCAACTCAAAGAAAGAAATCTACAACCTGAAATACTCGGGTCTGACCCGAGTATTACATTCAAAAGAAAATAATACCCAGGTCAGTCTAATTCAAACCAGTTTATTAGTGCACAGAAGCAATAATAATCAGATATCAATTAGGCGACAGTTACAGAATCTCGTATATCCAACTCTCGATACGAGGATTGGATAACGGCAATTATAACACTATACAGTGTTAAACAACATATCAACAATCCAAATCAATTTAAACAATTGAAATGCCAATTTAAAAACAACAATGCTGATTGGCTGCAGTACACGCTAACGTGTACTGCCTCGCCAATACAGTCTATCAAATACTCAGAAGATCAATGAGTCCAAAAGCCAACAAATCCAACTCACATCAAAATGAACCATTTCAAAATACGCTTAATAAAACAGAAACAGATGGCACCAAATTAAATTAAATCTCAGTGTGGCTGCAATACACGCACGCGTGCACTGCCTCGCCACTACCGTACGTCGAAACTGCAAAGGTCAGGTCACACTAGCGTGACTCAACACAATTGCAAATATCAAAGTCGAGACAAGAAGGCGACATAAACCAGACCCAATGCTACAACTACAAAGACCAGAGAAATGCAAATGAAGACCAGTAGTATGCAGTAACCTAACCAAAGCAGGCAGTGCAACAGAGCTAATCCAGAACACAATGCATATGAAACCAACATGGCCAAGAGCAATGTCAAATGCACGATAGGCCGAGAACCAGACCAGTACATCCAATTCAGAAATGAATTCGACCAAGAATGTAAACAAGTCTCAACCACTGCAACAATACAAACTGACTTGAAGAAATGTCACCAAGCAAACAAAATGTCCAGACAACAACAGATGTCAATGCAATACAAGTGCCACAATGAAACAATATGAATGCAGTAACATCCACAACATCAGGTCGAGCCAAATATGGCAAGGGTGAAGTCGTGGACACAAGAATTGAACAAGAAGTAAAGTCGAAGTCTACCAGAGAAAATCACAGACACTAAAAGGCCAATGAAGTTTCAAGTTAAAGTTGAAGACAACTAGAAACAAGCTCTAATAGTATCAAGTAACTGATGCCACTATTTCGAAGTCAATTCAGAACCAAATCACGGCCAGGGAAGAACACGAACAAGAGGCAATTATACATGAATACATGTATTCTATTCCAACATAACATCACGAAGCAAATTATTCAATCTAGACACAATGAATACATAAAGGTAATCAGAACAGCAGTTCAACACAACCGCAAGTGCAGTCTCTATATGAAAGAAGTCAACTTATAAGATCAAGTGAAGTCTAACCTTCAGGTTCAAATCGTCTAAGTTCAAATTGCAGACATGACTAGTAAGGCATCAAGTATACCTATAAATTGTAACAGCGAAAGGGAACTGTGCAATCAAGGATGAACACCAGAGGACAGAGGAACTAATATGCCAGAGAGACAAATTAGCAAAGTCAGGTAACAGTTTCAAACACACGCCTGCAACCCAAAAATCAATATAACAAAACTGCAATAGCAGATCATCTATGCTCGGAACGAACACGAAGATGGCAGAGCCAAAATACTCAGGGTCACAAAATCAAAGTCTAATGATTAGTGTAACCAGAAATTTCACAAATGTCAAACTGCAAAAACCCAATCATCACGAGAGTATAGGAGTTCGACAAAGTCACATAAACAAAATTTGACAGTCAGAAAATCGAACAACAATTTCGAAACCACTAACCATCAGATAAAAATCGACGAAGTCGAAGTCGAAGCCAACTAAGAGATCGAACCCACTAAATCAAGTGAAGCCAAAGTCACCACAAAACAATTTCGAGCTTAAACCAAAAATCCCCACATATACGAATTTACACGACCCAAGAAACGAACTAAACCACAGATATACGAAAGCGAATTAGATGTGAGAATAATAATTCTCACCTTGTTCGACACGAAGACGAGCACGAGAGCATCGGCAAGCAGCGACGTTCAAAACCCTGAAGCCCTAATTGGAAAAGAAGGACGAGATCAGTGGCCATAATTCTTTGGACGAGATACCCAAGTCGATAGCCCCAATTTCACGCTCTACCTCTATCGGGGACGACGAAGAGATGCCGCCATTTTTGTTTTTGGGAGACGAACGAATTATCGAGCATGCCCTAATTCTTTTGGTGGCGAACGAAAAATGAATGAGGCCGCCACCATTATTATCTCGTATCTTTAGTTAGGGTTTTGAAAGATAACTAATGGGTAAAGGGGACCGGTTGCTTCTCAATACTATCTCGGCAAAATAAAGGGATATGGGCCATATTAAATTTCTAAAAGCCCATCACAATCAACAAATTATAAAAGAGATTTAACTCTATAAATTCCACTTGCAATCTTAAATCACCGTTTTATCAAAGGATTCCAATCGATCAGAAACTCAATCGCGCAATTACTAACATTCTAATCGTTTAAAGACGATATTAAATTCTCACAAAAGCTCGGGTTGTTACAGATAGGGAGAGAAGGACTGGAAAGTTTTGCTTGTTCCAAGAGTTAGATGGACATGAAATGAACAAGTGCATACACCTTTGCGAATTGATAAAAGAATTGGTTCATAGTATCTAGCTAAATAACATGTAAGGAATCGAACTACGATGGTAAAACCAGAGAAGCCACCATCTGCAGCGAATGCATCAAGACATGACTAGGGATCTGGGTCGAGACTAGTAATCCCATGATCGGATGGACAAAAGTTAGGTTCATTTCCCATGCTTACCTTTCCGTTTTGAATAACTAAGACGATAATAACCTCAAACCGCTTACACTTATATGAGACCTTGATTGGTCTCTAAGAACTGTTGGAACTAGACCAGCCCGCAGCGGAAGAAATGAGTGAATTTCAAAAAACATTGGCCATTTTGGATCTTTAATGGGCCTATGAAGTCTAAATATACTTAGAACTTTTCTAAGTTTCTTTTAAATAAAATCAATATTTTATTTAACTTCATAAATAAAGTTTCACTTTAGTTTAATGTGTATGTAAGTTAAAGTATATCAAATATACTCTTATATACAAATTTGTGTGTAACCTTTACTTTTCAAATTTATTCGGAGAAGAAAATATTTTATTTCCCTTCTCTTAACTTATTCAATTAATGAGGGGGTATAAACTTATTTAGAAAAAGACCATTTTCATTTCCTTTCTCTTAAATTATTCATTAATGAAGACTCATAAATTTAGTTAGAGAAGGAAACTTTTCATTTCCTTTTCTTAATTAAATTAAATAACTGATTAATAAAATAACATTAATGACTAATCTAAATATGACAAGAACTTTAAATATATCCATAGTAAATATTGTGCAAGTGCAACATATAGGTAGTATTCATAGTCAGTGGTAATTGATATGTATATACAAAAGAAAGAACAATTTGAATGGTTATTACATAGGAATTGAAATGGAAATAAATAAGGATGACAAGGGTGATTGATACAGTTTCCCTTTTAGTAAACTTAATTAATGCAAGATATTAATGACAATCAATAGGTACCATAATGTAAGAATATAAAAGGTAAACAATGAATTGTATATATACATTATTATCTTAATTAAAAAAGAGAAATGATTTCATACTATAACAATAAATATATGTAAAGAAAAATAAATTTTATATGAACACATACAAGTAGATCCAAATACGTATATATGGAATTCAATCAAAGATTTCTAATAATATAAATTAGATAGTTATTATAGTCAATTCCAAAAAATTTATTTGTTGTTAAAATTCCTTTTAATCATATGTAAATATCTAATGCAATAAAAGGTGTAAGTAATACATGCATACATACATACATACATATATTAACATTCAAAACTAAAATTACACTTTGTTATGAAAGATTAAAACATAGACCTACAATTGAAACATTTTATCGGTTCCGTATAAGTTTCATTTTTAACTTTAAATATAATTCAATCAATCAACATGAAAATGTAAATTTTCAGATTTAAAGAAATGGATTTTAAATTAAACGTTAAAAGATAGAAATAAAATAAAACATTGTATTTTAAAATATATAGATTTAGTTTCAATTTAACAAAGTAAAGAAAAGCAGTTAATCAATTTGAACATGTAAACATTCAGATTTGAAGAATTACACTTTAATTAGAATGTTTAAAACATGGATCTACACTTAAATATTGTTTTAAATCATAAACAAATTTAATTTTGATCTATAAAATGAAAACTCAATCATATCATTCAAGAAATAATTCAATCTTAATAAACAATTTTTAATTAAGCAAGTCAGTAATACATCATACAAATTATAAATTCAAATTAAATTTCCATCAAACATTGCACACTATCTATATATATAAAATGACATACCTTGCTACCCAACCCTTAAAACACACCTTGTTGATGTTGCCTTTGATTTGCACCTTGAATGAAGAATGCATCTAGATCTGACAGAATCACCTTAGGATGTTGCCTAGAAATCACACGAATGATGATATCTCCTCAGATCTTCAAGATCCCACCATATCCTTGCAAGAGATGGATGGACCACTTTTGTTTTATTTTATTTGATGTTTTTATATGGAGTTGAAAGATTTTTTGAAAAATTTATTTTGTTGTTTTTGTTTTTTGCCATGAAAAGTTAGAAGGAGAAAAAGAAATAGACTGAATGAGAAAGAATGAATTGTATGTACAAAATGAATTAGAGAATATGTTTTACTTGAAAGAATGAAACTTTTTCCATTCTTTAATCAAAACTTCCCTAATTAATTCTATTGATTGTCTCTCTCTCCAATCCTTTCTTTACACGTATGTCATCAAATGACATAAAATTTCCATAAATAATTTCATGCAATTATCTTTAAATTACATCGATATCGTATATCAATGCGCGCAAATATAACTTTTATAAATGCATTAAAATAATTACAAAAAACTTCCCAACATCAAACAAATAATAAGTAATATTTCTCAAATATCTATTAATTTAATCAATTTACAACATTTTATAAATTAATTAAATCACGTGGTTTTTAGAGAATTCATCATTATGGTTGTGCGACTCAAAGGTGTAAATTCAGTCAGCGATTAATATCGAACTATTCGAATATTAACGTTCATACATCACTTAGCAGGTGGTGTGACATTTTGGTCGAATTTATCGCTTACACATCTTTTGGTAAAATCCAATTTCACTTATTATAAGCGATGCCTAATAGTGACAATTATTTACACCAATTCTCTTCGTCAAAACTATATCACTTTGGATTTATGGAATTTGGTACTGGTCAAAATTCCAATATCATCCACATTCAACTTTATAGTCCAAACACAACGTCCTTAGTTCAATAATAACAATTATTATTAACTGAAATGCTCTGGTCAGAGACTTTGACTTTGAGTTGACTTCAGTTGACCATAATACTAACCCTATATAATTGAGGAGACGAATCCTCTCTTGAATAGTGTTTCACTTCCAATGCTTCCACTCGACCCAACTATAGCCGTTTGATGGACGTCGTGCCACGATTTAACTATAATCAAAGCGGAGCTTCCACGTTGAAGATCAACAATATTCTCAAGTTGAGAGAACTGTGTAAATTAGTCACATCGATATTCCCTGCTTAACCTTAGTTATATTTACCAACATAAAACTATCGAGTGAGTTATTCCATAGTTATCCAATAACTATCGGTACGTAACCCCTTGATGCCCCCAGCAGTCATGAGTAATACACTGCCAACATTTATAGAGCGTTAAGTACTCTAGTCTCAACGGATACATTGATATCCAGTCTCGATGCATCTTAACTAGGAACATTTAAAATGGTATATTTGTTTCATTGTGATAAATTACTCACGGTTACAACACATTGTAACTACTATCATAAAACATACCATTTGTGGATTTTCTATTAAATATACTTTTAATTAAATTGATTAATTAATATAACCACATTATATCAAGTATATAATTGAAAGAAAATACCTTTATTTCGAACAAGGTTGGTCAATGAGTTAGATATATGTAACAAATTACATAATTGCCACTAGGGCATACCCCTAACTCTATCAATCTCCCACTTGCACTTGGGGTCAATTATGGAATTTTATTCTAACTTCTCCAATAGGTTTTCTCAAAACCAATTGGGTCGGTCCCTTTGTGAACGGGTATGCTATTATGTTTTAATTATCGACTCTGTCAATCAACTCTCTCCGACGGTGGTAAACTGTTTTATCATGTGGAACAATTCGGAGTATGTCTCTCGACTTCAAGTAGGCTCTAAGTTCTGTTACGAACTATATTATGACATTGTTATCATATAACTATGTCATGAGATTCTCAACATTTGGAGTCAGCTCAGTTATAAATTTGTGCACTTATATTTTTATATACATTTTTTTATTGCGGCGCTATTCAAGGCGATGTACCTAGCCATGTTTCATTGAATCAGCCACAGTCTTTCATTTGGAACATTTCTAACTTAAAGATTTGCTATTGACATATTATACTCAATATTACTTGTGAAAGTTTCGGTCTGAACATTCCTTCATAAGGAATCTATTGTTTCTGTAAACAATTCTCTAGTATTTCATAAATACATGAGAACACTTCAAACAACCGTTTAGTGATATCAATTTGGATTTGATATTTGCTTCATGTATCAAATACATTAACAAATCATGATATCGTAGACAACATAACATGTATGATAATTTCTATTGCCAATGCAAAGGAATCAATCTTACATGTTTCGTATTAAACATTTTAGTAAGGTGTCCTTACATATCATTTGGTACATTCCCGACACCTTTTATACTTACTATAAAAGGCATCATTTATTAATCCAATGTTGAGTATTAAAACAACTCAGGCTGATTTTGACGCAAGTACATCGTAAAAATCGACAACGTGTTGTTTACTTATTGTTTAGAAATATCAATTTACCTTTTAACGTTCTTTCTTATGAACACACGCTTCCTCTGCACTTCGATTGAAAATCAAACTATTTGATATTTCTATCAAAATACTTATTCAATCTTGATGATTACTAAATGATACTTTCGTATCGTTTCTTGGATCATTTCCAAAGACTCAATATCGCTTCCATTGACTTTGAGACATTTTTTGTTAATATGTGTAAACAGCTTACTCTAAATCGTTAATTAGAATTTTCTGTTTCAATACATATGTACCAAAACACTAGGACTTATCAAGCGATAAATTTTTGGGTAAATCAAAATTGAATTGAACATGTTGAATATCGAATCTATTATGC
Source organism: Allium fistulosum (assembly GCA_030737815.1). Classification (NCBI taxonomy): domain Eukaryota; kingdom Viridiplantae; phylum Streptophyta; class Magnoliopsida; order Asparagales; family Amaryllidaceae; genus Allium; species Allium fistulosum. Next base: position 821,359,363 of record CM060907.1, on the reverse strand, counting down.
TAATTTCAACAATTAAAATTTGCGATATTATTCTTATCAACATTGCCCATTTAATTCCAACAACATTAGTCTTACTCATAAAGACACAGTCATGGTCGATGGATCATAACCCTTCAGTTACGACCACCAAAATCTATATTTTGATAACGTACTTGGAATTCTTTCGGATTTGCGCATCATACCATATAGAGTCAACACTCTTAATGGTTTGATTAAACAATCTAGGATTATATATTTTCGATATTAATAAGAAACTCATAGTTTCTCTTCAATGTGCGAGAATACTTATTAGACACACTAATGCGTTGTGTTCGTTTAGGTTAGTTTATTTCATTTCATCTCACCTAATCAATATTATCTATGGATCGTATCCAATTCCATTTTACCACCAGTAATTCCTCGAAGAAATTTCTTCACAACGAAGTTGGAATTTCTTGAAACAATAATTGTTTCTCAGTGCAACAGAATAGATATTCTTAAATGTTATGAATTTCTTTATTTATAAAACTGATTTGGTTTTAGTTTACAAAAGTTATGTTCAAAACATAAATATGCGATCTACTGATAATATTTCGAAAACTCTTTTAGGGTACAAGATCCCTTATGAACAATTACTACGTGCAATCTTTCGACTCGCACAACCTGCCAACTCCTTGGCCTAGGATATGTTGGAGTTTCTTATAAACCCTTATCTTGTAAAATTTTGTAAACTGTTATTCAGATGAAATAATATTAACCTTGTGTACTACCCTTAAGTACATTACCTTATAGAAAGAAACTAACTCAACCTCACTCACAATTAATCATACATTGTCCAACAAAGTTCGATTACTCCATATCGATGCATTATTATGTATCACATGGAGGGGTAATTTTGAGATTGAATCTTTATTCATTTTAGGTACATTCGGATCATTTTCCAATATACTCACTCATTCGATTAAATCAAATCATTTTGATGGCAAGTTATTTTATTTGCTTCTATTTTATATTCTATAAGTTTACCATAGACATACTACATGTGTATCAAATACACATGTCCATGTCGACGGTAACTCATCGGTGAATATGACGAAGTATGTGGAACTGTTTTGGTATTTATAGAACTATGATTGCATACATCTATATGTATCAATCCGAAGAGTTCATTAACTCTTTTGATACTCCCACTAAATGGGTGCATAGCACTTTATTGTTTGAGATATAATTAACAAGTATCATATGATTAAAAATCATACAATAAAATTATTTCTCAAAACTACGGCTTTAGTCTATAATTCCAAAACAACTGTAAATAATATTAGATACTTTTGTATTTTCCAATGCATCACTTTTGTTATAGAAAATTATCACATTATAGTTTTATTTCACAAAGAATATTCATAATATTCATATTGAAATATAGCTGTATATTTTTTTAGTCAATGTTGAAAAATAATCATTATTTCATAAATAATGTATGGTAAGTTTTACGAAAACAATTTTCGTACTATGATGCAATTAATAATTGTTATATGGCATGCTTCCACTATTTCCACCATTACTATAATAGTGTACTAAATTCGGAGGTACATCATTCACTTAATACAATATACACTGCAACTATTTACTTTGGAGAGTTCAATGATCAAATATCTTGAGCTCAAAGAAATAAATTACATTGAAAAAAAAATTTTCTATATGAAAATGCATTTCGGAATAGAAATCATATTTCTTATTCCAATATTAAGTATCAATTATTATTACAATTCTCATTTTCAATGTTTCTCTATGAAGCAGAAGTGACTATTCATTCTCTTCATCCTAACTGTACCTTAAATTACATCTATTCATATACATTTGTTTTCCTATCAAATGGTTGAACTATTCAAAAGAAAACCATACTACAATATCATAACAAACTCTTTACAAAAGTGCATTCGATTATCCTTAACATTTAAGGACATCAAATATGTTGCGCTTTACGTAAACCGATCAAAATGACATTTCAATGATCGAGTTCTTATATCTATCTTATTGTTTTTAGTCTTGTGTTACATTAACACATTATGATCCCTTTTGTAATCAATCAGATTGAATACTCGATCTCGCACTAAGGTTTATTTGTTTTTTCGGATGAACTAATTTCATCGAAATACTGGACATTACAAACTTTGACCATTCACCATATAACATTCATATGCAATCATATCTGAATCAAATATCCATAGTATTGTATTGCTTTTAGAGTTTGAAACTCATAGAATGCAATACATGGTCTTGACCAAATAAATGCATAAGTGATCAAACCACGAATGTATTCGGTAGTTGTAAAAACCAGTGTGGTGACCCTCACTCTATAACACATATTTTTTTTTATTTTTTTATATACAACTTTCAAGAGGCCTTCACCACTAAACCCCAATTCTTTTACATTTGAATATTTATATAATTTCCAAATATTTTTCCCAAGACCCTAGTTTTACCAATATAATCATATTAGTGTACAAACAAACTAAGTCAATTGTATATTTGATGATATACAATTGTTTCTTTATTATTATTATATATGTATATTTTTTTTTATAAGAGGGAATTTAAATCAAAATGAAATTAAAGTACCATACAAGCTATTGACATAGCCACTTATTTCTTTTCTAAGTCTTGTTCTACTGCCTTAGGTGCACTTTGACAAATACTAACACTTATATATATATATATCTTGCCAAGATAATTCTATTTAACTCTAAAATAACATTTACTTGATCTCATGATAGTTATCAAGGTTGATAATAATTAATAACAATAAGTTGGATCTGCTAAAATCGATAAATCTTGGAAATTTACTCGAAAATAGACAAATTAGGCAAAATCAGCAATTCAGACGTCTAAATTTTTATGACAGACGTCTATAATCAATCTCAGACGTCTAAATTATTATGACAGACGTCTCAAAGTGTCTAGATTTTAAACAGAGAGTAGAAAACATTTTGAACTAAGTTCAGACGTCTAAATTTTTATTAACAGACGTCTATATTCAATCTCAGACGTCTAAATTTTTACGACAGACGTCTCAGAGTGTCTAGATTTTAAACAGAGAGTAGAAAACATTTTGAACTAAGTTCAGACGTCTAAATTTTTATTAACAGACGTCTATATACAATCTCAGACGTCTAAATTATTATGACAGACGTCTCAGAGTGTCTAGATTTTAAACAGAGAGTAGAAAACATTTTGAACTAAGTTCAGACGTCTAAATTTTTATTAACAGACGTCTATATACAATCTCAGACGTCTAAATTATTATGACAGACGTCTAATTTGATCTTAGACGTCTAAAATTGTTGATAAGTTTTCTCAGAGGTTAAACTTGAATGCTCAATTACTTATAAGTTTCCAGAATTCGTGCATATGCAAGTATCACTTACCTGCCATGCACAAATTCATCTTACTTGAATATTCTACTAAATTCTTGAGCGTTCATTAAAAATCAATCCCCTTGGCTTATTAATTTCCATAAGGCAAAATATAAGCAATGAAAATCAGAGTTCAAATATATATGTATCCATGTCAAATGTATATGACATGTCTAACCCCTTATTTTCTCCAAATCAGACATTCATAAGATAAATTTAGTAGTTATCAAAAACATCATCAATGATCACTCATAACAGGTTTTGATTAAGTACATATCTTCAACTCAAAATACTTAAAAAGTTTCCTAAAAGTAACTTCAATTGCAGAAAATAAAATGTGCCTAGTAATTTCATTACAATGCATCTGCAAATTTTAAAAACAAGTCTCTCTCTTATTTAAACTAGCAGCCAATGCCTTCTCTACTCATCAAGCCAACTTCAATTTCCTGCAAGCAAATCATTTAGCTGCCCCAAAGAAATTTTGAGACACCCAGATGATTGCAAGGACAACCAAAAGGGTCAGTTTTCACTGGTATGAGCATTTATCAATTTTGTATACATATTCATAATTTTAAAACATAATCTTGCAGTGCCTTCCTAATTTAACAGATGTTTATACTTAGCATGTTTTGGTTCATACAAGGTAATACAAAAACACATTCATCTATTCAAACAAATACACAGCAAACAGTAAAGATAAACATATGTATGATTCTTGATTTATTCTCCCCAAATCTAGATAAATAAACCCAAGTTTCATACTCCAAATTTTCACCCAGCAACTAATCAATGAACAAGTTTAACTTGATTAATTTAACACCATATCTGGATATTTATAACCCAGATTTTTAAACCCCTGTCCCTATTTATTTTATGGTCTTTAACTCCTTGTCAATGAATACTATGTATGCATTGTGAAGGAAACTCCCAGGTTGTTTATATTATTCCAACACACAAAGGCCTCAGGGTGCAGTTGCACCATGCATATACTTGCTTCCACCTGAAGTAAGCAAATCATTGACTAACTCCCAAGTGACAAATTTAGTTTTTCTTTCATTCATATTTCAGAAAGATATAACTGCTTGTATATTTTTCTGATTCAACCCCATGTTCCCCTGTTTAATCTATATCCATGTTTAATGATAATAAGATAGAACAAGAATGCTCCAATCATGTTAACACCAAAAGCCCACTTACAGATTTATACTCCAAACAAACAAAAAGAATGCACAAACAAACATCCATACCACCCATAACAAAATCAATTCAGAGATTTAAATGTCTCATAATATTCTAGGCTGCCTGCAATAGGACTTAATGCCATTGCATACAAAGGATAAATACTCACATAATGTTTTTCCTTTTACTGCCTTAATCTTTTGAACAGCAAATCCCCCAAAGCCCCAAGCTAGTGTTTCTCCTAGTTTATTTTTATCTTTGTTTTTGATCCCCAGAGAGTGATGGTTTTGGCCATGTGCAGTTATTTATAATTCCATTCTAGGGTTTAAGAAAATGGGTAATTCTCCTAATACCCTTAGCTGTTCATGCATACATCTCATTCCTGTGTGGTCCTAAATGGGAAATGTACACATCAGGTTACTTTAATTGGTTATTTTGGGAGTTGAACATTTTAAACACTACATGCTATTTTCATGTTTCTATTTTGTTCATGCCATATGCATGTGATCCTTTATTCATTTCTTTTTATAAGTTTAGAGAATCTGAAAATCTCCTTTGTACACTTAAATTAAAAATCACACATACTATGCTAATTATTTCTGGCACAATTATAAGACTTATAAACCTTTTTATTAAACTTCATTTTATTTTACCTTTATATATATAAAACAGAAAATGCCCCATATATATATTAAATGTATTTATTTTATTTTATTTTATTTTAGGGTCATTACATACCCTCCCCCTTAAAGGAATTATGTCCCCATAATTTCACCTATTTTCTCCAATTAAAAACACTAACCCATAGCCTGTTTTAACTCCATAACCCATACTCATATTTTATGGAAACAAACAATATATAAATTTATTTAGAAAAATTATCTTAGGCTGCTTAAACATACCTCTCCACCAGTAAACAAATTGGGGTATTTAGCCCTCATTTTGTCTTCAACCTCCCATGTACAATCATTAGTGTCCAAGCTCCATTGGATTTTCACCAGTTTGATCACCTTGTTCCTCAACTTTTTCTCTTCCTTGGCAACTATCCCTACTGGTTCATTTGTATAAATCAAATTTTTCTGGACTTGAACTTGAGTAGGTGACTCCAGAATTGCTACTTCATCATGCACCCATTTTCTCAATTGAGAAACATGAAATACAGGATGCACACCACTCAACTCCTCAGGTAACTTAAGTCTGTAGGCCATAGCACCAATTCTCTGCATAATTTCATATGGTCCTACGAATCTTGGTGATAACTTACCAGATTTTCCAAACCTGAACACTTTCTTCATTGGTGATACCTTCAGAAAAACATGCTCTCCTACTTCAAACTCCATTGGCTTCCTTTTTCTATCTGCATAAGACTTTTGTCTTGATTGTGCTGCCTTCATTCTATGCCTAATCAATTCAATCATGTTGGTAGTTTCTTTAACATGGTCTGGCCCCAACATTACACCCTCTCCTGCTTCCAACCAACAGGCAGGAGACATGCAAGGTCTCCCATACAAGGCTTCAAAGGGAGCCATTCCTATGGTTGATTGATAGCTATTGTTGTAAGTGAATTCTGCCAAGTGGATATGATCCTCCCAATTACCCCCAAAATCAAGCACACATGCTCTAAGTAAATCTTCCAATATTTTATTCACTATCTCTGTTTGCCCATTACTTTGAGGATGGTAGGCAGTGCTTAAACAAAGTTGTGTTCCCATTGCTTCTTGGAAACTTTCCCAAAATCTTGAGGTGAACAAAGTGTCTCTATCACTTACAATAGTCTTGGGTATGCCATGTAGCCTCACCACTTCTTTAATGAACAATTGTGCAAGCTTAGATGCATTCCTATCTGATCTGACAGGGACAAAGTGAGCTGATTTGGTTAGTCTATCAACAATTACCCATATACTATCATTGCCTTTCTTAGTTCTAGGCAAACCATCCACAAAATCCATGGAAATGCTTTCCCACTTCCACTGAGGTACCTCCAAAGGTTGCAACATGCCAGAGGGCTTTTGGTGGTCTGCTTTAATTTGTTGGCATGTGGAACACTTTGCCACATATCTTGCCACTGCTTGCTTCATTCCTGGCCACCAGTAGCCTCTTTTTAAATCATGATACATCTTAGTACCACCAGGGTGTATGGTGTACCGGGTCTTGTGATGCTCATTCATGATTTCTTCCTTCAATTCTGCAATGTTTGGCACACAAAGTTTATTATTTTTCCTCAAATAACCTTGGGAATCTATTTTAAAATTCTCTGACTCAATGTTATTCAATAACATTTCTTTCTTCTCCTTTAGACTTTGATCTTGATCTTGCATGCTACCAACTTTCTCCACCAGATTAGACTTCACTGTGATTATCCCCAGCGTACCATACTCTACCATATCACCATGTTCTTTAAAATTCACTGCATCCTTGCTGTATATATCTGCCTCCCCAAGTACTGCAAGATTTTTAAACTCATCAATCATCAAACTGGCTAATCTAATATGATTTCTGCTCAAAGCATCTGCTACTCTATTAGCTTTTCCAGGAGTGTACAATATATCTAAATCATATGCAGCTAGAAACTCCAACCACCTTGCTTGCCTCATATTTAAATCTTTTTGAGAAAATAAATATTTCAATGCTTGATGATCTGTGAATAATTCAAATTTTGCACCAAGCAAATAATGCCTCCATAGTTTCAGTGCAAACACTATTGCAGCTAATTCTAGATCATGAGTTGCATATTTGGTTTCGTTGGGTTTAAGCTGTCTTGATGCATATGCCACTACCTTGCCATGTTGCATAAGCACTGCACCTAACCCAGATCCACTAGCATCAGTGTATACAACCATTCCTTCATTTGCTTCTGGGATTTGTAGGACAGGAGCTTCCACCAATGCTTGCTTCAATTTCCCAAAAGCTTGTTCACACTGCTCAGTCCACACATATGGTTGGTTCTTCTTGGTTAGCTTGGTCATTGGTGCGGCTATTCTTGAAAAATTCTTGATGAACCTCCTATAATACCCTGCCAAACCTAAGAATGACCTCACCTCAGTCACTGTTTTGGGTCTACTCCATGGTTGAACTGCAATGACCTTGCTTGGACCTACACTTACTCCCTGCTGTGACACTATGTGTCCTAAGAACTTTACTTCTTGTTGCCAAAATGCACACTTTGAATACTTGGCTTTTAGTTCATGTTCTCTAAGTCTGGATAATACTAAATGTAGGTGCATAGCATGATCATTTTCTGACTTTGAATAAATTAGTATGTCATCTATAAATACCAAGACAAACTTATCCAAAAAGTCTCTAAAAATTCTATTCATCAAGTCTACAAAATAGGAGGGAGCATTGGTCAAGCCAAATGGCATTACTAGAAATTCATAAAGGCCATACCTTGTATTGAAGGCTGTGTACTCAATGCTTTCCTCTGCAACTTTCATTTGGTGAAATCCAGAGGCTAAGTCTAGCCTTGAAAATATTTTAGCTCCATGCAATTGATCGAATAGATCATCTATTCTAGGCAGTGGGTACTTATTTTTGATAGTTACCTTGTTTAAATCCCTGTAGTCTACACACAACCTCATTGTTCCATCATGCTTCTTAACAAAAAGCACTGGGGAACCCCAACTGGAACTACTTGATCTTATGAATCCTTTCTCTTCTAATTCTTCTAGTTGATGTTTTAATTCTACCAATTCTTTTGGACCCATTCTATAAGGCTTCTTAATGATTGGATTTGTTCCAGGAATTAATTTTATTTTAAATTCAACTGGTCTGTTTTGAGGAACTCCCTTTACTTCTCCAAATACATCTATATATTCATTTACTACTGGGATTTCCTCTACCTTTAATTCCTTTTGAACTTCATTAATACTCCATATTTTATTAAAGCATGTATTCTTTGCTATTTCACTTAAGATGGTAATTCTTTTGCCTTCATTTGTTTCCAAAGAAATAGTAAGGTTTTCTAAATTTAAAATTGCTTTATTTTTCATTAACCAATCTACTCCCAAAATAATCCCAATACCAGGATAATTTAAGGTATATAAGTCTGAATTAAATTCATAACCCCCTATAATTAATTTCAGACCCATGCACTTCATCCCCAACATGCAATGACTTCCTATGGGACTGTGTACAATTAAGGGCTGATCAATAGAAACACAAGCAAGTGTTAACTTCTTTACAATTTCCAAAGATATTAGTGAATGTGAGGCACCAGTGTCATATATTACTGATATTGGTTGGGTATGAATAAAAATTATACCTTCAAGTTGCCCAACATTCCCAGTGTTACTTGCTGCCAAAGCTCCTACCCTTGCTGTTCCTCTATTAGTTTCTGGGCAATCCTTCTTGAGATGACCCATCTTTCCACAATTATAACAGCCTCCTCTAGGTATTTTAGGGTCAGGGCATTGGTTACTATAATGTCCAGCTTTTCCACAATTAAAACAATGAGTGAATTTCTTGTTTTCAAGTGCTGTTGCTCCTTCCTCTTTCTTAACTCCTTTACTTGCATTTCTCTTGTCATAAGGTTGCACTTTGTTCTGACCACCCTTCTTCTTAGTGAGCTTCATATTCCTAAATTTCTCCCTTGCAGTGTCATGTTGCTCAAATGAGAGAGTTAGATCAATTACTTGATCAAAGGTTTTGTCTTTGTATGGCAACATTGCCCTTGACAGACTAGGGTTCAAGCCTTGAATGTACCTTGCATTCTTTGCTTCTGCATTCCCTATTAACACCAGTCCATACTTGGATAATGCTTCAAATTTCTGAGTGTATTCATTCACACTCATGCTTCCTTGCCTTAATCTGATAAAGTCTTCAAGCAGTGTGGCCTTGGCAGATGTTGGGACAAATCTGGCCTCAAGCATGTCCTTGAAATTATTCCAAGTGATAGTGTCCTCTTGTCTTCCTGCTGTCACCACTTCCCACCAATCCAGTGCAACCCCCTTCAATTTCCTTGAAGCTATCTGTCTCTTCCTTTGGTCATTGATTTGCATATCTGTGAAGACCCTCTCCATAGTTCTTATCCAAGTTTGAACTCCTATAGCTCCTTCAGTACCTTCAAAATCCTTTCCTCCCAAAGTGGTACATGTCTTAAGCAATTTGGAGAGTTCCTCATGAGGATTGTCTTGCCTTGGTGCCATTCCATCCCTTAAAGCTCTCACAAAATCCTCCATGCTCATCACAGGTGGCTCTCGTGATGATCCTGCACCTGTATGGTGCCTTGGTCCTACCATAATGCTACAAATATGATTTTTATGTTAGTTTAATTACCCTTATCAGTTTTTGGTGTCTTTTCTTGATTCATTTTTATTTCTGTGCACACTGTGCATGTATCACATGTACACATTTATATATATATATATATATATATATATATATATTTTTATTCAGTCATAAAACAAAAGCATTCAACATCAATAATTCAAACAATGCATTCAAACATCCATATGCATACAACAACATTTACTATGTTATTTAAAACATAGCTCTGATACCAAAACTGTGGTGACCCTCACTCTATAACACATATTTTTTTTTATTTTTTTATATACAACTTTCAAGAGGCCTTCACCACTAAACCCCAATTCTTTTATATTTGAATATTTATATAATTTCCAAATATTTTTCCCAAGACCGTAGTTTTACCAATATAATCATATTAGTGTACAAACAAACTAAGTCAATTGTATATTTGATGATATACAAAATATTGTTTCTTTATTATTATTATATATATATATATTTTTTTTATCAGAGGGAATTTAAATCAAAATGAAATTAAAGTACCATACAAGCTATTGACATAGCCACTTATTTCTTTTCTAAGTCTTGTTCTACTGCCTTAGGTGCACTTTGACAAATACTAACACTTATATATATATATATCTTGCCAAGATAATTCTATTTAACTCTAAAATAACATTTACTTGATCTCATGATAGTTATCAAAGTTGATAATAATTAATAACAATAAGTTGGATCTGCTAAAATCGATAAATCTTGGAAATTTACTCGAAAATAGACAAATTAGGCAAAATCAGCAATTCAGACGTCTAAATTTTTATGACAGACGTCTATATTCAATCTCAGACGTCTAAATTATTATGACAGACGTCTCAGAGTGTCTAGATTTTAAACAGAGAGTAGAAAACATTTTGAACTAAGTTCAGACGTCTAAATTTTTATTAACAGACGTCTATATTCAATCTCAGACGTCTAAATTTTTACGACAGACGTCTCAGAGTGTCTAGATTTTAAACAGAGAGTAGAAAACATTTTGAACTAAGTTCAGACGTCTAAATTTTTATTAACAGACGTCTATATACAATCTCAGACGTCTAAATTATTATGACAGACGTCTCAGAGTGTCTAGATTTTAAACAGAGAGTAGAAAACATTTTGAACTAAGTTCAGACGTCTAAATTTTTATTAACAGACGTCTATATACAATCTCAGACGTCTAAATTATTATGACAGACGTCTAATTTGATCTTAGACGTCTAAAATTGTTGATAAGTTTTCTCAGAGGTTAAACTTGAATGCTCAATTACTTATAAGTTTCCAGAATTCGTGCATATGCAAGTATCACTTACCTGCCATGCACAAATTCATCTTACTTGAATATTCTACTAAATTCTTGAGCGTTCATTAAAAATCAATCCCCTTAGCTTATTAATTTCCATAAGGCAAAACATAAGCAATGAAAATCAGAGTTCAAATATATATGTATCCATGTCAAATGTATATGACATGTCTAACCCCTTATTTTCTCCAAATCAGACATTCATAAGATAAATTTAGTAGTTATCAAAAACATCATCAATGATCACTCATAACAGGTTTTGATTAAGTACATATCTTCAACTCAAAATACTTAAAAAGTTTCCTAGAAGTAACTTCAATTGCAGAAAATAAAATGTGCCTAGTAATTTCATTACAATGCATCTGCAAATTTTAAAAACAAGTCTCTCTCTTATTTAAACTAGCAGCCAATGCCTTCTCTACTCATCAAGCCAACTTCAATTTCCTACAAGCAAATCATTTAGCTGCCCCAAAGAAATTTTGAGACACCCAGATGATTGCAAGGACAACCAAAAGGGTCAGTTTTCACTGGTATGAGCATTTATCAATTTTGTATACATATTCATAATTTTAAAACATAATCTTGCAGTCCCTTCCTAATTTAACAGATGTTTATACTTAGCATGTTTTGGTTCATACAAGGTAATACAAAAACACATTCATCTATTCAAACAAATACACAGCAAACAGTAAAGATAAACATATGTATGATTCTTGATTTATTCTCCCCAAATCTAGATAAATAAACCCAAGTTTCATACTCCAAATTTTCACCCAGCAACTAATCAATGAACAAGTTTAACTTGATTAATTTAACACCATATCTGGATATTTATAACCTAGATTTTTAAACCCCTGTCCCTATTTATTTTATGGTCTTTAACTCCTTGTCAATGAATACTATGTATGCATTGTGAAGGAAACTCCCAGGTTGTTTATATTATTCCAACACACAAAGGCCTCAGGGTGCAGTTGCACCATGCATATACTTGCTTCCACCTGAAGTAAGCAAATCATTGACTAACTCCCAAGTGACCAATTTAGTTTTTCTTTCATTCATATTTCAGAAAGATATAACTGCTTGTATATTTTTCTGATTCAACCCCATGTTCCCCTGTTTAATCTATATCCATGTTTAATGATAATAAGATAGAACAAGAATGCTCCAATCATGTTAACACCAAAAGCCCACTTACAGATTTATACTCCAAACAAACAAAAAGAATGCACAAACAAACATCCATACCACCCATAACAAAATCAATTCAGAGATTTAAATGTCTCATAATATTCTAGGCTGCCTGCAATAGGACTTAATGCCATTGCATACAAAGGATAAATACTCACATAATGTTTTTCCTTTTACTGCCTTAATCTTTTGAACAGCAAATCCCCCAAAGCCCCAAGCTAGTGTTTCTCCTAGTTTATTTTTATCTTTGTTTTTGATCCCCAGAGAGTGATGGTTTTGGCCATGTGCAGTTATTTATAATTCCATTCTAGGGTTTAAGAAAATGGGTAATTCTCCTAATACCCTTAGCTGTTCATGCATACATCTCATTCCTGTGTGGTCCTAAATGGGAAATGTACACATCAGGTTACTTTAATTGGTTATTTTGGGAGTTGAACATTTTAAACACTACATGCTATTTTCATGTTTCTATTTTGTTCATGCCATATGCATGTGATCCTTTATTCATTTCTTTTTATAAGTTTAGAGAATCTGAAAATCTCCTTTGTACACTTAAATTAAAAATTACACATACTATGCTAATTATTTCTGGCACAATTATAAGACTTATAAACCTTTTTATTAAACTTCATTTTATTTTACCTTTATATATATAAAACAGAAAATGCCCCATATATATATTAAATGTATTTATTTTTATTTTATTTTATTTTAGGGTCATTACAACCAGGCAGTTGCATGGGTGTTGAAGTAATAGGAATTTAATAGTGGGTATTATATTTCCATTTGTCAACTTTCAATTCAGTTCATTTGTATACGTTAATTGATAAACATTTTATTAATCATATTAAATGCACAAATTTATCATTGTAGATACTTATAACATTATTTAGCATATGTTCTTACAATATTAGAAAGGTTATGTGTTACCATTTCATTTTACTAATAAGGCTCCCACTAGTCTTTTATGTTTCTCCAAACCCTAAGATGAAACATAGAAGTCTTTCGACTTCACTAGTGGGTTTAGGACTCGTTAGTCTTGGTATTTTGACCTTGAGTTTTCTCAACAAATCATAGCCCCACAAACGATGGATAACACCTTATCGGTTGTATCATATACAACTCCTAATCTATTTTTCCTTGTCCTAATCTCATTTCGACCTTGAGTTTGCTCAATAAATCAAAAGAGATTATTCACTTATACCTACCACATCGCGACGACCTAAGTATAGTATATGTACCTTGAGTTTTCTCAACAAATACATATAGTTATCTTACCTCGTCTATTCAATATATTAATAATACTACACATAACATCCCTAGCTTGAGTTTGCTCAACAACTAAGGAGTATGCAAGTTATTTATTAATATATATATATATATATATGGTAGAGGACAACATTATATTGAAGATTCATAATCTTTAGTATATTATATTAAGTGATATTGACTTATGGAATAATGTAGTTCTTATGAAATACCCTTATGATTCAAGTGCCAGACACATCAGAAATCACAGTACACGTACATTTACTGTAACGACCCGCTATTTTGGACCATTCGCATCCATTATAAATGTATAGGTAGACACTCATGCCGGAATTGAATTGCTCAAAATACCGCGTTGTTAATTTAAATTTGGCAAAACTGAACATATATAGTAAATAAATAATCACAGATCACATACACAGAGTAATAAGTGCAGCGGAAATAAAAGAGATAGTAGTTCATGAAGCTACTATATAAATGTATAAGTTACATCAGAGTTAAACCAGATACAACGGAAAAGTAATACGATACATCAGATACAAATCAGAATACATCACTGGAATCATCGAATACTGGAAGCAGAATAGATGGCTGGATCTTCAAGCAAGCTCCAACTTCAAAGGTGAGTCTCGAATACTGGTACACTCAGTCTGACCCGAGCGTAAAGCAAAAACACAAGACACTCGAGTCAGGATTAACATTCTTATATTAATAAATCCAACTCAAGTGAAATAGCAATTGAAATACAAGTAACTCAAAGGATGTTGGAATAACCATCCTTTCAGGATCCGTTAAACTATCTACTATGTAGTAGTGTACGATAAGTAGATAATGCCTATAAGTAAAATAAAATATCAAAATAGTGTTAAGTCATGGCCCATTCCACCCTTAACACATTTTATTCCCAAGAGCATATACAAGACCGTAGTTTCCCCAAAACCGGAAGTCACCATAGAGCAATCCATATACTAAAGGTACAAAACAAATCGTAGTGGTCGCGTATAGGGATACAAGTATGACAAGGCACATGAGGCAATACCCAAGGTAGTGAAACTACCATTTGCCTGATCCGGACTGGTGAGAACGCATCGCCACAGCGACCGCAACACCGCGAAACAACACTCCCAAAATCAAGGGTGCACCAATCGACAACAAGTAATGAGTAGTTCGAAGAAGTGTGTTCGCTTGAGGTAGCTGACCTCCATTTGGCCCAGCACGGCTCCTGTTTTAGTCATTTCCAATTTGACACAAGTGTCAAGGCTATCCATCATCGTTTTCTTTCTTCAGTCATCACGTACATCATTCCAACCACTTCATTCTGGATCACACTCCGCGTATAGTTATTAAAGTGGTTTTCGGTTTAGACAGAGAGTATGTCCATAACCGATTCCGGTCTCTTTAATAACTTCCGTAATTATTTCACCGATTGGTCATTTAATATATTTCAAAACCAAATCAATTTCAATTCAATTAGAATTCATAAATCAACATTTCATTTGACTTTCTAAACCCATTTCCAAAATTTACGTTTCAAACTTCTAAATTTACCATTTCAAAATCTTATAATTCAATTTCAATCTCTATTTAAAACAATTCAAATATTGATTCAAGTTTGCAAATAAGTTTCCTTTCAAATCATTTGAATTAATATACTTTAACATTCAAATCAATTTCAAATTCATTTATCGATTTCATTCAATATTTATTAAGTTAATTTGCCATTCAAAACAATTTCTATTAAATTTCCAATTCATTAAATCTATTATTTAAATTTAACTTCATTATATCAAACCTTACAAATTTGAATTAAATTAAATTAAATTCATCAACTCAATTCCTTTAAATTTCAAGTCTTACATTAATTTCAATAAATTGCATTTTATTTCTTGTTAAAGAAATTCAATTTCACTTATTTACTTACTTAAATAATTTTCCAAAACTTGATTAATAAAGAAAACTCCATTTCAATTATTTACGAAGTAAATTCACTTATTCAAAAGTCCAATTTTACTTATTAAAGAATTTAATTCAATTTAATCATTAAATAATTCAATCTTATTTAATTATTAAATAATTCAAAACTTAATTATTAAATAATTTCAAACTTAATTATAATTTCAAACTTAATTATTAAATCATTTCAAACTTAATTCAATCATTTCTCAAATTAAACAACATTCTTTCATTAATTACATTGTTAATCTTTTGTTTCAGATAATTAAATATTAACATTTTCCTTTCATCAAAATTCAAATTTCAACTTCTTTTCAAAACCATATTCTTTATTCAAATAAAATCTTCGTTTTATTTTTAAATCAAATTATTGACCAATCGGGTTTATTAAATTTTCTATCCTAAGTCAAAGTTCAATTTGGGTATTTATTATTTCAACCCGATTCCAATTCAATTCAAAATCATAACATAGCAAAGGGAACTTGCAGTGTGATAACTGGGATGGTGTCAAAGTAAATAAACAAGCAATAACAACAATCAATATCAATCCAATAATCAATTCAAATAATCCCGAAATAACCGTATTAATTCACATTCTTATTTGTGCGAATTAATATAATTATTTCTAGAATCTACACTATCATTTCATGTAGATTAAAGATTATTACACTAATTATTCATACGGTTCTTCACTTATCATTCGATTTCAATTTTAACACTACAACAATTAATCCAATATACGTTCAATGGTTCAAAGTGTAATCACTGTTTTACATGTCAATTAATTTAACAATTAAAAGGGGTCATATTCAACTAATCAAATTCAACATATATGTCGATTCAAATTTTTAATTCTCCTACGTCAAATTTACTTGCATAATATTTATCACTTTATACATTACAATTTAGCATTCAATATAAACAATCAAACAATCAATATCAACCAAACTGAATTATCATTGTATAAATAACAGATAGTGGTGTCAGATGTCACAGGTGAACTGATACAGGTAATAGAATATATAACAGTGTAATTAATTAACAGCAGCATATTTCAATGGTCGTTTCAATTGAAATCAAATTTAATAAATAAAAGAATGTTAATCGTGAGTGAGTGCTCATCTTTCGAGGCTAGAGAGGATAAACAATGAAGTTGAATAACGAATTCATGCACGAGTTTCGAAGCAAGACACGATGGACTCGAGTTCGACGACGAAGCTGATAAATAGAGTTTGATGGAAACAAATAAGAATCATCTTGATATAAATGAAACAGTATAACATTATATCCATATATACATCTTCTCCAATAATTAATATAAAATTTAAGATGAATATTAAAATATATATGTATAATTAAAATCATTGTTTATATTTAAAACACATATAAACTAATATATATAAATATCACATACATATTATATTCCAAAATCATATATTAATTTTATAAACATAAAAGAAAAAGAACTCTCTCTATATATAAAAATGCATATATATTATGTATTAAAACTATTTCAGATTATATCATACTTTTAACCAAAATATAATAAAATCTGTATAGACATATCTATATAACCCGAAATACTGCCATTCATTATATAACTATAGACATCATTCTCAGCAAAACAAAATGACCAGACAACCGCTTATACAAATAGTATTTATATATTACTATTTAAACTGTTCCATAGTTCCAACATAACTTATGCACACAGCTTACGAAGACTAATCTACCAAAGAGCATGCAAAACTAGCAGTTTCATATATATAGACAAAATATATATAAGTAACTAAATATACAAATGTCATATATACACACGCACCTATTATTATACACTTTAGAAACGTTGGTTATAAAATGTATCTGTACTACCGTATGAACAACATATATATAAAACGTTATTTGTTTAAATGTATATATATACACGCCTTTAAAATTTAACACAGCATACGAAACATATAAACTGAACTCATATACCAATATATGGTGCCTGGAATTGATATTAAACATATGATAATATATGCCCACACATAAAAAAATAGGCTGGCAATAAATTATACTGTATACCCAAAACTGAAATAGTAAAACCCATACAAATACAGATCTGCATATATAGCTTTTCAAATCAAATGTATACACGTACTCTATAAAATCTGAAAACTGCAAACAATTTATACTTGAAATAGTATTATATTTATAAGATATATATATACACGTTATATATATAACAAATCAAAATACATATACATTTAATATATGACAGAAAATTTGCATAGGCTCAGATGGAAAAATCAAAACAAGGCAAAATGTACACCTTAATAAAAAAACAAGCTGGCTGACATGGCTCGAGAAGAGAAGGGGATGCAGACTTTCTCGGCTAAAGCTTTGGGATGGAGAGGGGGAGAGAACATGTGGAAGACGGAGGGCTGGGTGGTTCGGCTCGGAGGCGGAAGGTGAGGCTGCGTGAGTGGGAGAGCGCGGATGGGGTTTGGCACTTGCCGAGGTTGGCGCGGGGTTTGGGCTGACGATGGATGAAGTTTGAGTCCGGTTTCTGCTGAGGTGGCCGAGGCGGCGTTCGGTGGTGAGGTGGGTTCGTGCTCAGTTGGGCTTATGGCGGTGGACGGTCGCTGCTCGTGCAGTGGGGTCGGGTTTGCTGGGCTTGTGCTGGCTGTGAGAGGTGGTTGCGGAGAAGTGAAGTCGAACAGTGGTAGCTCGCATTCGATGGTGGGAGGTTGCAGGCGGAGGATGCCTAGGCAAGGCCGAGGAGTGGAAGGCTACATGCGGAGGAAAGTCGGGGCTTGGAATGGCGAGGCCGAAATATCTTTGCTTCATTCATTTTTTTTAGAACGCATGCAGATTGTTGGGAAGAGAAACAATGAAGCCATTGGTGGTATGCTTCAGGTGGAAAGGGATTTACATGGAAATGAGAGGAGGGGCCAGAGGCATCAGTAACAAAAGTATGAACGTGAGGATAAGAGGTGAAGGGTTATTTTGTTTTGAAATGAGTGTGGACAAGTATTGGTAAATATTAATTTTTTTGAAACTGCCAACTAAAAAGAAAAGCAAATGCCACTGGAAATGAATCCAAGGAGACAATAAAAGCTGGAGTCCGTTGGAATTCACACGGTAGGATATTGAAAGGTCAAAGAAATGAAAAGTCGTACTGATACGATTAACCGATACTGTAGATTTACTTGTGAATCGGCTTCACAACACAGCACTGTAGAGATCAGCATGACGTGATGCTCAAAACGGTCTACATATATTAGTGGCACGATTGGATTTATAAAATTCAAAATTTTATACTAGCAGAAAATGCATGAAAATCGTAGAAAATTAAGATCGACGGAGCTAAAGAAGTCCGAATTTTGAAAAACGACAAACTGACATCTTGCTTAGAAGATGGTTTAGAATTTTTCTATGTAAAAATATTTTGGTTTTGAAAACATTTTATTTTCATCAATTACTAACTGATTAAATTGAAGTAAATTTTCGCGCGAAATAAACTTTCATATTTTCGGACGAAAATTTACCAGTTGCTATGTTTAACTAGACGCATTTCAAATATCAAAATTATATTTCAAAATTTTATCGCTTAAAATTTCGCAAAATTTTAACTAATAACGTTATTAAAACCCGGTTAAATTTACGGGTTGTTACACTCTCCCCCACTCAAAACTTTTCATCCTCGAAAAGGAACGAGGTAGGAGAATAGAAACAACCAGAAAGAAAACAGATTTGAAATACAAAATACAATTAATTTAAACCATATAAATTCAAATTAAAGTTAATTGATATTCAATAATTGATTTAATCCATTTGATTTAACTAAAATCAATCTCAACTATTTCTAAATTCATTATCTTATTATCCAATTATCTTAAATTTACAATTTCTAAAACCATAAATTTGAATAGTCTTTTATTATAATCATATATTTTTTCAGCAATTTAAATTCTTCTTTATTCCAAATTATTGTTAAATTTATTCTACTTAATATATCTAATCACATATATTTAACCCATATAAATTAATTTAAACCATAAAAGTTCCGATTTAAATTAATTTATATTTACCAATTGCTTTTAAATTTAAGGTATTTCATAAGTTGATCAAATTTCAATTTATTAATTCTTTCAAACAAATTTATTAATTCTTAACTGAGTTTACTTATTATCCTATCTAACTCTATTAACATCTTTATAATCAAAATTTAGTGTATAACATTTATTATAAACACTTAAATTTTAATTATAAATTCAATTTATCTTATATATTATCCAAATACATATTCAACTTCTGAATGATTTAGGTAAGTTGTATTAGAATGCAGTTGAACAATATACAAATAAAATTTTCCCAATTCAATTATTCAA
Source organism: Allium fistulosum (assembly GCA_030737815.1). Classification (NCBI taxonomy): domain Eukaryota; kingdom Viridiplantae; phylum Streptophyta; class Magnoliopsida; order Asparagales; family Amaryllidaceae; genus Allium; species Allium fistulosum. The sequence continues at coordinate 821,339,417 of CM060907.1, read as the reverse complement.
GTTTAAATATTTATCCCAAATTTTGGTTTTATTTATAATTAAAATCATCCTTTAACAAAATTTAAGAATTAGATTTCCGATTAACTTTAAACAACTTAGAGATTTATATAATATATTTATATCAAATCAAATTAAATTTTAAAATAAGATACCTATATATATGTGAATCAAAATATACTGAAGAAATTCAATTCAAAATATATATTTTTTTTTCTCAAAACAAAACCGTAGCAAAGCTACAGAATGGTTTCTCCACTTCGAAACTCGAAAATGAATGTCGATGATGCAGCCGTCATCACCGAAATTATTTCCCAGCGAAAAAATAGGAGAGCACTGATTCAAACATTTAAAATTCTTTGAAATGATTTCAATTTGAAAATATTTAAAACTATACACCTAAAACTTTCAAATCAAAGTTGGAAATCACCGGAAATTAAATTCTCAAATTCTGATTTAAATTCATTTGAATTCCAAATTAAAATTTTAAACCATGTTCTATAATTTCATTAATTTATCATATTAGAATAATCAATGGTTTTCCAAACAATAAATGAAAATCAAATATTATCATTTTTGACAACAGATTCATTAACAATTTAATTTCATAATATAATCTTACAAAACTTTATTTTATTTACCAAAGTTGAAAACGAAATTGTGTCAGTTTGCTCTGCTCAAGTGTTTTGGAAATCCTATCGATAGCGTTGATCAGACGAATCGATCGGAAACCCAAATCAACATCAACAACTCAAACAACACAATATATAAAACATTTTTATATAAATTTACAAATACACTTCCTTGCTCGATGATACAAGAATGGATTCAAAGCAAGGATAGAGATTCAAATTTGATGGACTCAAACAAAGAGAATTTTGATTCGAGAATAAGTTTGAAACAGAAGATAAGATAATTCAATTACCACAATCGAGAGATGGATGAGTTTATTTAATTCACGGGCAACCTTAACCGGGTCGTCCGTAACTTCAAGAATAGGATCGATGCTGAATTTCAAGGCAAATCGACACTCGATCTCAAGATATGGAATTCAGGTATAACATGGAATAGATAGCATCATAAACCGAGGGTACAGAAATCTCCGGTAAATCAATGCCAATTGTAAAGAAGTTTCACCCCTTTACAAATCATTCGAAGTTTTGGCGAGACCGCCGATTCATTATAAGGGTCATTCGAAGTGGAGCTATGTGATGCTCCAGAATTGAATGAAGACAAATAGTGAGGGACACGAATGAATTTTTGGAACCGTAGGGAACGTTCCAAAATTCAAAGAAATCGAGTCAAAAGGGAGAGATTCAACTCGAATGAAAGTGATTCTGTAAATACATTTACCCTATATGCTAAGTTTTGCCTAGAGCTACCAAAGCTCTGATACCAACTTTAACGACCCGCTATTTTGGACCATTCGCATCCATTATAAGTGTATAGGTAGACACTCATGCCGGAATTGAATTGCTCAAAATACCGCGTTGTTAATTTAAATTTGGCAAAACTGAACATATACAGTAAATAAATAATCACAGATCACAGACACAGAGAAATAAGTGTAGCGGAAATAAAAGAGATAGTAGTTCATGAAGCTACTATATAAATGTATAAGTTACATCAGAGTTAAACCAGATACAACGGAAGAGTAATACGATACATCAGATACTAATCAGAATACATCACTGGAATCATCGAATACTGGAAGCAGAATAGATGGCTGGATCTTCAAGCAAGCTCCAACTTCAAAGGTGAGTCTCGAATACTGGTACACTCAGTCTGACCCGAGTGTAAAGCAAAAACACAAGACACTCGAGTCAGGATTAACATTCTTATATTAATAAATCCAACTCAAGTGAAATAGCAATTGAAATACAAGTAACTCAAAGGATGTTGGAATAACCATCCTTTCAGGATCCGTTAAACTATCTACTATGTAGTAGTGTACGATAAGTAGATAATGCCTATCAGTAATATAAAATATCAAAATAGTGTTAAGTCATGGCCCATTCCACCCTTAACATATTTTATTCCCAAGAGCATATACAAGACCGTAGTTTCCCCAAAACCAGAAGTCACCAGAGGGCAATCCATATACTAAAGGTACAAAACAAATCGTAGTGGTCGCGTATAGGGATACAAGTATGACAAGGCACATGAGGCAATACCCAAGGTAGTGAAACTACCGTTTGCCTGATCCGGACTAGTGAGAACGCATCGCCGCAGCTACCGCAACACCGCGAAACAACACTCCCAAAATCAAGGGTGCACCAATCGACAACAAGTAATGAGTAGTTCGAAGAAGTGTGTTCGCTTGAGGTAGCTGACCTCCATTTGGCCCGGCACGGCTCCTGTTTTAGTCATTTCCAATTTGACACAAGTGTCAAGGCTATCAATTATCGTTCTCTTTCTTCAGTCATCACGTACATCATTCCAACCACTTCATTCTGGATCACACTCCGCGTATAGTTATTAAAGTGGTTTTCGGTTTAGACAGAGAGTATGTCCATAACCGATTCCGGTCTCTTTAATAACTTCCGTAATTATTTCACCGATTGGTCATTTAATATATTTCAAAACCAAATCAATTTCAATTCAATTAGAATTCGTAAATCAACATTTCATTTGACTTTCTAAACCCATTTCCAAAATTTACGTTTCAAACTTCTAAAGTTACCATTTCAAAATCTTATAATTCAATTTCAATCTCTATTTAAAACAATTCAAATATTGATTCAAGTTCGCAAATAAGTTTCCTTTCAAATCATTTGAATTAATATACTTTAACATTCAAATCAATTTCAAATTCATTTATCGATTTCATTCAATATTTATTAAGTTAATTTTCCATTCAAAATAATTTCTATTAAATTTCCAATTCATTAAATCTATTATTTAAATTTAACTTCATTATATCAAACCTTACAAATTTGAATTAAATTAAATTAAATTCATCAACTCAATTCCTTTAAATTTCAAGTCTTACATTAATTTCAATAAATCGCATTTTATTTCTTGTTAAAGAAATTCAATTTCACTTATTTACTTATTTAAATAATTTTCCAAAACTTGTTTAATAAAGAAAACTCCATTTCAATTATTTACGAAGTAAATTCACTTATTCAAAAGTCCAATTTTACTTATTAAAGAATTTAATTCAATTTAATCATTAAATAATTCAATCTTATTTAATTATTAAATAATTCAAAACTTAATTATTAAATAATTTCAAACTTAATTATAATTTCAAACTTAATTATTAAATCATTTCAAACTTAATTCAATCATTTCTCAAATTAAACAAAATTCTTTCTGTGACGACCCGGAATTTTTGAGCATTTGAAATTGGAATATTTAATTAATTTTAAATATTCAGAGATTAATTATTAACTTAAATTTCAAATATCGCTGTTTATTGGGTGATTTAATTATTAAATTTAATTTATTTGAAGTTGGATAAAATAGTAAATCTGGTATTCTAAGCTAACTAAAAATATCTTGAAGGCTTATAAAATTCATATTGATAATACTGAAGGTAATAGAACTTGTAAAATTGAAATTATATCGTTGAATCGATATTTAAAAATAGCCTTCCGATATTTAAAAATAGCCTTCCGAGGCACAGTCTCGGATTTCAACGAAACCAGTTCCATTGGATCCGTAATATTGTATTATTACCGGATTTCAAATTTCATAGTTTTCGGAGCTATCGTGTGATCGTACGGAATATAAACGCCAAGAGAATAATTAACCGATTTAAATATCTTTATTTGATTTAAAAATCAAATCAGCAGCCACTCTTACTTTTCGTGTGAGCCATGCCTCCTATCTTTCAAATCTCGTACCCCTTCTCTTCTCTAAGAAGCTATCAAACTAAAATATCTATCGTTCGAAATAATGGCCGAGCAGTAATCTCCTCTTCAAAATTACGCCTTCTCCTTACCAATCCATTCTCTTCTGCTTAAAGTGAAAACGAATTTCCTTTCTTCCTCTATTCGAAAACAACGAAAGAAAGAAAAACTACACCCTTCTCTTTATTCAGTTCGAACCAACCCCTCATCCCTTCGTTCTTTTCAATTTCGATTTCGAACTGCCTTCGTTCACGAGAGGAGCATCACGAGCGACAAGGTCGCGGCTGTTGGCGACTCCGTTCTGGTTCGTGGAAGAGGATTTAACTTAAAATCGCGCCGGTGATTTAAAATCGAATCACCCCCAGTCAAAATCGTAATGCTTTAAAATCCCTCTTCCTTATGTTCAAATCGATTTCGTTCACGAAAAAAAAAGAGGAATCAAATCGCGATTTTCTTGGGTGCTGCGAGTTTTGAGACACTCGAGTCGAGCTAGGGTTCGCGAGGCAAGAAATTAGAGCTCGATTTTTTTGGAATAGCCGAGTTCGTTCGAAGAGACAACAATCGACTGGGAAGGGGATATCGATGTCGAGTCGAAGCGATGGGAGGGGAGGGCCAGAGCGCGTTCGTTATCGAGGTCAGGGGGACGAGCAGCTCAGGCTGGGTTCGATTCCGATGGGTGTCGCGAGCTCGCGGCAGGGGACTCGAAGAGGTCGCGTTGGTGTTGAGCTGGGGACGCTCGAGTTTTTGGGCAAGGCGGATTCGATTCCAGTGAGGTATTCCATACTTTCATTTTAATTAAATATATAAGTAATTATCTGCATTTGTAAGAAAAATAATAATATATATAAATAATGCATTCAAATTTACAGTTAAGGCAGACAATAGCTATGTTTAATCAAGTAAATATATTTATACACATATGTACATTTTGAATTCACTTGGTTATTTTCAGTAGTGTGTACGGAAGATTTCCGAATTGATTATTTTTGTAACTCCAAATTAATTTATTTTAGGAGAAATTGGTTTAAATAAACTAGGTTACTTTTCGGAAGTTAGCTTTAAAATTTTAATAGGTTGTTAAATAAAATCTATGGGAATTAATTATCCAATTTAATTACATATTAATAAATTCCGTAATATTTCTACAAGGTCTAAAATCCTGAAGGAAATAAGCTGGGTTGGATCGATTTGCAAATAAAAGGAAAGGTGAGTTAATCTCACTCGGTTGAATTTTGATTAAATTTAAATGGATAAATTTAAATCATTGATTGGATGATTGCATTGATTGATGTGCTATATATATAGTAGTATATAGCAATATATACATATTGGCATATGTATATATTGGAATTGTTGATATTCCCGCATTATATAGCGGATGAGACCCTATGCGCCGCATAATAGCGGATGATATTTATTTAAATCCCATATACCGCGATATTCCACCTCGAAGTGGAATTGGTATTGTGCTAACGTCTGTGGATGCAGGGAAACAGGTTGGAGGGATCCAACTGGATTCCTCAAAATATTTAATTTTGTTTAAATATTCTGTGATATGATTGTTGATATCCTGTGATGATTTATATCTGATAATCTGGTTGGATTGAATTTCCCAGTATAATGAGTTATCAAAAGCAATTGAATTGAATTTTGGAAAGAAATAAAAGAGTAAAATTTAAGTTTAATAATTCTAGTGAATTCGAATAAATTAAATAAGGAATTGTAAAAGAAATAAAGAAATTTCTTAATTCGAACAAATATGGGAAAAGAGGATTTTGAATTTAATAGTGAAGAAATAAATCTTTAACTAAAGTGATATTATTTAAAAATATAAAAGAATTGATTTTATTGAAATTTAAAGATTTAATTTAATTAAAATATTAATTGAAGAAGTTTGAAAATCCGAAATTGGTATTTTAGTTAAAAAAGGGTTTTAACTCATAATAAGGAAATAAAAGATGAAAGTTAATGTATTTGAAATAATTGAAGTAAATAGGGAAATTTACTTCAAAGTAAAGTAAAATGGAAATCAATTGGAAATTGATTTAAGTGTTTAAAAACTTGGATTTTTAAAAGAGAAATGAGATTTTGGAGATATAAACTGGGTTTATAAAGTAAAATAAATATCATTGGATATTTGAAAATATAAATTCAAGGTAGGAATTTATAAAGGGATATGAATTGGTTTAAAAATAAATGTTGATTTATTTTTAAAAGATGGGAATGAGAAGTGTATTTCTCTGGATAGCCAAGTACGTTTTCAAAGCAATTTTAAATATAAGTTAAATGTTCTAATTTGTGTTTTTAAAAGCATGTTTCAGAAAATTGATTATTTCTAAAGGTAAATTTCCAAAGTAGTATTTTCAAAAATCTATTATTGTAGTAATTATATAAAAGTGATTTGCTATTATGTTTTAAAAGGAGAAATTTAGTTTTATATTTATAAAGTGGTTTATTTTAAAGTATATATTTTTAATAAAGTATTAAAGTAGTTTGATTTCAATGTTATAAAAGATATTTAAAATAAAGTGTTTTTAAATTATTTTAAAATTAAAAGTATTTTGTACTTGGTGATTCAGTGGAAATAATTATTTGGGAAATGTATTCCGTAAGCGGAAACTGTTTTGAAATTGTTTTCAAATGAGCTTTGAAAATTTGGAAATATATCTTGGAAAGATATTTGGGCAAATAAATAATGTGGGAAATTATTTATTGTGTGATGGTTGCTTGTGGATGTTAATTGATAGTTAAATAACCGACTATCAATATTGGCCAAATGCGTTGATCGTTTCGAAGAGACCGGGATCGAGTTTCCGTATACCGGGATTCTAGGTCTGGAGACTCGAATACCACTTCGATTCGGTTTGTACGTTTCGTGTAACGTGTTCGGAGTCGAAGATGGAGCTGTGAAGTGCAAGGGCTAGTCGCTACTAATCCTGAGGATATTTCCAAAATGGATGTAGTAGGAATAGTGCCTTCGGTTCCGTTCGGACCCGGGACGGACTTGTATGGACGAATGCTTTCGTGACATCGTCAGGTGGACGATGGGCATTCTAAGGGATATGTGCTATAAAGGTATCGTTTAGCCTCGAGCCTCATCAACCGGGAATGACTGAAAATCAGGGGTTATGCAGCAAGGCTTCGTGGGTAGCCCCCACTTGAGAGTAAGGTCATCCCTGTCTAGATGTCCCTTTTATTTCGTCTTAGTGTTGCGGTTGCTGATCCCAACCGTGGGGTGATTTTACTTGGAATTATCCAGTAAGGGATGATTCCGGTCTTGTGTTGCAGGGGAGCGGGCGTACTCCTCGGTACTGTGATCTAGGCCACGTACTGTGACAGGTGGTACCCCAGTACCTAGTCATTCGTTGGAAATCCATTCTCCCTACGTGCCTGTACGGTTTTGATTGTGCCCAACTATTGTTGAAATGTGAGATGCAAGCATTTCAGCTAGATTCTATTTTACTTTCTGTAGACACTATTATAATATCAGAGGATTTTGATATAAAGTGTTTTAGCTATCGTAAGGTAAAAACCCGACATGTTTATTTGTGGCGTGGTCTTACGAGATGCTTTTGTTTTCAAAGGATTTTGAAACTTTAATAATCAATTTGAGTGTGATTTTCTCACGCTGGTTTTCCAGACTGACTCGGGTATTGTTTTATATGATGCTCGGGTCAGACCGAGTATTATAGGTTACAGGATATGATGCTGTGGAGCTCAGGAGACGAGCTGGATGACGATACGTACTCACGTACTTGTTATTATTTTTCCGCTGTGTATTCAGTTGTATGTTATGGATGTTGATGTACTCTGATGATGTATTCTGATGATGTATTATATAAACAGATATAGTTTTGATTTGTGTAAAGACCTGTTAATATATATTATATTTTATTCCGCTGCGATGGTTAGATTCTGATGTTGTTTTTTTTATTTTTCTTCTTCTACCTCTTCTTCTTAACTAAAATGGTTCGATTTTCCGGGTCTGGAAACTCGGGTCGTTACACATTCATTAATTACATTGTTAATCTTTTGTTTCAGATAATTAAATATTAACATTTTCCTTTCATCAAAATTCAAATTTCAACTTCATTTCAAAACCATATTCTTTATTCAAATAAAATCTTCGTTTTATTTTTAAATCAAATTATTGACCAATCGGGTTTATTAAATTTTCTATCCTAAGTCAAAGTTCAATTTTGGGTATTTGTTATTTCAACCTTATTCCAATTCAATTCAAAATCATAGCATAGCAAAGGGAACTTGCAGTGTGATAACTGGGATGGTGTCAAAGTAAATAAACAAGCAATAACAACAATCAATATCAATCCAATAATCAATTCAAATAATCCCGAAATAACCGTATTAATTCACATTCTTATTTGTGCGAATTAATATAATTATTTCTAGAATCTACACTATCATTTCATGTAGATTAAAGATTATTACACTAATTATTCATACGGTTCTTCACTTGTCATTCGATTTCAATTTTAACACTACAACAATTAATCCAATATACGTTCAATGGTTCAAAGTGTAATTATCACTATTTTACATGTCAATTAATTTAACAATTAAAAGGGGTCATATTCAACTAATCAAATTCAACATATATGTCGATTCAAATTTTTAATTCTCCTACGTCAAATTTACTTGCATAATATTTATCACTTTATACATTACAATTTAGCATCCAATATAAACAATCAAACAATCAATATCAACCAAACTGAATTATCATTGTATAAATAACAGATAGTGGTGTCAGATGTCACAGGTGAACTGATACAGGTAATAGCATATATAACAGTGTAATTAATTAACAGCAGCATATTTCAATTGTCGTTTCAATTGAAATCAATTTTAATAAATAAAAGAACGTTAATCGTGAGTGAGTGCTCACCTTTCGAGGCTTGAGAGGATAAACAATGAAGTTGAATAACGAATTCATGCACGAGTTTCGAAGCAAGACACGATGGACTCGAGTTCGACGACGAAGCTGATAAATAGAGTTTGATGGAAACAAATAAGAATCATCTTGATATAAATGAAACAGTATAACATTATATCCATATATACATCTTCTCCAATAATTAATATAAAATTTAAGACGAATATTAAAATATATATGTATAATTAAAATCATTGTTTATATTTAAAACACATATAAACTAATATATATAAATATCACATACATATTATATTCCAAAATCATATATTAATTTTATAGACATAAAAGAAAAAGAACTCTCTATATATATATAAAAATGCATATCTATTATGTATTAAAACTGTTTCAGATTATATCATACTTTTAACCAAAATATAATAAAATCTGTATAGACATATCTATATAACCCGGAATACTGCCATTCATTATATAACTATAGACATCATTCTCAGCAAAACAAAATGACCAGACAACCGCTTATACAAATAGTATTTATATATTACTATTTAAACTATTCCATAGTTCCAACATAACTTATGCACACAGCTTACGAAGACTAATCTACCAAAGAGCATGCAAAACTAGCAGTTTCATATATATAGACAAAATATATATACGTAACTAAATATACAAATGTCATATATACACACGCACCTATTATTATACACTTTAGAAACGTTGGTTATAAAATGTATCAGTACTACCGTATGAATAACATATATATATAACGTTATTTGTTTAAATGTATATATATACACGCCTTTAAAACTTAACACAGCATACGAAACATATAAACTGAACTCATATACCAATATATGGTGCCTGGAATTGATATTAAACATATGATAATATATGCCCACACATAAAAAAATAGGCTGGCAATAAATTATACAGTATACCCAAAACTGAAATAGTAAAACCCATACAAATACAGATCTGCATATATAGCTTTTCAAATCAAATGTATACACGTACTCTATAAAATCTGAAAACTGCAAACAATTTATACTTGAAATAGTATTATATTTATAAGATATATATATACACGTTATATATATAACAAATCAAAATACATATACATTTAATATATGACAGCAAATGTGCATAGGCTCAGATGGAAAAATCAAAACAAGGCAAAATGTATACCTTAATAAAAAAACAAGCTGGCTGACATTGCTCGAGAAGAGAAGGGGATGCAGACTTGCTCGGCTAAAGCTTTGGGATGGAGAGGGGGAGAGAACATGTGGAAGACGAAGGGCTGGGTGGTTCGGCTCGGAGGCGGAAGGTGAGGCTGCGTGAGTGGGAGAGCGCGGATGGGGTTTGGCACTTGCCGAGGTTGGCGCGGGTTTTGGGCTGACGATGGATGAAGTTTGAGTCCGGTTTCTGCTGAGGTGGCCGAGGCGGCGTTCGGTGGTGAGGTGGGTTCGTGCACAGTTGGGCTTATGGCGGTGGACGGTCGCTGCTCGTGCAGTGGGGTCGGGTTCGCTGGGCTTGTGCTAGCTGTGAGAGGTGGTTGTGGAGAAGTGAAGTCGAACAGTGGTAGCTCGCATTCGATGGTGGGAGGTTGCAGGCGGAGGATGCCTAGGCAAGGCCGAGGAGTGGAAGGCTACACGTGGAGGAAAGTCGGGGCTTGGAATGGCGAGGCCGAAATATCTTTGCTTCATTCATTTTTTTTAGAACGCATGCAGATTGTTGGGAAGAGAAACAATGAAGCCATTGGTGGTATGCTTCAGGTGGAAAGGGATTTACATGGAAATGAGAGGAGGAGCCAGAGGCATCAGTAACAAAAGTATGAACGTGAGGATAAGAGGTGAAGGGTTATTTTGTTTTGAAATGAGTGTGGACAAGTATTGGTAAATATTAATTTTTTTGAAACTGCCAACTAAAAAGAAAAGCAAATGCCACTGGAAATGAATCCAAGGAGACAATAAAAGCTGGAGTCCATTGGAATTCACACGGTAGGATATTGAAAGGTCAAAGAAATGAAAAGTCGTACCGATACGATTAACCGATACTGTGGATTTACTTGCGAATCGGCTTCACAACACAGCACTGTAGAGATCAGCATGACGTGATGCTCAAAACGGTCTACATATATCAGTGGCACGATTGGATTTATAAAATTCAAAATTTTATACTAGCAGAAAATGCATGAAAATCGTAGAAAATTAAGATCGACGGAGCTAAAGAAGTCCGAATTTTGAAAAACGACAAACTGACATCTTGCTTAGAAGATGGTTTAGAATTTTTCTATGTAAAAATATTTTGGTTTTGAAAACATTTTATTTTCATCAATTACTAACTGATTAAATTGAAGTAAATTTTCGCGCGAAATAAACTTTCATATTTTCGGACGAAAATTTACCAGTTGCTATGTTTAACTAGACGCATTTCAAATATCAAAATTATATTTCAAAATTTTATCGCTTAAAATTTCGCAAAATTTTAACTAATAACGTTATTAAAACCCGGTTAAATTTATGGGTTGTTACATTTACGTATGTATTTATTCCTTAAGTCTATTTGGGTTTCTTTAATGTTCCACCTTTAGTTTATAGACTTATATTATATAAAAATATTATATAACTTTTATATTTAAATTAACTTATATAATAATCTTATGCATAACATTTTATTAATTAAATCTTATTTAATTATTTTTAATTAATTAACTCTTTAATTAATTTTAAATTAGTATTTTAATACAACTTTTATATTGGACATATCTATTATAACCTTTATAGTGTGTACTATAACCTTTATAGTATAACACATATATCTTATATATGCGTATTTTTTATTTAATTAATTAATCTTTAATTTATTTATTTAATTAAACAATTTTAGTTAAATTATATCAATTTCAAAATTTATCTTTTTTTAGCAAAGCTAGCGGGGTTGGCTGGTCCCCTGCCAGTTTTATTCAAGGAATAAAGTGAAAAAAGGTGATTATGAACAAGCTCATAATCACAAGCAAAACACAGAGATAAAAAAAAGCGACAGTAAAGGCAACAAGAGAAGAAGAAAAGACAAAACAAGACAAACAACACAAATATGGACTACATCCATATTTCCCTATGAAGATTAGTGAAAGCATGTTTACTTGTCCTCATCGCATGCTCAATTGCATGCTATAGACATGTCCATAAAACAAAACAAAAACACCTTCTCCTGTTATCAAAGCACCGCAAATTCCTTTCCTCCCAAACAAACTTTAAGTATTTTTTGACTACGTTAAACAAAACAGCTCCATCTTCATGTAACAACCATGTTGTTAACTACTTAATTAATTAAATTTAATTAGGAAAAATTAATGCTAAATGATGATTTGTGAAATTAAATTTAGCATTTGGGAATAATTTTTTTGATTTAATTAAGAAATGAGTTTCATTTTAAAAAAAATCTCAATTTAAATTTGAAATATTAGTAAATCAATTGATTAGTTTTGATAATTTGGATTAGAGGTTAATATTATGATTTATTGTTTTAAAATTAGAGTTTTTAATTTGACATTTGATTTTGATAAAATTTAGAATTCAATGTTTATTTTGTTTAGTGTTAATGGGTATGTTTAAGTGACAAAACAAAGCCAAAACAATTTGTAACACTTCTTTTATAGAATTTGCCACACTTGTTATTGGGTTTTGAACCATACCCACTTGGCCCATGAAAATTGGAATAAGTTGAGAAATACTATACGTACATTCTCATTCTCCTTCTCAAATCAGAAAATAAAATTTCATCTTCTCCAAAACCATAGAATCTAAATCAACCAAAATTAAGAACAAAACAAAGGGCTTTTGATTAATCCAAATAGTGTAAGTGTTCTAAACTACATCTAGGGAGATTTTGATCTCGTTTTAATCTTGTTAATTGCTGGTTGGTTTTCAATTTTTGGATTTTTAGGCAATTTTTGTGAGGCTAAGGATTTATAAGGCTTGGATGAAGATCTAGCAAGCTATAGAAGGATAAAGGTGAGTTGAACACTCACCCTACTATCTTTAATCCATTTATATAATTTTTATTTGATGTTAGGATTGAGTTAGATAGTTTGTTGATTGAATTGAATAATTAGTTGATTGAACTGCTTGCAATATGGTTGTAAACTTGAGTGATTGTTCGAATTGTTGTTTGCTGAAAATTATTTAAGAAAATCGTTGTAGTAAAGCAACGATATCTTTGTGTAAAATGATTCGCATTAGTTCAATCTTTTTGTGTTGGAAAGATATTTCAATAATCTACAAGTTTTATGTTGATCATTTTTCGAAATACCGAGTTTGAATGGGTCTAAATTAAGTGTGAAACAGAGGTTATAGAACAGCCATATCAATTTTTCTTAGTTGATAGCTGATAGTAAAATGGACATAACTTTTTATATATTAATCCAATTATATTGAATCTTTTTGCAGTAGAAAGATAATTTCCTAAGGAAGAACTTTTGTTTTAATCACTTTCTCACATTTTGAAGAATTCTAGATCAAAATCGAGTTTTTAACAAAGTCATAGTCTCTGCCATGTCAAATTATCCGAGCTAAAACATTGTTAGTAATTTAAGCATAACTTTCTCATTTCTTATCGAATTTTGATAATATATAAAAATCTGGAAAGCTTAAACTTTGTGCTAAAACTTTCATGTTGTAAGTATTCTAAAATTATGTGATTTAAAGGGTCGAAATTGCATTTTAAAACTGAAATTTGTGACTGAGTTGTAATTGGTGAAGCGGTTGAAATGACCGGTGCATTCCCGACCCATTACTTGAACCCGTTTGAGTGTTGTTGTGTTTGTAATGTTGTGCCCAGATGTTGGAGTGATTATTTTGGTAGTTGGTAATATATAATATATGTTTACAATAATAAATATATATTATAAGTTTGATTTGGTATACAGTTAAGAGTTAGAATTCTACGGAGTTAGTTCATGACCAAAATCTTGTGATAATCTAATATTTAGTCATAATGAATTCTAATGTGTTTGTGGATTTTGAATTAATTGATTCAAAGCTTTGGACTTAAATAAAGATATATCTATTTATTTATATAGATAAATATTTAGTTATAAACACCAATAATTTGGTAAGGAGAGTTTATTAAAGTTATAAATATTAAACTTGTTTTATAAATTGGCCTAGTCTCTTTTATAACTAGTTCTATCAAATATTTATATTTATATTAAGTATTACTGGTATCAATAGTTATGGATTTAAAAAAATGTTCTGTGAAATATAAATTTAATTTATTAAATAAAATGTTATGAGATTTAGAAACATGGTTTTGAAGTATAAACATAAGTTGTATTATACTAGTGTACGAATACTGAAAGGGAGTGCAGATTAAGGATCTTAAGGCTAATTTGACACTAGAGGGGGGTGAATAGTGTTTAATGGATTCTAAGACTTATATGGACTAAATTAAAATTATGACACAAACAAATGCAGAACTTAATCACAGAACAATCACAGAATCAAACACAGATGCAGATAGTAAATAAAAAGCAGTAAAAGGAAAGAACACACCAGATTTTATACTGGTTCGGAGTTACCCAACGTCCAGTCCTGCACCAAGGCAAACACCTCGTATAGATTTTTATTATACCAATGTCGAGATTACAATCCTCAATTTCTAAAGGCCTTGAGGTACCCTCTTGTCTTCAAGTCCGGGGCAAACTCTCTTGATTTACGGGACACAAGATCACCCAATTGATTTCCAAGCACAACCACACCTTATAGAGAGACTCGATAAACTTTTGATTAAAAATTGATCCTATAACTCTGAATAGCACTTTTATCTTCGAGAGAGGGCAGAGAATCAAACAAGAATGAGATTCTAATTTGATTCACTTGAGAATTCGGTAGAATTTCGGCACGATCTTAAAAATATGAAAATTTTAGAATATAGTGTTGTGGAGAAGGAGTGAAGAAAATAAGAAAATAGTTGGTTAAAAAATTCGTTTGTGAAGGCTATTTATAGACCAATAACGGTCATAACCATTCGTGAAGAGATTTAAACGAATAGACACTTCTTTTGAAAATTGAAGGATGTTCGTGGGTTTGTAAGCCACTTGTCGTAGGTTTTTAAGCTACTTGTCGTGGGTTTGTAAGCCACTAAGAAGATAGAAATGGGTTCCATCCCAAATGAAATTTGGAATGAAGATTTCCGTGCTATTATGAAGTTTTAACAAAAACTAGACACTTAACTTGAAATCTTGATCTTGATACTCTAGAGTCTTCAATCTTGATATCTCCATTCTGAATCTTGAGTCTTGAGTCTTCATACTGATCAGTCTTCAGTAATCAATACCTGCATATATATATATATATATCCTGCATAGTTCCTGCATATACATATCTATCTAGACAATAGTGTTAGTATATATTTTATAATAAGATAAGTTAAAAAGGTTGTTGTCATCAAAACCACTATCTCCAGTTCCTAACAATCTCCCCATTTTTAATGATGACAACCTTATAAAATATACTTACTACTTCGATCATACCATAACTCCCCCTTACAACAACAACTCCCCTTTACTCCAAGCCTACTATTTTATATAACTTCTCCCCTTTTGTCATCAACAAAAAAAACCTATAAACCTTGAACTTAATAGAAAATGAGATAAACAAACATATGACAAAAGGATAATAACTATGTATGAGTGATATAAAACATAGCATCCTAAATTAAATGGAATTCAAAATTTTATACACCAAAGATTGCTTTTAGAAGGATGTTCGTGGGTTTGTGAGCCACTTGTCGTAGGTTTGTAAGCTACTTGTCGTGGGTTTGTAAGCCACTAAGAAGATAGAAATGGGTTCCATCCCAAATGAAATTTGGAATGAAGATTTCCGTGCTATTATGAAGTTTTAACAAAAACTAGACACTTAACTTGAAATCTTGATCTTGATACTCTAGAGTCTTCAATCTTGATATCTCCATTCTGAATCTTGAGTCTTGAGTCTTCATACTGATCAGTCTTCAGTAATCAATACCTGCATATATATATATATATATATATATCCTGCATAGTTCCTGCATATACATATCTATCTAGACAATAGTGTTAGTATATATTTTATAATAAGATAAGTTAAAAAGGTTGTTGTCATCAAAACCACTATCTCCAGTTCCTAACAATCTCCCCCTTTTTAATGATGACAACCTTATAAAATATACTTACTACTTCGATCATACCATAACTCCCCCTTACAACAACAACTCCCCTTTACTCCAAGCCTACTATTTTATATAACTTCTCCCCTTTTGTCATCAACAAAAAAAACCTATAAACCTTGAACTTAATAGAAAATGAGATAAACAAACATATGACAAAAGGATAATAACTATGTATGAGTGATATAAAACATAGCATCCTAAATTAAATGGAATTCAAAATTTTATACACCAAAGATTGATTTTAGAAGAACATTAATTAAGATAACACTTATATACAAATTAACAAACCAATATACAATCAAGAAAGAGAAAAACAAAAAACGCTTTACGAGGACCCTTAACTATTAGTGATTTATGGACCGGACAATTTGGATAGTGGAGACAAAAGTTTCCACGTTGTTCGACCAAGTTCCCATTAGCGTCAAAAAGGACCTCTCCAACGCAAATCACGCCATCGTCTTCGTCCATATGAACATCCGGATTCGGCAGAGGATGTTCTTCTTCTTGATCCTCTTGTGGTTCTTCTAGAGGCTCTTCTTCTTCAGAATCCATGGCCTGTGATGATTCTTCGATGACAATGGGATTGGCATGGTTATCCATAAGGAAGTTTTGTAAATTCCTAAGGATTCTGCCTTGCATATCTTGTTCTCTAGCCATTTGTAGTTGACTTACTTGAATTTCCATCATCATTTGAAGCAAATCTTTCACTTCTCTTGTAATTTGATGACTCATACGTGTGTGGAACATTGAAAAGGACCAGGATGAGGAGAAGTGGGTAAAGAAGGTTCATTATTAGAAGAGGAAGCCATTAATTTACTGTTTTAGAAGTTTATTACAGAGAATAGAACAGAGAAAAGGAGTAAAAGTTGAAATATATAAATATATAACTAAATAACTAATTTTAGAGGGAAATTTAAATTTGAAAATCTCGGCCTGTATGTCAACATAGGGGGATGGGTCATGTCGACATGCCCGGTTCAACTTTTGAGTATTTATATTAATTATTAACTATACTTGTATTATTTATAATTTATATTTCAGTTAATGAACATATACCTAATTCTCTTATAAATTTAGTAAAGTTTTGTTCATTTAATGGTTTGGTTAATATATCAGCAATTTGTTTTTTCAGTATTAATATATTCAAGAGTTATGACTTCTTTACTTAGATTATCTCAAAGAAAATAATGTCTAATATCAATATGTTTTGTTCTAGCATAATGAGTTGGATTTTTAGATAGGTTTATTGCACTAGTATTATCACAATAAATTGGTGATTTAGTTATAGTTAATCCAAAATCTTTTAAAGTTTGTTGCATATATATAACTTGAGAACAAGCCAAAGCAGCAAATATATATTCTGCTTCAGCTGTTGATAAGGATACAGTGTTTTGCTTCTTACTAAACCAGGAAACTAGAGAATGTCCTAGAAAGTGACAAGTTCCACTTGTACTTTTTCAGTCTGATTTACAACCAGCGTAATCAGCATCACAATATGAAATTAAATCAAATACATCATTTTTAGGGTAAAATAAAACATAATCTAAAGTATGTTTTACATATCTTAAAATTCTTTTAACAGCTTTTAAGTGAGTTTCTTTAGGTTGAGATTGGTATCTTGCACAAAGACAGACACTATGTATGATGTCAGGACGACTTGCTGTTATATAAAGCAGCGAACCAGTCATTCCCCTATATAATTTTTAATCAACATCTTTTGATTTATATTCTTTACTTAAAGTTACATTATTTTTCATTGGAGTTGGTTTCCCACTAGAAGTGGTCAATCTAAATTTATTAATTAAATCCTTAGCATGTTTTTCTTGACTAATGAAAATTCCTTTATCTAATTGTTTGATTTGAAGTCCTAAGAAGAAACTTAGTTCTCCCATATGACTCATTTCAAATTCTTTAGTCATTATATCTGAGAATTCTTTATTCATTATGTTATTAGTTGACCCAAATATTATATCATATACATATATTTGTACTAATTGAATATCATTTTTGTATCTTTTAATAAAAAGAGTTGTATCTATTTTACCAATTTCAAAACCAGATTGTAGTAAATAAGATCTTAGTCTTTCATACCAGGCTCTAGGAGCTTGTTTCAGACCATATAAAGCTTTCTTTAATTTATATACATGATTTGGAAATTTATTATCTTCAAAAAGTGGAGGGTGTTCAACATAAACATCTTATTTTACAAAACCATTTAGAAAAGCACTTTTAACATCCATTTGATATAACTTGAAATTATTGTGGTTTGCGAAAGCAAGTAGAATCCTGATAGCTTCTAGTCTTGTTACGGATGCAAAGGTTTCGTCATAATCAATTCCTTCTTCTTGACAATAACCTTGCACGACTAAACAAGCTTTATTTCTCACGACCTCACCAAGTTCATTCATTTTATTTTTATAAACCCATTTTGTTCCAATTATACTTTTATCCTCAGGTATAGGAACAAGTTCCCAAATATCATTTCTGGTGAACTGATTCAATTCTTCTTACATAGCAAGAATCCATGAATCATCAGATGATGCTTCCTTTGGATTTTTAGATTCAATAGTTGATATAAAAGCTACATTACTCATACTATTTAGTTGATTTCTTGTTTTAACTATAGATTTAATATTTCCAAGTATATTTTCTACAGGACGATCTTTTAATAGCCTAATTCTTTATTAGGTTGAATGATTTCAAAATTAGTTTCATTAGGTTCATTATTTAAAGTAACAAAATCTTCTTCATCTTTTATTTGTACAGTACCTTTAAAATTTTCATCAAAAGATACATGCATTGTTTCTTCAATAGTGTTAGTTCTTAAATTATAAACTCTAAATGCTTTACTTCTATTAGAATATTTGATAAAGATACCTTTCTCGGATTTAGGTTCAAATTTATCTAAATTATCTTTTGTATTAAGAATAAAACACTTACTACCAAAAACTTTAAAATAAGCTACTATGGGTTTCTTATTGTAAAGTAATTCATATGGTGTTTTATTAGTTAATGGTCTAATTAAAATCCTATTTAATATATAACAAGCTGTAGTGACTGCTTCAGCCCAAAAGTTTTTAGGTAAGTTACTGTCAGAAAGCATTGTTCTAGCACACTCTTGAATCGTTCTATTCTTACGTTCTACCAATACGTTTTGTTGTGGAGTTCTTGGAAAAGAGAAATTATGAGTAATTCCTTTTTGATTACAGAAATTCACAAAATTTTCATTTTCAAATTCTCCATCGTGATCACTACGAATAGTTTTTATTTTTAAAGAAAGTTGATTTTGAATTCTTTTAGCAATATTCTTAAATAATTCAAAAGCATCACTTTTAAGTTTAAGAAAAATTGTCCAAGTATATCTAGAATAATCATCTACAATTACAAAAACATATTTATTGTGATTAATTGATTGAACTTGAGATGGACCAAATAAATTAAATGAAGTAATTCTAGAGGTTTAGAAGTAGAAATCATATCATTTAATTTAAATGAACTTTTCTTAAGTTTTGCTAATTGGCAAGCATCACATATACTATCTACTTTAAAGTTTAACTTGGGAAGACCTCTAACTAAGTCAAATTTTGATAACCTAGATAACAGTTTGAAATTTAAATGACTAAATCTTTTATGCCAAATCCAAGTGTCACTTGTATTAGCCAAAAGACATAAGTTATCATTTGAAACTTTCATACTAAGGATGTAAATGTTTTTCTTTCTAATTCCTTCAAAGATAATATTTGACTTATTATCTTCGACGTGACACTTATCTTTTCCAAATTTAATTTTAAATCCTTTATCACATAGTTGACTTATACTAAGCAAATTATGTTTTAAATTCCTAACTAGCAAAACATCAGAAATAAGAGCAGTTTTAGAATTACCGACTTTGCCGATGCCAATCACATACCCTTTTGAGTTATCTCCAAAGTTGACCAATCCACCATCTTGATATATAATGTCATTGGGTATCTCAGGATTTCCAGTCATATGCCTTGAACAGCCACTATCAAGTATCCATTTATCTTTCTCAATTTGCACAGTTTGTCCATTGGTTGTTGATTCTTTAAAAGCCATGTAACATGTCTGTTCTTGCATAACACACCAATTCGGTAGATAACTTGATTTTTCATAAAAACTATATGCAAACTTATGATACTTTGATGAAATGCATAAACTCAAACTAGTATTAACAAAATTTCCTAAAAATGCCATTTTTAACTTTTCAAGTTTCAGATTATGAAAATTATGAAAACCAATGCTCTGATACCAATTGAAAGGGAGTGCAGATTAAGGATCTTAAGGCTAATTTAACACTAGAGGAGGGGTGAATAGTGTTTAATGGATTCTAAGACTTATATGGACTAAATTAAAATTATGACACAAACAAATGCAGAACTTAATCATAGAACAATCACAGAATCAAACACAGATGCGGAAAGTAAATAAAAAGCAGTAAAAGGAAAGAACACACCGGATTTTATACTGGTTTGGAGTTACCCTACGTCCAGTCCTGCACCAAGGCAAACACCTCGTATAGATTTTTATTATACCAATGTCGAGATTACAATCCTCAATTTCTAAAGGCCTTGAGGTACCCTCCTGTCTTCGAGTCCGGGGCAAACTCTCTTGATTTACGGGATACAAGATAACCCAATTGATTTCTAGGCACAACCACACCTTATAGAGAGAACTTTAGATTACAAATTGATCCTATAACTCTGAATAGCACTTTGATCTTCGAGAGAGGGCATAGAATCACACAAGAATGAGATTCTAACATGATTCACTTGAGAATTCTGCAGAATTTCGGCACGATCTTAAAAATATGAAAATTTTAGAATATGGTGATGTGGAGGAGTGAAGAAAATAAGAAAATAGTTTGTTAAAAAATTCGTTTGTGAAGGCGACCAGTAACGGTCATAACCATTCGTGAAGAGATTTAAACGAATAGACACTTCTTTTAAAAATTGAAACTTTTGAATTTAACGGCCACCATGTCGACATTTGGTATCCCATGATGTCAACATCCCTTAGTTAAAAACAATGTAAAATTTGTTTTGAAAATGGTATTAAAAGGAAAACAAGATGAAATGATTCTGGAGTAAAATAAACTAATTTTCCTATGATTTAAAATAAAGAAGAGTAGAAAAATATATTTTTAGAATATATATAAATTTGATTTTAAATCTCAAGTATATATATATATATATATATTATAAAAGAATTTTTAAAAATCAGAAAATAGTTTAAAAACAAACGAAATTTAAAGCAAGAGTTTATTTATAAAAAAACAAAGAATATTTTAAGGCTAAAACATCTTTTTGAAAATCATTTGAAAAGATAATTTTTAAGGCTAAAACATTTTGTAAAGCAGATTTGAAAATGATTTTGAAAAACCATTTTGAAGTACTTTTGCAAGCTTCTTCCTGCAGAATATCTCATCACATCAGGACTCGAGAACTTGTACAAAACCAGGATGTTCATGGGTTTGTAAGCCACTTGTCGTAGGTTTGTAAGATACTTGTCGTGGGTTTGTAAGCCACTAAGAAGATAGAAATGGGTTCCATCCCAAATGAAATTCGGAATAAATATTTCCGTGCTATTATGAAGTTTTAACAAAAACTAGACACTTATCTTGAAATCTTGATCTTGATACTCTAGAGTCTTCAATCTTGATATCTCCATTCTGAATCTTGAGTCTTGAGTCTTTATACTGATCAGTCTTCGGTAATCAATACCTATATATATATATATATATATATATCCTGCATAGTTCCTGCATATACATATCTATCTATACAATAGTGTTAGTATATATTTTATAATAAGATAAGTTAAAAAGGTTGTTGTCATCAAAACCACTATCTCAAGTTCCTAACAAATACTAATTTGGACATTTCTAAGAGTAATAAATAGGATTTTAGAGAATAAGTGATTACTTAAATATATAAATATATATATATATATATGGTTTTAAAATATGATTCGTGAATAATACAGCTTTATGGAAATTTAAGTATCATTATGGTTTTGGAAAATGGAAAATCTTAGTTCACAAAATAAATACAATTGGAACAATTTGGAATAATGGAAAATTTTAATAAGTGACGAATTAAATAAATGTTTTGAGAACCTTAATTCTATAATTTGGAAAGTACTAATAATCGATATAGTGTTATCGATTGGTTTAAATGCTTTCGAATAACACTTTATTAATTATGATATAACTCATTGAATAGAATGTTTGAGTGGAATTTACTAACTCATTAGCGAATACTTGAATTTCACCGGGTAGTATGGGATGCTTGGGTTCAGTTCTTGTGATCGAATTGGGAAGGTACTTAACACTTTAGAGTTGTATTCTCTTCTAGTGTGTGACAAGTG
The DNA here is from genome assembly GCA_030737815.1 of Allium fistulosum. Lineage (NCBI taxonomy): Eukaryota > Viridiplantae > Streptophyta > Magnoliopsida > Asparagales > Amaryllidaceae > Allium > Allium fistulosum. The sequence goes on along the minus strand of CM060907.1, from coordinate 821,317,052 downwards.
GTTGTTAGATCCTTAAGAGAATATGGTTTAGGTTTTCCAGTGGTATCTGTAATAAGTGATATTTACTAGCTTTTAGTAAATAATTGAATTTCACCATACGGTATGGGGCGTATTGGTTAAATTCTTGTGATTACTGAAGGTGATAGTATTTGGCACTTTAGAGTTTACTCTCTTTTGGTGTGCGGCAAGTGGCTGCTAGATCCTTAAGAAGTTTATTCCTGGATTTCTTTTCTAACATAATAATTTAATAATATTAAATAAATGTGGATTTATCGAGTCATGGTTTCTACGATCACCTTGATCGGTATGGACTATTCTTGAGATCATTCTGTGATTCTGTGATTCTGTGTTCCCGGTCTGAGTACGATCCTTGGTATCGGATCGGTTCGAGTGATACCAATTTGTTTGTTTGTTTTCCACGGGTTTTGAGTACAATCATTGTGATTATTTTAGACGATCATTACGATCGGTTTGGATTAAGATCTCTTGGATTCTGGATATTTGAATTTTGTGACTGTTCTGTGTTCATGAAATAAGTATATATATTCTTGTGTCTTGTGTTTGTGAAACAAACATATATTCTTGTGTCGTGTGTTCGTGAAATAAATATATGTTCTTGTGTCTTGTGATGGATGTTAAGTTTATTCTGTTATTTTGTGTTTAGTGACTAGTTCGTGTTTGTGACGTAAACTTCTAGCCCTATACTGAGTTAATCATTGTTATTTGCATGCTTAGAGATATTGTGTTTTGTTCTGTGAATTCAATCTTGAACATCTGTATTTACTTATATGTTGTTTGTTCTTATGCTATATCTTGTTCTCACCCTACTGGATATTAAGAGATAGTCTGACCCGGGTGTTATTTTGCTTGGGTCAGGCCGAGACTTTTCAGGTTACAGGACAGGTTGACCTTTGATTGGTTGTGCTAGCAAGAAGATAAACATTTGGACTTTTAGTTTATCCCATTTAGGAATTTGGACCTTGTATATAAAATGTATAATTGAGATTAGAGAATTATTAAATTTGTATAACAATCGAGTTTAGTATTTCATTTTGTAAACTAAATAATTTGTATAAGTATGAGTTGGGATTTATTCCACTATGATCTGTGACTATTATTTATATGATATATTGTTCTGATTCTGAGAAATTGGTGTGTCTATTACTTTTTATTAATATTGTACACGTCAAATTCAGTTCAGATATTAAGTTAAAGGTATAAATGACGTGCCGGTATTAGTATAAAGATATATTCACATTAGATCGCCCTTAACAAGCCGTATTCTCCAGATTAGCAGACGACATTACTTGTAATGTTCTTTGCTAATCTGGGCATCGCGGTGGGGTCGTTACACTTCAGTTGTCCATTTAATTGCTTTACCCATCATATCCCACTCAATATTTGAAACTCCAGACCCATAATTCCTACCCAACTTACTCAGAAGTCTGCTCCATAAGAAAAGAAGGTCAGTGCACTCAAAAAAGAGATGCTGGATACTTTCAACCTATGCATTGCAAAATACACATAAGGGATCTACATTCATGCCATAATAAATCATCTTTTCCTTAGTAATGAGAGAATTCTTTAGGACCTTCCACATCATTAAATTATCCCTGCCAGGAGAGTTTTTACTCCATAACACTCTGTGCCATCCAAATTTTGGTAAGCAACTGATGTTAGAGAGGAGACCATAAACCAAAGAAACAGTGTGGTCTATCATTCCAGAGAAGACTGTCAGCAGTTGAGGAAGGGTATAAATTTCCATGGAAACTATTCCATAATGCCCTAATCTCCCGGTTACTGGAATATGGCAAAATAAGTCTACCATCAGCTATATGATCGATAGCTAATGCATTTCTATAAACCCCGGACTGATTAATACGATAAGGAGCCAATTTAGCAGATAAGATAAGACAATACCATTGGCCATCCAGTGTTCATTCCAGAAACTCTTACGACTGAATTATGATATAGAGTATCTTAAGTAGGGGATGAAAGTGCTTCTCAAGTCAAGGATCTTCCTCCACACCCGGCTACAATTTTGTGACACTGCCATTGTCTAGAAAGGCTTGGTTCCAATGTTATGCCTCTTAGTCCATTCAACCTCACAGACTGTCATGATCACAGAGCAAAGCATTGAAATGATAAATGAATGCAGCCTTGTTCCATTTGTCCATATCAAAAATACCAAGACCTCCCTTGTTTTTTGGCAACTCAAATTTAGCAAAGGAGCATGGAACTGTTTTCTTTGAGTGCATTGATAAAGTCCAAAAAAATCTTAGCATTGCACTTCTCACCATTTTAAGAAGCTCGGAGGGAAGAATGAATGCCCTGGCCCAATACACCATTATAGAAGAGATTACTGAATTGATTAAGACAAGTCTGCCAGCCTGATATAGAAATTTTTTCCCCAGTTGTTCAAGATAGTAGAAATCTTATCAAATAGGGGTAGGTAGTGATTTGTTGTGACTCTTGAGGTACAGAGAGGTAGACCGAGATATGTCATGTCAGAATGCATGGGTTGTAATCTAGATAGAGATATTAGGGCACTTATAGCTTCAGATGATATTCCAGAAGTAAGAATATGACACTTGGCAGAATTCAGCTTCAACCAAGTTAATTGGTGGAATTTTTCAAGAGTTCTAATGATACAAGAAATAAAATCATTATCAGGCTTGGTACATATCATGATATCATCAACAAATAGAATAGAGAATATGTGAGGAGATTTGCACTTAGGATGAAATAGAATTTCCTTGTTTAAGTACCTCGTTGTTAACATGGATGTTAACGCTTCCATCACAAGTAAAAAAATATAAGAAGATAAGGGATCTCCCTACTTGATTCCCTATCTACTTTTGTAATAACCAAAAGTGTAGCCATTGTAATTTAAAGAAAAGGTGGGAGTTGAGATACATTTATAAATCCGGGCAACAAACACTTTTGGAAATCTCATTGTTGACATTATTCTAACTATCGTAGGCTAGTGAATACTGTCATATTCTTTCCTCAAATCCAGCTTTAACATTGCACTGGGGTAGATTGGGATCTGCCATATCCCTTAAGCAACTCATGAGGTAGCATTACATTATCAAGTATACTTCTTGTGGGCAGGAATGCAGCTCTGTTATTAGTAATTATTCTTCTTAATACCTTAACAAGCATGGAAGCCAATATCTTTGATATACACTTGTACATGACATTACAATAGGATATGGGTCTGAAAGAGGTAATAGATTTTACTAGGGTGGTTTTTGGGATGAGAACAAGGTTAGTAGCATTGACTTTCCCAAGCATTTTGAATTTACAAAAGAAATTATGCACTGCTTTTAAAAAAGAAGGCGCTATAATGTTCCAACTATGTAAGAAGAACTGGACATTGAAACCGTCAGGGCCTTCACTGGATTTCTTATTCATGGAGAAGAGGGTGTCCTTTATTTCTTCATCTGCTACCTTGCTCACAAGAAGGAGAGCCTCATCAGGCATAATTTTTGGTAGCTGAATGTGAGATAACTCATCAAGGTCTGGTTAAAAATTAGTTGAATTACCAAACAAATCTTTGTAGTAGTTGAGAAGTGCAGTGTCTACATCCTCAGGGTTAGAATGCAGAACCCCCAATTCATTATATATATTGCCTATCTACTCATGTGATTGCTTTATCTTTAGTGATGCATGAAAGTAAGCTGTGTTGTTGTCCCCTTCAGTGATCCATTTATGACATAGCTGTTGCTTCCTCATATTACCTTCAGTATTCAAGACTTCATTTAGCTCACCAAATAGCTTCTTCTCATTACTTGCCATTGCAGGGTCATCAGAGTTGACCATCATTAACACTTGGGCCTCTTTGAGCTGGATCCTTAGATTAGTTGATAACAAAGAAACATCACTAAACTTTTTTTTAGCCTACTCCCTTAGTGCTGATTTTGTTTCCTTGAGCTTCCTACAATATATATACATTAGGTTGCCAAAAAAACTATTAGACCAAGCAGATTGTATTATATTAGTATACTCAGGCTCAAGCACCCAAGCATTATAAAATTTGAAGCTTTTTTCTCTTTTAATGGTTTCTACCCAGTGGAAAAAATGATAGGGGAGTGGTCAGACAGAACTGGCTGGGAAGGAAACAAGATAACGCTGGCCATGTGGATAGAGCTTGAAAGTTGCAAATGAGTGGTCAATGGTTGTGAAGATTCTGAAGCCAGTTCTACTTCTATTATTCCACGAGAACCTAGCAACAGAAGTTTTGATTGGTAGGAGACAAGAATCAGTTATGGCATTATTCAAGGGGAGAATGTCTTTTGGGAGAAGAGGAATACCACCTTGTTTATCATGATAGTTTAGACAGCAGTTAAAATCCCCAAAGACCAACCAAGGGTGTGAATTTTGCCTGAAAGCAGGAAGTAGGTAGAGCAGTGATTGCCTTGTGGCCAGAGTGTTATGAGCATAAATTATGGTGAGATAAAAGGAGATTCCGCTTAGAGTCATAGAGGCATGAAAGTGAATGGGTTGAGTTGTTGAAAGAATTGGAGACAAAGAAAGAACAGTAGGGTCATGGATAACCATGATTCTACCATATGGTGCTTCATTTAAATTATGATTAAGAGACCATGATGAATTGATATGATTGGCAGCCTTGTATGTGAGAAGCTTATTAAGTTTTGATTTTAAAATAGCATAGAGGGAGAGCTTATGATGGTGGATAAGATATTTAACTTGATCAAGTTTCAATTCGCTATGAGCACCACTAATGTTCCATATTGCAAAGTGGTGTGTCATTAAGTATACTTTAAAGATTGATGAACAACATTTTTAATGCTCCTTGTTGAAGGAGACCCCATAGTAGCTGCAACTTGAAGAGCGGTTTCTGCCAATTTATGCTTTGGATGTTTTTTTTTCTTGGAACTATTTGATATAGCAGAAGAGAACTTTGGTGATGGAGGAGGGGTGGACCAACCAGGTATTGAAACATGGAAGGTATAATATGGTTGATTGTGTGGGGAGGTTTGTTTGGAGGTAATGGGGATTGATTCATGCATTGACATAATAAGTTTCAAATTTTGCTTTTCAAGATCTTCACACATATCTGTGTCAGAAGGAACAATGCTTGTGGTTGTACTTCGGGGAGATTGCATATTTGCTTGGGTGTTGCTTGGAGTTGTTGGGTTTGGTACTTGCATTAAATCATTCACATGCACAACTGTAGCCATGTGCACTTGTGCATTTTCTATTGTTTCCACATTAGCAAATTCCAGTGATGTTGTTGTATTTTTTTCATTTTGGTATGGCACTGATTTCTGAGAAATGATCATGATTTCACCCTCCTCTCCTCGATCATCGTTTTCACTGGAATCAAAACTGTTACCTGATTCATTTTCATTTTGGAGAATTTGAAATTTGTTCTTTGTGCAGAGATACTCAACTTCCACTACTGCATTAACAATGTTGGCAGTTTTTTCAATTTCCTCAAAATCGACAGCTGCTTCACCCTTATTGGCTTCATGTGTTGGACTCTTACCCTTCTCTTCATTTCGACATAGCTCATCATGCAAATCAACTCCCACTGCTTGTTTAGCTCTAATTTTTTTATGTTGAACCTTTTTCCACATTTGCTTCTTTTTAACCACTTTAGTTACAACCTCATATTCCACATTCCTGGCAATTAGTTCACTATCTCTCTCCTCTTCCATATTATCATTTACTTCCATTTTCATAGTTGGTTTCATAAACTTGCTAGTTGTGTGCCCAAATTCTTTACGGGAAGTGCAAATTTTAAGCTTCCATAGATATTTTACCTGCACCAATTATTCTGACCCATCCAATAACTTTACTAGGAATTCATCAATCAAGTCAAATTATGGTGTTACTTTGACCAAACATTTCGCATAACCAATTCTCTCCATTTATTTAGTTGAGTCATCCATACAGAGTAATCTTCCCAGCCTTGACGCAAGCCAGTTAATGCCTAAGTGGGACCATGAGTATAAAGGGATGTTGGATAGCCTTAACCACACTGGGACCGATTTTATTGTGCTACAACTATTGCCTACTGAGGGATCCCATGGTTTTACAACGAATAATTTGTTCCTCATGATTATTGGGTCAGTTTTAATAATTTTCCTTTTATCCTCTTCGTTAGATAGATGGAATAGGAACAAGAAGCCATCAGATTTAACCGATATAGAACCTTTTAATTTCCATACTTTCTTCAGGTGATGAATCACTGTCATATAAGATAGTGGTTTGTCAAGAAAAAAACCAACTAAATACTCACCCCATACTTCATTTCCAGCACTGATAACATTGGCCGGAGGGACCAAGACATGACCATAAAAAACCAGCAGAATCTCAACATGACAGTAATGCCCAGCATTCCGAGGCTTCGACTAGAAAAGGGCATTCCAAGGAGGCAGAGGAGAAGGAAGAGTGGGTAGGTTTGAGACATATGGGGAGGAGCTCATGGTGGAGTTCGGGTTAGATGGAGCGGAGAAATTGGGAGAAAGAGGAGGATCTGGCGCAGGGGGGACGACAAAAGGAGGAGCGATAGGGGACAGTTGATGTTGATTGAGTGGGAGATTTGAAAGTTTGGGGGAAGGGGAGGAGGGAAAAGAGGCCATTTCAAAATTTATATTACATACATGTATACTTATTTTAGCTTAACACTTTAAAATAACATGACATATATCAACATATATAATACATGCATATAAGTATTGATTAATTAACCCATTCAATTAATTTAGTTTATCAATCTTATTACTAAATTTTAAATTTTGAAATTAATATTTAAACAGTTTCAAACATTTTGAAATTTTCATTACCTTTTCAAACATTTTGAAAATATATGTTATATTATAACCTTTTATAATAAACATGTTTTTATTTTAAATTTAACTTTTAAATTTAAAATCTTGTCTCAATTTTCAAAACTATTTTTAAAATTAGTCCAAGGCCTAATTCAAATTGGGTCTTTTTTTATCAGGGGCAACCTTTGGGCTCACTTCACCTTTTAGGCCAGGCAGGTAACCAGGTAGGACAGGGTACTTGATTACCCAATTCCAATCCTAGACATCACCTTTTTAGACACCGTACTAAATGCGCAAGCTTAATTAGTTAACCCTAACATGACTAATTTAGACCGCATAGGCTATTGGGTTCTGATGCCATTGTTGGAACTGGACCAGCCCGCAGCGGAAGAAATGGGTGAATTTCATAAAAAATTTGGCCATTTTGGATCTTTAATGGGCCCATGAAGTCTGTTAACCAGATTTTTGGTTAACACCCCAAATAGTGCATTGATGAGAAAGAGAAAGTTGATTGAGTAGTAAGGAACGTTATCCTTAATTATAATCTTTACAATTTGCTCCAAGAATCGCTGAATCGTGATTTGAGTATCTCAATGTGGGCGAAAGGTTTAATCTTTCGAACAGAAGGTTTATTACTAGAGGTGAGCTTATTTGTAATCTCTAGGAGGCTCTCCTTTAAAACACAAATGGAGATCAATCGCATATATTCCTTTAAAGTTGAACTCCAACACTTCCGAAAGGTTTGAGTGATTAGGTTCCTTAGCAATAGAACCAGTAACGAAACTCTGGATGGTATACAAAGGCCTTTGATCTTGTCGTAAGGTTTCGCCACTCTTAAGAAGTTGGATTTAACCCGGCCATGAGATATGAGAATTACAACGTCAGACTAAGCTTATTTTCCCGTACGTAGGCTATTCCGAAGGGTTTGAATGGAGGATTAATAACTATGGAAGGTTTGGTTGCTGCTAATATGTGAGTACATAATAATGTTAGATGAGGGGTTCCAATTGTGATGCCAGTAACTTCGGAAGGTTGCTACTTATATTAGCCAGGCTTGGCTGTTGGTCCTACCGAAGGGTGAAAGTTGAAAACACAACATCTTTCCTAGTTTGAGGTTATAGCTTTAACCAATTGATCTTCAGACTTTATCAGCAAGAACCTTTCGTAGGAATTAACCTTGAAAATTGATATTATGACACCGAAGAGTTAAGTAATCAATAAAATGATTCATAAATCAGAAGACTTCCCTTGCAATTCACAATAAGACTTCACTTTTATTAAATTTCCCCAATTTGATCCCCAATTAGGGTTACAGAATTATGATCAAGAAGTTAGAAGTTTTTCGAATGAAAGAAAATCCTCCCAAAACAGGACCCCTTGGGTCTTATTTATATATGCAGGCGGCACTCCCTCCGACCTGCCTTCGACTAGTACGGAAGGTCACCCCTTGTCCACAGTTGCAAACCTTTCGGTCTTGCCGGATGACTGCTTCTCATACATGGTTGTAGGCCTCTCATTATGGACGGAAGGTTTGCTTATTGTACATCATCATGGACTGCTGAATGCTGCCGAAGGGCCTCTTCCTTCATGTATTTTTAGGAACCTGCTGCCCTTATCGGAAGATTCATCATTTGTACGGCATATGAACCTTCCGAAGGTACCGGAGGGTTTCTATCTTTTATGGATCCTTTGGCTTTGTTAGGAAGTTATTTTTCCTACTTGACTACCACCGAGAGTTGCGTTTTCCTTGGATGATGGCGGAAGGTTGTTTTCCGCTGACTTATGGACATTGTTTTTACCTAAACCTTCTGGTAACATCGGAAGGTATCCTGCGGGTGTATTATCTGGCCCGAAAGGCTTACCGTGCTTTCGAAAAAGTTGTCGTAAGGTGATATGTCCTTGTTTCTGCTTGTTTGCCTACTCCGGAGGGTAAGCGCCTTTTGAACATTGTAGAATGATAATCTCCATCTTCCATGAAAGGTCTTGAACTGCTTTATATTATTGACTGCATCCCTTCGATCTCTTCGGAAGGTCTGATCTAGATTCTTTTCCTTTTATCCTCTGTTTGATACCTTATGGCTTAAGCAGAAGGTGAATTTAATGAGTAACATTTGCGCTCCCCCCTCATGCAAAGGGATGCTCTTGACTTTCGAAGTCATCCTTTCTAAGAATTATGGAGTTTTCGGCTTCATTTTCCTGCAAATGTAAGTTCCAAGCACAAGTAAAAGAGTTCTTTTAAACAATTTGACCTTTCCCAAAATAAGAAGGTCATCATTTTTTTAGGTTTAAAACTACTCTTAACATCAAGTTAATAATATGATCTGAGATCCAATTAAATACCATTTTGGTAACCTAAAATGTTCCTTTTACCCCTCCGAAGGGAATTAAAGTTGCAGCACTAAACCTTCCGATAGGACCGAAAAGTATTCCAACCTTAATTTTTACTTATTGTCGGTAGCACTAAACAGGTTAATGGTTATTCCTTCCGACAACAAGATTTCATTGGAATTCAAAAAGCCCTAAACCTTCGGATTCCTTTTTGTTCTTCAAAATATCATATAACCAAGTAACGAATACATAAGTACATTTTTAGCCATATAATATAAATTAAGAAATTCAACCAAAATATCCATATATATATATATAAATTTATATTACACTTTTGAAAATGATCTATCAATATATACATATCCAAAAATTACACTAGTATCCTAGAATTAAACATCGAAAGTAACCAAAACATAGCAAAATGATTTCTTCACTTTATCCTACAGCCCATTTGAAAAGGTGGAAGGTTTGGAACTAAATCGATGGGATTGACGACGATGTGCTCAACCCATATTGGCTGATATGGAGAATAGGTTATTAATGTAGGATTTTCTCCCGATACATCCCACATGGATAAATCCATCCAAAATGTGTTCGTGGCCAGGTCAAAAAGCATAGAGTATGTCGCTTTTATAGGTGGATTAAGAAAATTTGGTTGTGGGTGGACTGCATTACTAGATTGTGCGCTAGCGACCTCTTCCGCCTCTTGCGGGGGGTTTAATATACTTAACGCAAAGCAACAACAACAGTGGGGTGTTTCCGCATTGACAAAATTAGGATGAATCTGATGGAGGTTGCAAGCGGCCATTGATTCTTTTTCTCTCTTGTTTTGTTGTTTTTAAAAAAATAAAAATAAATGCCTATATCATGGAAATTAGAAGGGAGAGAGAGGACGATGAACAGTTCGTGTCAGTGATTCTGGTGCAAAAAATAAGACATTCTTCCGTTCTCTAGCAATTTTCATTAATGGCTTTTGTCTTTTTATATGATTACTGTTTTATTCTTATTTTGAAAATAATTGTTGGTTAAACCTTATTCGATGAAATCCTGCAAATGGCAGCTCTGATTCGACATAATTTTTTTGGTTCAGGTGTTATAGGAATAAGCTTGCTTTCGAATTTCTCCCTAAGTCCATTTTATACAGACCGGAGGGACGATTATAAACATGTAACATGTAGTTGTTCTCATGAATATACGCTTCTTGTTACATATCACATATTTAGCTTGTTTGTACTATGTTTTCCCGGGCTACCTGTCCCTTAGCTCAGGTATCCTTAAGAGATCAACTTAGCCAATATGCATAATAGGTGAAAGCCTTCTTCAAAAATGACTTAATATAGAAGATTTTAGGGTCGACAACTTTTGTATGCGGCACATTCTCACTCCTCACCCGGCTTATTTTAGAGGTAGAAGAGAAATTTCTCTTAAAGGATATCAGAATATTCTATCATCAATAGCGAATCTTGATAAGAAACACATTTTTCTATGTGTTCTTGTTACTGTAATAAAGAAATTTGATTTCTATTTCGTTTGTTGATATGGGGTCTTGGGTAAGGCTAGCTCTACCCCTCAAAGTTCCTACTTCAGAACTTGCAATGACTTAGGATAGGCTAAGAGTAGAGTTTAATTAAGGCTAATCTTCACAAAAACCCGTTAGATCCTAAGCTCAAATGCCACACCATTTTATAAAAATTATCCAAGGCAATAAATATTACTAAGTTAGCTCTTTAAGAAGAAAGGGGGACTAAGATATCGAATTTACAGCATTTCATCAGTGAAGATAAATTTCAAAGTGTAATGATTAAGTTTTATGAGAGGATAATCACCTTGAAAATAGAAATTTTTAAAAGTTAACCTGGCACCACAAATCTGTAGAATTCATAATTGGTAATTCTGTTTAGAGTGCCGGTTTCATGATATTTATTGGTTTTACATGAGCGATCGACCAAATCATAAGCAACTCAATATATATGACGTATTCTCCATACCTTAGTAATGCCATGTAGCATAATTCAATGTGATGCTTATAATATTGTAAGTATTACCTGTTTTGCTACTTTTCGTTCACAACTTGTTGACCTCTGACTCGATCATTCCCCTCGAGGGTTGATGTGCTTCGCTGCTTTCTGTTTTGGGTCCAGGACTCCTTTCCTGATTAAGTGAATCTGAATTCCCCGCCATTCCAATTTTTTCCTGAATTAGCAAATCATAATGGCAATTATATGAAAAGGAATTTACTAAAAATGTCAAAGTCCCATCCTTATTTATAATGGGGGAATGATTGTAGATTCAGCTCCTTTCACTTGCTCAGCATTCCTGAAAATAATTAATTTATGACCGGGATCTCAACACTGTTTGGATTCCTTTCTTGCCATCGTGGGAATCTGTGATTAAAAAGGTTCGAGGTTCCTATTTGCGGATTCTTTTGGTGATAACCCCTTTTTTATTCTTTGACTTGACTCAGATTACTCGAGATGGGTGGAAGTCCAAAGATTTTGTACCCAGATTAGGGCTTTCAATAATCAGTAGCCTTGGCATCCAAACCTTTTGATATTAATGATTGACACTTACGAGACGTCATCAGACCCAGATTCAGGTATTAGGAAATGTTAAAATAATGCGGTAGTCGCTTTTTGGTATATCTTGACAATAAATGATGGGGAATTAAAATGCCGACTTTAGTAAAAAGGGATTTTTAGGATATCGAGATGCCTTTTCTTGGCAATATGAGATAGAAATTCATTGTGTCATTTCCCACGATGAACGACATAAGAATAGAAGTTTATATTTACTGATAGGAGATTGGGATCTCTAATCTGGAATAAATAGTGAGAGTCTGGAAAGCTGTACGTGGTAATTAGGTATCAAAGGCCAAAAATTCCTTGTGCAACACTTGATAATTAGTAGAAAACCATGATTTCACCCATATTTGGTGGCTAATAATGAAGGACTGGGGGTTTAGCCTGGCGATGTGCAATGAAAGGCTGAACTACCATTATCGACAATAAGTGATAGAAAACTAAGATGTCACCCTCAGAATCTTTTGGTAATAAAAGTCCTAGATACTGTTTATATGGGAAGATCAGAATATCATTTCCGATAACAAGTGATAGAAGATCAGAGTGTCACTTCTGGTAATAAGTATTAAAAGAATGGGAGTGTTCATCCTAATAATGAGTTGCAGAAGGCCAGTGATCCAATTCATCGTCGATAATGGAAGTTCAATAAACCACTTCTGATAATAAATAATTGCTGACTATAATATTCTTTACTGGTATTTAATAATAGAAACTCAGAGCATCATTTTAGATATTAATGATAGAAGTCCCGAAATCCATTTTCGAAAATTAATAATAAAAAACCATAATACCATTTCTATCAATTAATAGTAGAAGACCAGAATACCATTTCTGGTAATTAATAATAGAAGACCAGAATTCCATTTCTGGCAATTAATAACAGAAGAACAGAATACCATTTCTGGCAATTATTAATAGAAGACCAGAATAACATTTCTGGCAATTAATAATAGAAGACCAAAATAACATTTCTGGTAATTTATAATAGTAGACCAGAATTCCATTTCTGGCAATTAATAATAGAAGACCAGAATGCCAATCTGTCGAGAATCCTCTAATTTTGTCTATTGAATATGCCATCTTTGGGCTTTGAAGATGCCTTGCACGCTTTTGCTTTCTTAGGCCCAAGTTTTCTTTGTTTATTTGTCATTTGATTTTAGCATATTTCAAGCAGAGCTTATTTCAAGCAGATGCTCATAGCTTTCCATTGGGTGGCAGGCCTCACTTATGATCTTTCTCCATTTGTTTGTGAACTTATCATAATCCTTTATCATTTTCTTTTCAAAGATGGTTCTGTGGGAATATGACTGGATAGTTTTTCTCATTTTGCTAAAAATGTTGTCACTTCCATCTACTCTTTTCCCAAGTGCAAAAATCGGGGTTGGTCCCACATAAAAGGGGTTCAAGCTTTATTTTTCAGGATCATAAGATTCCGTCTTCTTTTTGTTTATAATCCTCAAGGCTTCAAGCCTTAACCTTTGTTCCTCATTTTGATTACAGTCTTTGTTGTTTACATAAGAAAGTCTTGTGAGATGTGGTTCAGAAGATCCTTGTTTGGATCTCTTGAATCTTTTAGCCATAATCTAATCAGTAACAAGTGACTTTAATGTGAAACTAGCTCGATGAGAATCGGAGGATTGTAGTTTCGGGAATTCAAACAAGTTGGAGGTTCGACCCCTCCTTCTAGCGCTAAAAATATTAACCAGATTTTTGGTTAACACCCCCAAATAGTGCTTTGATGAGAAAGGGAAAGTTGATTGAGTAGTAAGGAACGTTATCCTTAATTATAATCTTTACAATTTGCTCCAAGAATCGCTGAACCTTGATTTGAGTATCTCAATGTGGGCAAAAGGTTTAATCTTTCGAACAGAAGGTTTATTACCAAAGGTGAGCTTATTTGTAATCTCTAGGAGGCTCTCCTTTATAACACAAATGGAGATCAATCGGAAATATTCCTTTAAAGTTGAACTCTAGCACTTCCAAAAGGTTTGAGTGATTAGGCTCCTTAGCAATAGAACTAGTAACGAAACTCTGGATGGTATACGAAGGACTTTGATCTTGTCGTAATGTTTCGTCACTCTTAAGAAGTTGGATTTAACCCGGCCGTGAGATATGAGGATTTCAACTGTCAAATTAAGCTTATTTTCCCGTACGTAGGCTATCCCGAAAGGTTTGAATGGAGGATTAATAACTACGAAAGGTTTGGTTGCTGCTAATATATGAGTATCTAATAATGTTAGTTAAGGGGTTCCAATTGTGATGCCAGTAACTTCGGAAGGTTGCTACTTATATTAGCCAGGCTCAGCTGTTGGTCCTACCGAAGGGTGAAAGTTGAAAACTCAACATCTTTCCTAATTTGAGGTTATAGCTTTAACCAATTGATCTTCAGACTTTATCAGCAAGAACCTTTCAGAGGAATTACCCTTGAAAATTGATATTATGACAGCGAAGAGTTAAGTAATCAATAAAATGATTCATAAATCAGAAGACTTCCCTTCCAATTCATAATAAGACTTCACTTTTATTAAATTTCCCCAATTTGATCCCTAATTAGGGTTACAGAATTATGATCAAGAAGTTATAAGTTTTTCGAATGAAAGAAAATCCTTCCAAATTAGGACCCTTTGGGGCTTATTTATAGATGCAGGTGGCACTCCCTCCGACTTTATGCCTTCGACTAGTACGGAAGGTCGCCCCTTGTCCACAGTTGCAAACCTTTCGGTCTTGCTGAAAGACTACTTATCGTACATGGTTCTAGGCCTCTCATTATGGACGGAATAATTTGAATGGTTATTACATAGGAATTGAGATGGAAATAAATAAGGATGACAAGGGTGATTGATACAGTTTCCCTTTTAGTAAACTTAATTAATGCAAGATATTAATGACAATCGATGGGTACCATAATGTAAGAATATAAAAGGTAAATAATGAATTGTATATATACATTATTATCTTAATTAAAAAAGAGAAATGATTTCATACTATAACAATATATGTAAAGAAAAATAAATTTTATATGAACACATACAAGTAGATCCAATTATGTATATATGGAATTCAATCAAAGCTTTCTAATAATATAAATTAGATAGTTATTACAGTCAATTCCAAAAAATCTATTTATTGTTAAAATTCAGTTTAATCATATGTAAATATCTAATGAAATAAAAGGTGTAAGTAATACATGCATACATACATACATATATTAACATTCAAAACTAAAATTACACTTTGTTATGAAAGATTAAAACATAGATCTACAATTGAAACATTGTATTGATTCCATATAAGTTTCATTTTTAACTTTAAATATAATTCAATCAATCAACATGAAAATGTAGATTTCCAGATTTAAAGAAATGGATTTTAAATTAAATGTTAAAACATTGTATTTTAAAATATATATAGATTTAGTTTCAATTTAACAAAGTAAAGAAAAGCAGCTAATTAATTTGAACATGTAAACATTCTGATATGAAGAATTACACTTTAATTAGAATGTTTAAAAATATAGATCTACACTTAAATATTCTTTTAAAATATAAACAAATTTAATTTTGATCTGTCAAATAAAAACTCAATCATATCATTCAACAAATAATGCAATCGTCATAAACAATTTTTAATTAAGCAATTCAGTAATACATCATACAAATTATGAAAGTTAAATTAAATTTCCATCAAGCATTGCAAGATCACTATCTATATTTATAAAATGACATACCTTGCTACCCAATCCTTAAAACACACCTTATTGATGTTGCCTTTGATTTGCACCTTGAATGAAGAATGCTTCTAGATCCGATTGAATCACCTTAGGATTTCGCCTAGAAATCACACCTTGAATGATGATATCTCCTCAGATCTTCAATATCCCCATCCTATTCTTGCAAGAGATGGATGTACCACTTTTGTTTTGTTTTATTTGATGATTTTATATGGAGTTGAAAGATTTTTTGAAAATTTTATTTTGTTGTTTTTGTTTTCTTCCATGAAAAGTTAGAAGGAGAGAAAGAAAAGGAGTAAATAAGAAAGAATGAATTGTACATACGGAATGAATTAGAGAATATGTTTTATTTAAAAGAATGAAACTTTTCCCATTCTTTAATTAAAACTTCCCTAATTAATTCCCTTGATTGTCTCTCTCTCCAATCCTTTCTTTACACGTATGTCATCAAATGACATAAAATTTCCACAAATCATGTCATCAAATGACATAAAATTTCCATAAATCATTACATGCAATTATCTTTAAATTACATCGATATCGTATATCAATGCGCGCAAATATAACTTTTATAAATGAATTAAAATAATTACAAAAAACTTCCCAACATCAAACAAATAATAAGTAATATTTCTCAAATATCAATTTATTTAATCAATTTACAACATTTTATAAATTAAATAAATCATGTGGTTTTTCATAGAATTCATCATTACGGTAGTGCGACTCAAAGGTGTAAATTCAGTCAGCAATTAATATCGAACTATTCGAATATTAACGTTCACACGTCACTTAGCAGGTCATGTGGCATTTTGGTCGAATTTATCACTTACACATCTTTTGGTAAAATTCAATATCACTTATTATAAGCGGTACCTAATAGTGATAATTATTTACACCAATTCTCTTCGTCAAGACTATATCACTTTGGATTAATGGAATTTGGTAATGGTCAAAATTCGAATATAATCCACATTCAAATTTATAGTCCAAACACAATGTCCTTGGTTCAATAATAATAATTATTATTAACCGAAATGCTCTGGCCAAAGACTTTAACTTTGAGTTGACTTTAGTTGACCGTGATACTAAACTCATATAACTGAGGAGACAAATCCTCACTTGAATTGTGTTTCACTTCCAATGCTTCCACTCGACCTAACTATAGCTATTCGATGGACGATGTGCCGCGATTTAACTATAATCAAAGCGAAGCTTCCATATTGAAGATCAATAGTATTCTCAAGTCGAGAGAACTGTGTAAATTAGTCACATCAATATTCTCTGCTTAACCTTATTTATATTAACCAACAGAAAACTATCGAGTGAGTCATTCCATAGTTATCCAATTACTATCAATACGTAACCCCTTGATGCCCTCAGCAGTCATGAGTAATACACTACCCAACATTTGGAGAGCGTTACGTACCCTAGTCTCAACGGATTAATCGATATCCAGTCTCGATGCATCTTGACTAGGAACATTTAAAATGGTATATTTGTTTCATTGTGATAAATTACTCACGGTTACAACACATTGTAACTACTATCATAAAACATACCATTTGTGGATTTTCTATTAAATATACTTTTAATTAAATTTTAATTAATATAACCACATTATATCAATTATATAATAGGAAGAAAATACCTTTATTTCGAATAAGATTGGTCAACGAGTTAGATATATGTAACAAATTATATAATTGCCCCTAGGGCATACCCCTAACTCTATCAGGCACGCTCTGAGTCGGATGTCTAAGATGAATATTTAAGATGTTTTCTTGCTTTCTTTGATTTGAATATTTGATTTTTGAAAATCACTTAAACATGATTGCTGATATTGGTCATGGTAGTCCCGTCTGGAGAGATGGGGCGATGACCATAAGAAGTAAATCCCCTTATCAAAGAGTAAGTGGATGGACTTGCTTGGACGTTAAGCCCCCTCGTCGGAGAATGAACGGATTGTGCTTAGCAAGGATCCGAAGAGCTCAAAAGTAAGTCCCCTCACCGGAGAGTGACTGGATGGACTTTCTTGGACGTTGAGGTCCCTCGTCAGAGAGCGAATGGATTGGGCTTAACAAGGATCCAGAGAGATCAAAAGTAAGTCCCTTCACCGAAGAGTTAGCGGATGGACTTGCTTGGACATTGAGTACCCTTGCTCGAGAGCAAGCAGATTGGACTCATCAAAGATCCAGAGAGATCATACTCTAAATTGGATGTTAAACGATCTAGAGAGATCGAACCCTAGATTGGATGATAAATGATCTGGTGAGATCGAACCCTAGAGTGGACTTTGACTTAATATAAGGGTTTGAACGCCTTTTAATTAGAGAAAAATAGATAAATCCCAAGCAAACATGGGATTATTTAGATATACAATATGATACCTCTGGATACAAACAGGTTGATCATGATTTGTGGTTGACACTTAAGCAAGGACTGGAGTCCTTAGCTATAACGGGTCTGGAATGGCCTTTGTTTGTAAGAGAATCTGAAGGAACCGAACAATTTGCGAAGATCAGGATCGATGGATGGCCGAAGGGCTCAACTACCGAAGATTGACTACGATTGAAACTTGTCCTTGCGCAAAAGCACACCTTACATTCATAAGGCATACTAGTGGGCAAATGTCAACTGGCTTTTTGACCAAGTGGATTTTCAACTGGAATTAGAACATCAAGATGAAAATGAAACGCTTCGCGGAATTGGAATCATTTTTGGAAAAAAAGAAGATTAAATTCAAGAAGTTTTAAGGGGATTTGAGCTAAATGGACCTCTCGGTGCTGAGAGGAACCATTCGGTACTATGAGGTAATTTCTCCATTTGGGACCCCCAAACTTCTTACACTTGGAGTACTACTTCAGAAAATCGCCATGAAGTACTTTTCTTAAAGAATAGACGAGCAACTCTAAGGGTTTCTCGAGAAAAAAGCAAAGAAAGCAGGAAAATATTAGAAATAACAAGGGAATTATCAAAAAGAACATGACCCTCATGAAAAAGAGTTTGGAACACAACAAATCAAAGATAGGAAGGCAAACCAAATGAGAAAGAAGGGTTTTCATCCAAAAAAACCACTCGGTATCGAGAGGACCTCTCAGTACAGAGAGTTTTATATTGGAATTTGGGCAAGCATTCACTCAACTATACCTATGGACATGCATCTAGACCTTGGACTTCATAGGCTTTTGAGTCTACTCATGAATTCCTCTATAAATACCAACCCTATAATAACAAATAAAGGACTTTAGGCACTTCTCCTTCTTTATCCCCTATCTCTCTTCACAATAATCACCAAGGCAGAAATTGGTGGCAGTTCTTGGCATAAGAACCTATCAAATCCTTGTACTTCTAATTTCAATCTCTCTTAAATCTTTAATAAATAAAATATAAAATGGCCATAAACCCAAGATTATCGAACCACTATAAAAATCTTGGTGTTATTACTGCTTTACGTTTATTCTCTGCTAATTCTTGATATTTCTATAGGTTTTTCGGTGTTGTGCCATTTTTGGAATCAACATTCATTAGTACATATTTATCTTATTTAATCATTATCTCAAATGAACTCTGTCATATTAAATCTAAACCAAAGTCGAATACAATGAAAATGCTAAAAAAAGGGTTTAGTATTACACACTTAGATATTTGGATGATCTTATTTCATTCTTCTTATTCTCTTTAAGCTTGTGCTATCTTCTCCTTATTCTTATTTGCTTTACTTAGGTGACCACTATTAATTCTCTTCCTTAGCTTTTATTTTACCTTTAAGTAGAATGAAAATGAAATGATGAAATGAGGAAGGAGTCATGCTTATTATTCCACGATATTTTGGGCCTTGGTCCTCATTCCTTTTTTTACTCATTGTCCATTACCCGCTTTCTTATTTAAATTATCTTTTATAACATAACTTATATGGTAAGCAAGAATCCAACCAAATTATAACCATATTTCTTAGTTATTTCCATAATTTTTTTATTTAATTCCACTTTCAATAGTTGATTCATTAATTCGTTAATTATTAATTACAAGGTGTTACGGATTACCTCCTAGAGTTAAGTGTAGAATAAAAATTATATGTGTTCGTGGTTTATGTCTCGTTCATCACCACTTAAGTGACCTAAATGAAAATCTTGCCCCTCATTCGTAGCTCTTAGGCGGTCGAAGGTAGAATGTTTTTATGTGAAGGGATAGTGATGAGAAATATGAGCCTCGTGGTGTACAGATGGTCCAGGCATGGGGATGTCATGGGTGAAGTCTTGATCATGTGGGCTACGTGTATCCTTGTTACGGACGGGAGAAGCCCTAACATGTGTCTCTAGGATGAACCTCTCGTGGGCATCATCCATAATATCAAAGGTGCGGGGGACAGTAGGTGGATGGGAGTCCGATCCATTGTAGTTAGGTCTCCCGGGTCATAGTTAACCGTTTCTAAGGCATCCATCCTAGCCTTGAGTTCGCTCAAGTCATAAGCCATCTTCTCGATGTTAGTGAGCCTATCAACCAAGCCGAGCCACATACATTGGTAAGGCTTGGAATGGGGCTGATGGCGCTGGCTCCTTTGCCACCATCAGAGTCATGGTCGTTAGGGTCATTAGCCTTATTTTTTCCACTTGTCTACATGGCGAACTTTTTGATAGAGTAGGCATTTTGTGAAGGAGAAGAAAAGTGATAAAACTTAAGAGCTTTTTGGGGAAGGCACTCCTTCTAATGTCAAAATGTTGACTAAATCTTCTGTAAACCGTGAAAGTATGATTAGAAATAGGTATTAGCGAAGGTAATTCACTAATGTCATATTTAGTAAATGTAAAATGCGAGAAATATTTTTGATGCAAGGTTTAGAGTGGTTCAATCTTGATGAAGATCTACGTTCATTATACCAACTAATTTTACATCCTTATATCTTTGATTGGAGGAGATTTGTTACGAGAATTTCATGCTAATATTGCATGGAAGAATGAAAACTTTGATCCTTGGACAAGTGCATGTAAATCCACAATTATAGCCGCCGAGATCGAGTGCTACAGGACTCAGATTGAAGCACCAGGCTTTGGGACCCTTCATAGCCGTTGAAGACAACGTATGATTTAGATGCGGGCTAGCTAGAATTATGGATAGATAGAACGGCTCGAACGAAGGCCAACTTTGGGTCGTACCATGACATGCTTGTGTGAGAAAGGTGAAATGGAGACAAGGAGCTGTTAGTGAACAATGTCATCCCTGCCATGTTTATTGTGAAGTACAAAGGTTTTTTGCTACACAGCTGTGTTTTTGTCAGATGAATAGTGTTGTTTTATGTTGATTAAGTCATGGGAACAGTACCGGGTTGTGTCTCTTTATGAAGGGAACACTAGGCACTTTTGTTAAAAATATGCTGAGACATGATTAAGCAGGATGGACGACCAATTGATAAACAAGGGCTCAATGGGGCACGTAGGAGGCAAGGCTCTCTTATTACGGCCCAGCCATCTATGAGTTAGGAAGTGTGGAGTTTCTCATGAGGTTAAACGGCTATGTCGACAATGATGTTCCGACCAGCCGTTATCCAGACCCAAAAAGTGGCAAGGTTCCCATGTCTTCAAGATTAGAACCATCCAAAGCATGCACATAAGTGTTGGGCCAAAGCAGCCCCCAATGTGGTTGTAACGACCCGCATTTTTAACTATTTTAAATTATTAAATTTAGTGTACTTAATGAATAAAAATGGTTAAAAATAAAAAAAATTAATGATTTATTAATATAGCTATTGAATATGAACTTGAAAAAGATTTTGAAATAAAAAAATTTCGAAAATTTAAGTAATAACAAGTATTGAAAGTAAATGCTATGTATTGAATGTGTTTACAATCAATAATGGAATTGAATAATAAATGCCAAATTCACTAGATGTAAATAAAGTAATTGGTTGATAACTAATATTCAGGTGAAAGCTAATATTGAAATTTATTGAATATTGGACGGTTAAATTGTTTAAAATTTGATCTTGAGAATTATATAAATAACTAAATCCTAAATTAAATATGAATGAAATGATTTCAAAAGTTGATTTGAAGATTGTGAACACTTAAAAATTTAATTTATGATTAATTTAAAATTTTGAAAATTTTATATTTTAATTGACGAGTAAAATTAGCCTTTCGGGGCACAGTCTCGGATTTTGATGAAACCATTTCCATTAGATCCGTAATAGTATATTATTATCGGATTTCAAATTTTCTATCGTTTGGACTTACCGTTTGGTCGTACGGGATAGAAATGCGTTGAATTTAATATCGAAAATTTAATATAATAATTAGGTCCAAAAAGCTATCTTCTCCCTACGATCGAATTGGGACTCGAAAATTGTTCCATTGCATTCAGAATAAGGGTATAACATTATGAACGCCTGGCGGCACGCCTCGATTGGGATCCGAAGATTTTAGCTGGATATTTTCGAATTTAAATAATATATATATTCTTTATTTTGACCACAGCCCACATTCTTTCACCATCGGCCACTTTATACTAAGACAAGCCACCCTACCATGTATGTCTCCCTTGATTTAAAAATCGTCCGCGTTCCCTCTTTTCACTCCAGAACACGACATAGTAAGAAAAATAAAATAGAAACTTAAAAAAATTAAATTCTCTTCAAATAAAAAACGAAAAATCACGAGACAAATTTTAAAATTCGTATTTGATGAAGGACTTGGCGCGGTCAAGTTTTGGTGATGATCGAGATTGATTGGGGCATGCGAAGTGAGAAGCGCAAGTGGTTTTTGAGCTAGGGTTCGAGTTTGTGAATTATAGAGCCATCGATTCAAGTTTTGAGCTTTGTTTTTGGACTCGGAGCAGCAAATAGCATCTCGGCACAAAGTATGGCGATGTCTGATCACCTGGGGAGGGGCGCAACCATGTACTGTAGCATTAATAGGGGAGAGCAGTCGCGTTTCTCTATGGAGGTCCGGGTTTTGATTTTTGGGTATGGGCAGATCAAGAATGCCGAGGGGAGTTCGTCGGCGGAAACGATTCGCGGAATTGAGGTCTCTAGCTCTGTATTCTTAAAGAGCATGCATGGCTAGTTTGGGTTTTTTTGTGCACAGGCGAGATAAGTTAGACAGTGGGAAGAAGAATCTTGGAGGGTAATTTTGTAATTTAGATATAAGCTATTTGATTTAAAATTAAATTGTCGACATTTTATAAAATGTATATCTCTCTCATACGAGGTCCGATCGAGGCGAAACTTTTTGTGTTGCGATCGTAATGACGAGAGCTTCTCAATGAAACTAGTTTGGATGAATTTGGAGACGATCGAAATTTAGGCTAAAATCGGACGCTATTCGATTTTAGTTCCAAACTGGAATACCTCGGCGACAACAGAAAATAAAGGTGAGTGTTTTATAATGCTCACAACATACTAGAATATTTTTATGTTAGTTAAATTCGAAATTATGAAGTGATATAAATTTATTGATCGTTGTTTGATAAATTTAATTGTCATTCGAATTAACTGTTAAAAATTAAAATTGACAGTTAAATTTGAAATTTGAATTTA
Source organism: Allium fistulosum (assembly GCA_030737815.1). Lineage (NCBI taxonomy): Eukaryota > Viridiplantae > Streptophyta > Magnoliopsida > Asparagales > Amaryllidaceae > Allium > Allium fistulosum. Next base: position 821,294,078 of record CM060907.1, on the reverse strand, counting down.
ATTGCCAGTAAAATACTCGATATTGATAACTATGGAATTGTTGTGAATTATTGACTGATTTGGATGTTGATTGTGATGGATGCTATTGATTGATATTTTGGATGATTAGGATGTTTATTTATTTTCATATATCCTGTTACTATCTTGTATATTATTTACAGTATATAAAACTGTAAATTGAATTATAAATTAAGAAATAGGTTGAAATGATATATACCTATGACACTGTGACTTGGATTGAAATGATATATATCCATCCCTGAAATTAAATTGAAATAACCGATCGTTGGCCATAGGATAGAAAATTATATACGAACACCGGATTGGATAAATTAAATGATTTCAGAAATTTTGGTTAAAAATTATTTAAATGGTTTGATTTAAAGGAATAAAAATCGAATTATGGAAATCGAACTATTTTGAAATTGAGCTCAGAATTGAATTATATTTGAGGATTTGGATTTCAAATTAGGTGTTGAAGGTACATTTGATTTAAGTGTTTTTGGATCGATGTTTTGAAAATCGAACTCGGAATTGATACAAATCGAAATGGTTTTAATTTGGAATTAGAATGGTTTTAATTTGAAATTGAAATCGATTGGAATTGAAAGTGAAATTGAATTAATTTGAAATTGTAGTTGAAATTGATTAGAACTGAATTTGGAATCGAAGTTAATTCAAATTGAAATTGGAATTGAATCAATTTAAATGGTTTAAATATGGAATTGAAATTAATTTGTATTGAGAAGATTTGGAAAGTGAATCAGTTTGACTTTGAAACTATTTTCAAATAAATTATTTTAGTATAAAACGATTTAAATCTACTTTTTACATATTCAATTTATTTTGATTTTCCAAACTATTTTATCTTATCAAACATTAAAAAAAACCTTAAATCATTTTATATCAAACTATTTTAATTATTTAAAACTATTTTTAAACAATTTAAATTTTCAAACTATTTTTCTAAAATTCAACTGGTCAAAGGCTGGAAGCTTTATATTTAAATCATGGATTTAAGTGCGAAATAGGTTAAAATGAAGTTATAACCTAAATTGAAATTCGAAACGATTTTGGAAGCAAAATCGAAATATTGAGGCGAAAATGATTTTGTAGTGAGGGTATATTTTGAGTAAATATGATGATTTCGAAATGGATTTGATTTTGAAGCGAATATGATATTTTGATATCAAGTATGAACTATTTTTGAAATATAAAAGTACGAACCGGTGTGTAAAACGACGTTTGGTTGTTAAAGAGACCGTGGCTGGATATGGGCATACTCTCTGTCGATACCGGAACCACTTTAACAACTGTGTACGTGGAGTGATGATCCAGAACGAAGTGGTTGGATTTGGCGTACGTTTGCTGGATTTGAAGAAAGAGAACGGTGATGGATTAGTCTGGCACTTGTGCCAATTTGAACTGACTAAAACAGGAGTCATACCGGTCAAGTGGGTTAGCTACCCCGAGCAGACACACTTCTTTGTATTACCATCATTTACATTGTGATTGATTGGTGCACACCCTCGGATTTTGGGAGTGTTGGACGCGGTGGGCGATCATGGCTGTGATGCGTTACCACCAACCGAGAAAGGTAAACTGGTAGCATTCTACCTTGGGCATTGCCTAACGTGCCTTATCATACTTTTATCCCTATATGAGACCCATACAATTTTGGTTTAGTTTTGTCGTATAACGGCGCAGCCTTAACTATCGACGTTCTACTGGTGGTGTCAAATGCTAACTGTATGGCAATGCTTAAATACGCGTTAAGGGGGATTAATGTAAAGTCTTAACGCTAAGAAAAATATTTATTTTATTGATTAGATATAACATATATAGTGTATTCTACTATATATAAATATTTTGACGAATCCTTAAGAGATGGAAAATCCCATAAAATCTCTTGAGTTACTGCACGCACGTTATACATTGGATAAGAGATGTGAAACCCCGTAAGCATCTCTGACGCTATTACACTCATGTTATTATGCGATATTGATTTGACTTACATAAGGATATTTTAGTCCTGACTCGAGTGTTTTGTCTTTTCACTACGCTCGGATCAGTCCTGAGTTTTTTAGTTTATCGAAGATTATTCTCTGGTGGACAAAGACGAAGATTTGGTATTATTACTAGTATTATTCCATCATTGTTTGTTCTGCTGCATTATTTTATTTGTTCTGTCGTATATATATAACTCTAATAAATGTTGTATAAATTATTATCGAATGTATAGTAAATAGCTTCATGAACTGTTTATTTGATTATTATATTTTATCCTTCCGCTGCGAGATTCTTTGTTTGTTTTCTCCTTCTTTTCTTATTTTTCTTAATTAACCCCATTGATTATCTATGTTCCGGATTGTTTAAGTCAGACATGTGTGGATTATTGTTAATTTAAACCTTCCGAAATGTGGGTCATCGCAGCTGGTATCAGAGCTTTGGTTTAGCGATAACCTTGGATTTGAGGGGTAACTCATTAGAGATAGGGTCAGTAGCACCCTAGAATGAGTTTGAGTGTATTAATAGATATGAGTGCGTATTTGTTAATGAATGTAAAAAAAATTATATGTGTTGGTTGATTAGTTGAGTGGCTTATGGATTCTGGTCAATAAAAGTAATTAACGTTATTGATAGGGATCTCTAAACACTTGAACAGAACAATTCGACATAGTATTTTTTTTGAAATTGGGTAAATGAAATAATTTTACCATGATTATATTTTGTATACAAATGAATAATTTTCAGAAATTATTATGGTATATATAGTGCGAATTGGTTGTTAGAAATGATTATATTGATCATTATTGTTTATTGTTGGATTAGTCAATATTCCTAAACTGTTAGCTATTATATGATTATAAGAAAATGAAACGGTATAAATGTGATTTGTAAAATATAATTTGCAAGTAAAATGAATATAAAATTTAGAATTTGAGAAATTTAAATTCCGATGTTTCTGAAAAAAGTTTTCAAGGTTTGGAAAGTAATATTAGTATTGTTTCAAAGTATATACAAATACAAATTGTTTTCAAATAAATTTTAAAAGGGAATGAATTCGGTACTTCCCTCTTCTGTCGATGGAAAATAATTTCGGTGATGACTGCGCAGCATCGTTGACGTTCATTTTTGAGTCTCAAAGTGGGAGAGACTTCTGAGAAGCTTTGCTACGAAATTGTTTTGATAAACGGATTTTAGTTCAAACTCCAAAAGTACGATTTGATATAAAAAAGATATAAGTATATATACATATTTCAAATGATTTGAAAAGAACCCGGTATTTAAAATTTTAAGTTCTGTTGATTAATAATCTTCAAATTATTTGAATGAAATGAAATATTTGAATAACCAGAACTTATAAAATAAGAGAAAAAAGAATCTAAGATAAATGTTTTGAGAAACTTTGGAGTTGAAGTTTGCAACTCTTAAATTAAAAGTAAAGAAAATTTAAATTAGTTAAATAGTAAACATTCTAATTAAGTAAAATGAATCAGATTAATTTGTATAATAACAAATTGCATTCTAATAGCATATAATAAGACTTACCAAATGTTAAAAGTTAAAAATAATGATTTGGATATGTAATGGGATATTATACAAGTAAAAAAACTTAAAAGTAATTAAAATGTATATAAATGGAAATTTTGTTGTAATAATAAATGTTATATACTTAATTAGTATATTATGAAATGATTAATGATTAAATGGAATAAGTAAGTGGAACTTAAGAAAGTAGGCAAATGAAATAAATAATATCTTTGTAAATTGGTTATAGAATTAAATATAAATTTGCAAAGAAATTTTGAAATTGAATTCCTAACTTTTGAGATAATTATAGACTTAGATAGAGTCATATATAAGAAGTTGGACTTTTATAGAATGATTATAAACTAAAGTGATGATTAATAAAATGTTTCACAAATAAATTTGTTATTAAATGAAATTATGACAATGAATGTGAATTAAGTTGAAAAGAAATTTAAGTAAGGATATAAGAAATAATTCATTAATGATGTTGATGCTAAAAATGGAGATATAAACATTATAATTCAAATGTTTCGCAAAAATGTAAAGTAAAGTTTATAGTTTATAACTTTGATAAATGTTAGTTAAACAAGATGATAAATGAATTGATATGAAATGTTGCTAAATGTAAAATGAAACAATTGAAATATAACAAATTGAATTGAATAAAATGGAATGTAAATGAAATAGATTTGAATAAATTGGAAGTAAACCAATTAAATGTTGATGAAATTTGGATGTTAATAAGAAATAAAGTGCACAAAATAAATATTGGCATTGGATAATGTAAATTCATATCGTTATGAATTAATTGGATGGATACTAATAATTAAATGGTTTCTTTTGTTGTAAATCGTCGTTATAACTGTTTTATTGTATTTGATTGTTGTTTGTCATATATTAATGCTTATGTTATGGTTTGGGTTTAAAATTCATGTTATATGCTTCTATAAAACTCATACATGCTATCTATATCTTCTATATGCAACTAATATTCTAAACTGAGTTGAGATAGGTATATACGAAGACCGTATGGACGTATACGTGGGTTTTTATATGCTTTAGCTTGCTTAATACGAGTGAACTCACTCATATTAATAATAATAAGGTACACACCTCGGATTACATACCGCGCTTTTATATTTTTCCCTACGGGATGCCTCATTATTGAGATGAGATGTATATTTGATATCCATTTGGTATATTTGGGTTATATATTGAATTGTAAAAAATTTCCGATTGAGCCGTGTAAAGGAGGCTCTACCGAAATTTTCCGTAAATCCGGGTGGTAGAAAATTTTTGAAGTTTTAAAATTTTTATAACTTGTTTTGATAACTAACTTGTAAATTCCGTAAGCCGATCGGAGTAGCATAGTAGAAATGTAGTAATGGTTTTATAAATGAGATTTTATTGTTTTATAAGTTGAATATTTTAAATAAAATATATCAAATGTTAAATTCTTTACTTAACGTCTTTTCGAGGACGGAAAGTTTGGAGTGGGGGAGATTGTAACGACCCGTATTTTTAACAATTTTAAATTATTAAATTTAGTGTAGTTAATGAATAAAAATGGTTAAAGATAAAAAATTAATGATTTATTACTATAGCTATTGAATATGAACTTGAACAAGATATTGAAATAAACAAATTTCGAAGATTTAAGTAATTACAAGTATTGAAAGGAAATGCTATGTATTGAATGTGTTTACAATCAATAATGGAATTGAATAATAAATGTCGAATTCACTAGATGTAAATAAAGTAATTGGTTGATAACTAATATTCAGGTGAAAGCTAATATTGAAATTTATTGAATATTGGACAATTAAATTGTTTAAAATTTAATCTTGAGAATTATATAAATAACTGAATCCTAAATTAAATATGAATGAAATGATTTAAAAAGTTGATTTAGATGTTATTTAAATATGGATGAAGATTTTCAATACTTAAATATTTAATTTAAGTGATTAATTTAAAATTTTGAAAAATTTATATTTTAATTGATGAATAAAAATAGCCTTCCGGGGGACAGTCTCGGATTTCGATGAAACTAGTTACATTGGATCCATAATAGTATATTATTACCGGATTTCAAATTTCGTAGTATTTTGACTTACCGTTTGGTCGTACGGGATAGAAACGCGTTGAATTTAATATCAAAAATTTAATATAATAATTGGGTCCAAAAAGCTATCTTCTCCATACGATCGAATTGGGACTCGAAACTTGTTCCATTGCATTCGGAATAGGGGTATAACATTATGAACGCCTGGCGACATGCCACGATTGGGATCCAAAAAATTTAGTTGGATATTTTCGAATTTAAATAATACATGTATTCTTGATTGTGACCACAGCCCACATTCTTTCACCATCAGTCACTCTATACTAAGACAAGCCACCCTACCATGTACATCTCCTTTGATTTAAAAATCATCTGTGTTCCCTCTTTTCACTTTAGAGCACGACAGAGCAAGAAAAATAAAATGGAAACTTAAAAATATTAAATTCTCTTCAAATAAAAAACGAAAAATCATGAGACAAAATTTAAAATTCATATTTGATGAAGGACTTGGCATGGTCGAGTTTTGGTGATGATCGAGATTGATTGGAGCGTGCGAAGTGAGAGGTGCAAGTGGTTTTTGAGCTAGGATTCGAGTTTGTGAAGTATAGAGCCATCGATTCGAGTTTTGGGCTTTGTTTTTGGACTCGGAGCAGCAAATAGCATCTCGGCACAAAGTATGGCGAGGTCCGATCACCTAGGGAGGGGCGCGACCATGTACTGTAGTGTTGATAAGGGAGAGCAGTTGCGTTTTTCTATAGAGGTCCGGGCTTTGATTTTTGGGTATGGGCAGATCAAGAATGTCGAGGGGAGTTCGTCGGCGAAAACGGTTCGCGAAATGGAGGTCTCTAGCTCTGTATCCTTAAAGAGCGTGCACGGCTAGTTTTGGTTTTCTTCGTGCATAGGCGAGATAAGTTAGATAGTGGGAATAAGAAGCTTGGAGGGTAATTTTGTAATTTAAATATAAGCCGTTTGATTTAAAATTAAATTGTCGACATCTTATAAAATGTAAATCTCTCTCATACGAGGTTCGATCGAGGCGAAACTTATTGCGTTGCGATCGTAATGACGAGAGCTTCGCAATGAAACTGGATTGGACAGATTTGGAGACAGTCGAAATTTGGGCTAAAATCGGACATTGTTCGGTTTTAGTTCCAAACTAGAATGCCTCGGTGACAACAGAAAATAAAGGAGAGTGTTTTATATCGCTCATAACGTACTAGAATATTTTTATGCTAGTTAAATTCAAAATTATGAAATGATTAAATTTATTGATCGTTGTTTGATAAATTTAATTGTCATTCGAATTAACTGTTAAAATTAAAATTAACGGTTAAATTTGAAATTTGAATTTAATTGGCAGTAAAATACCCGATTTTGATAACTATGGAATTGTTATGAATTATTGACTGATTTGGATGTTGATTGTAATGGATGCTATTGATTGATATTTTGGATGATTTGGATGTTTATTTATTTTGATATATCTTGTTATCATCCTGTATATTATTTATAGTATATAAAACTGTAAATTGAATTATTCCGAATAAATTAAGAAATAGGTTGAAATGAAATATACCTATGACACTGTGATTTGGATTGAAATGATATATATCCATCCCTGAAATTAAATTGAAATAACTGATCACTTGGCCATAGAATAGAAAATTATATACGGACATCGGATTGGTTAAATTAAATGATTTCAGAAATTTTGGTTTGAAATTATTTAAATGATTTGATTTTAAGGAATAAAATAGAATTATGGAAATCGAACTATTTCGAAATTGAGCTCGGAATTGAATTATATTTGAGGATTTGGATTTCAAATTGGGTATTGAAGGTAAATTTGATTTAAGTGTTTTAGGATCGATGTTTTGAAAATCGAACTCGGAATTGATATAAATCGAAATGGTTTTAATTTGGAATTGGAATGGTTTTAATTTGAAAATGAAATTGAAGTCGATTGGAATTGAAAGTGAAATTGAATTAATTTGAAATCGAAGTTGAAATTGATTAGAATTGAATTTGGAATCGAAGTTAATTCAAATTGAAATTGGAATTGAATCAATTTAAATGGTTTAAATGTGGAATTGAAATTAATTTGAATTGAGAAGATTTGGAAAGTGAATCAGTTTGAATTTGAAACTATTTTCAAATAAATTATTTTAATATAAAACGATTTAAATTTACTTTTTACATATACCATTTATTTTGATTTACCAAACTATTTTATCTTATAAAACATTAAAAAAACTTAAATCATTTTATATCAAACTATTTTAATTATTTAAAACTATTTCAATTTAAATTTTTAAACTATTTTTCTAAAATTCAACTGGTCAAAGGCTGGAAGCTTTATTTTTAAATCTTGGATTTAAGTTTGAATTGGGTTAAAATGAAGTTATAACCTAAATTGAAATTCGAAACGATTTTGGAAGCGAAATCGAAATATTGAGGCGAAAATGATTTTGTAATGAAAGGGTATATTTTGAGTAAATATGATGATTTCGAAATGGATTTGATTTTGAAGCGAATATGATATTTGATATCAAGTATGAACTGTTTTCGAAATATAAAAGTACCAACCGGTGTGTAAAATGACATTTGGTTGTTAAAGAGACGAGGCCGGATATGTGCATACTCTCTGTCGATACCGGAACCACTTTAACAATTGTGTACGTGGAGTGATGATCAAAAACAAAGTGTTAGGATTTGGCGTACGTTTGCTGGATTTGAAGAAATAGAACAATGATGGATTAGACTGGCACTTGTGCCAATTTGAAATGACTATAACAGGTGTTGTACCGGTCAAGTGGGTTAGCTACCACGAGCGGACACATTTCTTCATACTACCATCATTTACATTGTGATTGATTGGTGCGCACCCTCGGATTTTGGGAGTGTTGGACGCGGTGGGCAATCATGGCTATGATGCGTTACCACCAGCCTGGAAGGGTAAACTGGTAATATCCTACCTTGGGCATTGCCTAACATGCATCGTCATACTTTTATCCCTAACGAGACCCATACGATTTTGGTTTAGTGTTGTCGTATCACGGCGCATCCCTGACTACCGACGTTCTACTAGTGGTGTCAAATGCAAACTGTATGACAATGCTTAAAAACGCGTTAAGGGGGATTAATGTAAAGCCTTAAAGCTAAGAAAAATATTTATTTTATTGATTAGACATTACATATATAGCGTATTCTACTACATATAAATACTTTGATGGATTCTTAAGAGATGGAAAATCCCGTAAAATCTCTTGAGTTATTGCACGCACGTTATACACTAGATAGGAGAAGTGAAACCCCGTAAACATCTCTGACGCTATTACACTCATGTTATTATGCGATATTGATTTGACTTACATAAGGATATTTTAGTCCTGACTTGAGTGTTTTGTCTTTTCATTACGCTCGGGTCAGTCCTGAGTTTTTCAGCTTATCGAAGATTATTCTCTGGAGGACAAAGACGAAGATTTGGTATTATTACTAGTATTATTCCATCATTGTTTGTTCCGCTGCATTATTATATTTGTTCTGTTATATATATATATATATAACTCTGATAAATGTTGTATAAATTATAATCAAATGTATAGTAAACAGCTTGATGAACTGTTTATTTAATTATTATATTTTATCGTTCCGCTACGAGATTCTGTGTTTGTTTTCTCCTTCTTTTCTTATTTTTCTTAATTAACCTCATTGATTATCTATGTTTCGGAGCCGGACATATGTGGATTAGTGTCGATTTAAACGTTTCGAAATATGGGTCGTTACTGTAACGACCTACCTTTTTGGACGTTTTAAGCAGACACACATGTCAAAGTCAAACTATTCAAAAGGGCAGATTGTTATGGGGTAATAAGAAAAAGAGAAAGAGATAAAATAAATAAAAAATCTCGCAGTGGAATGACAAAATATAATAATCAAATAACAGTTCATGAAACTTTTTATAAATACATTAGACTATTCTTTTACAACACAAAATCAGAGTTACAGCAACAGGAAGAAATAAATAATAAATGCAGCGGAACAACATGATGCAGCAGAATATAATAAACAATACTAGTACAAATCTTCGTCTTCGTCCTCCAGAAATAAGGTCTTCAACCTTGAAATGCTCAGGCTGACCCGAGCAAATTGAAAAGACAAAACACTTGAGTCAGAACTAAAAGATCTTATGCAAGTTAAATCAACGATAAATATGAGTGCGACGACGTTAGAGATATTTACGGGGTTTGACATCTCCTATCCAGTGTCTAACGTGAGTGCAGTAACTTAAGAGATGTTCGGGATTCACATCTGCTAAGGATCCGTTAAACTATCTACTATGTAGTACAATACACTATTATAATATGTCTACAGTAAAGTAAAAGTATCAAAATAGCGTTAAGGCGTTACCCATATCCCCCTTAACACATTTTTATATATTCTCAAAGTCTATACAGTACCGTAACTCCTCCGTAAACTGGAGGCTATCAAAGGGCACTCCATAGGTATGGTACAAAACAAATTAATAGAAGGCGCTCTAGGGCATGTGAGCACAACACTCGAGGCAATGCCAAGGTAGATATACCAATTGCGGATCCGGACTAGTGGTAACGCATAATAGCTACTACCGCCCACCTCGGACACACTCCCAAATCAAAATTAAGCGTGGCCACCAAATCAATCACAAAGTCAGAATATAGTATGGAAGAAGTGTGCCCGACAGGAGGACTAACCTCACTTGCCCCGGCATGGCTCCTGTTTTAGTCACATCTAAGCTAACTCACGGGAGTCAGGGTCACGTCATACCTTATACGGAAATTGTTCGCCAAACCATCCTACTTCATTTCTGGAATCTCCACCACGTACACAGTTGTTAAAGTTGTTTTCGGTATTGCCAGAGAGTATGACAATATCTGATCCCCGTCTCTTTAACAACCAAACGCTTATTTCACACTGGATGGTTCTTTTACATTTTCAAAACAAATTCATAATTGATTTCAAAATATCATATTCAATTTCAAACCATATCTCTTTCGAATCATATTCACTTCAAACTATATTCACTTTCAAAACCATATTCGCTTTTGAAATCACATTCACTTTGAAATTATTGATAAGTTCTGTTAATTAATTCTTCATTTCAAAATCATCTTATTCACTCAAATATGTCATTTCACAAGAAGGTATCAGTTTCAAATTCCAACTTAGGCTGTATCATCATCAAGGATTTAGATATAAATACTTCAACTTTACACAGTCTGGAATTTTTGAAAATAGTTTAAGTAATTATAAATAGTTTATATTGTTTTAAAATAGCTTAGATAGATTTAAATTAGTTTAAATAGTAGAAATAGTTTAAATAAATTTAAATTCGATTTAATTGGTTTAAAATGATTTAAATAGATGAAATATGGATTTAATAGATTTAAATTATATTAAGTAGATCTTTATATAGATTAAATAAATTTAAAATAGATTAAATAGATTTAAAATAGATTAAATAAATTTAATTAGTTTAAAATTGGTAAAATAGATTAAATTGGAATAAATAGGTTATAATAGATTAATATAAATTAAAATAGTTTAAATTGATTAAAATAGTTAATTTAATGAAATGGTTTAAATTAGTTTAAAATAGATTTCAAAGTTATATCCAAACCTTTTCAGTAACTCAATTTCAATAAATTCATTTATATTTGACACTTCAACTTGAAATTCAAATTTTAGAATAATTTATCAAATCAATTCCTTTTTTAGCATTAACACTTGGATTATCGAAAATACTTCACTTTATATAAATTAATTTCTTTTTCCAAAATACTAGTTAACTGAATTCAAAAGTTCAAAGGTTCAAAAATCATTTAATTTAACCAATCCGGTGTCCGTATATAATTCTCTACCCTAGGGTCAAGTGATACGGATATTTATCATTTCAATCAGCAATTTACAATTTTACGGTTATATATCATTTAGAACCGCAATCCCGAATTAAATAAAATCCATAAAATCGCTTGAGTTTATCATTTCAACCCATAACGATTTTTCCCTATTCTATAGATCGTTCGGGTATGTATTATTTCAACCTATAGTGAACTTGCAGTTTATGACAACATAAAATACAACATCCGGTCAACCAATATCAACAATCAAACATACATCACAATCATCATCCAAATCAATCGGTAAACATCAATAGATAATTGGTAATCAATACAGGTATTAAATTGACAATTTAAAATTCAATATTAAATTAAACGATAATTAATTGCAATAAAAGTCAAATTTAACTAGAATGACAATTTAACATCCCAAACGGCAATCAATAAATTTCTAATCACATCATAAATTTAATTTAACTAACACAAGAAATTTTAGAAGTTGTGAGTGGGTTAAAACACTCACCTACGATTTTAGAACGAGTAAACTTCCAATTTAAGCCCAAAATTTGAACGGTCTCAAAATTCATCCAAACCTGTGTCAAAATGTCCGGAATTTCGATACGATCCCACGGATCAAACCGCGCGTGAATCCGAGTCCGTATGCAAAAGTTATATACATTAGAAGATAAATGATTTTAAAATATGAAATAAATAAAATAAAGAAAAACAAACCAACAGAACCTTGCCACGTCACCATCTCGTATAACACGCTCGAACCCTAACCGCTCAGACAAATCGTGACCTATCAACGAAGCAGAGCCGCCACGCCCATCACCAAATCACCGACCATCCTTGCCTCGATACTACGATCGGACCTCGCCTACACCATCTCCATCATACGCCGAGCTCCCCTTGGTCAGGAAACCGCCCACGGCCACCAAAAAACGACAGCGCCGCCACCGCCTTTGGCTACCAATCGTGGCCATCTCGTGCCCCAATAGCACGAACAAATCATACCCCTGACACCTGTTCGACACCACCTTCCCAACGCCGCCTCCCGATCGTCGATCGGACGACGATCCACCGTTGGATCGTTAGAACCCTAAAACGAACGGTCGAGGTTCATCCACAATTTCTGGACAAACGGTGATTTAAATTGAAAACGAATTGCCTCAGTGAATTACGCTCGTCGAGAGCTTCAAATTGATATATAATATGATAGGGTTTGGAGGAGTTTGATTTTTGGATTTGAATTTGGAATTGAATTTGCAATTTGGGGAATTTGTTTCTGCCATTAGAAGAAGGAGATAGCCAGAGAGAATTGTACGTACTGAAATGAGAATATGAGAACCAACTAGGGTTTATAACAAGCTATTTATAGGCATATCAGAAATAAAAAAGAATGGGCTAGATTGATTTGAAAGTTGAACGATAAATGACCCGAAAAGCTCGTTTCGTTCCCGGAACGAAAATGGGTCATCTCATATATCAAAATAGATATTTTCGATATTTTTAAACTCAATGGAACATGTTCCAGGTCCTAATTCCATTGTATGAAGAAGTTGCTTTAAAATCAGCTTATTTCAAATTGATTTCAATTAAATTGATTTCTAGGCGTTTCGAGTCTGTATGATCAAATGACAAGTCCGATCGCTACAAAACTTAAAATCCTACAATAATTCGCTGTTACGGATCGGATGAAATTAGTTTCGTCAAAATCCAAGACAGTTGCCAAAATAGCTATTTTCACATTAATTAAATAAATTGATATTAAATTAAATTTATCACTTCTTATATTCAAATTAATTAACTAACCATTTTTATCATTTTTGATTACATAGACATTTACAATAACTTAAAACAAATTAACATATCAAATTCAGTGTTAAATATTTGACTAATTATAGTGTTCAATATCAGCTGTAATTAAATCCAATTAATTTCAATAAATTTATTTAATTTGGTTTCGATCTTTTAATTCAATCAATTTTTTCTCTACATACATAGTCCACATTGTTTTATATTTTGTTACATTAATATTTTACCATTTTCATTTCCTTTTCATTAACGTAATCTTTAATTACATTTAATTATAATAATAAATCCATTTATAATAATTTAAATTCCAATAAATTTCAGCAAACTTGTTTCTAATTCTTTTTATTCAATCAATTATCATATTATGCATAAAATCTTCATTGGTTACATCTTATTGAATTTACATTCTACAATTATCAATTTAACCTACATTAACTGCACTAATTAAGTGAATTAATTTCAATTGATTTCCAATTTTAAATTTAATGGGCTAAATAAAGAGGTAACATATAATAATTGTCACCATTAACTTTTAGTTACATTTGTATGTTTGTTATTTACACACAAATGTTATAGTTATTCACACAACATTCATTTTTTTCAAGTTAATACAACACTTAAATGATCAATTTCTCTTTTAATTCAGATATCAATTAATACATACATTACTAAAATTTATTCACAATCTATATCAATTATAACTCTTTAATCCTCTTAATTAATTGGAATTACATTCCAAGCCATTATCAATTTCCTTAAATTAATACAATTTAATTTCATTCCAGTTATATTCTTATTATTAATTCACAAATTTTTATTTCTTCCAACATTAAATCACAGAACCTTATTAAATTAACTATTTTAATTATCAAAATTTATGGGTCGTTACACTCTCCTCCACTCAAAACTTTTCATCCTCGAAAAGGAAAGAAGGGAAAAGAAGGAACTAAGAAATCAATATATCTTATTCAAAATATTAAATTTATAAACAATTAATTTACATAATTAAATAATTTAAATAAAATATATCAATTTATAACAATTAAATCCTTTTATATTCAAGTCAACAAAAGTTTGGAAAACATTTCACACAAAATTTTTTGGTAGAGTCTCCTTTGTACGGAGAGGTCAGGGAGAAACAATAATATCAATAATAACAATATATATAATATAATTTCAAAATAATATATTCCAAACCACGAGAGAACAATAAAATATCGCTAGAAAACCGTAATCTGAGAACGTACATATTTGTCTGACAAATAACGCTTATTTTATGAAACCAAAAGCAGTAGTAATTGCTTCCATAACCTGTATTTCACTTGAAACCAAAAGCAGTAGCAATTGCTTCTATAACCTGTATTTCACTTATATAATCCAAAAGAGTTAATAATTTTATAAAAGAGAAATATTTAAGTTGTTTCAACTAATGTCAACAAACAATCACAACATACAATAGTCACTTGCAAACCAACAACACAACCATCATATCGTCACATGCAATCAAAGAAATCAAACATACATCCATAGCAACCAACAAATGGTTTGTTCGGGTTCAGAACTTCTAATCATATAAAATGATAAATAAACCATGAAGTAAACCATACACTTATCAGTTGCAGATAAAACTTTATAGATTATTTATACATCTTTATACAAAATAGAAGTATCATTTCCCAACCAATCCATAAGTCAATACAAACAAAGAATCCAACACATTTTTAAGTTTACTCTATCTATCTTTTTCATATCATTTATTATTCATTTCTTTTTTCCATACCATGATTTTCTTTAATTCGCGTTCATTACTTACAAATTTTTAGTTTCCATTCATTCATGTAAGGCTTATTTTTATTAGTCTACATTCTCTACTTACACAAGTTATATCCATTTCAATTATTTGGATCATAAATGAATTCATCATTGAAGTATTGTATATATTTTATTTCAGTTTACTTCACATTTGCAATTTTTTTATTTTTCTTCTCTTTCATCATTTACTTTCCTTTTCACATTCATATAATGTTTATTTTCATTAATTTACATTCGTTATTACTTACAAAAGTCCATTTCTTCTTTATTCATACAATGTTATTTTCTTTCATTTTATTACTTTACATTAATTACTTAAATAAGTTACTTTTATTTCAATTATTGAATTATACATTATTTTTATTTTGTTCTCACATTCATTCTTCCATATTTAAAGTATTATTGAATATTAACTCCATTTCTATATCATTTAAATGTTTCCTAAAGTTATATTCATTCAATTAATATAGTACTCATTTTAATTATAAATGGCTTTAATATTAATTCAAGTTTTTAATTATTTACTTACAGTATTTACCTTTTTATTATTCAATCTGATTTTAAATAGCTTAAAATGTCAACTTAAGTTTATAATCATTTTCTTACATTATTCACTTTTATTTACATTTAATTAGTAGCATTTCAAATTATCAACTTAAGTTCATAACAATTTATAACATTAGAACTCTTATTTATA
Organism: Allium fistulosum; assembly: GCA_030737815.1. Taxonomy (NCBI): domain Eukaryota; kingdom Viridiplantae; phylum Streptophyta; class Magnoliopsida; order Asparagales; family Amaryllidaceae; genus Allium; species Allium fistulosum. Next base: position 821,278,273 of record CM060907.1, on the reverse strand, counting down.
AATGTAATTCCATTGAACACTTTCATTTACTAAAGTTTACTTGTACAATATTCTATTACATATCCTATTTAACATTACAACTTTTTACATTTTGGTAAGTTATATATATGTCTTTTTAGAATGCATTAGAAAGTTACATAAGTTTATCTTATTTATTTTAATTAGCAAAAATGTTCAATAATCACATCTTTCAGATTTTCATATCCTTTAATTTACAGGTTACAGATTTCAAATTCCCTGTATACTTCGTTTATAACTTAGCATTTAATTTCTTATTTTCGTTTTAGAAGTTCCAATTATTAAATAGTTAAATTCCATTTCATTACAATAATTTCAATTTCGAATTTATAGAAACTTAAGAACTAAACAACCATGTTTCATTTCAATTATTTTAAAATAATATATTCAATCGTATCTTTTATATATAAAATCATCTTTGGAATTTAAAATCAAGAGTAATTTATCAAAACAATTGTGCAGTAAAAATTACTACAACGATCTTCCTACTTTGAAACTCGAAAATAAATGTCGATGATGCGTGCACTCATCACCGAAATTATTTTCCAGCGGTAGAGAGGGGAGTACAAAACTTATTTCCTTCCAAAATTCTTTTAAAACATTTCTTCCAAATCACATTGAAATATTTATATCAGAAAATACTTCCTTGTATGAATGAATGGGAATAAAATTTTGTAAGAGATAAATGTAAGTTAAAGAAATAATCCTTGTATGAATGAAAAGAAAAATAAATAAAAAACTGTAAAATGTTGTGAAAGAAATTTAATAAGAATAACTCAAGTACATTGTAAATTATTGTTTGTTTTGGTTTATGGGTTGTTTGGGATAGGATACTTTTAATTGTTTAAGATGTATGAATAATCTATTGAGATCATCTAAGACTGTTGAGTTAATGGTGCACTCAATAGTTTATTTGTCATTCTAGGCGGTTAAAAAAATTTCTGAACCCGAACAAACCATTTGTTTGTTTGCTATGGATGGATAGTTGACTTTATTGATTTCATATGATGATTGTATGCTGTGATTGCAAGTGATTGTTGTTTATATTAATTTGTTTGTTAGTGGTTGAAACAACTTTAAATATTTCATTTTATATAATTATTAACTCTATTGGATTATATAAGTGAAATACAGGTTATGGAAGCAATTGCTACTACTTTTGGTTTCATAAATAAGCGTTATTTGCCCGACAAATAGATACGTTCTCGGATTACGGTTTTATATAGCGATATTATATTGTTTTCCCGCTGTTGGGATATATTATTTTGAAAATATGATATATATATTGTTATTTTTATATTATTATTTCTCCCAAACCTCTCCGTACAAAGGAGACTCTGTCGAAATATTTCGAAAATTTTGGACTTAGAAAACTTTGAGAAATGTTTTCCAAATTTTATTAGTTTGAGTATAAAAGGATTTACTGGTTATAAATGGATATATTTTATTTAAATTAATTAATTTTGTAAATTTATTTGTTTATAAATTTAATATTTTGAATAAGATATATTGATTTCTAAATTTTTTCTTTTCCCTTCTTTTCCTTTTCGGGGACAAAAAGTTTTGAGTGGGGGAGAGTGTAACGACCCGTAATTTTCGACGATTAAATTTGTTAATTTACTAAGATTTTGGTAATTTAATATCGAAAGAAATAAAAATTTGTAAATTAATAATGAAATAATAGCAAAGTGAAAGGTAACAATGTTAATCTAAGTCAATCGTTAACAACTTGAATGAAATTCTAATTAATTAAAATAATTTAAATGTTATAACTTGGTTATAAAGTGAATATAAGAAAACAAGTGTAAATATTGAATCAATTGATGGATCAGTATATAATTAATGGTAATTGAATAAAATTGGTGTTATGTAAGTATTTATAACCTTTGTTTGGAAGTAGTAACTTATAGAAGTAATTAAAGGCTAATGGTGACAATTATTATAAGTTACCCATTTATTTAGTCCATTAAATCAAAATTGGAAATCAATTACAATAATTATAATTTAATGTTATGTTAATGTAAATTAAATTAATATATGGAAATAATGTTAATTTTATTCATAATATGACAATTGGTTGAATAAAAAGAATGGAAATCAAGATTTATTAATTTATTTGAATTTAAATTATAATAATTGGATTAATTGCAAATAAAGGAAATTAAATATTTAAATATATTAAGTTAATGGAAATAAGATGAAATTTGAGAATATTACTGTAATAAATCATGAACCAATGTCAATTTCATCCATTTGATAATAATGGATTGAATAATAGGATGAAAGGTCAATTAAATGGAATTATTGAAAATTTAATTTATAATTTCTGAATTTAATGAAATTGAAATTAAACACTGAAATTGATGGATTAGTCAACTTTAAATTGACATCTAAATTTGTTTAAATCATTGTAAGTGATTAAGAAATCAAAAATGATAGAAGTTGTAAATTATTAAAATTTAAACTAAAAAAGTGATTTGATTAATTTATTATTAATTTATTTAATTAACGTGAAAACAGTTATTTTGGCCACTGACTTGGATTTCGACGAAACCAGTTTCATCGGATCCATAACAGTAAATTATTGTAGGGTTTCAAGTTTCGTAACGATCAGACTTGTCGTTTGATCGTACAGACTCGGAACGCCCAGAAATCAATTTGATTGAAATCAATTAAAATCAATTTGGAATAAACTGATTTTAACATATCTTCTTCATATGATGGAATTAGGACCTGAAACCGGTTGCATTGTGTTTAAAATATTTCAAAATATCTATTTTGATATATGGGTTGACCCAATTTCGTTCCGAAGACCAAACGGGCTTTTCGGGTCGTTTATAGTTCAACTTTCAAACCGATTCGATCCATTTGTTCCTATTACTGATCTGCCTATATATATCCGATTATAAACCCTAGCAGCCTTTCTATTTCTCATTTATGTACGTACAAAAATTTTTGTTGCTCCTCTTTCTCAAAGGTTGAAAACCCTAAATTTCTCAATTCAATTTCAATACAAAATTCAAACTCCGCAAACTATATCGAATTATATATCAATTCGAAGCTCTCGATGAGTGTAATTCACTGGTGTGATTCGTTTCTCGAATCGAATCACCATTTTTCCAAAAACTGCCGAATTAATTTCGACCGTCCATATGGAGTTTTGACGATCCAATGGTGGTTCGTCGTCCGATCGACGATCGGGAAGCACCGTTGGATGGATGGCAACAAGCAGGCCTCGTATTGTTGTTCGCTGGTCACTGCATGGCCGAGATTCGCCGTAATATTTGCTTGGAAGTTCGTCGAAGTCGGAGGGGTTTGGTGGGGTCGCGCAGCCTCGCGTGGCACTTGGAAGGTCGGCCTGGCATGGCGAACGTGAGGCGAGGGTTGGATCGAGGTGGATCGGGGCGTAGGCGGCGGGAAATTCGAGAGAGGAGTGGCGGCCGTGGGTTCTGTACGAGTTCGATCACAATTTTGGCAGTAGGGTTTCCCGCACGTGATATGGTAGCTGACGTGTTTTATTTTATCTTTTTTTCTATTTATTTATTTCCAATTTAAAATTTTAATGTTCTAATCGCAATAACTTTTACATACGAGGTTGAATTTACACGCGGTTTGATCCAGTGGGATCGTATCAAAATTCCGGACACTTTAACGCTGATTTGGATGAATTCTAAGGCCGTTCAAATTTTGGGCTTATTTTGAATTTAAATTCGATTTAAATTCAAAGGTGAGTGTTTTAACCTACTCACAACTTCTAAAATTTCTTATGTTTGTTAAATTAAATTTTTGATGTGATTAGAAATTTATTTATGACTGGTTGGTATATTTTAAATCATCATCTCAGTTAATTTGAATTTGAATTAAATCGTTATTTAATTTATTATTGAATATAAATTGCCAGTTAAATACCTGTTATTGATTATCTATTCATATTTATTGATTGATTTGGATGATGCTTGTAATGGATGTTGATTGTTGATATTGGATGAATGGATGTATATTTTATATCATTATAAACTGCAAGTTCACTATGGGTTGAAATGATACATACCCGAATGATCAATAAATTAAGGAAAAATCGTTATGGGTTGAAATGATAGGCTCGAGCGATTTTACGGATTTCATATTTTCGGGATTGCGGATTGAAATGGTTTATATCCGTAAATATAAAAAATTTAAATTGCGGATTGAAACGATAAATATCAATCAAGTGAGAAAAAGTGTGATTGTTGCCTGGAAAATCAATCAAGTGAGAAAAGGTGTGATTGTAGCCTAGGAAATCAATTGGGTGAACTTGTTGCCTGTAAAATCAAGTATGTCTACCCAGAGGATTGTGAATCTAGAGTGGTGTACCTTGTGGCCTTGAAATCGAGGGTGTAATTGTAAGAATTGATTTTGAAAGGAAATCCGTACTTGTGTTGCGGGACTGGATGCAGTGTAACTCCGAACCAGTATAAAATCCAGTATGTTCTTTCCTTTATTGCTTTTACTTTATATTTGCATCTGTGTTTGATTCTGTGATCATATCTGTGTCTGAATATTGCATACATTTGTGTTCAAATTAATATAAACTCAAAAAGAATTAGTAATTCCTTAAAACACTATTCACCCTCCTCTAGTGTTAATTCTAGCCTTAAGATCCGTAATCCGCATTTCTCACAATATATTGGTTGTTAGGTAGTGAAATTTATAAAAATAGGTTGGAAATAAGATTTGAAAATAAGATAAACGAAATTTGGAAATTTAGAACTTAAGTTCCGGGGTCTTTTGAAAATTTATTTCGAATGATTTTGGGATATAATAATAATATTATTATAAGTATTTTCTGATATAAATATTTTAATATAATTTGAAAGAATTGTTTTAAAGAAATTTTGGAAAGAAATAAGTTCTGTACTCCCCTCTCTGTCGTTGGAAAATAATTTCGGTGATGAGTGCACGCATCATCGACATTCATTTTCGAGTTTCAAAGTAGGAAGGCCATTGTAGTAGTTTTACTACAGATCTATTTTGATAAACAAATAAAATTTAAAAGTTTAAAAATAATTGGATATAAAAGTTATGAGTGTATATATATATATATATGTATGTATATATTATTTTAAATGATTTGAAATGGAACCCGGCATTTAGTTCTTAGATTTATATAAATTAGAGATTTCAATTATTAAAATGGAATAAAATTTTTAACTATTTAATAATTGAAACTTCTAAATGAAAATAAGAAATGATATGCTAATTCATAACTGAAATATACAAGGAATTTGAAATTTGTAACTTGTAAACGAAAAGAATATGGAAATAAGGAATAATAACTATTGAACCTTAAGTTAATTAGAATAAGTAAGTCAAACTTGTGTAACTTTCAATTGCATTCTTAAAGACATATATATAACTTACCAATTATAAAAAGTTGAAATGTTAAAAGAATATGTAATGGAAATTTTTACAAGTAAAACTTATGTAATGGAAGTGTTCAATGAAATTTACTTTTATAAATAAGAAATTTGATATGAAAATAGTTATAAACTTGAGTTAAAATTGTAATATACTAATTAAATGAAATAGAAAATGAGTACTGTAAGTAAAGGATTTTAAACTTAAGTTAATATTGAAACTATTTATAATTAAAGTAAATAATAAAATAAATGTAATGCAATAAAAGAAATTGACATAATATGAATAAATGAAAATGAATTTTGTAAGTAATAAAGGAAAAAATAAATGAAATAAATACTGAATGAATGAATGGGAATAAAATTTTGTAAGAGATAAATGTAAGTTAAAGAAATAATCCTTGTATGGACGAAAAGAAAAATAAAAAAAACTGTAAAATGTTGTGAAAGTAATTTAATAAGAATAACTCAAATACATTGTAAATTATTTTTTGTTTTGGTTTACGGGTTGTTTGGGATAGAATACTCCTAATTGTTTAAGATGTGTGAATAATCTATTGAGATCATCTAAGGCTGTTGAGTTAATGGTTCACTCAGTAGTTTATTTGTCATTCTAGGCGGTTAAAAAAGAAATTTCTGAACCCGAACAAACCATTTGTTTGTTTGCTATGGATGGATAGTTGATTTTATTGATTTCATATGATGATTGTATGCTGTGATTGCAAATGATGGTTGTTTATATTGATTTGTTTGTTAGTGGTTGAAACAACTTTAAATATTTCATTTTATATCATTATTAACTCTTTTGGATTATATAAGTGAAATGCAGGTTATGGAAGCAATTGCTACTACTTTATATCAGAAAATACTTCTAATAATATTATAGTACAAATCTTCGTCTTCGTCCTCCAGAAATAAGGTCTTCAACCCTGAATGCTCAGGCTGACCCGAGCGAATTGAAAAGACAAAACACTCAAGTCAGAACTAAAAGATCTTATGTAAGTTAAATCAACGGTAAATATGAGTGCGACGGTGTCAGAGATGTTTACGGGGTTTGACATCTCCTATCCAGTGTCTAACGTGAGTGTAGTAACTTAAGAGATGTTCGGGGTTCACATCTCCTAAGGATCCGTTAAACTATCTACTATGTAGTACAATATGCTATTATAATATACCTACAGCAAAGTAAAAGTATCAAAATAGCGTTAAGGCGTTACCCATATCCCCATTAAAACATTTTTATATATTCCCATAGTCTATACAGTACCATAACTCCTCCGTAAACTGGAGGCTATCAGAGGGCACTCCATAGGTATGGTACAAAACAAACTCGTAGAAGGCGCTCTAGGGCATGTGAACACGGCACTCGAGGCAATGCCAGGGTAGATATACCAATTGCGGATCCGGACTGGTTGTAACGCATAGCAGCTACTATCGCCCACCTCGGACACACTCCCAAATCAAAATCAAGGGTGGCCACCAAATCAATCACAAAGTAAGAATATAATATCGAAGAAGTGTGCCCGATAGGAGGAATGACCTCACTTGGCCCAGCATGGGTCATGTTTTAGTCACATCTAAGCTGACTCACGGGAGTCAAGGTCACGTCATACCTTATACAAAAATCATTCGCCAAACCATCCTACTTCATTTCTGGAATCTCCACCACGTACATAGTTGTTAAAGTGGTTTTCGGTGTTGGCAGAGAGTATGACAATATCCGATCCCGTTCTCTTTAACAACCAAACGCTTATTTCTCACCGGATGGTTCTTTTACATTTTCAAAACAAATTCATAATTGATATCAAAATATCATATTCAATTTCAAACCATATCTCTTTTGAATCATATTCACTTCAAACTATATTCACTTTCAAAACCATATTCACTTTTGAAATCACATTCACTTTGAAATTATCGATAAGTTCTGTTAATTAATTCTTCATTTCAAAATCATCTTATTCACTTAAATATGTCATTTCACAAGAAGGTATCAGTTTCAAATTCCAACTTAGGTTGTATCATCATCAAGGATTTAGATATAAATACTTCAACTTTACACTATCTGAAATTTTTGAAAATAGTTTAGGTAATTATAAATAGTTTATATTGTTTTAAAATAGCTTAAATAGGTTTAAATTAGTTTAAATAGTAGAAATAGTTTAAATAAATTTAAATTTGATTTAATTGGTTTAAAATGATTTAAATAGATGAAATATGGATTTAATAGATTTAAATTATAGTAAGTAGATCTTTATATAGATTAAATAGATTTAAATTATATTAAATAGATTTAAAATAGATTAAATAAATTTAATTAGTTTAAAATTGGTAAAAATAGATTAAATTAGATTAAATAGGTTATAATAGATTAATATAAATTAAAATAGTTTAAATTGATTAAAATAGTTAATTTAATGAAATAGTTTAAATTAGTTTAAAATAGATTTCAAAGTTATATCCAAACCTTTTCAGTAACTCAATTTCAATAAATTCATTTATATTTGACACTTCAACTTGAAATTCAAATTTTAGAATAATTTATTAAATCAATTCCTTTTTTAGCATTTACACTTGGATTATCGAAAATACTTCAGTTTATATAAATCAATTTCTTTTTCCAAAATACTAGTTAACTGAATTCAAAATTTCAAAGGTTCAAAAATCATTTAATTTAACCAATCCGGTGTCCGTATATATATAATTCTCTACCCGAGGGTCAAGTGGTATGGATATTTATCATTTCAATCCGCAATTTACAATTTTACGGTTATATATCATTTCGAACCGCAATCCCGAATTAAATAAAATCCATAAAATCGCTTGAGTCTATCATTTCAACCCATAACGATTATTCCCTAATCTATAGATCGTTCGGGTATGTATCATTTCAACCCATAGTGAACTTGAAGTTTATAACAATATAAAATACAACATCCATTCATCCAATATCAACAATCAAACATACATCACAATCATCATCCAAATCAATCAATAAACATCAATAGATAATTGGTAATCAATACAGGTATTAAATTGACAATTTAAAATTCAATATTAAATTAAACGATAATTAATTGCAATAAACGTCAAATTTAACTAGAACGACAATTTAACATCCCAAATAGCAATCAATAAATTTCTAGTCACATCATAAATTTAATTTAACTAACACAAGAAATTTTAGAAGTTGTGAGTGGGTTAAAACACTCACCTTCGATTTTAAATCGAATAAAAATCCAATTTAAGCCCAAAATTTGAACGGTCTCAGAATTCGTCCAATCTTGCGTCAAAATATCCGAAATTTCGATACGATCCCAGCGGATTAAACCGTGCATGAATCCGAGTCCGTATGCAAAAGTTATATACATTAGAAGATAAACGATTTTTAAATACGAAATAAATAAAATAAAGAAAAACAAACCAACAGCACCTTGCCACGTCACCATCTCGTATAACACGCTCGAACCCTAACCGCTCAGAAAAATCACGACCCATCAATGATGCAGAGCCGCCACGTCCATCACCAAATCGCCGAACATCCTTGCCTCGATTCTACGATCGGACCTCGCCTACACCCTCCCCATCACGCGCCGAGCTCCCCTTGGTCAGGCGACCACCCACGGCCACCAGAAAACGGAAGCGCCGCCGCTTCCTTTGGCTACCAATCGCGGCCATCTCGTGCCCCAATAGCACGAATGAATCATACCCCTGAGACCTGCTCGACACCACCTTCCCAACGCCGCCTCCCGATCGTCGATCGGACGGCGATCCACCGTTGGATCGTCAGAACCCAAAAACGAACGACCGAGGTTCATCCTCAATTTCTGGACAAATGGTGATTCGAATTGAAAAACGAATTGCCTCAGTGAATTACGCTCGTTGAGAGCTTATAATATGATAGGGTTTGGAGGAGTTTGATTTTTGGATTTGAATTTGAAATTGAATTTGCAATTTGGGGAATTTGTTTCTGCCATTAGAAGAAGGAGATAGCCAGAGAGAACTGTACATACTGAAATGAGAATATGAGAAATAACTAGGGTTTTAACGAGCTATTTATAGACAGATCAGAAATAAAAATGAATGGGCTAGATTGATTTGAAAGTTGAACGATATATGATACGAAAAGCTCGTTTCGTTCCCGAAACGAAAATGGGTCATCCCATATATCAAAATTGATGTTTTCGATATTTGTAAACTCAACGGAATAGGTTTCAAGTCCTAATTCCATTGTATGAAGAAGTTGCTTTAAAATCAGCTTATTTCAAATTGATTTCAATTAAATTGATTTCTAGGCGTTTCGAGTCCGTATGATCAAACGACAAGTCCGATCGCTACAAAACTTGAAATCCTACAATAATTCACTGTTACAGATCCGATGAAACTAGTTTCGTCGAAATTCGAGACAGTTGCCAAAATGACTATTTTCACATTAATTAAATAAATTGATATTAAATTAAAATTTTCGCTTCTTATATTCAAATTAATTAACTAACTATTTTTATCATTTTTGATTACATAGACATTTACAATAATTTAAAATAAATTTACATATCAAATTCAGTGTTAAATATTTTACTAATTACAGTGTTCAATATCAACTGTAATTAAATCCAATTAATATAATTTAATTTCAATAAATTTATTTAATTTGGTTTCGATCTTTTAATTCAATCAATTTTTTCTCTACATACATAGTCCACCTTGTTATATATTTTGTTACATTAATATTTACCATTTTCATCTTTCTTTTCATTAACGTAATCTTTAATTACATTTAATTGTAATAATAAATCCATGTTTAATAAATTAAATTTCAATAAATTTGAGCAAACTTGATTCCAATTCTTTTTATTCAATCAATTATCATATTATGCATAAAATCTTCATCGGTTACATCTTATTGAATTTACATTCTACAATTATCAATTTAACCTACATTAACTGCACTAATTAAGTGAATTAATTTCAATTGATTTCCAATTTTAAATTTAATAGGCTAAATAAAGAGGTAATGTATAATAATTGTCACCATTAACTTTTAGTTACATTTGTATGTTTGTTATTTACACACAAATGTTATAGTTATTCACACAACATTCATTTTTTTCAAGTTACAATTTATTACATACTATTTAATTAATACAACACTTAAATGATCAATTGCTCTTTTAATTCAGTTATCAATTAATACATACATTACTAAAATTTATTCACAATTTATATCAGTTATAACTCTTTAATCCTCTTAATTAATTGGAATTACATTCCAAACCATTATCAATTTCCTTAAATTAATACAATTTAATTTCATTCCAGTTATATTCTTATTATTAATTCACAAATATTTATTTCTTCCAACATTAAATCACAGAACCTTATTAAATTAACTATTTTATTTATCAAAATTATGGTCGTTACAGTCACAGTGGTAACATAATATGGACTTGTGCTGTCGGGCCCTTAGTTGATAGGCCTAAGTTTTATTGTGAGAAAACCGAGCAATGGATATGTACACTAGTCTTTTTAGTATATCGATATCTCGATCTTGAAATATCTAATGATTAGGAATATTTATGAATAATCTTTATTAGTATGGCCCAATATTCTTTATTACGAACTTTTCGTAACTACGATCGACTAAACACATTATCTCAAGAATTTCTATTTATATGTTCTAATATGCTCTTAACATCACGTAAGTGTGTATATATATACACACACAAATTAAAACACATACCAAAAGAAATAAAACAAAATAACATTATTTTATTTCTAATAAGACTGTATTACGGGAATTTAAACATTATAAAATTATATAATTTCAGCTAAGGCATGCCCTTAACTCTATCACTTATTTGATAAATTTTCTCATCTTTATTGCCTACAACATAATGACCTTCTATTGATTGCAAAAATTCAGGAACAATCACAAATTCGTGCGGGGTTATAAAATTTCAATCATCCACATTTTCTTATGATTGTGTACTACTACGATTATTCCCATCATTCTTCTATGATCGCCATTTAGTAATGATCAACTCTCATTTCTGAATCTCACCAATTACCACATTTCTATGACCATCATTTGGCTTACTAGGTAAGTCTTCTTGCACTCTCCTTTTCGATATTCACTACGAATTCTCTATCTACTATCACCTACCTTCTCTGTACCTTTTGGCCGATGTTGTCTCTCCTAGACAATTAGTGGTACATCATTGACATCCTACCTAAGAATAGCCTATTTGCATTTTCATTGTTATTTCAACACTTAGTCCGACCAAAATCAACTCCAAGAACAACTATGCTTTCTTTGCTCGTTCGTCACTTTCTCTTGCAAAGTAGCAAATATCTTCTCTAAATTAACCTTACATCATCATGATTCTAGTTGGATGCAACTTCATCATTATTAGTAGGTCCTTTTCATCAACATCCAAGGTTCCTTCGACATGGTCACTCTTTGTTATTTTGAAATTTAACACCATAACTTTTCAAATGGAAAAAACAGAGAGAACCAAGATTCTTTGCACCAAATTGCTTGTGCATTATTAGATGCAAATTTCATCGATTAAATGAAGGAGAATCTTAACTCCAGGATAAAGTAATTTTTTTAACCCAAATGAGGAGTTTGATCTGATATAACTTGTAAAGCTTCGAAAGATTATGAATACGAACTACAACTATGATCACAGTGGAGAACAGACAGAAAGTAATTTGCAAAAATGTAAAAGAACACACAAATTCTATAGTTTTTCAATTAAATTAAGGCCTATGTCTCCTTTGATACTTCTTTTATTATCACGTTTTACACAATACAAATATATAAGGGTATAATTCTTATAATAGAAAAAAAATTCTATTACGCGATTCAATTGCAAAGTAAAAATTGCATCCAAAATTTATGCTCGAAATAAGTATGGATGGTCGAAAATTATTATCGTATGTAAATTATAAAGTGCCAAGAATTCACAATAGAATGAGAGTATCTAGTATGCAAAATCTGTTCTAGGTGCGAGAATCACGTTTCCACACATCAAAGGATGGTGTTGCATGTCATCCCATAAAGTATGAACTTAGTCTATCATTCTTGACTCGCTCAAAACTTCATAATGAACAATTGAAAATACATAACATTATTTTCGATTGAACAAAAAACATATGATCATGTATATTTCTCGAGATCATAATTTTCTTCACCCCAATACTTCTATTTTCTTGTGTTTTCTTCTAATTTTTGAAAAAAAGTTACTTTATTCACATATATGAATAGAGTTGAACGATGTTTCACTAGGCCTTTATAGCATCTTTAATATACTTTTCAAATGTTTCAGTACCAACCAAAATTAGTTGAAGTTTTACCTAAAAAGGATAAGTTAGTAGTTGTCATTGAATTTAACCATCAATCAAAAACATTACTGTTGAGCTCTTTAGGTTTATTCATTCTAAACAAACTTTTGCATTGACGATTTTGAATTGTATAAGAACATATCTTTAAAGTTTTGTTTTATTTTGAATTACATTACTCTAAAAAGCATTGAGGTCTTTTGTAGAGTATTATAAAGGAAAAGCAAACAAGCTTTCCCCTATATGCATATACATAAGTGTGTGTATATATGGATATACACGCACTCTAAGGGACCCCTCTCAGATTTTGATCACCTATAATTCCAAACTCAAGCTTCTACATTGTTCGACGCCAATAATTAATTGTTTGCTTAGTCAAGTCAAAAGTTATCCAATGGTGACAAAAAACCTGTTTTAGAACAAAAATTACTTTCCTTGTCCGCCAAGTAGAATTAATGGGACCTTACAGCATTTAATTTTGCCGGAATAAATTTCCTAGTTATTGCGGACCCAATATCAATTTTCACATATTGCCAGCCAAGACAAATGTTTATCATGCATGCCAATATATAATTGGTGACCAAATGAAGTAACCAGCCTAGAACCTAACTTGAAATTTTAAGTATCGACTAATAAGCATTTAACATTGGTGGACAATAAGCTTGAGGATTCACACACATCCCAAAAATGCTGAAGCATTCTGGAAGGAAGATCCTATATAGGCGAATGCTAGAGGATCTTCCACGTCCACAACCATAGATTTTCAACCGAAGTTGTGCGTTACTGTGCAGTACTGCAATTGCACAACTGTGCAACAAAATTGTTTGTTGTGCACATAGCAGCAGTACGTAGTAGTAGAAGCTTTGTATCAGCGAATTTGACGAAGCTCGTGGCAGTCTTGGAGAAGCTTGCAGTAGGATGGTTAATTCATTAGTGGACGAAGCAACGTTGATCGGTTCAATACAGTTTTGTTTGTATGACGAAATGGATATAGGCAGAAACTCGAATTGTAATATAGTTAGGGACAAAAGCAGACGAAAAATGGTACTATGGTGATTACATTTAGGCCCCAGTTAAAATCAAGACAAGACTAAAATGATTCTTTGATCTGGTCCTAACTGTTTAATTTGAAGATCTGCTTAAAAAGTATACTTTTGCTTTTCTTGTCTGTCAACTTGGTTATTACTATCTCCAGCTACATTCACCTTTAAAATTAATTGCTCCAATAAATTGGTGTTGCCCTCACATGCATCCATTCATTGAGTAGTTCTCTTCCATGAACAGTTATTCATCGTCATTTGCTAATTAAGGCAATACTTTCATATTTTTTGTAAATAATGATAATAATAAATAAAAATAAAAAACACAACCTGTACCTCTCTTGGCAATACACTTACACTGTTAGGCATGGCAAGACAATTACACTAATAGGCATACAATTTCTTAGATCGGCCGCAGTATATAATCAGTCGTATTAGCATACATCCAATTAATGGGCACGGGTTTAGTCCAATAATTACTTCATAATGAACTATTGGTAGTGTAGAATTCAAACTATCATATTTATGTACACTAATACTACACTGCTCCAATCTGGAAGTTTGGAATTAGCGAAATAGTTTCTAAGAGGTAAGATATTATATCTATAATTACTATGTGATTACTGAGTACATACTATCTATGTCCATGCATAATTCCATCATTTGTAGTTCTGATAGAAACTTTAGAAAAACATTAATGTAATCTACTGCTGCATTTGGATTAAAGTAGTATGTGAAGAATTTTCTATATGTCGTAAAGTTGGAAACATAAAGGTGCAATTCATGATATTTTTGTGTTTTTCGTGTATTATATACAGAATTGTATATTTATTATGAACCCCGATATGTAATGTCTAACGTACAAAACACGGCTAACTAATAATTGAATACCGATATAAAACCGTTGGTATCTAAATCTTGGTATGATTGAAACAGGTCGAGCATACAATTTACCAGTTGATTTGACAAATATTGAAGTAGACAACTTGAAATGTCTCTTTTATGAATTTTGGATATTTTTCTACGTACTGTGTCATGAGTCCGGCTAACTTACACTGTATTCCAACATGTATTTGGATCTAACTTCTCCAAATAATGATAAATAAAGGTTCCACTACTTTGTCTTGGCTTTGATCAGTGCGGTGCTTATGTGTGTTTGTAACTGTATGTTTCTATAAAATTAATATTCTAAAACATTTGTTTATACATTTTCATTTAAAATACTTCTCTCGTCCATTTATCTTTTTGTTTAATCAAATACTTCGTAAGTGTTCAGTGGATGCAAATAGTAGAACAACTCACTAAGATACTTTTTGTACGTTGTTAGAATTTTGTCATATATAAAAATTTGATGAAAAAATAGGAATCATTGGCAATTTTGGAAATGCAAACTAGCTGCCCTCTATGTCAAGCATTTTATCCCAGCATATTTCGTATTTTATATGGACGTTGGCAGTATTAATGTACCGACAATATATTACTAAAGAAAACCGAAATATTTAATAGTGAAAATTAGCCACACATCCTTAAAACGGAATTTAAATTCAAAGTGGGTCCCTGTAATAAAATATATATTTTATACATCCCTGTTTCTGTTTTCCGCCATTTTTTTTCCCAAATTACCCTTACGTTTCGCTGTGGAGCTGAATCTTCTTCTTATTTTTCGATTTAATGGTAAACTGCAATAATATTAAAGATGAATCAATTTTTTTTTATGAAATATGATATTCTTAATATTTGCAGTTATGAATAATCGCAATAAATTTTTGCAAAAATATGCGCAATAATTGCAGAAATTTCTGCAACTATACACAATAGTGGCAGACATTTCTGCAACTATAAGCAATAATTGTAGAAATGTCTGCAACTATACGCAATAGTTGCAGACATTTCTGCAACTATTTGCAATAGTTGCATTTCTGCAACTATATGCAATAGTTGCAGAAATGTTCGCAACTATTTGCAATAGTTGCATTTCTGCAACTATATGCAATAGTTGTAGAAATGTTCGCAACTATGTGCAATAGTTGTAAATATTTCTGCAACTATTTGCAATAGTTGCAGAAATGTTTGCAACTATGTGCAATAGTTGCAGATATTTCTGCAACTATTTGCAATAGTTGCATTTCTGCAACTATATGCAATAGTTGCAGAAATGTCTGCAACTATATGCAATAGTTATAGATATTTCTGCAACTATACCGTATAGTTGCATAAATTTCTGCAACTATACCCAATAGTTGCAGACATTTATGCAACTATACCATATAGCTGCAGAAATATCTGCAATTATTTGTAAATTTTGTAAATTTGAAAAAAAATCAAAAATGTTTAAAAGTTGCTGAATTGTCTGCAAATATTTGAAATAATTGCACATTTACTACAAATATGAATTTTTGGTATCAACAATGGATCTCATTTCAAAGATCATAAAATTTGTGATTTTTTGGTGAAAACGATTTGTTGATCCGGTTTTTGTACATAAAGTTATACGCGTTTGAAATGTTAAAAACGTAAAGGGTATTTGTGTATTTTTGCCTGCGCGAACTTGAAAATAAGGGGCGAAAATGTAAGTTTTGTATGTGAAGGATGTTTTGTTTATTTTGAAACTTGTTAGGGATGTGAGCCAAACTTACCCTATTTAATATATGTCAAAGTTTCTACAGTCTCTATATGTATATGCACATTCCTTTTCATGAACAAACAAATTTTTTGTTAAATTTGAATGATTCAAATACTTGCAACAATCAATTAGGTTGTAGGTGGAAAGAAAAGGATGAAAGTTATGTGCGATTGTTTTTGAAGAAAAAAAAAATCAATTAATTAGTTAATCAATTAATTAATCAAAAGATTTGTTATAAGAAGATAGAAAAGTTTATATATGGAGATTCAATCAATTGAGCTAAATTATGGAAATCAAGATCATCATTATCCATTTGTGTAGAAATTAAATAATGGATATTTGGAATTGTTTCAAGACAATTGGGCAATTAATTTTCTTAATCTCATATTAATCCTTCATTCTCAAGCCTATTTAAATGAAGGAAGATCATCTTCATATTCTTCATATGTGTGTAAGAAAAAGCATCCACCATTATCCTCTTCTTTAATAAACCATAATTTCTGTAGTCAAATCAAATTAGAGATTTGGAGCGCAAACAAGTCTTTGGAGAAATTAATTATTCAATTTGTAATTATATATTAGTCTCTCCACTTTACTAACTATAATTTTGTAATCTCTCTCTTTTGTACTCTCTTTGTTCAGTAAAATAAAGAATAGTTGTTGGGTCCGAAGAAGTAGGCAATCTAGTTGAACGATATTAAATCTTTGTGTTCTCCACTCTTCTGTTTTTTTTGTTTGGTGATTATTTTTCACTAAATTAGTTGTTGATAATTAATCAACAAGCTAGATCCTTCTTTTGGTTGCTTTTGCGCCTTAGTATTCCACTGCAGTTTTGGAGTTAGTGCAAATTAATTAAAACTTTGCACAACAGATTGGTAGCAAAGCTAGTTGTGCCTTGTTCAAGATTAGTTATCAATGGCAAATTCTTTTAGTAGTGGTATGAGAAATTATGGCATCACCAAATTTGTTAGAAAATGTGTTTTTAGGACATGGAAGGTGAAGACTAGTGACGGTGTTCTTCAGCAACAACTTCATTCATTTAGAGAAAGAGATAAAAGCCAGAAGCACATTGGAGGTAGAAGAGATATGCATAGGTCTCACTTCAAGGGTCCTAGATTGGGTGCTTGCTATTATTGTAAGAAGAAAGACATTTCATACGAGACTGTCCAGCTCTTAGAAAGAAGAGAGAGAACAAGGAGAAAACTTCAGTTACGGCAGCAGTTAGATCAGATGCAGATAGAAGCGATATTATTACATCATTATTTTCAACTAGTATTTCACCTTTAGAGAGTACAAGTTAGGCGATTGATTCTGTAACCTCTTGTCATATGATGCCAGATAGGAGCTGTTTTGTCAGTTATAAGAAGATTGATGGCGGAGCAGTTCATATGGGGAATGGCACATCTTGTCATGTTGTGGTTGTCGAAAGTGTGAGGTTTAAGATGCCTGATGATGTTATTAGGACTATCACAGATGTTAGAAATATTCCAATGCTGCGTAGAAGTGTGTTGTCAGTTGGAGCTTTGAGTAGACTTGGTATGGAGATAATAATAGATGGAGAGAATTTCAGAGTGGCGAAGGGTTCCTTGGTAGTGATGAAAGGGGTGCGAGTTGATGATATTTATATGCTTCATGGAGATATAAGCTTAGAAAATTCAGTAGTTTTTACGAATTCTTGTGTTCCAGATTCTACTCGGTTATAGCATCTTCGTTTAGGTCATGTTGATGAGGAGAATCTTGAAGTATTAAAGAAGAAGAGGTTGATTGATGGGTTTGTCAGTCAAAGTATAGCTCTTGTGGAGATTGTTCTTTTGGAAAGAAGAAGAATGTCAAATTTGATGTTGGGAGACCTAGAGCTACAGAGTTCTAGAGTATGTTCATTCTTATGTGCGGGGACCCACCCCAAGTGCATCTTTTGGTGGAGCCAATTAATTCGTCTTATTTGTGGATGATTTCTCACATAAGGTCTGGGTCTATTTCTTAAAGGCCAAAGACGAAATATTTGCCCAGTTTTGTAAGTGGAAGACCTTGGTAGAGAAGCAGTCGAGAAAGCGTTTGAAGGTTCTCAATGTTGGAAATAGTAGTGAATTTATGTCACAAGAATTCACTAACTATTGTGCGTTCGAGCATGTAGTTAGAGATTTTTCTATTTCTATCGAGTCACATTGTTATGGAGTGGTGGAGAGCGTGTGTCGGATGTTATGGGAGAGAGCTTTGAGCTTGAGAACGACTGCTGGTCTAGAAGAGGAATTTTGGACAGAAGCGATATCTATGGCAGTATTTCTCATCAATCATACACCTTCTATTGCCATAGATATGAAGATCTCAGAAGAGATATGGAAAAGAGAGCCTGTTGATTATTCATTTCTTAAAGTGTTTGGTTGTTCAGTTTATTTAGAAGATGAGAGACGTGATAAGTTGAAGCCTAGGGAAAGTAAGCATATATTGATAGGCTATAGAGAAGGAGTGAAGTGGTATAGATTGTGGTGTAAAACAACTATGAGATTTTGACTAGCAGGCATGCGATATTTGATGAGAGACCTGTATTGAAGGTGGAGCGTCTATTAAGTGATGACACTGAGAGGACAGAAAATTACCAAACACATTTGGAGTCATCAGATCGTTTCCATATTTGAAGAGATATTGGTATTTCCGATGATACAATGGTTGATGAGAAGATTACATAGGTTCAGACTCTAAGCGGAGCTCAGTTGTAGGAAAGGATTTTTGGTTCAATTGGCCCTATTTGTAAGCATATTTGTAGCGATGATTCTTCATATTATGCTTTGAATGTTGTAGAGCTTATTGGTGAGTCTGTTGGTGTTGTCTTAGGAAAGTCTAGCAAAATTCTTATGGAGGAGATTGGAGTAGATAAGGTTGAGTATGTGAGAATTCTCACTCAATTTGGAATCAAGAAGGTGCAGCGCGCTATTAAATCTCTATTGGTCTCTTGAAGTTTAGTATCTACATGTTCATCTCCTACATCAGATATGTTAAAGAATTTTGGTATTTGCTCGTATTCATTTTGTTTGTTGATGTGCATACTACCTTTCTTATGCTTGGGAAAGACTTGGAAGCTATGTTTGGGCAATAATGCCCAAACTAGTTCATATTGAACTTTGCGCCATGTGGCTCACAACCCAACAATTTATTGAGATGTGGTGATGAAGAGAAATTGTTATATTTGAATCAAGGTGGAGTGTTATATTTGGGTGATTTAAATATTTTTCAAAGAAGAAAAGAATATAGCTAATTGTTCTTATCAATCAATTAGGTTATAGGTCGGAAGAAAAAGAGAAAAGTTATGTGTGATTGCTTTTGAAGAAAGAAAACTAATTAATTAGCTAATCAATTAATTAGTCAAAAGATTTGTTATATGGAGATAGAAAAGTTTATATATGGAGATTCAATCAATTGAGCTAAATTATAGAAATCAAGATCATCATTATCCATTTGCGTAGAAATTAAATCATGGATATTTGAAAGGTTTCAAGACAATTGGGCAATTAATTTTCTTAATCTCCAAGTAATCCTTCATTCTCAAGCCTATTTAAATTAAGGAAGTTCATCTTCATATGTATGTGAGAGACAGCATTCACCATTATCCTCTTCGTTAATAATCCCTAATTTCTATAGTCAAATCAAATTAGGGGTTTTGAGCGTAAACAAGTCTTTGGAGAAATTGATTATTCAATTTGTAATCTTAGATTAGTCTCTTCACTTTACTACCTATAATTTTGTAATCCCTCTCTTTTATACTCTCTTTCTTCAGTAAAATAAAGAATAGTTGTTGGGTTCGTGGATGTAGACAATCTAGCCGAACCACGTTAATCTTTATGTTCTCTACTCTTCTGTTTTTCTTTGTTTTGTGATTATTTTTCACTGAATTGGTGGTTGATAATTAATCGACAAGCTAGATCCTTCTTTTGGTTGCTTTGCGCTTTAGTATTCCGCTATAGTTTTGGGGTTAGTGCAAATTAATTAAAATTTTGCACAACATTTTTCAATGATATATGTATGTTCATCACAAGTTAGTTGTAAGTCTGTAACATTAACCATAATGCGAGAGTAAATACAAACAATGTGAAAGCAAATACAAAGTTAGACAAACACATTTATCTTCATGTTTGCAAACATGTAAATTAAATGCCAACAATTTTGATCGAGTTACTTCCAAAATTCTTTTCAAAAATCACTTTTATCGATCACATCTCCAAGTACTTATGAATTATCAAGGATTTAGAATAGCAAGTCATTTTCTCCACATTCCGTTAAATATTGTTTACAAGTAAATATTGTATCTTTCCTCTAATTTACGTAGGAACGTATTATTTCTTGTGGTTGATTATACATCATTAGATATACTTTTTTTTTATTTCTATAGCAATGATGATACTTAATTTATATAGGACAATCTATTTTTATGTCTCGGAGAATGGAGCCCAAAATGTTAATAACCGCAATGTATAGATTTAACAACTTGAAATAGTGGTCCTTCACCATTAGACATACATTTCTTATTTTCGCTTACAATGAAATATACATATGCAACGTATTTTATTACACAATGAATTTCTTTATACACATACAGAAGATTAGTTTAATATTTATTTTGATTAAATAACTAAAATAATAATGCGATTACATGATTTCAACAATATTACTGAGATTAGATATCGACAACTACAATTGTAGTGCAATTAAAAGACTAATAACTTTTGTTGTTATCATTGGCAATTTACTGATTAATGAAAATAAAGGTTAGTTGCATAATTGGTGAAATAACACAATCAAAATGCAGACTCCCCCATCAAATATCTTATATCTAAGTAATATGAGTTGAAGGTATGTATACTAGACCTAGTCACAAAGCAAAGATATTGTATCACTTTTATTCCTTTTGACTAGGTATTTCAAATGTATCTAGACTCCTCTTGTAAAGCTATGAGTAATCTTATGTGTCATTGAATTGTAAATAGAGAGAAACCCTTCTTACTAGTATAACCGTACAACGGTGGGAAAAACCGACCGTTTAGCGATATGATTATGAAACAAAATATTTTTGCATTAATTTTCAAAAAAAAATCATTTTTTACTTAAATTGACGGAAAGAATTAAAAAAATTGTATATTTTTCGATGTTTTTGAATTTCATTGAACAAATTTAATTTTGCTGAATCTTTTAGTGAACAATGGTGAAAAATCGATCCTTTTGTTGAAAAAAGAAATTGTTGTAAACTGTCACTAATTTAACTGAATACATAATCATAATATGTAAACGATAAATATTTGTACTACTAAAAACAGCTCCTCCCTAGAAATCTCATGCGTCGAATAAAAAACCCACTCCCAAATGTCTCCTGCAAACCTGCAAACGATAACAATTTTGACAAATGTTAAAAATATAGATCTGTAACATAATGCACGGTCAAAGTTATGGAGAAATAGTGATAGGAAATGATAAGTTTTCAGCCATTGTTTTCTGGTGACCTACATACTAAATAAAGGTTGTAATATTTATTCTTCCCTGGTGAGTGGAAAAGAAATGGAAAGTCGAAACATGCAAAGATGAGGGCCTTCATGCCATACATAATGATTTCTAACTTATTGCATAGAAGATGTATAAGTCGAAGCAACAACAGATATAAACGTCTACATAACAGAAATAAAAATAACACAGTTTTCAAACGTAAACTACATATAAATTAACATGAAGATATCAACTGGTTACATAAAAGGACGCAATGTATCATAGATGTTACCTTGTATAAAGTTATACAAGTGATGACGAGCTGAGATTTACTTAGGATACAGTACAGAATTGTAACATGGTACAAAATAGTAGTACATAAGATGTACATAACCGAATTGAACCTACATAGCAAGAGAAGATTGGTAATTGCAAATAATATAATAAAAATGTTGTTTTAACTCAAGCCAATTGCATAGCATGAATATTTTGTGAATCAATTCTAAAACACCACGATTAACTTTGAGATTACATTTACCTTAATACTATATTAACTAATAGTTTTGAATTTGAAAACAGTTATCATATAAAACCAACCGGTTCTGTTTCCATTTTTTTTAATATGAATTTATTGCCATACTCACTTATAAGTAATATCCATTCCATATAAGCAAGTAAAAAGAAATGGCTTTTTTTGGTGAAAAAAAATTAAATGCCAACTAATAGAAGATACCCAAAGACAACTTCTAAACGTACAAAAAATAGAGTAAAATGATTTGAGCAATAAAAACTTTTGTAACCAAGCTAGAAAAAAAGGACAATGAATAACCCAAACTCATAAGAAAAAAGCGAGTGCACACACGTATATTTTTGAAATTATAAGCAGTATCAAAATTGCACAAACTTATTTATATCCAAGGAAGCAGTAATAAGTATTTAGTGTCCACAATATAAAACTTAGACACTCATTGGAAAATTAGAGCAATTTTTACAAATTGTACTCTTCTTATGAGTAAGAGAATGGAAAAATAGTTCATATGGCAAGGATATCCAGCTTTCTTTTTCAAACTAAGTACCTTCTTAGTGCAACAACAAATGAATAACATTGTTTATTGACTGTTATGGATTGTGATCAATCTACTACAAGGCGGTATAGTAAGAATGGATAAATAACAGTGGATAATAATGGTCGATAAAGGGTCAACTGATGTAGTGATGCAAAACAATAAATGAATATTTACATTTTATAGATTATAATTATGGATTTTGAACAATCTTTTATGGATGGTCATGGAGTGCTCCTATGAACCATGTTGTACTACATATGTAGTCAATCACAATGCAAGCACACAAATCTCATAAACATATTTAGACCACAAATACCTTGAATAATAGCTCTAAATCCAAATACCATTGAATTTAGTTGTGACATCTAAAATGCCACTGGACAAGAAATTGCTTACAGTCAGAATTTGTAATATCTGACCCATCTTTTACAAAAAGTTTATCATCATCTGGTAGTGCATCACTACATCTTTATTTAATCCTACAAATGAACATAACAAAAATCAAACAGCTAAAAAATAAGATATAGAACACGTTCAGATCACCTGCTATTTTGAAACAAAGCAAGCATACACTGCAAAAAGCACAACCTTTCAATTTTCTAGACAAAATCGGATATATTGTTCTCCTACAGCTTTGCCACATCACTTAAAATTGCTTCCCACCTGGGTTTCTCTCCCCACTCATTGGAAATTGATACCAAGATTTATTTCCCATCTCTCCATGGAAAATAAACATTAACACAAAAAGACTCCAACTACTCTTTTGTTTCTAAAATTGTCGTTTATTTTCTAACTTCAAAATGTAGTCTTTGTGCTTTTTCAATTTACGAATTCCTTTTAATGTTAGTTTACATTCCAATTTTAAGGATTTACCATATGCAGTGGATAACTAGCTGAAATTATGAGAGTTTATTTTCATAAACTAAGGTATAACATATGCACCAAAAATTTTCGTACGCAGCAAGTAATTACTATATGATTCCATATGTAGCGAACTTCTTTTTAACTCACATGTTTTTTCAAACGAAGATGTAAGATTCAGTTTATTGGGATAAAAAGCAAGTTATGACCTTGTAAAATCGGAAAAAAAATATTCATAAGCAAAACCGACAAAATGATTTTCCTGAATTAATCGAACACCCCCGTTGATATACTATCAAACAATCTTCCAAACCGAATCTAAGCAAATTAAAACTAAATCCGAAAGATGATTGATTATTAATTTATCAAAAAAGAAAGACTATAAATTGACACTTACATATTTTCAGGTATGAAGGATGGGGAAGAGGCTGGATGGTTAGAGGGTGTGAAACTCAGGTCATTTCAACTCTTGTAGGTTTGAATTATGGAGCGGATGCTGAAGATTATATGGGTGCAAAAATTCAAATGATGACAAGTCAAAAGCTTGAAACGATTAGTAGAGGGTTGGGTGGTATGGAGACGAAGATGATTATAGGGGGAACAAAAGGTTCGAAGTAGGTATGTTTTGAGACTGAGTCGCGACAAAGTTTGGATCTAAGATGTTGAATAGTTGGGTAGATTTGGTGATGTGAATTTAGAAGCATAGGAGAGAAAATAGGAATCAGATATTGATCTGAATAACGAAAATGGGAGATAAAATAGCAGAGGGAAACGAGAAGGACGGATAACAGAGCAAAACACGGATGTACTGCTCCATGTTTTTTTGGCTTCAGGAAAATTGATTTTGCCTAGTAGAAGTAGGCAAACCTCCCTACGGTCGGTTTGATTATCTTTTCTAACTTGGTATCAGAGCGTTCTCCCATGGGTAACGATGGTAATTCATCTTTTTCCACCACTTAATCCTCTTTATCCCTCAACTTTGTAAGTCCCCACATCACCTCCATTCATCGCCTTATCTCTATTCACCTGGATAACAATAATTATCTTCTCTAGATAATCTAGTTCAAACCTGTAACATCTACAAGCTTCTTCAGCCATTAAACTCAAGTCAGGCAGCAGCTTCCGGTCCTTTGTCACTAGAGAGTTCACTAGATAGTGTCGTAGATGATCATCAGAGGTCGGTCAGAGAAGCAGCAGTGCAAATTAGTTCCAGCAGTGTCGAGTTTGCCATGTGATGTTAGGTGTATCTTCTGTGCACATGCATAGTATGCATGTTTACTCAATTGGGCTTTGATAATAGATTTGGGAATGTATTTATGTAATTAGATGATGAGTTGGCAAGGGAATACTGGGTCAAGTATGCTATATATATACATATTGCATGAGTTGTAAAGTTTGTTGATGAATATATTTGTTTCAGTTGAAACTATGCATTCTATCTGAAGCAACAAAGTAACACAGATCTCATTTTATCCAAAGCGAAGGCTTCCAGTAATACTACACCATCCGATCATACCAGATCCAAGGGCTATGAATGACCAAGGCACCTTGACCCAGATTAGTAGAGATAATGGGCTTAGCCCAGTTTACATTACTCTGTATAAATACTCTTTCTTTCCTGTATCTTTGTACTGAGACAAATAATCAATATAATACAATTTACATCTTGTTTACAGTTTATATCTGATTTCTAATTCATTCATCTCTTAAATTTTAAATTTTGTTTTCCCTCTTATTCACTTATTACTCATCTTCTTGCTACCACCATTCTCTTTCATATCCAACTTCTTTCAAACCAAATCCATTCCAACTTACCACCATGGCTTGACCCGGAAACCCATAGAAGAAGATAGATCATGCCAAAGTGGTATCAGTGCAACTTGATGAGCCAATTACACCTCCTCATCAACCCAACAATCCCGAAAATGATAATCAAGATGACAGCCATCTTTCTATGCCTGATCTTGATGATGAAGGTGAGTTAGGGCAGAGACAAGAGCACGTCAATGAGAGGACCAACCAACCTTAACCCAGCTTCAAGAAGCCCAATAAGAATTGCACAATTCTCATCAAGAACTTCACCAAAGCTTGCAAGCTACATCCCACGAATTAAACCTCAAGATGGATCAAATTACTGAAACACTTAATGCAGTTTTACAAGGAATGAAGAGCAATCAAAACTTATTTCCCATCACTTGCACCAATCAAAAACCCAACCTTACATACCACCATTTCATAGAAATACTCCAAGAATCTCCTTTGGCTTAAACTTAAAGTAAAATGAAGTCTGCATTCTCAACCAGGCTACCGCTTGTAATAACATATTTGTATTAGTAATGGGCCTAGCCCATTTACTTATTACTCGGCTCTGTTCTTATTTAAAGAGCATCTAACTCTATTGTAATTCCATCAGTTTTGCATTTGATAATAAACATATACTCTTTTCATTCTCTTCTACAATATTTCTGAATACATCAAATTACTCTCAAATTCTATCTTGGTATCAGAGCCAGCCTATTTTCTTAACAGCATTGTGCAAAATAACTGATCCATCAGAGAAATCTCATCATCTAGATCAGCTTACCCATCAGAATTTCTATTCATCATCTGGGCAAGGAATCTGTTCAAGAAATCTACTGCCTTGCCAAGATTAACAATCGGCTGCAGAAAATCTCCACAAAACAGATTCAAGAATCAAGAAAGAAAATCAGAAATTCAATCAGAGAGGAAAACCGAAACCCATCTATCAAAAAAGGAGGGTAAGTGCCATACCAAGAGCAATCAGAGAAGCCTCATCATATTGCTCGGTTGCATCATACCTGTTGAAGAAAGAATTTCTTAATTTCATTCTTTCTCAAATCTTTTCTTTTCAAGAAGTTTCTTCATGGCTGAAGGAAGCAGTGCTACATCAGGAAACGAAGCTAGCACCTCATCACAATCCATGGATATCACTGACAGTTTGATCAAAACTGTGATTAGTCCGCACTCAAATCTTATCACTGCACATCTTGAAGATGACAATTATCTTCTCTGGAAGGTACAAGTTGAAACTGCTGCAAGAGGATATGGTCTTGATGGATACATCCTTGGCATGATAGCCACTCCACCCAAATTTTTCACTAATCAAGAAAACAAAACAGTGAGTAATGAGGAATATGTCAAATTTCTAAGACAAGATAGTTTGATATGTTCTTGGTTACTATCTTCAATCAGTGTAAAGTTGTTGCCTTAAGTTATAGGGTGCAAATCAGCAAATGAAATTTGGTCTACAGTTGAAAGGATTTTCAATACACAGTCAGCTGCTAAAATAATGCATTACAAAAGGCAACTACATAACATAAAGAAAGATAGTCAATCCATGAAGGAGTACCTCTACAAGATCAAGAATACTTGTGATCTACTTGATGCAGCAGGACATAAGATGTCCAACACAGAGCATGTATTAACTATACTGAGTGGGTTAGGGGATGAATATGAAGTAGTAGTAGCAGTCATTGCATCACAAGAAACTCTACCAACTATTGATTATGTTCATTCAATATTACTAGCTCATGAAGGAAGGCTGGACTACAAGAAACCCTCAGATACAGACATGTGTATCAACTATGCATCAAACAGCAAAAGCAGAAATCAAAATTATGGAAGATCAGATCAACAATCACAGAGAGGAGGCCAGACTGCCAAAGGAAGAGGCAGAGGAAGATTTAATGGCAATAACAAACCAAAATGTCAGATATGTGAAAGGCTTGGGCACACAGCTGTAAAATGTTATTTTAGGTTTAATGCAAATTATGTGCCAGGTCAAGGACAAAGTAATCAGAAAAATAACAATGGCAGTGCAAATATGGCACAAGCTCAACTGGATACAGGCAAGCAGTCCAATGGGAACAGAAATCAAAACCAGGATGAAATTGCTAATGCAGATCATGTTCAAGATGAATCATGGTATCCAGATTCTGGAGCAACAAATCACTTAACAAGCAACCTAGAGAATCTAAATCTGGGTAGCAGAGAATACAGAGGTAAACAATCTATTATTATGGGAAATGGCAAAGCAATTGAGATCACACACACAGGTAATGCTTATATCAAAGGTAAAAGACAACTGTATCTCAATAATCTATTAAGAGTACCCAGCATTAAAAAGAACTTGTTGAGTGTTTCTCAATTTGCCCATGATAATAATGTTTAATTCGAATTTTACCCAAATCATTGCTTAGTTAAAGATATTCTAACGAAAGAAATACTCTTGCAGGGTAATGCTGTTAATGGCATATACAAGTTCACACTGTCTAATAGCAAAGGTTCAAATCAGAGAACGACAAATTGTAATAACAGTGAATTGCAGTCATGTGAAACTAGTAAAAATAACTTTGATCTTTGGCACTACAAATTAGGTCATCCATGTACAAGTATTGTAAAACAAGTTCTTAAAGAAAATAAAATTTCTTTTGATGATATAAGTTTGCCTTATATATGTTCCTACTGTCAAATGGGCAAAAGCCACAAATTGGCATTTTCAGATTCTGTTACTGAATATAAAGTACCTCTGGAATTGATCTCAACAGATCTATGGGGTCCAGCACCTATCTGCTCAGATTATGGGTATAGATATTATATATCCTTTGTTGATGCATGTACTAGATACACTTGGATATATCTTTTAAAATCTAAGGCAGAAACTTATAATGCTGTTATTTATTTTATTACTCAAGTTGAAAAGCAGACTAATCATAAAGTTAAGATCATTCAGAGTGATGGAGGCACAGAATACAAGCCTCTTAGTAAGTACTTTCTGGATAATGGGATAACTCATAGAATAACATGTCCATACACATCTGAACAAAATGGCCTTGTGGAAAGAAAACACAGGCATATTGTTGAGACTGGTCTGGCCTTACTAGCACAAGCATCACTACCCTTGAAATTCTGGCCAGATTCCTTCAGTACTGCAGTTTATTTAATTAATAGACTCCCAACTAAAGTACTGAATGGAATTAGCCCCTTAGAAAAAATTTTAGGTGTCAAACCAGACTATCAAAACTTAAAAACCTTTGGATGCTTGTGCTTTCCCTATCTAAGACCATATAACAACCATAAACTAGACTTTAGATCTCAACCATGTACTTTTATAGGTTATCCTATTAAACAGAAAGGATACAAGTGCTTAGATGAAACTGGAAAAATATTTATAAGCAGACATGTTGTTTTTAATGAGAAGATATTTCCTCATAGCAATGCAAGTATTAGAACTACACATAAAGTTTATAATCCAAAAGTTTCCATACCAAACATACCAGTATTGCCACACATATGGCACGCTGGTGAAACTGAGGAAGGAGCAGGAGCCACTGAATCACAACACACAATGTCATCTGGACCAGGTCATGATGTAGCTAATCAACCTGCTACTCATCCTCAGTCACCTGTAAATTCAAGCAATCATGATCAGAATACTAATAGAGATCAATCAAACGATACTGCAAATCAGAACAGTAGTTCAGAATCATCTGATACTGAACTACAGTCCAGAACAGGCCATCATATGATCACAAGATCAAAAAGTGGAATTTATAAACCAAAAGTGTATACTGCAACTGCATGCATCATAGAGCCACATACATTTGAACAAGCATCTAAAGACAAAAACTGGAAGGCAGCAATGGATGATGAGTATCAGGCACTGGTGAAAAACAATACTTGGAGTCTTGTTCATCCTCCAAGCAACAAAAACATTATAGGATGCAGATGGACTTACAAATTAAAAAGAGAACCAAATGGAACAGTGTCCAGATATAAAGCAAGACTTGTTGCCAAAGGATATACACAAGAATATGGCTTTGATTTCAGTGAAACCTTCTCGCCAGTGGTTAAACCAACAACCATCAGAATAGTTCTTACTATTGCCTTAAATAATAACTGGAACTTGAGACAGTTAGATGTAAATAATGCATTTCTGAATGGTGTCTTGCAGGAAGAAATCTACATGGAGCAGCCACAGGGATACAAGAAAGACACTAATCTAGTGTGCAAGCTAAACAAAGCCATATATGGATTAAAACAAGCTCCCAGAGTGTGGTTTGATAGATTGAAAGCCACATTAGTTCACTTAGGCTATCAATCTACCAAATCCGACAACTCTCTATTCATTAAAGTTAGCAATAATCTTATTGTTTACATACTGATTTATGTCGATGATCTAATTATAACAGGTAATAATGAGAATGAGATCGAAGAGATAATACAGTATCTGGACAAACAATTCTCAATTAAAGACTTGGGTGAACTAAACTATTTTTTGGGAATAGAAGTGAAGAAAAAGTCTGACTCAGAAATTTTTCTAAGTCAAAAGAAATATATCAAGGAGTTGCTAATTAAAGCAAAAATGGATGGTGCTAAATCTCAGCCTACACCAATGATTAGTCATCAACATCTGTCCAAACACAGGGGGGAATCTATATTAAATGTCAAACAATATAGAAGTATTGTAGGAGCCCTACAATACTCCACTATAACAAGACCATATATATCTTTCAGTGTTAACAAGGTTTCACAATTTATGCAGGAACCACACGAAGAACACTGGAAAGCAGTCAAAAGGATACTCAGATATCTCAATGGCACAACAAGTTATGGAATTATGCTAAAAAAGTGCAAACAACTGAGCATCACAGCATATGCAGACGCAGACTGGGCTACAGATGTCGATGATCGGAAATCAGTGACAGGCTACTATATTTACTTGGGTAACAATCCTATCTCTTGGTGCTCAAAGAAATAGACTACTATCTCCAGATCTAGCACAGAGGCTGAATACCAAAGTATAGCTAGTGCTGCTGCAGAGATTATTTGGATTCAATCACTACTTTCAGAAATGAACATCAAATTAGAGGTGAAACCAACAATTTGGTGCGATAATCAAAGTACGGTCTACATGGCAGCTAATCCAATTATGCACTCAAGAACTAAGCATATAGAGATCGATTTATACTTCGTTCGTGAGTTGGTACAGAAAGGGAAACTACAAGTGAACCACTTACCATCAACTTACCAACGTGCTGACATACTTACAAAGGCCTTATCAGCGAAGAACTTTCATCGATTCAGACAAGATCTGAAGATTGAAGCTATCATCGAAGAGACCAGCAAGGAATCCATCTCTCAGCTCAACTCCTCAGATCTCACTGCATCAACACTTGAATCAAATCTCGAAGACAATTTGAAGCAGTGATAGATCTGATTTCAGATCTGGATAAAAGATAACAACCTCAGAACTTTATCATAGTACAGAGATTCAAGTCAAAGTATATTGAGTGAGAAGAGCTTCTCTTTTATTTTAGAAGGAAGAATCGGCTCCGCCATTTTTCTGTTTCGCTCGTGATAGCTAACCCTAACCCTAGCTTCTGGTTGAGACCAGAGCTTAAGCATACCGCCTACCCACAAGCTTCTACAACACACCACCATTAAACATGAGTTCCCTACCTATTCTGGTGATGAAACAGTGATGGAATGGTTAGAGCAAGTAGAACAACGTTTCAGATACCACCAATCTCCAGAAATTGAATAGGTTCCAACATGTTCATTTCACCTCAAACAAGATGCATAAAAGTGGTTTAAATGGCTGTCAAAGAATGTCAAGAACCATATGCAGTGGAAGATTTTTAAAGAAGAGATTATTGTAAGATTTTCTCCCCCTAAATTGAGGAAACCCTTTGGTGCTTTTGCAAATTTGAAACAATTAACAACTGTGCAAGCTTACCTTACCAAGTTCGAGCAACTTCAAGGCTTACTTGATTATTTACACCCCGACTATGTTTTTGACAAATTTATGGATGGTCTTAAAGATTAAATCAGTTTTGATGTTGAGGCTTCAGGGCCAACTTGTTTCGAGGAAGTTGTGAAATTAGCCAAGATTTTTGAAGGAAAATACAACAGAACCAAGAAACCCACCAAATCCTTAACTTATTCCTACCCTATTTCCCATGCCAAAAGCAATCATCCAAGAATCACCTCAAATCTTACTCCTACTTACCAGAATCAAGTTAAAAGGAACACCTTAGATGATCTTGCTAGAGTCAAGGGCTTGACACCTGATGAAATACTTGAAAAAAGAAGGAAGAATCTATGTTATATGAGTGATGAGAAGTGGCATATAGGCCACCAATGTAAGAACAAGCAGGTGTATATTCTTGAAGGGGTTATGGATTTAGACAGTGAAGGAGAAGTTGAGAAAAACATGGAGACCAGATCTGAAAAAGTACAAGAAGTTGATGAAAATGAAGAAAACCCAACCATCACATTCCACGCTATGTATGGAAGTCCTACTTCACATACTATCGGAGTTACTGGGGTGATTCAAGGTAAACAGGTGCAGATCTTAATAGACTCAGTGTTTACCCATAGTTTTATTGAGGAAGCATTGGCCAAGAAACTGGAGTTACATGTAGATGATTCAAGAATGTATGATGTGGTCATAGCTAATGGAGACACGTTGCAAGGAGCATGAATTTGTAAGCAAGTCATTCTCAAATGCCATAGCTGTAGCATGTCGATTGACTTGTTACTACTACCACTAGATGGATGTCAAATTGTATTAGATGTGCAATGGATAATCTTTGGGTGAGATCACTTTAAACTTCAACAAGTTGCAGGTAAAGTTTACTTACATGGGCAAAAGGTATGTGTGGAAGGGAATTCAACCCATTGATGTGCAACTAGTTAACCAGAAGAGGTTTAGTAAAGAAAGTAATGAAGGACAACTAACCATGATGTTATGTGCTAGTGAAGTGATACATGAAATCTTAGAACCTCCCTTCATACCACCTACTGTTGCTACTATTCTCCACCAATACCCAGAAGTTTTTAACCCACTCACACACTTATCACCTAAAAGACCCCAAGACCATAAAATTCCTCTTTTACAAGGCTCCAAACCCATTTGTCTCAAACCCTATAGACATTCCTTCTACATTAAAAATGAGTTAGAGAAAATCATACAATTTTTTTTGGATACGGGGGTGATCAGGCCTAGCTGTAGTGCTTACTCCTCTCCAGTGGTCATGGTTAGGAAGAAAGTTGGTTCACGAAGGCTATGTGTGGATTACAAAAGCTTGAATAGCATTACAATTAAATACAGTTTCCAATACCCTTGGTGGATGATTTATTTGATGAGTTGCATGGCTCAAAATATTTTTCAAAATTGGATTTAAGATTTGGATATTACCAAATCAGAATGAATGACGAAGATATACACAAAACAACCTTCAAAACCCATGAAGGCCGTTATGAAATCACTGTCATGCCCTTTGGATTATAAAATGCACCCTTCACCTTCCAATCTTTGATGAACACCATATTTAAACCCTACTTGAGGAAATTTGTGCTTGTGTTTTTGATGATATCTTAATTTATAGTCAGACAATTACCGATCATTTGAATCACCTCAAGATGACTTTACAGGTGCTGAAGGATAATTCACTGGTTATTAAATTATCAAAGTGCATATTTGCTAAAGAGTAAATTGATTACTTGGGGAATGTTAAATCAAGTAATGGAGTAGTTGTAGACCCCATCAAAGTTGAAGCTATTAGACAATGGCCCCTTCCTACCAACCTTGAAGCATTAAGAAGATTTCTAGGACTCATAAGGTATTACAAAAAGTTCATAACAAATTATGGAGTGATTGCAATGCCCCTTACTGACTTGCTCAAGAAGGATGCTTTCAAATGCAGTGATAAGGCCGTAGAAGCTATGGAACAACTAAAACAGTGCCTCATCAACCCTCTGATGCTATACATGCCAGATTTTAGTAAGAAATTTGTTGTTGAATGTGATGGAAGTGGAGATGGAATTGGAGCAGTTTTACTCAAACATAATAAACCCATAGCATTTTTATGCAAAGCCCTACATGGAAGAGCACTACACTGGTCCACATATGAAAACGAGTCACTTGTTGTAATTTTGGCCACTAAGAAATGGTCAAAGAACTTACTTGGAAGACAAATCGTTATTAGAACAGACCATCAAAGCCTTAAGTATTTGTTGGCACAGAAACTACACACTAGAATTAATGCTAAATGGTTGGCTAAGTTGCATGGTTTTGGTTATCTGGTTAAATTCAAAAGCGGTAAGGAGAATATTGTGGCTGATGCCTTGTCAAGAAGAGATGAAGATATTGATTGCAACAACACAGAATGTAAAGCTCTTTCACTTGTGCAACCTGCCGGGTTACGAGAACTCAAGGATACACTTGCCCAATCTTCTTTTCATGTAGAGGTCATTAAGCAAATTAAGGAGGGAAGCAAACCATCCAGCAAATATAAGATAGTTGATAATCTGGTTTTTTACAAAGGAAGAATATTAATTGATCATCACCATAATGCTCTCATTTAGATTTTGTTGAATGAATTTCATTCTACACCTCTAGGAGGCCATTTGGGAATGAAGGGAACACTAAAAAGAATCAAACTAGTATTTTATTGGAAGAAGATGAAGAAACATGTTGAGAAATTTGTTAGAGAATGTGAAACTAGTCAAAGGAATAAGGCAAAAAATATAAACATACCAGGGTTATTGCAGCCTTTACCTATACTTGAGAAGATTTGGACATATATAAGTATGGACTTTGTTACTAGCTTTCCAAAAGGTCAGAAATATACAGTTGTATATGTTGTGGTTTATAGGTCATCCAAATATGCCCATTTCTTTCCATTATCGCATCCCTATTCTGCCAAAGATGTGCTCAAGTATTTTTTAATGGAGTGTTTAAACTACATGGCCTTCCTTCATCTATAATTAGTGACAAAGATACCCAATTTACAAGTCATTTTGGCAAGAGTTGTTCAAGCTACAAGGTTGCTCATTGAAACTCGGTTCTGCCTACCATCCCTAAACGGATGGGCAAACTGAGGTTATCAATAAAATAATGGAGGGATATTTAAGGTGCTTTGTGTGTCATAAACCACATAAATGGTCTAAATGGTTTACATTAGTTGAATATTGGTATAATACTACATGGGGAACATCTACAAACACTACTCCCTTCCAGGTTGTATATGGAGTGCCACCCTCTACAATGTTAACTTATGTTCCTAATAATGCTAAGGTGCAGCAAGTTGAAGAGGAAATATTTTCTTGAGATGTGGTTATACAACTGTTAAAGGATAGCCTGCTGCTTGCTAGAGATAGGATGAAAAGTTATGCAGATATTACCACCAATATTCACTTCAACCTTATCGAAACTAGGGAAAATACAAAGGAAGAATTTACAAAGAGAGATAGCAATAACAAGACCTTTCGAAGGAGTCGAAGGGATGCATCTGCAAAAATTGAATGTTCTACGAGCTTTCGAAGAGGTCGAAAGGCAACAGATTGCAAGCCTTCACATACGCACCAAACCATTTGAAACACTGGGTTTCGCTTTCATTCACATTCCACAGAAGAATATTTGGACAAAGCTACCCCTTCGAAAGAAAAATCAGCCTTTCGAACCGGTCGATACCATTCAATGTACAAAGTAAAGCTCGTTTAAGTTCAACACACAAGAAAGTGGGGGTTACGCGTCAGTCAAAGTGTATGCCTTTGAAAGCTACCTTTTGAACTTAAACTTTCTACTATGTTCCGACTCCTTTAAAGACACGGAGATGAACCTATCGATAGGGTCGAAATCTCGTATCTTTCTTACTGGCAACAACATAGTGGCACAAAGTGGAGAGCATACCTAACCCTTTCGACGAAGTAAAAGAAATCAAGTTCTATTTTGAAGTAGAAAAGAAGGGGGCCCAAGTTTTAGCAGCAACAAAAGGTCTTCAAGGTACTTCTTTCGACCAGGTCGAAAGGTCTTGTACGAAAGGGTCAACCAGTGCCTATAAATAAGAACCCAGGGGTCTTGTTTAGAGGATCCAAATTCATTCACTTCATTCTTGTACTCTCTTGAACTTTTAAACCCTAATTATCAAATTAGATTGGGGATTTGACTACTTTGTTTTACTTAAACTACTAGCAATAAAGGAAAAAGATAATTAAGGCAAGTTTATGGCATTTTGGATATATTAGCTGATTTAATGTTCCAAAGAGATTCTGTGTGTGATCTGCTTATGTCAACCTGATCGAGAGGTCACCTTTCCAGGATATTGAAACCTTTTAGCATCGCCAATGACCTTAAATCCTTAGGTCTTAACCTCAAGACATCGAAAGGCCGGCTTTCAAAGCAAACGAAACCTTCAAATCTAACTCACTTCCTTAGACCATTAAGACAAATCCTCGAGTCACCTCAACTACTTCAAAAGGGGGGGGGTTTCGACAGGGTCTAACACTAGTTAAACTAGTTCGGAAAGGTATTTCTAAAGTGGGGTTCAGTGTTTCAATTGTGTTGAAAGGTATTAAAAAGATGTTTTAATTATCCTTGCCTATTCAAAAGGTGTTAGTTGCCTTTATCTTCTCGAAAGGAGGTTTTGAAGGAGTCACTTATACTTTAAGCTCTACTTTGGGGTATTTACAAGTTTTCTTATTAACATTTTTAGCGCTAGAAGGAGGGCTTGAACCTCTAACTTTGTTAAACTTCCAACTTTATTTTTCTAACCCAATTTTATTCCATGCTTACTTACTTTAGATATTACTTCACTATGTTTAGCAAGATCAAAAGGTCCAAACAAGGATCCTTAGAGCCACATCTAATTGGATTATCCCCAAGAACATCTAATGATTCTTGATTACATGAAGATCAAATGTTAAGATTGGAAGCTCTAAGGATCATGAAGAAGAAGAGAGCTGAATCTTATGACCCAGAGAAATGGAGTCCAAACTCTTTTCACATTGGCCCTACACCTATCTTTGCCTTAGGGGAAACAAAGGACAAAAGTGACAATTTTTTCGACCAAATGAAGAAGACAATTCAACTCCATACCAAAGGCACAATCTTTGAGGAGGGAATGATGGCTGATTACAACACTTTTGCACAAAAATGGCATCGAGCAACAAGTGGGACAATGCGTACATGTGAGCTCCAAAAAGTTTTGAAAAGGAAATTGGTCGTTTCGGGTGAAGCTTTAGAACTAAGTAATAAAAGATATAGAAATCATCCTCAAAGGATAAGCTTCAAGTTGAGACTTCCCAAGGAATGCAATCTGACTACGTCAATTGAGAATGTTTATTTGCTAACCAAGGAAGAACTCAACTATTGGCCATCACATAAGAAAAAACCTAAATATGAAAGGAATTGGGGCGGATCCTATTACCATTATCACATGATGAATGGGCATGAGACAAATCAATGTAGGGCACTTGAAGGAATGGTGATTAGCATCTTCAAACAAGGCAAAATCGATGAATTTATAAAGAGACCAAAGCTGAATTCAATAAAGCACCATTTTTACAAGAACAATCTACATGGTTGGGAGTAGAATTTTCCTTGCACTTGGAAATTACATTGAATAGTCAAAACCTTTGTCCACGCCATGCTATGGCCAGGATAAAGCATCGACAAGCCCTTGATCGTACTACGCTATGACCAGGTTAAGGCGCCTCCTAGAGGGAGGTTAGAGTAAGCCTTTATCTATGCCACGCTATGTCCAGGATAAAGCATCGACAAGCCCTTGATTGCGCCATGCTATGGCCACGTCAAGGTGCCTCCTGGAGGGAGGTTAGAGTAAGCCTTTATCTGTGGCACGCTATGGCCAAGTTAAGCATCGACAAGCCCTTGACTGCGCCATGCTATGGTCAGGTCAAGGCGCCTCCTGGAGGGAGGATGGAGTAAGCCCTTTTTCCCACCACACTTTGGCCTGGCCAAAGCACCGAACAAGCCTTCAGGCCCGCCTATAAGGTCTGGATGAAGCGCCTCCTAGAGGGAGGTTGGGTAAGTCCTTGGGTCCTGCTTGTGGATAAGCTAACCGAGCGAACCAGACAACAATGGACTAAGACGTCCAAGCCCGAGAAGCGACATATCAAACAATGAACTTAGTCATCCATGCCCGAGAAGCGGCATATCAAACAATGGACTAAGACGTCCGAGCATGAGAAGTGGCATGTCAAACAATGACAACATACAAGGCCTGAAGGGTGGCAGATGACAAAAGAATCAAAACACAAAGTGCGATGTAGAATAGAAAGCTTAAATAAGAGTCTACAACCTCTAACTTATTCCCAAGAAGAGAATTTCAGAACTTAAATTATTTAAACCAGAATTTGAGTTTTGGGTCTTCTACTATTAATCTCTGGTCTTTACCATACCTGAATCTAGGTTTTGGGACTATTACTATTAATTTCTGACTCCGCTCATTAATGCCCGAATCTAGGCTCTGTACTTTTATTACGGAGATCATTATTATGGATTTCTAGTTATCATCGACTAAAAACCGTATTTGGGTTTCGGATCTTTAAACTTTTAAATTTCATTCATCAATTCCCGAATCTGGGTTCCAGAACAATTAATATTGAGATTTCTGTGAATTAAATTCGAGATCTATCTTACTAATGCTTGAATTTGAGATCTGTCTTACTAATGCTCGAATCAGGGTCATTGGATTTCTACTACGAACTTTCAGATTTGGATTTCCTGGCTTTTATTAAATGATTATTATTGGCTTTCTATTAGTAATTTCCAGAAGAGGAATTCCTAAACTTCTATGATTGAATCCAGAATTGGATTTCTGGTTCTCTAGATTAGATTTGTGGTATTCTATCAATATAGTTGAAGTTGAATTCCTCTCTCTCTCTCTCATCATTACCAAAGATAGGTTTCAAGACATTCAACCGTTTTTAATTATGGAATTACTTCCCACTTATTATCATATGTTTACATAATGACCTGTTAACCTCCACTAATAATATGGATAAACTATTATATAAATTTCAAGTTAACGATAAAGAATATTGTTTATTTCGTACTTTTCAGGAAAATGAGATCTGTGAGGAAGACTGAATATGCCAGCAAATACAAAAACAATAGTCCAAGTTATCAGAAAGCAGATTCAAAAACAACACTGTAAGAAAGGACTACAGACTAGGTGATATTTACATAATTTATAAAATTATTTACAAATATGCAGTACAAGTGTATATTTCACAAGTCTTGAACAACCTTATCTAGAATTTGAGCAATTAATGGATCAATGATGTGATGGATTGCTATACAAAGAGTTTCTTTAAGCTTCTTTTCCTTTTTCCTTATTTTGTCAGCATCATCAATAGATTCGATATGAGTCTTTAGAGCGTGATTAAAAGCTTTGTCCACTCCATTGAGGTTTTTATTTTCTTTTTATAAATCAGCAATACACTTCTGGAGAAGATATTTTTCGTATTCAAGTTTT
Source organism: Allium fistulosum (assembly GCA_030737815.1). Classification (NCBI taxonomy): domain Eukaryota; kingdom Viridiplantae; phylum Streptophyta; class Magnoliopsida; order Asparagales; family Amaryllidaceae; genus Allium; species Allium fistulosum. The sequence continues at coordinate 821,239,150 of CM060907.1, read as the reverse complement.
TGTATTCTAGCTGCATACTCATTTATGCGCTGTAAATACCTCACTTTTTGCTGTTCATCAAAATATTTCAACATCTTGAATTTCACTTTCCTACATCATTCTCCTACTACCTTCTCGCCTAAGCCAGGAGGTGGGTTAGTTGTAGTGGGAAATTTTTGTATTGCAAGAGATGTAGACCTTGTTGATTTTACAACAGGTGAAGTGATGAAAGAAGCCGGTAAATTAATATTTGGGATGTTGTTCTCCAAACTGAACTCTAATGATTTAAATTGAGGTTGACTATCTTTTAACTTAATCTCCAAATCACTTATCTGCTGGAGAAGCTCAGACATCTTATGATCAAAATCAATTAAAGGATTCGATTTAATTTGGCGCTTTAATAGGGAAATTGTTTCGTCCTTATTCTTGATAACCGCTTCGAGATTGGCAGTGTGATCATTAAGGTTTCTAACAACTGTCTTTTGAAGCAAGTATCTCCTATGCCATTCCAATGCATCCGCTTTGCCTTGAAAGCGAGTAGATAAAGGATCCTTAAGTGAACGTCTCTTTTCAACATCTACAATCAATCTATCTATGATACTAATGAACAAGATAAAGAATCCGATGAGAGTGGCGCGATAGCTAACTGTAATTCCTATTCAAGAAAATAAAGTCAAAACTCAAATAACCGATCTCTTTTATTACAACAATAGAGATTACAAATCGAGAAGAAATAAAATAAAACATACAATTCCATTGTCTTAATCAAGCACTTGTGTTATTACACTTAAAGTTGAGAAAAAGCATTTTTGACTTTGTTTAAGGAATTAGCTGAAAGAGTAACTATTGAATCAAAAGGGGCATTAAATCCTTCTGGGGTACTAATTGGAGGATATTTTCTATAGTCCCATTCCCTGGCAAGAGGACTATCGCGACCACATATTAATTTGGTATGATATGTTCGAATTTCCTTGAGAAGCTTTTCTTTTTATTCACCAAGAAAATCAAAACGCATGAGGGGATGTTCCATAAAAAGTCTATGCAGGTCACTCAAAAAGCAGTATCTGGCTAATTTTGAAGATTTCAAAAGCGAAGCCTTTTCTAAATAATCTCTTCTTAATTTGACGTATTTGCTTAAATAATCTCTAGAAACAGAGCTGCTTGAGATATGTTAATTCTGTGGTAATGTAATAATACACAACTAAGTACAAAAAGAAACTAATATAGGAAATCCATATTACATAATTACAAATATTCATCTGGTTCATAAAAAACCGATTTTTTGACTAACTCATAATTAAATTTGCCCTTATAATATTTATGTTTTTCAAGAGGAAACTCATAAGGAATTGATTTGACATGCGGTAAATTCCAACAAGCCTCTAGATATGGATCAGACCCAAATTCATCTAAATATCTTCTGTGCAGATGCCTAAGTAGACCCCCACTATAATCGCCCAAGTATGAAAAATCGAGGGTCGGGTGTCTGCAATAGGCTTTGTAAAGGAAGTCTATTCAGATATCTCTTTCTTCAACCAACATCCAAAAGAGTGTAATTAATTCCCGATTCTCTTCAAAGAGTCTACCATATTGAAGGTATGCCGTCTTTAGTAGGGGGCGGCTTCTTGGTCTTTGAAAGACGCTAACACCGCAACACTTTTATTAAGCCTATGATACTTGTCAGAGAGTGTGTTGTGTTCTTTTAATTGCTTATCTAACTCTCTATGCAAACTATTTATTTCTGCTTGTTTCCCTTCAAGCTTTGTTTTATAAAGTTGGATAGATTTCTTCTTTATCTAAAATAAAACGATGTCAACTATTATTATCGTGGAAGTGAAAGCCATTTGGACAAAGAATCCCATACCTGAGAAAAAGGAACTGAAGTTTATAGGACTTGTTTTTTCTCTCTTTGTTCTTCGACATTAATGTCGGCAGTTTCTTCTTGAAGATCAGAGGGCTCGGGGAGTTCGGTTGGGATTGCTTTACGATCGCTTGGATCGGGATTAACTTTTTCTGAGGCCTCAGGGATATCATTGCTATCTTTTTCAAGACCATCAGTATGATCACCTCCTTTTCCACCTGAAGCCCGACTTTTATCTCCGTCATCATCATTGTTATCATCATTATCATCATCATTGCCGCCTTCTTCTACGGCAACTTCATTTTCATCACCTTCTTTATCAAAATCAGATTCTACTTCGGTAGAAGGGACTTCAAAAGATAAGACTTTGACAGCATCAATCTCTTCTCTCTCAAGTACTCCGACCCCCTACTCCATTCCTTTGACCTTGTCCATAAATCTTTTGACTAGAGTAGGATCAAGTGAAGGAAAGCTCAAGTCTGGGCACTTTTCAATGTTGTCGACATAGGCGAGCATAAGGGCGTCCTCATAAGAGTTCACAATGATGTCTTTAAGGGAAGTACCTAGAAATTGTGATACCCTTTACTTGGCTTTAGAAATAGTATTAATGGAAAACGTTAAGGAATTTTTCTTTTTCTCCAGCTTCTTCTTGAGAGAGGGTTGTTTGACCACCATTTGAGCCTTCTCATCTTCAGATTCTTTCAAACCATTTTTAAAGCCAATTTTTCATCAGTTGAGAGTTGTTTTGCTTTCCTCTCTTAAAAAATTATAGATTATGATTGAGCAAGGGAGGCTCCCAATCTTTCCAGTTCCTTAACATCATTATTTTTGTCAACAAAAAGGGAGATAATCTGAATGTTCAAGGTTGAGATTTCCTCTTGAAGCCTGTATGTCTTAGCAGAAGATTTCGAAGCACTCTCTTGAAGAAAGAACAAGATTTTGGAAATCTGAAAGGAAGATTACAACATGGATCAGAATTTAGTAAGAAATAATAATAGGAAGGTTAAATAATATGGAACGTACCAGAAGTTGTTGCTCTATTAAAGATCGGAAATGACCTACTGGGTCAGGAACATAAGAAGGTGGATTAATGGAAGTAAAAGATGAAGAATGAATGATAGGTTGTACCATTTTTTCAAAATCATTAGAAGTCACTGGTGATGTGGGTCTAGAGGGGTTCAACTCAAGAGAGGGAGTTGAAGTCCCCAGATCTTTTTGCATTTGCTCGATGACATGAGGAGAATCGAAAACAACAATACGAGATATGGGATCGTCCTTTGAGGGAGTGTTTTGGATCGATCAATAGGAGCTTCAAAAATATGACTCTCTAAAAATAGGGAGTGGGAGATGGCTGCAGCAGACCCATTTTTGAAGCTCCGAACTTAGTTTTTTAGGGGGATTAGATATGAAGATCTGCTCGTTTAGATTGCTGAGTTTGAGTAGGCAAACTAAATAGCGGAGAACTTCAGCATTTAGAAGGAATGCTTGACTCCAGAGCCATAAGATCCAAAGTGAGAAGGTATGTATAGACGTTATGTGATGATTGGATAGGCGCAATTCCCAGATGGGTCAGGAACTTAGACAAGAAATCTGGGAAGGGAAGGAAACCACCATGCCAAATATGAATGGCAATATAAGCCAAGTACCCTTCGGGAGGATTTTGAATGATGTCGCTTTCTCTAGGGGGAATGGTTTCTATTCCAGTGATGCCAAAGTCATTTAGAATGGCATCAACCTCATCCCGAGAAGATATCAGAGAACGTTTGGAGACGGCTTCAACCTTCTTTAAAGTTATAATTTGTTTCATAATTAACACCATTCAAAGATGTTGAAAACCTATTGCAATGGTTCAAATATCAACCAAGTATATAACTCAATATCTTTGAAAGGATGTTAAAGCCAATTTTGGTCATAAAATTCATTGGACTTCCAATGATGTCGAAGGCTGGATGGAATGGAAACACCTATAAACACCCTTCGACAATGTTGAAAGCCCAAGGAATTTTTTTAGCTAACCTTATATTATTAGTTTGAATATATATATATGTGGACATCATTTCGCAATTAAACCCAATAAACCCTTCGATAACATCGAAACCAACAAATTTTGTTTTGCTAAAAAGAATACGAACATCACTGAAATATTATATTCTTATTAAGTCGAAAGATTCGAATCCAAATAACTTTGATGCGAATAAAAATTACTTTGGCACGTTTCGACGGTGTTTATAAAAATGATAGTTATACCCCTGATAATTATAATGGCTTTCGAGTAAGTCGAAATGGGACTATGGTTTCGGAAGCATGCAAACAACTAAACTCGTTTTAATATGGGAGGTTTCGATCCAATCGAAAGGCTTGATTCGATTTCCAATTTAAACAAAATACGCTATTCTCAATCCAATTTATAAATAGGAAGTGGAAGTTTCTAACTTTCAACACCTTCTAGAAAAAATCAAAATTGAGCCCGAATCCAGTGACAAGTTAAATCCCTATTTATATACAAGAGGTTCCAAAACCTATAAAATAAAATTAGGCTTTTGAAAGTATATATCATGTGACCATTGAATGAAGCACATCAAGACAACTTCTTCGAAAGGTGTTAGAATAAAATGAAACATATTTCTGCTTTCGAAGAAGTCCATTGCATGTTGGCTATATCAACCCCTTTGAAAGGATCAATTAGAAGATAGATTATGGACCTCCTTTCGACCCCTTCGAAAGAGGTTGAAGAAGCAAAGTGAAGTTAGCCGCCTCAACCCATTTCGAAGGGGTAGAAAAGTCATATTACAATGTCAAATTGTGGTTCGTACAACTTAATCTTCTCTATGAAGCTACTGAAAAAAATTTCCTTCTCTAATTCAATTTTCAATCCAATATTTTAGGAAGCCAATGATTAAATTGGGTCGAGCAAGAATTTACACTCAACAACAACAAAAGCCCAAAATTCAAGCTCAAAGCATAAAAAATAAAAAAAATGTTTGAATTGAGTATAATAGCGTTTAGGCTTGGGTTCATTCGCAGTAATAAAAAACAATCCCCAAATCTCATAAATTTGAATTCCAACTCAAAATTGATACCATAAAATCGAATGGAATAAACATATAAATAAATCTATAGGGAAATTTCATGCAAACGAAAAACTTGAATCATCTTTATAAAATTAAAACGGTAATACAACTTCAAATTAAATGAATTTGAAAACCATAATTTAGCATGGAGAATCAATTCGAGTGTGTGTGTTTCTATATATAAGATAATAAAGATTTACCTTGAATTTGAGCTTTTGCTTACTGGAAATAGGAATTTGTAAAGAAATTGTAAATTTTGATTCTTGATGTAAGTTTTTAATCGTAGGTAAATGAAAAGGAGGAGGAAGGAAGCGTGATTTATAAGAAAAGTCAACATGGAGGACAAACCGTACGATCAAATTTAAATGAACGGCCATGATTTATGTTAGAATATTAAAAGGAGGGAAATCTCTATGCTAACATAAAAGAAGGTATCAAAGCGGTTGTCTTGAAAAGTCAGGTGCATCCCTTTGCAAGGGGGGCAAGTGTTACCACCAATATTCACTCCAACCTTATCAAAATCAGGGAAAATACACAGGGAGGATTTACAAAGAGAGATAGCAATAACAATACCTTTCAAAGGAGTCAAAGGGATGCATCTGCAAAAGTTGAATGTTCTACGAGCTTTCCAAGAGGTCGAAAGGCAATAAATTGCAAGCCTTCACATACGTGCCAAACCTTTCGAAACACTGGGTTTCGCCTTCATTCACATCCCACAGAAGAATATTTGGACAAAGCTACCCCTTCGAAAGCAAAATCAGCCCCGGTCGAGACTATTCACGGTTACAAAGTATAGCTCGTTTAAGTTTAACACACAAGAAAGTGAGGGTTCCGCGTCAGTCAACATGTATGCCATCGAAAGCTACCTTTCGCCCTTAAACTTTCTGCTATGTTCCGACTCCTTTAAAGATACGGAGATAAAACTATCGACATGGTCGAAAGCTTATATCTTTCTTACTGGAAACAACATAGTGGCAAAAAGTGGAGAGCGCACCTAACCCTTTCGACGAAGTCAAAAGCAATCAAGTTCTATTTTGAAGTTGAAAAGAAGGGCGCCCAAGCTTTAGCGGCAACAAAAGGTCTTCATGGTACTTCTTTTGACCAGGTCGAAAGGACTTGTTCGAAAGGTTCAACCAGCACCTATAAATAAGACCCCAGGGGTCTTGGTTAGGGGATCCAAATTCATTTACTTCATTCATGTACTCTCTTGAACTTTGTAAACCCTAATTCTGAAATTAGATTGGGGATTTGACTACTTTGTTTTACTTAAACTACTAGCAATAAAGGAAAAAGAAAATGAAAGCAAGTTTATGGCATTTTGGATATATTAACCGATTTAATGTTCCAAAGAGATTCTATGTGTGATCTTCTTATGTCAACCTGATCGAGAGGTCACCTTTCGAGGAAATTGAAACCTTTTAGCGTAATCGATGACCTTAAATCCTTAGGTCTTAACCTCGAGTCATCGCAAGGCCGACTTTCGAAGTAGACAAAACCTTCAAACCTAACTCGTTTCCTTAGATCATTAAGTAAAAATCCTCGTGTCACCTCAACTACTTCGAAAGTAGGGTTTCGACAGGATCCAAAACTAATTAAACTAGTTCCGGAAGGTATTTCTAAAGAGGGTTCAGTGTTTCAATTGTGTCGAAAGGTATAAAAAAGATGTTTCCAATTATCCTTACCTATTCAAAAGGTGTTAGTTGTCTTCGTCTGTGCGAAAGGAGGTTTTAAAGGAGTCACTTATACTTCAAGCTTTACTTATGGCATTGACAAGTTTTCTTATTAACAGCAGCCTTAAGGAGATCAAAGAGGAGTTTTCAAGTTGGTGATTGGGTGTATTTAAAGTTTCAGCCTTACAGAAAAATTACTGCCAAGAATTCAAGACTCACAAGCATTCTCCTAAATTCTATGGTCCCTATGAGGTTTAAGAGAAGATTGGGGAAGTTACATATAAGCTAAAGTTGCCTTCCACTGTTAAAATCCATCCTGTTTTCCATGTGTCACAGTTTAAAAAAAAGTAGGGCAGGGAGTGATAATTCAGAACGATCTGCCATTTTTGTTGAGGAGATTGTGATGGAACCAGAGAGGATCTTGGATAGGAGGATAGTGTAGGGAAATAACAAGACTATAGTTCAAATATTGGTGAAGTGGAGAGATTAGCCTGAGGAGGCGTGGGAGGAATATTAGGAGATGGTCAATAAATTCACTGCTCCAGACCTTGAGACAAGGTCCATTTTTCAAGAGAAGGGGAGATGGAACAGCTACAAGCTTCTTCAACCATTAAACTCAAACCATGCAGCAGCTTTCAGTCCTTTGTCACCAGAGAGTTCATCAGAGAGTGCCAATGGTCACCAGAGGTCAATCAGAGAAGCAGCAGTGCAAGTTGGTTCCAGCACTGCCGAGTTTGCTATGTGATGTTGGGTGTATCTGCTGTTGTGCACGTGCACAATATGCATGTGTACTCAATTGGGCTTTGATAATAGAATTGGGAATGTATTTATGTAATTAGATGATGAGTTGGCAAGAGAATACTAGGTCAAGTATGCTATATATATACATATTGCGTAAGTTGTAACGTTTGTTGATGAATATATTTGTTTCGGTTGAAACTGTGCATTCATCTCTTAAATTTTAAATTTTTTTCCCTCCCATTCACTTATCACTCATCTTCTTGCTATCACCATTCTCCTGCATATCCAACTTCTTTCAAACCAAATCTATTCCAACTTACCACTATGGCTGGACCAAGAAACCCACAGAAGAAGAGAGACCATGCCAAAACCTCTGCTCAAGGGATATGGTTTAAAGGATATGTTGACGGAACAAAAACATGCCCATGTTGTGCTTTCAACCCAACCAATACCATAGTTATCCATGCCTATACACAATGACGTCAACAAGACCAAGTACTTTTTGGCTTGTTGCTCTCCTTTCTCAGAAAGATGGTTCTCGTCAAGTTGGGTATGGGTATCCCTTGAGAGGCAATGCAACATAATATCCCAAGCAAGAATCATGCAGCTTCGCTGGGAACTCCAAACGATGCGCAAAGATAACAAAACCACACAACAATATTTTCTATATGCCAAACAATTGGATGATAGCCTTGCTTCTTCAAGTCATCCCGTCCAAACTCCGAAGCTTCAGCAAATAATTTTAGTCGGATTGAACAATGCCTATAATGCTACTATCTCCACTCTCAACGCTACACTCAATGCGCAAAGATAACAAAACCATGCATTAGTATTTTCTACACTATAAACATTGCCTTTGGAAAACATTCGAACCTTCCATTTAAAACCTTTTGAAACCATCGGGGAACCACCCCTTCGAAACCTTTATCTAAAACCTTTCGAAAGCATTAAAGTATACTACTTAAAACAAACCTTTCAAAAGCACTGAGTTAAAGTAAAACATGTGGAATAACCTTTCGAAACCAGTTAAAACCTTTCCTTTCGAAACCTTTGGGTTTGCTTTCAATAGAACAAAGAGTCGTAAAACAACTAAGTCAAACACTCTTTCGAAACCAATTTCCTAAGTAACGAAGTGATGGTATCGAAACCAACCCTTTGAAAGCATTGGAGAAGCGGCTTGGGTTTTAAAACAAAGAAACTCTTTCGAAGGCATTGCTTCGAAAGGTAAGATGCGGCAGCAAGAGGTTTCGCCCTCTTCGAAAGCATTTACTTAAAACAAAAGGCGCAACCTCTTTCGAAACCATTCCTTAAAACCATTTAACCAAGTCGAAAGCTAACTAAGTCGAAAGCATTCCTTTCGTGAGCAAAGCAGTCACATTTTCATTTAAAAACAAAGTAAAGCTTCGACCCCTTCAGAACCCCATGTTTCGACTATATACCTTTCGCCTATGTCCGGTTCACTGCGTACCAAGCCTTTGACACCATGCACATTTGTTTCGATGGTGATGGTGGCGGAGGAACTTAGTCGAAAGCTAGGTGGCGAAACATGTAAAAAGCATGTTTAAACTGATTTTTAACTTTTTAAAGCAATTCTTTTCAACTAACCTACCTTGTTTGTCAAAACATGATTGGTTGCTAATTTCTTTTTTAAAAGTACTGTTGAAATTTCTGAAATAGCAATTTAAAACATGTACAAAATACCCTTTCTCCTTTTATAAATATATAAAACATTTAAGTCCCATACCTTAAATAATTGTATATACTTATTAAAACACTTAGGAAAAATCTATAAAGCTACCCATAAATCATTTTTAATATGTTTTCTAACATATATTAATTTCTGACCCAAAGTCATCATAAAATAGCCGTAATTAATTTACACCTAAAATAACTATTTTCTTCACTAGAAAATTCATAATAAATCCACATTAATTCAAAAAATTATGAAATTTGAAACCCATTTCCAAAATATTATTTCTGACCTTATTCTAAAATTGTAAGGCACTTGGAAGTCATTTAATAGGGTTTTCACATTAAAACGTATCATAAAATCTATATGAAATAGCATAAATAATCAACAAGCATATATATATATATATATCCAAGTTTAACAATCCAAAACATGGAAAAACGTTGCAAAATAGTTTGGATTTAATCTAAATCCTAAAGCAATTAAAAACATGAGATGTAGTCATTATTCACCTTAGCTTTGTGATTAAGGAGTTGAGTTTTGATCTTTGATTAACTTGCTTAAGCTTTCCCCTTGAAATCTTGCTTATTTTCTTCTTATTATCCCCTAATGGTGGCCGGCCTCTCTTTCTTACGTTCTAGTTTGTGAACTTGTAAAATGAACGTGAGAATGGTTATGGTTTAAGGATTTAGGGTATTAGAACATGTCTTATTCCTACTTTGCCCCTTATCTACCCTAACTTGTTTTTATTTCATTTCCCTTAGTTCACTTGTTATATGGCACGACTACCTTTCTATTAACACAAATCTCAATCCCCTAATCATCATATGATTTTATTTAAGTGAATATTAGGCTCAGGTCCCTAGTAAGTTTCAAAATACACAAAAACCCCAGTAAAAAAAAGTGTGTAAATTAGGTCCCTAGAATTAAGTTACTAAGTAATTGCATATAGTTATGCAATTTTTTTGATGAATAATTGCGAAATTTTCCGCAACTTTTTGAAAAAATTGCGTAAATTTCCGCAATTTTTTGGGTGAATAATTGCGGGATTTTCCGTAATTTTTTGATATAATTGCATAAATGTCTACAATTATTCACTGAATAATTGCATAAGTGTATGTCATTATTCAGTAACTTAATTCTAGGGATCTAATTTACAAACTTTATTTTACTGGGGTATTTGTGTATTTTGAAACTTATTAGGTACCTGTGCCAAACTGTCCCTTTATTTAATTTAACTAATTAGATATCCTAAATAATTTTAGTCAAAATTAGGGTCATTACAGACTCCCCTCCTTAAAGAATTTCGTCCTTGAAACTAAGATAACTTACTCAACACATCACTCAAAAGGGTAAAACATACCATCTAACAAATCAGGATATCTCTAACATTGCTCTCAGTCTCCTAAGTACAGTCTCTCTCATCGTCGCTCCACTGGACTTTAACTAATCTGACTATCTTGTTCCTTTGCCTCTTCTCATCTCTCGCGATTATACGAACTGGCTTTCTAACTATAGTCAAATTCGGCTCCACTACTAAGTCATCTAACATAGTCGATGCAGTAGTAGTCTCTAAATCTCGAATATACTTCCTTAGATGAGAAACATGAAAAACATCGTGGACTCCTGCCAAACTATTCGGTAACTCTACTTTATATGTGAGCTTTCCAATCCTCCCTGTAATCTGGAATGGACCAACATATCTCGGTGCTAGTTTCCCTGACTTTCCAAATCGTACCACACCCTTCATCGGTGATACTTTAATAAAACCTTATTCCAACTAATAATTATAGGTCTTTACGCCTACGTAACTCTTCTGTCTGGACTGGGCTTCCTTCATCCTTTCTCGGATCAACCCAATCTTCTCTATCGCCTCTCTAACCAGATCTGGACCTAAGACTAATCCGTCTCCAGTCTCCAACCAACACGCTAGTGATTTGCATAGCCTTACCCAAATCCAATACACAATCTCTCAATAAATCCTCGAGTACCTTATTGACTCTCTCTGTCTGCCCATCCATCTAAGGGTGATATGTAGTACTCATACTAAGCTTGGTACCTAATACCTCCTGTAGACTCTTCCAGAATTCACTAGTAAACAAAGCATCTCTGTCACTTACTATACTACTAGGAATTCCATGTACTCTAACTATGTTCTTCATAAACAACTTAGCTAGTTGACTTAACTGGAATGAAATGGGCACTCTTGGTCAACCTGTCCACTATGACCCATATACTTTCATTTCCTCTATTAGATCTTGGCAACCCGTTTGTAAAATCCATAGAAATAGAATCCCACTTCAATACTGGAATATCTAATGGCTGAAGTAACCCACTTGGCTTCTGATGTTTGGCTTTTACCTGTTAACAGTTCAAACACTACTTCACCCATAAGCCTACGTTTCTCTTCATTCCTTCCTAGAAGGAACTCCTCTTCATATCCTGATACATCTTAGTTCCTTCCGGATGAATGGTGAACTTCGAACGATGGTGTTCTTCAAGAACTTCCTTTCTAATGCCTCCTACATTCGGAACACACAATCTTCCTTTTTTTCTCAACCACCCGTTCTGGTCAAGACTAAAATCCTTCAGGGCATCGCTCTCCGTTCCATTCCTTAACTTCTTGATTTGTTAAGCCAACACTAGATCCTCTTCTTGCTTAGAAGCAATCCTTTCAATCATAACTAGTTGAACTTCTAAACATGACAACATAGCAGTTTCCTTACTAGATCTAGCTTCAGATCTCCACTGCACTCTACATGTCGTCAATGCTTCATAATCTCTCCACTTAGCTATCATTGCCAACACTGCATTCTGATGTTTTCTGCTAAGTGCGTCTGCAACCTTATTGCCTTTTCCTGGTGTGTACTCAATTCCAAAGTCATAATCAGCTATAAATTCCAGCCATCTCTGCTATCTCATATTCAGCTTCATCTAGGAGAATAAACACTTCAATGACTTATGATTTGTATATAACTCTAATCTTTCTCCCAAAAGGTAATGCCTCCACACCTTCAGCGCAAAAATCACCGCTGCCAATTCCAAATCATGCATCGAGTATCTCAACTCATGCGGTCTAAGCTGTCGAGAAGCATAGGCAATCACTTTACCACTTTGCATTAACATAGCTCCTAATCCAGTTCCACAAGTGTCTATATATACTATTAAGTCTCGATTCCCTTTCGGAACAACTAATACAAGTGCATTAGTCAATAAGTGTTTCAAGCTTTGGAATGCTTCCTCACACTTATCGGTCCAAATGAACTTCACATCCTTTCGCGTTAGCTTGGTCATTAGTGCTGCTATCTGTGAAAAATCCTTAATGAATTGTACCATCCCCTACTTGGAGGCCCAAAACTAACGGCTACGGATGCTGCAGTCATCCATAGTTATTAATCTTCGACGACCAAATACGGTAATGTTAGATACATTGACACGCAAAAACACATGAATATGGAAAAAATTTAAAACATCAAACAAGTTCCATATTCCATTTCAAAACATTTCAAATTCATTACATAATCCCATAATCATTAACCACGTTCAGAGAAAATATATTTATTACAACATACGCCAAGAGCGACATATGAAGATGCCCCCTTGGATAATCAGAGTATATATATAGGCAATTAAACAACTTTTCCATTACAATAACAACACAGCGGAATCAAAATAAAAGAGAACTCTAAGTATCTATCATGCCTCATGCGCATCTTCAGAAGCTTATTCGTCTAAAGAGGTACCAAAAACCTCAAGTCTTAAACTACTCGAAATCAATTGAGTACCCGAGAGTTTAAGGGGAATACATAAACTTCAAGTCAGACATAAACCCTGGTATGACTAATAATCTACCATCTCAAACCATTTAGATATCTAGTGAGACCACGCCGCTTAGCGGAATGGGTTTTCCCCTCATTAGTATCCTAAAACCTTTTTAAAACCATATACTGTGCTCCTGCATCCACAATGGTTAAATCAATTCAAACATTATGATATGATGATATGCAAAACAAGTGAATCAATTCTGGATTACCCATCCCCATTCATTTTGATTATCTGTCTCAGCTATAGTTTCTAGGGTTACTATTAACCTAATGGCTTTCATGGGCCGACTAATAACCAGTTAAATGTTTATGAACTCCATGTCCTATTCCATAGTTTTTATGGGATCATTAAGAACCTATTGGCCCCTGCCAATATCTTTATTGTTTCATGGGTTCTCCCTGAACATATTGGTAAGTCCAATATCCTTCTCTTATCCTAGTTTTCATGGGTTGACTAGGAACCTATTGACATCTGCCAATATCATAATCCGGATATAGGTTTCATGAGCTAACTACAAACCTATTGGCCCCTACGAATATCAAATCATAGTTTTCATGGGCTAACTATAAACCTGTCTTTCTAACATCTTAATTTATACATAGTTTTCATGGGCTTACTATGAAACTATTGGCCCCTGCGCAATATCTTCCTTTAATATTTTAGCATCCTTTTTTCTGGTCTTCCTGACCTCCTGGATGCAATTCTACTCATTCAGGAGTTAACATAATTTATATTCACTACTGGGTCAACCTAGCTGGCTATTCTGCCCTTTCCCAAAATACACTTATGGGTCCATTTCAATGTGAATATATACATATATGAAGAAGCAAACATAATAACTTGGTTAATCCCTTTAACCTATTAATCAATGAAAACTTCTACAAAAACTCCATTTCGAAATACTTTATTTATTATGCCATGGTTTTCCTTTAAAATGAGATTGGGTTATTTGTTTTGAAAACTAAGGCTTTCGAAACCTTCAAAACTTTGCTTTCGACCTCACTGGATATCCTCCTTCGAAAGCATACAAATCTCTTTTCAAAACATTAGGCCCTGCCTTTCAAAACACTTTAAAACCTCTCTTTCAAAACCTTTCGAATGTAATAAAGTATACTTGTTAACTCTTAGAAGTATAGCTTCGAAACCATTGAAAGTACCCCTTTCGAAACCTTTGAAAGTACCCCTTTTGAAACATTTAGAAGTATCCCTTTCGAAACCATTGAAAGTCCATCTTTCGAAACCTTTGGGTTTATATTTAAAAATATCATTTGGGTGAAAGTGAGTATAAACGAAAGTATCTCTTTCGAAACCATTCTTTATCATATAAAAGTATTGGGGAAAACTTGATGGCGTCGCGCCATCCCTTTCGAAAACTTCAAATCATTTAAGCAAAACACTGAAGGATGGCATCGAAACCCCCTTTCAAAGCCATTGCCTTCGAAACCTGTAATAACCCAAAATTTGAGCTATAATAATTAATTAACGAATTAATTAAATAAGTTTGTGAAATTGTCAGAATTGAGCAATGGGAGTTGTACCATTGTATCCGTGGTAATTTTCTCGTCAATTTCCATATATAATTTGTCAAAATCCGAGCTAGTAGGAAGAAGATACAAAATAAACAAGAAAACAAGAAAACAAGAAAACGGAAGCAAAAAAAATAAGGCTAGATCGACCCAAGCCCATTGTCAGGTCGACCCTAGGGTCGACCCCCAAGACCTAGGTCGACCTATAGGTCAACATCCAGGTCGACCCACCCATGTATTTGGATGAGCATTTATCCAGGTTAAACGATGACGTGTTTTGCAATTTTCTTTCAATCCCGTGCGTTTGTGCTTCCATCCGACAATTCCCAGCGAGCCTATGACGTGGTTGCACCAGATTTAATCTTCAAATCCAATGATCTGAGATCCCTAAACTACACTATAAATAAGACGCTAGGCCTAGCTATTTTTCTCATTCAGATTTCTCCTATTTGGGTTCATTGCTAGAGGCTGGACCCTAAATAGAAATTTTTTCTAAGGAGGAAATCTTTTTGATAAAAATATTCTACGCTCTAGAAGTGGGTCAAGGAAGACCAAGGACTAGAGCTAAGGATCACAGGTGAGTGTTTTGTAATTATTTTAAATTTTTAAGTAATTTAAAATAATAGGGTTCTCAATAGTTGTAGTTTTTCTGCAATTTTGAGACAATTTTTATATAAGTTATTTACAGTTAACTTTTAAGTAAATTTTAGAAGTTCTTTTCAGTCTATTTTATTCAACTATTTTTATTTAGCTAAATTATTTAGTTAGTTATAGTTATTTGTATTTATTTACATCTGTTTTATGTTAGAATTTAGCTTGTAAATGTTAGTTTCCTTTTATTCCTTTTTACGCGAAAAAATATTAAAAAGAGAAGAATTTGCTAATATGGACCAAAATATAAGAACACTAAATTTACAGAAAAATAGATGTAAAATAAGAAGAACTATAATTAAAAGAAGATAGACTGAAATAGGCAAATTTGAGATATTTGCAAGCACAATTATAACAAGTGATTATAACTAAAAAGAGAAAATAGAAGAGCAACAGAAGGGGCTTATTTTATAACTTAGATCTTGGATTAAGTTAATAAGCAAAAGAACAATTATGTCACATACGTTATAATTAAAAAGAAAGAAATAACAAAAGAGGCTTATTTTAAAACTTACACTAAGTTAATAAGCAAACATAGAAGAAGGGTCCGTACCGACAACATTCCCTTTCAGTCAGGAACTGATGGTCTCACAGTAGTTAGGTGAGGCTGAGACACGCTTATGCTGATTAGGGTAAATAAGTGGCCAATAGATAGAAGCTCAAATCTGGGGATTTGGAGAAGGGGCGCAACTAGAATTTGTTTGTTAGGACCAGTACCGGCAGCATTCCCTTTCAGTCTAGGTCTGATGGTCTCACAACACTTAGGTGAGGCTGGGCAGCATTCTCTTTCAGGTCTAGGTCTGATTGTCTCACAATAGATTAGGTGAGGCTGGACACGCTTATGCTGATTAGGGTAAATAAGAGGTTACAAGAGGGGGAGATAGTTAGCGTGTACCGGCGATGACCGAGCCTGCGGCATTGATTAGGATAAATAATTCGCTACTGCGTTCTAAGCGTTAAACAAGTGTCTTTTGTTGTGGGACCAACATGATTGGACTAGCTCACAATGGCACAACAGAGATAGAAGGCCGATCAACGGGTATAATTAGGACTTCAATCTAATTAAACTAGGATTAGGGTTTCAGCTAATCACAGCAGTTTATGACAAGTGCAAACAATCCAAACGGTCAAATAATCAAAGCAAACAGTCAAATAGAATCGGAAACAATATTTTACCCCAGTTTTATCTTTCCAATATTTCTTTCCATACTAGAACTATTGCTTTGTCTATTATCTTTATCTTTCTTAGAAATGCTAGTAATTACTTTCACTCACCAGACTTATTGTCTGACCCACTCCACTATTTCCCCTTTTCCCCCTATAGGCCAGCAGATGCAAGGACGGTAGATTCAGATTTCTTGGAGATTCATTCCCAGAGTTCTTCATGTATTATTCTTCTTTTCAGTTTTCTTTTCATTTGGCTTTTGATGTACTGGTACTTATGAGAGGGATGATTATTTTTGTTGTACTCTGATTTTATGAGACCGAGATGCATTTTTCATAAGACATGTGTATTTGGTATTTGAGACATGTGATGTTTTTCAGATTTATTTATGAAGTTTTATTTTGAATAATAAGTTACCATTTAAATGTTTCCGCTGTTTTTATTTATTTGTCTTATGAATCTTAGTCTCTGTAATGTTTTAGTTATACCTATAACGCTCCATATCCTTTACTATGCCCTTTTTGGGTATACTAAGGGGGTGTGGGGTGTTTCAAAACCCTTGGACCCTTTCGAAATCATATAGGAAGTGGCTTAGAACATCTTTATAACAAAAACTACCCTTCGAAAGCATCGATGACTTCAATATACTCGAAAGGCAAAAGAACGGCAACAGGGATTTGACTAGGTCGGAACCCCTACTTTCGAAAGCATTATTTTACAAATATGGGAACTCATTTGAAAGCTCTTATTTTTAAAACATAAAATGGCAACCGCCTTCGAAATCTATTAGAAAACCCTTTTCAAAAGCATATGTTTCGACTCCATCGAAAGCTTTAATATAACAAAGGCAGGTGCTTAACTTTTTAAAACAAACAAAGGTATCGACCCCATCGGAAGCCATGTTTTCGACACCATTCCTTCCGCCTTTTCTCTGATCCACTATGCATCATCTAAGTAATACCTTGTGTATTGGTTTCAGCCTGGGTTAGTTTCGACTGAGATGGAGTGGAAGCATTGGAGTCGAAAGGCACTTTTAATAGAGGTGGAACTTGCTTTTCTGAGTAAAAGCTAGTTAATGCGAATTAAAGCAAATTCTATCTAACTAACCAGCCCACGTGTATACATGTGATTGGTTGCCTCAACTTTTCAAATTCTTTACCAAAATAACTTCCACTTAATTTCAGATCTAAACCAAGGTTAATTTACCAAATAAGCCCTTCCATTAAGCTAAACCAATATTGCAAATAAGTCCTTCTAAAATAATTTAATTTCCATAGCAAATCACTTAGGAAAAATCCCCAAAAAATACAGAAATTCACTTTAATCATGTTATCTAACGTACAAAAATTCCAGACCCAATATCTTCCTGAAATAATCAAAATTAAATTTAAACCCAACTTTATCGTATTTTCCTTTGAAAATTCATAGTAATCTTTCCATAGCTTGGAAAATTATCAAAATTAAAATCCAACTCCAAAATCATGTTTTACGTAACATAAAATTTTTCCATGGCATTCAAAGACTATTTACAATCGATTTTTTCCTAAAACCGCATAAATCATCATTTAAACAATCTTGTTTAAATTAAACAAATTATAATTCAAGCATATCATCATCCAAATCATCATAAAAACGAATTTAATCTTAAATCCAAAAAAATATATGTGTAAAACAAAATAGAGATGGTATAAATTATTATTCACCTTGATTAAGATAAGAAGATTGGATTAAGATTGAGATTTATTCCCCTTACTTTAATTCTTTAGCCTTTGATTTAATTTATCTTCTCTTTTCTTCCTAGCAATGGCCTTCTCCTCTTTATGTTTGCGTTTTACATTTTTGTGGAAATGAGAAATAAACGTGAATGGATTGCAAGCCGTGGATATATATAAGGGTTATGGAATTAAAGTGCGGCTAATACCCAATATACCCTTGTGTAAACTAATTAGCCCATGAGCCATTCTTAAGCCCATTTAATTAATTAATTAAGCACGGTCACTTAGTATTTATTCAAATCCCAATCCCCTTATCACTTAACTTTTACATTATTCTATTTAATTTATCTAATTAAATCTCCTGAATAATGTTATTAAAAATTTAGGGGTGTTACATGAATCTTTGATAATACCCAGCTAATCCAAGAAAACCCTTTATCCCAGTCACTGTCTCGGGTCTCTTCCAAATATTCACCGCTTCGATCTTAGTTAGATCTACAGTCAATCCTTTCTCTGAGACTACATGACCAAGAATCTTCACTTCCTTCTTCCTGAAATGACACTTCAAAAACTTCACATTCAGTTGATGTTGCCTCAATGTTTCCAAAACCACTATAAGATGAACTTCATGATCCCTCTCATCCATAGACTATATCAAAATATCATCTATAAATACCAACACGAACCTATCCAAGTGCTCTTGGAAAACTCGGTTCATCAAATCTGCAAAGAATGCTGGCGCATTAGTTAGTCTGAATGGCATCACTAACCATTCGTACGATCCAAATATAGTTCTAAATGCCGTCAAAGGAATACTATCCTCTGCCACTCTAAGCTAATGGAAACCTGTTTCCAAATCCAACTGAGAGAATACCTTGGCTCCACTCAATTGATCGAATAAATATTCAATTCTAGGCAACGAATATCGATTCTTTATCGTCTTCTCATTCAACTTGCGATAATCGATACATAACCTTAATGATCCGTCCGGCTTCTTAGCAAACACTGCGGTTGCTCCCCAAGGTGAACTACTTGGCCTAATAAAATTCTTGCTCTCCAAATCCACAAACTGCACCTTCAACTCCCTCATCTCGGTAGGTGTCATCCTGCTTGGCGGTCTACTTACTGGTTCTGCCGCAGGTACTAAATCTATCCAAAACTCAATGGCTCGTTTCAGTGGCAATTCTACTACGGGTTCAAAGACATCTGTGAATTCTCTAACCACGAAAACTCTATTTAACTCGTCTTCTACCTCCACAACATCCAACAAAGCATTCACCTCACAACTAGGGTTTCCTATGGTATAAACAATCTGATCACTACAGTCGGGGTGTCTAAGCGATATTTTGGTCTCGAGGTAGCTGGTTCTAATGCAAACACCTTTCCTGTCCCATCCTTAGATGGCTCTTTACACTGGTTCTTATAATGTCCAATTTGATCGCAGTTGAAGCATCTGTTATTTTTCTTCCCGATCACCTTCTTTGCCTCTTCAAAATGACATTCATTAGCCAAATGCCCTTTCTTATCACACTTAAACCTCTGACTTCCCCTTCTTTGCAGCTCTAACCTTCTGAGCTCCTTTCTTATGGAAGAACTTTCTTTTTTGACTCTGCCCCACCTGGACTTCCATTTCCTTATTTCTCTCCTAGAAAGCAAGCATATCCTCATTCCTCAAAGACATCTCTACTACAACATCACAAGGATCCATGCTATGTGGTAACATTACCCTAGCAAGCTCAGGCTTCAACCTCCTGATGAACTTCTCGTTCCTCTTAATCATAGTATCCACCGCAGCATAGCCGTACCTTGCTAACCCCTCGAACCTTGTAGCATACTCCAGCACAGTCATCTCCCCCTGCTCCAACTCAGCAAACTTTCTAAGTAGGGCAGACTTAGAAATCTCAGACATAAACATCTCTCTAAACCTCCTCTTGAACTCAGCCCATGTTGTTGTCTCTTCGTTAACTCCAACTGTAACGATGTTCCACCAGTACAGCGCTACTCCCTGAAGTTGTCTAGAAGCAAGTCTTCTCTTCTTCTCATCATTAAGCCTTAAATCAACAAAAAACCTCGTGCAAAGAAGTAACCAGTTCTCCACTTCGATTGCATCTTCAGTGCCAATAAACGACTTTCCTCCAAACAGAGCGTAATCCCTACTCAAAACAGCATAATTATTCACCAACAGAGCTTCTTGGTTTCCTCCTCCTCCAACTACTCCAGTAGCAACACCCGGCTGCATCATATTGACAAAGAACTGATACATTTCTCCCATGTCAACTTGCAGGACTCCAACACCCATATTTCTAGCTTGTGCCTGACATTGGTTCCTACTCGTATTTGGTCTGGCGTTTCCATTTGTAGTGGTGCTTCCCCCTCCAAGGTTAACTTTTCCACTTCTAGCATCCATATTTGTATTCAAGCCTCGTAAGGTATAGAAGAATAGCCTAAGAGATGTAGGAGAATAAAGATATAGCGTATACTTATATATAGCAAATACAAGTATGTTACTATAGCGTTATCCTATACCCCGATCTTATCTCTAATTCCTTAGGATTATGTTTTCAAAAATCATTTCAGTTTAAATTTTTTCATAAACCTATGCTCTGATACCAAGTTGTAACATCCCTTATCTGGCGGCCTAAAGCTAAGCGCTACAGATGCTGCAGTCATCCATAGTATTAACTTCCTGTGACAAAATACGACAATGTTAATGGTATCCATAATATCAGAAGCACTTGAACATGAAATAAAATCTTTAAAGATTAAAACACATTACTGATTACATTTCAAAATAACATTTCATATCTAAGTTACATAATCCAAAACGTTTCCCAGGTTCAGATCAGATATAATTATTACATAAATACGCCAAGAGCGACATATGAAGATGCCATCTTGGATGATCAAAGTACTATATATACATAAACTGTCTTAAATACATCACAGCTAAATAAAACAAAAACTACAACTCCTAAATATAGCTAACATCAGCCTCCTACTCATCTCTGGAAGCTTTATCTGTCCACCTACTAAACCTGTAAACCCAAACTCTCAATCTACTCAAATTAATTTTGAGCACCCGAGAGTTTATGGGGGAAAACATAAACTTCGAGTCAAATATAAAGCCTGCTGTGAATAGTACTGTACATCTTGGTTATTTGATATTAAGTAAGACCACGCTGCTTAGCGGAATGGGTTTCCCCTCACTAATATCCTTTTAAAACATATCTTTTGCAAATATTAATCCTGCAACAAAAACCGATTAAAACAATAAAGCAATATCATGTATAAATACAGATCGGGTAATAAATAGACTATCTGCCCGAACAACATAGTTTTGTTTGGCAAGCTGCTAACCTTTGGCTGACTCGGGCCTACTAGACAAAATAAACAAATAATCTAACTTCTGTTAGATACTCCTCTTCTGGACGGTCTGTCCCTAACTTACTTCTCCATGGTCAACTGATCCTAATGGTTTTGCGGGCTCACTAATAACCTATCTCTATTCTGGATATTCCTTTCTGTGAGTAACATCATTTTAGTCTTACCTGTGGAAAAGCCCTACACACTAGAATTTTGGACTAAATTAGCTAGGGGCTAATAGCTAATGTATATGGCACGACCCCATACCAGTCCCATCTGGTATTCTAATATCTGAGTCATTTTACTTTGGGTCATCTACCTATAAATTTTCCTTGAAAACATTTTCTCTCAAATTGGTTTAAACCTTTAAATCATAATTTAAACAAGGAAAATATATTCTATGCTTTATTCAAATCACCTTGCCATGTCATATATACTTTACACAAAACTTTGTTGATGAAAACATTTAAACCTTTGATAGTATCCCTTTCGAATCCATTGAAAGTACCTCTTTCGAAACCAAGTAAAACCTTAGGCCAAAACATACCTTTCGAAACCATTCTTAATAAAAATTTCGAAAATATCGAAAAACATCCCCTTCAAAAGCTTTAAAACCTTACACATCCTCTTATCAAAACAGTATAAACATTGCCTTTCGAAAACATTCGAACCTTCCATTTAAAACCTTTCGAAACCATCGGGGGACCACCCCTTCAAAACCTTTATCTTAAACCTTTGGAAAGAATTAAAGTATACTACTTAAAACAAACCTTTTGAAAGCATTGGGTTCAAGTAAAACATTTGGAATAACCTTACGAACCCATTTAAAACCTTTCCTTTCAACACCTTTGGGTTTTGCTTTCAACATAACAAAGGACCGTAAAACAATGAAGTCGAAAGCACTCCTTCAAAAGCAATTTCCTAAGTAAAGAAGTGATGGTGTTGAAACCAACCCTTCGAAAGCATTGGAGAAGCAGCTTGGGTTTTAAAACAAAGAAACCCTTTGGAAGGCATTGCTTCGAAAGGTAGATGCGGAAGCAAAGGTTTTTGGCCCTCTTCAAAAGCATTTACTTAAAACAAAAGGTGCAACCTCTTTTGGAACCATTCCTTAAAACCATTTAACTAAGTCGAAAGCTAACTAAGTCAAAAGCATTCCTTTTGAGAAAAAAACAGTCGCATATTCATTTAAAAATAAAGTAAAGCTTCGACCCCTTCAGAACCCAATGTTTTGACTACATACCTTTCGCCTATATCCAATTCGCTGCGTACCAAGCCATTGGTACCATGCACATTGGTTTCGATGGTGATGGAGGGGGAGGAACTTAGTCAAAAGCTAGGTGCTGAAAGTGGCGTAACATGTCAAAAGCATGTTTAAACTGATTTTTAACTTTTTAAAGCAATTCTTTTCAACTAACCTGCCTTATTTGTTAAAACATGATTGCTTGCTAATTTCTTTTCTAAACGCACTATCGAAATTTCTGTAATAGCAATTTAAAACATTTACAAAATACCCATCCCATACCTTAATTAATTTTATATACTTATTAAAACACTTAGGAAAAATATATAAAAATTCTCATAAATCAGTTTTAATATGTTTTCTAACATATATTAATTTTTGACCAAAGTCATCATAAAATAGCCGTAATTAATTTAAACCTGACATAACTATTTTCTTCACTAGAAAATTCATATTAAATCCACATTAATTCATAAAATTATGAAATTTGAAACCCATTTCCAAAATATTATTTCTGACCTTATTCTAAAATCGCAAGGCATTTGGATGTCATTTAGTAGGGTTTTCACATTAAAACATATCATAAAATTTATATGAAATAGCATAAATCATCAACAAGCAATATATCCAATTTTTACAATAAAAAACATGGCAAAACCTTGCAAAATAATTCGGGTTGAGTCTAAAACCTAAAAGAATTAAAAACATGAGATGTAGTAATTATTCACCTTAGCTTTGTGATTAAGGAGTTGAGTTTTGATCTTTGATTAACTTGCTTAAGCTTTCCCCTTGAAATCTTGCTTATCTTCTTCTTCTTCTTTTTTGAGAAAAATGTGTGATCCTCTACGCATAGAGGAGAGCACACATGTGAATATATATATAACACAAACAATAAGGAGCTGCCAACATGCCTGGCAAGTAACAAGAGCAAAAAATACATATAGCTAATCTCAAATACTCCTAAGATGAGTTTCGGCAAGGCCACCACCCATCACACCTCAATATCAAGCTCCGGCATGGCCACCGCCCGATATTAAGATGTTAGAAGTACCAGAAAAGAAAAGACTGAAGAGAATACAACAAAGTACTCCATAAGCATCTGCTCTTAAAAGGATCTGATGAATAGAGAGACCACTCTAAAGGCTCTGAACAAGGAGAAGGGGTGTCAAAATCTGGAGAAATAGGACCAAAGTACACCATAATGAAGATAGCAGAATCCTATATCTATGGGGGTAACTACAAGAAGTCCTGGATGAAGAAACTCTTCTCTGATGACCTCTCTACAATCTGATATCCATCAATCTGAATACAAGAGAAACCTGCAAAAAGAAACTGATAACCTCTCTCCCAAAAACCTATATCTGAAACAAGACTAGGAAAAAATTAGAATGATACATATATATATGTATATTTGTATAGTAAATATACATATATATATATATATGTATTTATAAGGAATGAAATAAAACCTAAAAAAGAGAGAATAGAACAAAAATTGAGACGGGTCACACTTAGTTATCTTTGATCATAAGTAAACTATGATTTAAAGTGAAATTATCATTTAAATTTGGAAAAATATTAATAATACTATTATTAGAGCTAAAAAAATTATTGTTATGTTTAAAAAGGTTAATATTATAACTAACCTTGTTAAGATACCGTTTGAAAAGGATATTTTTAGCTAAATTATATTTGGGATTAGAAATCCAATTAAAACAAAATGTAGAAATTGAAAAAATCAATTTGTTAAGATGACTATTATTATTGTTGAAAATTCTTTGGTTTCTCTCAAACCAAATAAACCAACTAATAATAATAAATAAAGTGTCTAGTAAAAATCTAATATTTTTATTGAATTTGAATCTGTAATTTTTCCAGTAGAATTCACAGTCCAGAATTTTATTTATTATATTAAAGTTAAAAATTTTAAGAGTATTAATTAGGATCTAATTAGAGTCCAAACAATCATAATATAGATGATTTATGTCCTCAAGATGCAGATTGCAAAAATAACATTTATTATCAATTTGACTGTTTTTTCTCTTTAAAAATTCTATTGTATTAAGTTTTCCATGAAGTATTAACCACATGTGAATTTTGGATTTAGGAGGAGCATTAGATTTCCAAATGTATTTAAAAGAGTTATTTAAAGTACCCGAAAAATTGATAAATCTATAAAAAGAGTTTGGAGTATATTTCTTACTCTTATCCCATTCCCAACTAATAAAATCATTATCATTATCAATGTTATAAAGATTTAATCTAGCATAAAGCAAAGAAAGTTGCCTAAGGGTTGATCCTAATAAAATACTGTTAAAACTGAAATTCCAAGGAGGATCATTTTTCGGAGAATAAACTTCAATAATTAAAGCATGCTTAAAGTTGCAAATATCATACAAATCCTTAAATTCAAACATAAGGGGCAATATCGAAATCCAACAGTCATGCCAAAAAGAAGTACAATTTCCTAAATGTACTATTGTCTTAGTTCCTAAGTTAAAATTTTCAAAACATTTTAAAATGTTTTTCCAAAAATTAGAAAATTTATTAGAAAGAGAATAATCAATATGGTGTAGATTGATATTACCGTTATAATAATATTTGGAAATGATCTCTTTCCAAATAGCATTATCATTTATATCTTTAAACTTCCAAAGCCATTTACCTAAAAGAGACAAATTCATGTTGCGCAAATTTATAACTCCTAAACCACCCTCCTTTTTAGCTTTACAAACAGTTTCCCAGTTAACTAGACAATTTATACTATTATTAATATTATCCCCACTCCATAAAAAATCTCTTCTAATTCTATCAATTTTATCAATAACCCAATCTGGAAACAAATGCATAGACATCCAATAGATCGGTAAGGCTGATAAAACCGAGTTTATTTAAACAAGCCTACCTGCTCTAGAAAGAAATCTCACATTCCAATTAGATATCTTATTTTTAATTTTATCAATAATAATAAGCCAATCATCATGTTTGAGTTTTGTAGGTCTAATCACAAACCCTAGATATTCAAAAGGAAAATTCATACTTTTGCAATTTAGAGTATTAGCTACTATGTTTTCTACTTTATCAATATCATTTAATACTAGAACATAACTTTTGTCAAAATTAATTTTTAAACCAGATAAAAGCTCAAAACTATAAAGAATAAATTTGAGAGTAATAATGTGTCTAGGAAGATGAGAAGTAAAAAGTAAGGTATCATCCGCAAATTGCAGAACCGATATACTATTACGCGATATGTCATTTCCAACACTTCCTAGAGAACCATTATCCACAGCTTTCTTAATAATTTTAGCAAAAACATCAGCGGCTAGGTTAAACAACAAAGGTGATAAGGGATCCCCTTGCCTTAAACCTCTCTTCGACTGAATTTTATTGCCTAGAATACCATTAACCATAATACTAGAGTTTCCAGTTTTAAGCAAAGTCAAAATCCAACTAATCCATCTATGTCCAAATCCTCTAGCATGAAAAATATCTACAAGAAAATCCCAATCTACTGAATCAAAAGCTTTAGCAAAATCGAGTTTTAAAATCGAATAGGTAATGTTATTCTTACAACAGTAATTAATATATTCTTGAACAACAGCCACTCCATCAGTAATATTTCTCCCTTTAATAAAAGCCGATTGTGAACAATCAATTAAATCGTTCATTCTAGAGCTGAGTCTATTAGCTAGAACCTTAGAAATGATTTTAACTGAACAGTTAATCAAAGAAATAGGTCTAAAATCTTTTAAGTTGTTTGCTCCTACTTTTTTATGCAACAAAATAACATTTGCGAAATTGAATCTCCCTAATTGCAAATTACCGCTATAAAAATCATTAAACAAATTAACTAAGTCAAATTTTAAAATATCCCAAAAAGTTTTATAAAATAAAATAGGAAACCCATCAGGTCCCGGAGATTTATCACTTGGCATATCATTTATTGCTTTCCTAATTTCCTCTTCTCTAAAAGAAATATCTAACTTTGATAAATCAACAATAGAATCTGATGGATACAGATCAGCCCACCTAAAATTGATTCTGTGTTTGATTTTAGAACCAAAAATATCCTTATAATAGTCTGTAAATGCCTTATTGAGATCACTTTGATCAACTAACTCTATATTGTTAACAAATATAGAGTTAATTGTATTACTACATTTTCTACCATTAGCAATATTATGAAAAAATTTGGTATTATTATCGCCTTCGTTGATCCATTGAATTCTAGATCGCTGCCTCCACATCACCTCCTCTTTTTCTAAAATAGAATTTAATTCATCTTTTAAATTAGAAAGAACGTTACGTTCACCTAGATTTAGAGGTCTAGATTATTCTATCTTGTTAATTTTAAGCATTTCATTAAGAATATTGTCTTTTTTGATTTTTTTAAGTTGCCAAAAACATTTTTGTTCCATTTTTTAAGAAAAATCCTAAGGTCTCTAAGTTTAGAAATAAAAGCTTTTGCAGAATTTTCCTTGTTTCGGTTATTATGAAAACTCAAAGAATTCCATTTACATATAACAAGGTTCACAAAGTTAGAATCCAAAAGCCACATCTTTCCAAATTTAAAATTGTTAATAATAACTCTATGAAAATCACAAGAAAGGATAATAGGACAATGGTCCGAATAGGTATACGGCAAGCCATTGACTCTACAGATAGGAAATTTGTCTTCAATTTCATCACTAACAAAAAATCTATCAAGAAGAGCCATGGAAGGAGACTCTCTAGCGTTACTCCAAGTAAACTCTCTATTAGAAAGGGGAATTTCAATCAAATAAGAATTAAAAATAAATTGATTGAAATCCTCCATAGCAGAGTAATCCCCTTCCCTAGGATATCGCTCACCTATGAACCGCGTAACATTAAAATCACCCCCCATAATCCAAGGACTCAGGGCTAGTGATCTAAAATCTAGACATTCAAACCATAAAATTCTCCGATTAATTTTAGAATTTGGCCCGTAAACATTGGAAATATTTAGTAAGGAGTTGTCAGAAAGATTAATAAGAATAACATGAAGAGAATGTTGTTTAACAATACATTGAAGAAGTTTAAAATAATTATCACGCCAACCTATCATCAAACCCCCTGAAGAGCCAACGGAAGGTAAAAAAACCCATTTTCTAAAGTGATAACCACCTAATCTTCTAAAGAAACGAACATCAGGACAGTTAATTTTGGTTTCCTGATGTAAAGCTATATGAATAGAGAAGTCTTTAAAAAATACTCTAACCTTATCACATTTATTCGAGTCGTTCAAACCTCTAATGTTCCAACTAATGATCCTCATAAATGAACTGGGCTGGCCCTCTCTAATTCCTTACATCTAATAAACTCCCGATCTAACTCAATATCAGTAAAAATATAAGAAGAGTCGCGAGCTAACTGGCTAAACTCAGCAGAAGAAAGATTACCTAAAGCAAAAGTAGAAAACGTACTTCCCAAAATAGAGCACGTACCTGAGCCTGGATACATAGCACCACTAACGGTACTCGATCCAGGTATCTCACCTATAGAAGAAGACTGGAAGTTACGGATTCTCGCACTTCGACGAACTGAACCACTAGAAACAACTGATCGCTTACGCTTTCCTCTTTTCAACGAAGCGGAGCTAGGATCTGAGCAAAAGAAATACTCCAACCCGTCTGACTTTAAAATATCTAAATCAAAAACATCTGAAGAGACTCCTACTGGCAACTCATGCGATTCAGTAATTAAAGCAACATCACTAGAAATCACGAAATCAGAAAATCTCTCTTCTACAAAGCCTATCAATTCTGGTTCAAAAGCAATAAAGGAATTCATTCCTTTAGCAGAAATAGGGTGCATAACAGATTCCTCACTTAAAATAGAATCATCCATCACATTGGCTAACACTTCAATGTCATGTAAAACGTGCACAGCTGTATCAGTGTGCAAGTCACCCAGAGAAACATTGGAAGGATTATAAAAAATATCATAAAGACGAGGCTCTAATTCAACAGCCATATCATCTTGCTGATGTTCAAACAACAATTCAAGCAAAGAATCATCGGCTGGAAAAGCCGGAATATCAAAGATAATAGAGTCTACTTATTCTTCCAAAACTACACCATCCCAATTACAAGATTCCAGCTCCCCATTATGAACATCGCATTCGACAATAAATGAAATATCAGTTTCTGATAAAGTCGCCCAAAAATCAGAGTTGAGCTTCGACAATAAATGAAATATCAGTTTTTGATAAAGTCGCCCAAAAATCAGAGTTGAGCTTATCTTCTTCTTATTATCCCCTAATGGTGGTCGGCCTCTCTTTCTTATGTTCTAGTTTGTGAACTTGTAAAATGAACGTGAGAATGGTTATGGTTTAACGGTTTAGGGTGTTAGAACATGTCTTATTCCTACTTTTCCCCTTATCTACCCTAACTCGTTTTTATTTCATTTCCCTTGGTTCATTTGTTATATGGCACGACTATTTTCTAATAACACAAATCTCAATCCCCTAATCATCACTTTATTTTATTTAATTTAACTAATTAGATATCCTAAATATTGTTACTCAATATTAGGGTCGTTACAATGCCCAACATGCTCGAGCTATACAATAGCTACGTATGTGTATATGTGTGTGTGTGTGTGTATCATAGTCCCCTCATGGAACATGATACATTCCTTGCTTGTATCTGCAACTACACACCGCATTGGGCATCCACAGCAGTGTATAGACTGAATTGCCCACATACACCGCAGAATCACCTAATGATTCCTAATGACAGCATTACAACTAATTACCCGTATTACTAACTTGTCCTAAAGACTTATGTAATCGCTTCATATTGAGGAATCTACTCCTTAAACTATCGTATATTAAGGACTCAACTCCTTGTACTTTCATATATTAAGGACTTATCTCCTCGGACATTTTTATATTGAGGACTCAACTCCTAGAACATTCGTATATTAGGGACTCAGCTCCCCGGATTTGCATATATTGAGGACTCGGCTCCTCGGCACTATCCATATACATTAAAAGCTGAAATTTATAAATGTACTTATATGCTGGTTGCTGTTCTAAAATAAAAAAAATATTTTGAAAATTTACTGTGTAATAGGTTAAGGTCAATCATAGGCGTTAAACCATCGACTGAATCTCGATTGCATTGGGATGTGACTTGATTTGTTTGAAAAGTAAAAAACATGCATTTTTGAAAACATTTGTTCAAAAAATTTCCGAATTAAAAAATACTTTTGAAAAAGTTTTGAAAATAAGTTTTAATTTAAAATTTTAAAATTATTTCATGAATTTAATTGGAAAAGATTTTGAATGGAAAAAGAGAAAAATTATAATTTTAGAAATGCCACATGCTTAGCATAGGAAAAGTCGATGAGTTAACAAATATGAATTTTACTGGGCAGCGGGTGCGATACTATGTAAAATATAGAGGGTAAAAAGGAAAAGTTGTTTTAGCCTTGGAATTTCAATTCCCATACCTTGTTGATAGTAAAGAAAATTTGCTTTTAAAAAAAATTCTATTTTAAAATTTTTAAAATAAATTTCCTTAGGAGTAGTTTACTTGGAAAAGTTGAAAAAAAACTATGTGGGCAAAAGAGAAGATTTCATGGTACAGCGGAAGGAGATACACTAAGGAAGGAAGAAAATATGGAATTTTCCATCTAAGTCCCACTTCAGGCATAAGAATACAAATTTAAGAAAAATTGGATGTTCGAAATTGTGTGCTAGGTATTAGATGGTGAGGATAGTCAGCAAAATTAGTTGAACCATACTCCTACTCATAGGAGTGTGAAAAAAAATTATAACATCCCCCTACTTGGAGGCCCAAAACTAACAGCTACGGATGCTGCAGTCATCCATAGTTATTAATCCTCGGCGACCAAGTACGGCGGTATTAGATGCATTGATACACAGAAACACATGAATACGGGAAATTTTTAAAACTACAACAAGATCACATTCCATTTCAAAACATTTCCAATTCATTACATAATCCCACAATCGTTAACCATATTCAAAGAAAATATATTTATTACAACATATGCGAAGAGCGACATATGAAAATGCCCCCTTATATGATCAGAGTATATATATGCAATATAACAACTTTGCCATTACAATCAACATAGCGGAAAAATAAAAGAGAACTCTATATAGCTATCATGCCTCCTGCACATCTCCGGAAGCTTTATTTGTCTAATAATGTACCTGAAAACCTCAACTCTCGAACTACTCAAAATCAATTGTGTACCAAAGAGTTTAAGGGGAAAACATAAACTTCGAGTTAGACATAAAGCCTGGTATAAATAATAATCTACCATCTCAAATCATTTAGATATCTAGTGAGACCACGCTGCTTAGTGGAATGAGTTTTCCCCTCACTAGTATCCTAAAACCTTTATAAAACCATATACTATGCTCCTGCATCCACAATGGTTAAAAACAATTCAAAACAATACGATATGATGATATGCAAAACAAATGAATCAATTCTGAACTACCCATCCCCATTCATTCTGACTATCTATCTCAATTATAGTTTCTAGGATTACTATTAACCTATTAGTTTTCATGGGCCGACTAATAACCGGTTAAATATTTGAGGACTCCCTATCCAATTACATAGTTTTCATGGGATCACTATGAACCTATTCTTTATCCTAGTTTTCTTGGGTTTACTAGGAACATATTGGTAACTCCAATATATTTTCTTCTTATCCTTGTTTTCATGGGCTGACTAGGAATTTATTGACATTTGTCAATATCTTAATCCAGATATAGTTTTTATGGGCTAACTATAAACCTACTGGCCCCTACCAGTATCAAATCATAGTTTTCATGGGCTTACTATGAACCTGTCTTTCTAACATCTTCATTTATACATAGCTTTGATGGGCTGACTATGAACCTATTTGCCCCTGCCAATATCTTTCCTATACACATTTTTCATGGGCTTACTGAGAACCTATTAGCCCCTGCCAATATCTTTCTTTAATATTTTAGCATCCTATATTCTAGTCTTCCTAACCTCCTGGATGCAATTCTACTCATTCAGGAGTTAACTTAATTTATATTCACTACTGGGGTAACCTAGCTGGTTATTCTGCCCTTCCCCAAAAGTTCATTTATGGGTCCATTAAAATGTGAATATATACATATATGAAGAAGCATACATAATAACCTAGTTAATCCCTTTAACCTTTTAATCAAAGAAAACTTCTTCAAAAACTCCGTTTCTTTCAAATATGAGACTGGGTTATTTGCTTTGAAAACTAAGGCTGTCAAAACCTTCAAAACCTTGCTTTCGACTTCATTGGATAACCTCCTTCGATAGCATGTAAAACCCTTTTCAAAACATTAGGCCCTTGCCTTTCGAAACTCTTTAAAACTTCTCTTTCGAAACCTTTCAAATGTAATAAAGTATTACTTAATAAAACTTAGAAGCATAGCTTCGAAACCATTGAAAGTACCCCTTTCAGAACCATTGGAAGTAACCCTTTCGAAATCATTGAAAGTCCCCCATTCGAAACTATTGGGTTTATACTGAAAATATTATTTGGGTCAAGGTGAATATAGATGAAAGTATCTCTTTCGTAACCATCCTTTATCATATAAAAATATTGGGGAAAACATTATGGTGTCGGCCCCATCCCATTCGAAAGCTTCAAATCATTTAAACAAAACATTGAAGGATAGCGTTGAAACCCCTTTCGAAGCCATTGCCTTCGAAACCCTTGGACCCTTTCGAAAGTATTAAGGAAGTGTCTTAAAACATCTTTAAAACAATCAATTCCTTTCAAAAGCATTGATGACTTCAATACACTTGAAAGGCTAAAAATGGCAGTAGGGCTTCAACTAGGTCGGAACCCCTTCTTTCAAAAACTTTACTTTATAGTAAAGGAACCCATTCGAAAGCAAATATAAGTTGATGGCAAACCCTTCGAAAGCTTTTAAAAACCTCTTTCGAAAAGATATGCTTCGAATCCTTCGAAGGCCAAAGGCAGATGCTTATCTTTTCAAAACAAACAAAGGTATCGACCCCATCGGAAGTCGTGCTTTCGACACCAAGCCTTTTGCCTTTCTCCTATCCACTATGTACCATCTAAGTAATACCCTGCTTACTGGTTTCGGCTTAGTGGGTTTCAACTTGGTTGAAGGTGGAAGCTCTGAGTCGAAAGGTACTTCAAAAGAAGGCGGAACCAACTTTTCTGGGTAAACCTTATTTAATACTAATTAAAGCAAACACTTTCTAATTAACCTGCCACATGTAAACACGAGATTGGTTGCCTTAACATTTCAAATTCTTTACTAAAATAACTGCCACTAATTTCATATCTAAACCTTGGTTAAGTTAACAAATAAGCCCTTTCATTAAGCAAAACCAATATTACAAAGAAGTCCCTCTTCTAAAATAATTTAATTTGCATAGCAAATCACTTAGGAAAAATCCCCAAAAATTCCAGAAATTCACTTTAATCATGTTATCTAACATACCAAAATTTCAGAACCAAATTCTTGATATATTTTCTGAAATAAATTTATGTATCCAATTAACCATATTTTCCTTTGAAAATTTATAATAATCTTTTCATAGCTTGGAAAATTATCAAAATTAAAACCCAACTCCAAAATCATGTTTCACATAACATAAAAATTTTCTATGGCATTTAAACATCAATATTGATCGGTTTTGTCCTAAAACCGTGTATAGTCTTATTTAAACATTCTTGTTTAAATCAAACAAATTGTAATTCAAGCATATCATCATCCAAATCATCATAAAACGAATTTAACCTTAAATCTGAAAGCATAAGATTATAAAACAAAATAGAGATGAAATTATTATTCACTTTGTTTAAGATAAGGAGATTGGATTGAGATTAATTTCCCTTAAGCTTGAATCCCTAGCTTTACATTGATTTCTCTTCTCTTTGATTATGGCCGGCGCCACTTTACGTTTTTATTTTGCGTTTTCAAAATGAGATGAATAGGGAATGAAATGGTAGGAACGAGAATATATAAGGGCAAGGGTTATGTGCAGAAAATTCCTAATATACCCTTATGTAAATTAATTAGCTAATAACCCATTCTTAAGCCCATTTAATCATTTAATTGAGCACGACCTTAATTATATTTATTCATATCTCAATCCTCTTATCACTTATCATTTACATTATTCTATTTAGTTTATCTAATTAAATCTCCTGAATAATGTTATCAAAAATTAGGGGCGTTACAAGCTCCCCTCCTTAAAGAATTTATCCTCGAAATTCAGTAAGGACTAAATACTAAACATAGCAATCATCTATAACGACTCTTAACAACCATACTACTCTACCTGACTAGCTAATATCTATATAAATCTAATATAGACATACCCTCAAAGCAGATCGGGATAAGTATCTCGAGTCCTGTCCTCTATCTCCTAAGTACAGTCCTTCTCGTTGTCGCTCCACTGAACTTTCACCAACTTGACTATCTTGTTCCTTAATCTCTTCTCATCTCTCGCTATAACTCGAACTGATTGTTTAACAAAAGTCAAATTCGGCTATAATACTAGATCTTCCAACCCTGACGGAAAATAGTAGCCTCTAGATCATGCACATACTGGTGATGATGAGACACATGAAATAAATTGTGGGCACCTGCCATACTCCTCGGCAACTCTACTATGTATGCAAGCTTTCCAATCCTCTATATAATCTAGAATGGACCAACGTATCTCAATGCCAGTTTCCCTTGCTTTCCGAACCGTACCACACCCTTCATCGGGGATACCTTAATGAAAACTATGTCTCCTGCTGAGAACTCTATGTCTTTACGCCTCTTATCTACGTAACTCTTCTGCCTGGATTGAGCTTCCTTCATCCTTTGTTGGATTGGCTTAATCTTCTCTGACGCCTCCCTAACCAAATCTAGACCTAAGACCAATCTGTCTCCAGTCTCCAAATAACACGTTGGCGATTTGCATGGCCTTCCATACAAAGCTTCAAAAGGCGACATTCCTATACTAGTCTGTTAACTATTATTATAAGAAAAATCAACCAAATGTAGGTGATCCTCTCAAGATCCACCAAAGTCCAACAAAGAAGCTCTCAACAAATCCTCGAGTACCTTATTGACTCTTTTTATCTGCCCATCCGTTTGAGGGTGATATGCAGTATTCATCTTGAGCGTAGTGCCTAACACATCCTGCAGACTCTTCCATAATTCGCTAGTGAACAAAGCATCTCTATCACTGACTATGCTACTATGAACTCTATGCAGTCTAACTATGTTCTTCATGAACAACTTAGCTAATACAGGTGTCGTCCTGGTTGACATTACTGGAATGAAATGGGCACTCTTGGTCAGCCTGTCCCCAATAACCCATATACTTTCATTTCCTCTATTAGACCTTGTCAACCCGTCTATAAAATCCATGGTTATCAATTCTCATTTCCACACTGGAATCTCTAGAGGCCGAAGCAACCCACTCGGCATGTAATGTTCCGCTTTCACTTGTTGACAGTTTGCACACTGCCTAACCCACAAACCAACATCCCTCTTCATGCCTTTCCAATAGAAGCTTCTCTTCATATCTTGATACATCTTGGTCCCTCCAAGATGAATCGTAAACTTGGACCGGTGACATTCCCCAAGAACTTCTTTCCTCACGTTCTCAATATCTGGAACACATAACCGTCCCTTCTTTTTCAAGCATCCTCTCTGGTCAAGACAAAGATCTTTCAATCATCGATCTCAGTTCCAACCTCAAGCCTTCTGATCTTCTTTGCTAATAATGGATCCTCCTTCTGTTAGAACCAATTCTATCGATCAATACCGGTCGAACTTCAAAACAGGTTAACATGGCAGTACTCTGATTAGAATTAGTAGTCGATCTTAACTGCACACCATAAATGGCCAAAGCTTCTAGATCCTTCGATTCTGCCAACATAGCCAACACGACATTCTGTTGTCTTCTGCCACCTCTGATGTCTCATATTCAACTACTTCTGAGAGAATAAGTATCTTAAAGACATGATCGGTGGATAGCTCAAATCTCTCCCCTAAGAGATAATACCTCCAAATCTTCAATGCGAAGTTCACCGCAGCCAACTCCAAATCATGAGTAGGGTATCTCACTTCATGCGGTCTAAGCTATCGTGAAGCATAGGCAATCACTTTACCCTTTGTATCAACACAACTCCCAATCCAGTTCCACATGCATCAATATACACCACAAACTGTTGATTTCCGTTTGGAACTACTAACACTGGTGCATTGGTCAACAAATGCTTTAACTTAAGGAATGCTTCCTCACATTTGTTGGACCAAACAAACTTCACCTCCTTCCTGGTAAGCTTAGTCAAAGGTGCTGCTATTGGTGAGAAATCCTTGATGAATCTCCGGTAGTAGCCAGCAAGTCCAAGAAAAACTTCTAATCTCGGTCACCATCTCAGGTCTCTTCCAATTATTAACAGCTTTGGTCTTATCTGGATCGACTAACAACCCTTTCTCTGAAACCACGTGACCAAGAAACTTAACCTCTTTCTTCCAAAAATGACACTTGGAAAACTTTGCCTTTAGCTGATTCTGCCTCGGTGTCTCAAGCACAACTCTAAGATGATCTTCATGCTCTCTCTCATCCTTAGAGTATACCAAAATGTCATCTATAAATACCAACACGAATCTATCCAAATACCCTCGAAAGACTCGGTTCATGAAATCCACAAAGAAAGCAGGTACATTTGTCAACACGAATGGCATTAATAACCACTCGTACAAACCATATCTAGTCTGAAATGCTGTCAAAGGAATATTGTCCTCTGCCATTCTTAACTGATGGAAGCCTGTTGCCAAATCTAGCTGGGAAAACACTCTAGCTCCACTCAACTGATCAAATAGATCATCAATTCTTGGCTAAGGATACTTATTCTTTATCGTCCTCTCGTTCAGCTTACGATAGTCCATACATATCCTCAACGACCCATCTGGTTTATTCATGAGTACCACAGCCGCTCCCTAAGGCGAATGCTTGGTCTAATAAAATTCCTTCCTTTTAGATCCACTAGCCGCACCTTCAATTCCTTCATCTCAGTAAGTGTCATCCTGCTAGGTGGTCCACTTACAGGTTCAGCTCCTGGCACAAGATCTATCCGAAACTCAAAAGCTCGTTTCGGTGGTAGTCCTGTGACTGGCTCAAAGAAATCTGCAAACTCTCTTTCTATTTGAACCTGACTTAGATCTTCTCCCACTTCCATTGCACTTAACAAAGCACAAATACTCTGGTCAGAATTCTCTACTAAGAAAATAATTCGGTTATGACTATCAGGATGTCTTAGTGATATCTCCCCATCCTGGAAAAATATCCTAGCCTCATACCTCCTCAACCAATCCATACCCAAAATGATTCTGTAATCTATGAAATCGAAAACATACAAACTGCATGCAAACTTATGACCTAACAAATCAAGTTTTAACTGGTCACATCTCATCCCCAGAGTTACATACCCACCTATTGGATTCACAAGCCTTAAGGAAGTAGCAAGGTATGTGGGTTTTGAGCATAATCTATCAACCAAACACTGAGATATAACTGAATGTGATGCACCGGTATCAAATAGTATCCTAACTGGTATACTCTGAATCAAAAACATACCTTCCATCACAGTCTTTCCTTTATCAGCTGCACTTGGCTTAGCCGATGATCCAACAGCAAAGACCTTCCCCTTGTCCGCCCTGACAGCCTCTGGACACTAGTTCTTTTAATGCCTAACTTAATCGCAGTTAAAGCACTTCACATTCTTCTTGTCTGCAGCCTACATCCCCTTGCCTGACTGGCACTCATTTGCATAATGATCCTTCTTGTCACACTTCTAGCAAACTAAATCAGCCTTTTCCTTCTTGGCAGCTTCTCCCTTCTGGGCTCCCTTCTTCTTAAAGAAATCTTTTCTTTCCCTGAGAACCCTGAGTTTCAAATGGCTTCTCTCTAGTACAAATAGCAAGCATCTCTTCATGGTGAATTGACATCTCCATAACTACATTACAAGGATCACCGATATGTGTCATGGTTGCCCTAGCAAGCTCAGGTATCAAAGCCCGAATGAACCTCTCATTCCTTTGGATGTTAGTGTCAACAATAGCATACCCATATCAAGATAGCTCATCAAATCTTGTGCCATACTCGATAACCGACATCTCTCCCAAAACTAGATCCATGAACTTTCTCATCAATGCTGACTTAGCAACTTCAGACAAAAACCTCTATCCAAATATCCTTCTGAGTTCAGCCCATGTCAACTCTTCCTCCAGAACTCCAGCGGTAACACTATTCCACCAATGAAGTGCTGACCCCTGCAACTGTCTAGAGGCCAACCTTCTCTTCTACTCATCATCTAAACCCAGATCAGCAAAGATGCTCACAATGCAACAGCCAGTTCTCTACCTCAACAGCATCCTCCGTTCCCACAAACGGCTTTCCACCTAGACTGGTGTAGTCTCTGCTCAACTTAGCATAGTTATTCCCAACTGGAGCCACAGGATTAGCTCCTCCAATGTTCCCAAAAACTCCAGTAGCAGCTCCTGCTTGCATCATATTGACGAAGAACTGATACATCACCCCCACATCTATTGGCAAATTTCCAGCACCCAAATTGGCTTCAGCATTTTGGTTAGCATTAGCTTGTCGATCTTGGTTCCTCCTGGTATTAGGTCGAACATTTCCATTGGTTGTGGTGCTTCCTCCACCAAGATTTCCTCTTCCGTTTCCTGCTTCCATATCTTCTTTCTTGTAAATATGCATACGAACCTTAGTAAGATACAGACGAACGGTCTAAGAGAGAGGGGAATACGTAAAAGTATATATATCAAATACAAGTATGTTACTATAGCGTTGTCCCAAACCACGATCATATTTCTGATTCATTAGATTATGTTTGAGAAAATGTTTTAGGTTTAACTTTCTTTTAAAGTTTCATAAACCTATGCTCTGATACCAACTTGTAACATCCCCTTACTTGGAGATCCAAAACTTACGGCCACGAATGCTGTAGTCATCCATAGTTATTAATCCTCGGCAACCAATTACGGCGGTGTTAGATGCATTGATACACAGAAATACATGAATATGGAGAAAAATTAAAACTTCAACAAGATCACTTTCCATTTCAAAACATTTCAAATTCATTACATAATCCAACAATCGTTAACCATGTTCAGAGAAAATATATTTATTACAACATACGCCAAAAGTGACATATGAAGATGCCCCCTTGGATGATCAAAGTATATATAGCTAATATAAAAGCTTTTACATTACAATCAACACAATGGAAACAAATAAAAGAGAACTCTATATAGCTATCATGCCTCCTGCACGTCTCTAGAAGCTTTATTTGTCTAATAAGGTACCTGAAAACCTCAACTCCCAAACCACTCAATATCAATTGAGTACCCGAGAGTTTAAGAGGAAAACATAAACTTCGAGTCAGACATAAAGCCTGGTATGAATAATAATCTACCATCTCAAAACATTTAGATATCTAATGAGACCACGCCGCTTAGCGGAATGGGTTTTCCCCTCACTAGTGTCATAAAATGTTTATAAAACCATATACTATGCTCCTGCATCCACAATGGTTAAAACAATTCAAAATAATATGATATGATGATATGCCAAACAAATGAATCAATTTTGGATTACCCATCCCCATTCATTCTGACTATCTGTCTCAATTATAGTTTCTAGGATTATTATTATTAACCTATTATTTTTCATGGGCTTACTAATAACTGGTAAAATATTTAAGGACTCCTTGTCCAATTACATAGCTTTCATGGGATCACAATGAACCTATTGGTGACTCCAATATCTTTACACTTATCCTAGTTTTCATGGGTTGACTAGGAACTTATTGGTAACTCCAATATCTTTTCTTCTTATCCTTGTTTTCATGGGCTGACTATGAACCTATTGACATCTACCAATATCTTAATTTGGATATAGTTTTCATGGGCTAACTACAATCCTACTGGCCCTTGCTAGTATCAAATCATAGTTTTCATGGGCTTACTATGAACCTGTCTTTCTGACATCTTCATTTATTCATAGTTTTAATGGGCTAAATATGAACTTATTGGCCCCTACCAATATGTTTCCTATACATAGTTTTTTCATGGGCTTGCTGAGAACCTATTGGCCCCTGCCAATATCTTTCTTCAATATCTTAGCATCCTATATTCTGGCCTTCTTGACCTCCTGGATGCAATTCTACTCATTCAGGAGTTAATTTACTTTATATTCACTACTGGGGCAACCTAGCTGGTTATTCTGCCCTTCCCTAGAAGTTCATTTATGGGTCCATTACAATGTGAATATATACATATATGAAGAATCATATATAATAACCTGGTTAATCCCTTTAACCTTTTAATCAAAGAAAACTTCTTCAAAAACTCCTTTTCAAAATACTTTATATATATGCCATGGTTTTCTTTTAAAAATGAGATTGGGTTATTTGCTTTGAAAACTAAGGCCATCGAAACCTTCAAAACCTTGCTTTTGACTTCACTGGATAACCCCCTTTGAAAGCATATAAATCTTTTTTCAAAACATTAGGCCCCAACCTTTCGAAACACTTTAAAACTTCTCTTTCGAAACCTTTCAAATGTAATAAAGTATTAATTGTTAACTCTTAGAAGCATAGCTTCGAAACCACTGAATGTACCCCTTTCAGAACCATTGGAAGTAACCCTTCCAAAATCACTGAATGTCCCCCTTACGAAACCATTTGGTTTATACTTAAAATATTATTTGGTTCAAAGTGAATATAGACGAAAGTATCTCTTACGAAACCATCCTTTATCGTAAAAAAAATATTGGAGAAAACATGATGGCGTCAGCACCATCCCTTTCGAAAGCTTCAAATTATTTAAGCAAAACATTGAAGGATAGTGTCGAAACCCCTTTTGAAGCCATTGCCTTCGAAACCCTTGGACCCTTTCGAAAGCATTTAGGAAGTGGCTTAAAACATCTTTAAAACAAGCACTTCCTTTCGAAAGCATTGATGCCTTCAACACACTCGAAAGGCTAAAGAACGGCAGCAGGGCTTCGACTAGGTCAGAACCCCTTCTTTCAAAATAATTATTTTATAAGTGAAGGAACCCATTCAAAAGCAAACATAAGTTGACGTTAACCCCTTGAAAGCTTTTTAAAACCTCTTTCGAAAACGTATGATTCGACTCCTTCGAAGGCTTAAATAAAACAAAGGCAGACGCTCCTCTTTTCAAAACATACAAAGGTATCGACCCCATCGGAAGCCATGTTTTCGACACCAAGCCTTCCGCCTTTCACCAGTCCACTATGTACCATCAAAATGATACCTTGTGTATTGGTTTCGGCTTTGTGGGTTTCCACTTGGTTGAAGTGGAAGCTCTGTGTCGAAAGGTACTTCTAAAGAAGGTGAAACCAACTTTTCTGGGTAAACCTAATTTAATACTAATTGAAGCAAACACTTTCTAACTAACCTGCCACGTTTAAACACTAGATTGGTTGCCTTAACTTTTCAAATTCTTTACTAAAACAACTGATCTAAACCATGTTTAGGTTAACAAATAAGCCCTTCCATTAAGAAAAACCAATATTGCAAAGAAGTCCCTCTTCTAAAATAATTTAATTTGCATAAAAAGTCACTTAGGAAAAATCCTCAAAGACTTCAGAAATTCACTTTAATCATGTTATCTAACATATCAAAATTTCAGACCTAAATTCTCAATATATTTTCCAAAATAAATTTATGAACCCAATAAACCATTTTTTCCTTTAAAAATTTATAATATTCTTTCCATAGCCTGGAAAATTATCAAAATTAAAACCCAACTCCCAAATCATGTTTTACATAACATAAATTTTTTCCATGGCATTTAAACATCAACATAAATCGGTTTTTCCCTA
This sequence comes from Allium fistulosum, assembly GCA_030737815.1. Classification (NCBI taxonomy): domain Eukaryota; kingdom Viridiplantae; phylum Streptophyta; class Magnoliopsida; order Asparagales; family Amaryllidaceae; genus Allium; species Allium fistulosum. Next base: position 821,197,718 of record CM060907.1, on the reverse strand, counting down.
AAACCGTGTATAATCTTATTTAAACATTCTTCTTTAAATCAAACAAATTGTAATTCAAGCATATCATCATCCAAATCATCATAAAACAAATTCACCCTTAAATCCGAAGACATATGATTATAAAACAAAGTAGAGATGAAATTATTGTTCACCTTGATTAAGATAAGGAGATTGGATTGAGATTAATTTCCCCTAAGCTTGAATCCCTAGCTTTACTTTGATTTCTCTTCTCTTCGATTATGGTCGGCTCCTCTTTACGTTTTTATTTTGTGTTTTCAAAATGACGTGAATGGGAAATGAAATGGTAGGAACAAGAATATACAAGGGTAAGGGTTATGTGCGGCAAATTCCTAATATACACTTATGTAAATTAATTAGCTAATAACTCATTCTTAAGCCCATTTAATCATTTAATTGAGCACTGCCTTAATTATATTTATGTTATCCCGCCTTTTGGCAAGGCCAGGATCCCAAGGAACTGATTGAAGATCAAGTATAGCTCGTCATGGATGTCGATGAATTTTGTCCGAGCCCAGAATGAGCTACAATTGATAGGACATGACAAGAAAGGTCATAGAGATCAGCACCTCAAATTTCAAGTCAATCCGGACTCGTACGCTCAAGTTATGATCGAGTAAAATTGAAGGGAAAAGCCCAGATTTCGTATCCATCACTCTAGATAATTTCGTATTCATCACTCTAGACAGTTTCGTATCCATCACCGAAGCCCTGGTTCGAATCGATCAAGGTTCGCACCGATCAGCTTCGAATCCATCGAGATACCCATGTTCGACTCGATTTCCTTCGTATCCATCGAGCTCGTATCCATGGACTCCGTACACATCAGCAGTTGAAGCGCTTCGTATCCTTCAGCCAGTGTCTGCCTCGTACCCATGAGAGAAAGGGTTTTTCGTATCCATCAGTCCATGTCCACTTCGTATCCACTAGAAAGCCTTGCTTCGAATACGTGCCCAGTGACTTGTTCATATCCACCAGGTCAACCAGTTTGGGTAACGTGTCATCCATCGAAGGAAACGAGGCGAGATACATGGAGTCGAAGCAGTCAAAGCGGAGCAAAAACCGGATCGAGGCGAAGCGCGCGCACCACGTCATCCCAAGAGCACGCGCGGCCATCGACACGAAGGTACCGAGTCGAAGTCATGGAGACGAACCAGACAGCCTTCGAGAAATCTCAGTTCGTATCGACTATATCTTCCAATCTACTGACCAAAATCCAATGAAATTTTAAGGGAAGCTTGCATGCACGCTAAAGCAGGTCTCCACCAAATTTCGGCTCATTTGGACATCATCTTGATCGATACGAAATGGATTCGTATCGATCGCAGATCGAGGCAAAATTCTCTGGAAATGGTCGAATGGGTCCCCTCACGTGTCAGACCAAGTCTCCCGAAGTTTGAGCAAAATCTAAGCCTCCTACGCCTATAAATAGAGCTCCAGGATCAACAGAAAAAGGATCTTTTTTCTCTGAAGCGTCCAGACTCTGCCGGATTGAGATTTGCATCCTACTTCTACTGTCAATTTCGAATTCTAAACTGTAATCCGTTGTTCATTGCTGTAACCGCTTGTAATCATTGAAAGAGAATCAATAAAATCATCAAAACTTCATAGTGGACGTAGGCCATACACCGAACCACTCTAAATTGCTTGTCTGTGCATTTTACATTTCTGTTTGTTGGAGTTTTTGTTAGATAACCTCTGTTTTACATTTATAATCTTCATTTTATCTCTTCAAATAACTCCCGAAGAGTGTTGTGTCCATTTTTGGTACAAACACTTTGGTGCTTTCACTGAGAAAACCAGTTTTTTCTCCCGCTCATTGGATCTGCCGTCGATACCGGATTGCACAAATCCAAGAGGAAGATCCAGATATTCAGTCCAGAATCCTTCCATTCTATTCAGATTTGCTCAAAATCTAGGAGAGGACTCCACCACCGAGAATGGTCAGCACAAGAACTGGTGCTACAGCTGCAGAGCAAGAAGGCCGAGATAGGCAGAATCCCACACAGCCGCCTTCTTCCAATCAAGACAATACCACTCACTCGGACTCAACGGGGCTAGTCACCCGACAGGAGTTTCAAGTATTGCTCCAGGAGCTGACCCAAAGCCGTCAGCAGTTGGCGGAACAGTTGCGCGCCAACATCGAGCTGACCAACCGGCTAAACCGCCGGGGGCACAGAAGGTCCAGGAGAGATGATGCCTCCAGAGCGTCTACCGAAAGCTCAGCCTCATCTGATTATCACCACCGAACTACTCGTCCTCGGCTAGAGGGGAGTCGCGCTCAAGCTGCTGAATATCAGCCCGCCTTAACTGTTGGGCAACTGAGGGTAGGACCATCGGCCAGCTTCCAAACGGGTCCCTCAACACGAGGAGGTACTTCCCCACAGTACACTACTGCCCCACAGTACACCACGAATAACCGCGCCACAACCGCCGCAGCAGAAACAAGGGTTGATACCCGAAATCAATCAGAGCTGATCAATCAACAGCGTGGACATACTCCTGAACCTTATGTCCCAGAAGATGCTGAGCCAAGGAGGCAAGATATGGATCGTCGACAGCGCCCGATCCAAACTCGCACCGTGGAACCCGACCATGCCTTAGCTCATCAAGCTCAGAACCTGCCCGTGTCGGATATATCAACCATGATACGTCAGATGATCCGCGAGAGTCAGGGGCTCACTAATGATGATTGGGGGATTTCCCGTAGTCATACCCCTTTCACAGACGAAGTGTTACATGCTGAACCCCCTAGGCGATTCAGAATGCCGACTCTCCCGATGTTTGAAGGAAATAGTGACCCCAACCAGCATATTCTGAAATATGAATGGTCGATGAGCGCTGCAAGGGCCGACGATGCAGTGAAGTGTCGAAGTTTCCCCATCTCTCTGGGGGGAATCGCGACAATGTGGTTTACACGGCTACCACCTAGATCAATTTCTTCGTTCGATCAATTGGCCAAGAGGTTTGTAGAGCAATTCCGTATGCATGTTGCTAGGCCGAAAGACGTTAACACCCTGTCCAGCGTCACTCAAGCTCATGGAGAAACGCTCAGACGTTACCTGGAGAGGTTCCACATGGCATGCGTTGAGATCACCAATCCTAACGATAATTCAATATTGATGGCTCTGACTAAGGGCATTGATCCTGATTCTGAATTCGGAAACTGGCTAGCTGGAAAACCGCCCGCATCATTGGACCGCTTTTACTCCAAGGCCGTACAATTCTTGCGGCAAGAGGATGCAAAACAGTCTAGGAAGCAGGACGATGCGAGGCCCAGCATTAAGGGAATACAGAGCAATGTAGCAGTTAAACAGTCCGGTGAGAGTTCCGGGAAAGTTCAACTGAATATACAAAACAAACAAACCCAGCAGTGAGGAAACAATGGCCAGAATAAGAAGAGAGATGAGAACCGAGGTCCACGACGTAGAGCTCAGATGTTCGACAGTTATACACCGCTAAACACATCATTGAAAAATGTATACTTACTGACTTGTAACACTGTACAGTATAAGAAGCCTGCTCCGAAGACCTCGTCGGAGAGGCAAGTTCAAACAGGGAAATTCTGTAGGTTCCATGAAAGCTATGGGCACAATACCAATGAGTGTCGGCACTTACAGGACCTCATCGAGAAGCTGATTAGAGAGAGGAAGCTAGATCAGTTTGTACGGGTGCCGCAGTCTGGCGGAGCGGGCCCCTCGAATCAAAATCGTTCTCAAAATCAGGAAAGAGAGGAGGAACCCGCCCGTGCGAGCGGGAGATTAGTTATCAACACAATAAGTGGTGGTCCCCATCCGGCAGACAGAAGCTGGGGGGAAATGGAGTCGTATGCTAGTTCTATCAGGCATGCGGACTTCGAGTGTTATAGTAATTGCGAGGATGGAACCCCGGCGAAGCAACAAAAGATAATATCCGATGATATCGTGTTCAGGAGCCGAGACGCCGATAAGATCGAAGCCCCTACAATCGACCCACTAGTCATATCTGCCCAGGTAGGTCCTGCTTGGATGAAGAGGATCCTGGTCGACAGTGGGAGCTCTGTGAATATCTTGCTTAAACGGGCTTACGATTTAATGAAGATGGAGACAAAGGATTTAAAACCCTGTTTGTCCAGAATCCATGGTTTCAATGGAAGTGCCACAATACCCATCAGAATAACTGAACTCCCAGTGGAGTTAGGCGTTGGAGAACGCCGGAGGGTCCGAATATTACAGTTTGTTGTGCTAGAAATTGAGTCACCATATAATGCGTTTCTGGGTCGACCAGCCCTAGCCGAGTTCAGGGCGGCCATCGCCCCATGGTGTCTGACTTTGAAGTTCCCCACTGATCATGGGATTGGAGTTGTTCAAGGAGATCAGGCCACGGGAAGGGCCTGTTATGTTGCTGAGCTGCGCGGGGCGCAACGTAAAGAGAAGGGAAAGGGCGTAGAGGAATCTCTCTGCGTCCATTCTATCGATAATTGACAATTGATGCCTGGGCCTCGGCCCGGGCACCATGACCAATTCCTGAAAGACCTGGACCCCAGGGACAACGAGGATAAAGACGAATCTACGGAGAGCCAAGCTTCTCCAGCCGAACTGACTGTGGACGTCCTAATCAGTGAGGATGATGATTCGAAGAAGCTGAAAGTTGGGTCTCAACTAAACAAGCAGACACAGCAGGAATTGGTAGAATTTCTTCGGGCGAATCTCGACGTCTTCGCCTGGACACACTCTGACATGTGCGGGATCTCGCCGAGCATTGCAAGCCACTCCCTGAATATAGATCCGCGACATGTCCCAGTAAAGCAGAAAAGGCGCGGTATGGATCCAGAGAGATCTGCCGCCCTTAAGGAGGAAGTTGATAAACTACAATCGAACGGGTTCATTCGAGATGCTTTGTATCCCGAATGGGTGTCCAACCCTGTACTAGTTCGGAAACCAAACGGGAAGTGGAGAACCTGCGTTGATTACTCTGACCTAAACAAGGCCTGTCCAAAAGATAGCTTCCCACTTCCGCGAATCGATCAGCTCGTGGATTCAACGGCCGGACATGAACTACTATCCTTTATGGACGCTTATTCCGGCTACAACCAAATACCCATGCATTTACCTGATCAGGAACATACCAGTTTCGTGACCGATCTGGGACTCTATTGTTACAAAGTCATGCCGTTTGGTCTAAAGAACGCTGGAGCAACATACCAACGCTTAGTCAACCGGATGTTCGCTGATCAGATCGGGAAGACCATGGAGGTTTACGTGGATGACATGCTGGTGAAGTCCCGATTCTCCACAGATCACGTCAGAGATTTGAATTCAATGTTCAGCATCCTCCGAGAATACGGAATGAAGCTCAACCCGCTCAAGTGTCACTTTGGCGTTGCATCCGGAAAATTCCTTGGGTTCATCGTCAATGCTCGAGGAATAGAGGCGAATCCTGAGAAGATCTGGGCTATTAGAAATTTGCGAACCCCTAGAACTATAAAGCAAGTCCAGGGTCTTAACGGAAAGGTCGCAGCATTGAGCAGGTTCATTTCAAAGTCCACCGATAAATGCATTCCTTTCTTCGACCTGATCCGGAAGGGAAAACGAAACTTTGAATGGACCACGGAGTGTGAAGTCGCGTTTCGATCACTAGTCCAACATCTTTCCACACCTCCAATCTTGTCAAAACCAGTTGACCACGAGCAACTATATCTCTACCTGGCAGTATCAGAACATGCGATCAGCGCTGCTCTAGTTCGGGAAGAAGACAAAGTGCAAAACCCGGTCTACTATGTTAGTAAGCGGCTAACATGAGCTGAAAGAAATTATCCGAGACTGGAGAAATTGGCCTATTGCTTGGTCATTGCCTCAAGAAAGCTCCGCCCTTACTTCCAAGCTTATCCGCTTACTGTGTACACCGACCAGCCGTTACGATAGGTCCTCACGCGGCCTGAGACGTCCGGTAGGTTACTCAAGTGGAACATTGAGCTAAGCCAATTTGATATCGCATACGCTCCGCGGAGAGCCATTCAAGGACAAGTCCTGACAGATTTCATAGCTGAGTTCACCGTTCCAGAAGACTTGCCCGAGACCAGTAAATCTCCCGAATACATCTGGAAGCTGTATACTGACGGTGCGTCAAATGACCGGTGTTCGGGCGCTGGGGTTGTACTTGAGACTCCCGAGGGCCGATCCATATGTTATGCTATGAAGTTCGACTTTCGTGCAACTAATAATGAAGCCGAATACGAAGCCCTCCTAACCGGCCTAAAACTTGCCAGAGACTTGAGAATTATCGCTGTGGAAATTTATTGCGATTCACAGTTAGTGGTATGTCAAGTACGAGGAGAATATCAGGCAAGAGACCGAAGACTGGCTGCTTACTTGGCTCGAGTTCAGGAAATACTAAACCAGTTTGATTATTATGCCATCTATTATGTGCCTTGGGAGCACAATCAGAAAGCCGATTCACTGGAAAAATTAGCTAGCACAGGTGAAGCGCAGCAAATGGGACTTGTCCCTGTCGAAACTTTGGCCTCCCCGAGCATCGATCGGATAGAAGTGAACTCTGTGTTTGAAACCGCTCCCAGTAGAGAATCTTGGATGACTCCGTATCGGAATTACATTGAGAATGGGGCGCTGCCTGAACCTAGAAATGAGAAGAGACAAATTCAGCGAAAAGCTTCGCGGTTCGTCATCCAAAACGGAGTCATGTACAGGAGAGGTTATTCCGTTCCTCTCCTCAGGTGTATCTCCCACGAGGAAATCAAACGAGTGTTACATGACATGCACGAGGGAGAGTGTGGCGATCATACCGGAGGACAAGCTCTCGCTAAGAAGGTACTCCGATATGGGTACTACTGGCCGACAGTGAACCGAGATGCGGCAAACTATGCCCGGAAGTGCGATAAATGCCAGATACATGCCCGAATTCCGAGAGCTCCGCCTACTGAAATAACCCAAATGGTCAGTCCATGGCCATTCGCAATGTGGGGCATCGACATCATCGGCGCTTTACCTTTAGCAAAAGGCGGTGCGAAATACGCCATCGTCGCCGTTGACTACTTCACAAAGTGGGCTGAGGCCGAAGCCCTTGCAACCATTACGACAAAGAAAGTGATAAATTTCGTGGTTCGCAACATCATCTATCGATTTGGACTCCCGCATACTATCATCACTGATAACGGAGCCCAATTCGAGAGTGCGGAATTCAAGAATTTCTGTCAACGGTTTCATATCCGCAAAAAGTTCTCGGCTGTCGCACGCCCCCAAGCAAATGGACAGGTTGAAGCTGTCAATAAAGTTATAAAAGAGATCCTGAAGAAACGATTGGAGAAGGTTGGGGGCAAGTGGGTCGATGAACTTCCTATGGCGTTATGGGCCTATCGAACGACCCACAAAACCGCGACCGGACACACTCCGTTTTCCCTATCTTATGGCTCAGAGGCCGTTATTCCGGTCGAGACAGAAGTTTTCTCTCATCGCGTGACTTATTATGATCCAAAAACAAACGCTATACTCCTGGCCGAATCTTTGGATCTATTGGATGAAAAACGGGAAGAGGCTGATTTGAGAGCAGCCGCACATCGAAGTCGGGTCGCCCGGCTGTACAACACCAAAGTTCGACCTCGAACCTTTGAACTCGGCGACCTCGTGCTCAAGAGAATCTACCCAGTTCCTTCACACATGAAACCGAACTGGGGAGGACCGTATGTAATTACACGAAAGCTCGAAGATGGTACATTCAAGCTGTCGACTGTTGACGGTCTCGATTTACCAAGGGCTTGGAACAGCGAAAGTCTCCGCCGCTATTACATATGACAGGCTTTATTTATTTCATTCTATTTAGCAATTTGTTTCTGCATTTTGAAATTTGAATTTTGTAATAAGGCAACTGACTTTGCCGCATTTTCTTATTTCAGCAATAAAATGCCACTTCTTCGAGCCAGAGCTTTGATTCATTAAGTACGATATACAACATCACGATGCACGAAGAGCTAAATCCCATCATGCAATGGGACTTATTCAAATGGAGAGTGGCTGTGATACGACCGGCCACTCACTAGGTGAAACCCGAGCTCGGGGACAAGCCATGACACCGATATTGATAGGGTTGACACACGACAATCCTGCAATTAACTCCGTGTTCCCAGAGTGCGAAGCGGAGTATAAACATTCGACTCCGTATTCCCAGAGCGCGAAGCGGAGTATATACATCCAACTCCGTATTCCCAGAGTGCGAAGCGGAGTATAAACATCTAACTCCGTGTTCCCAGAGTGCGAAGCGGAGTATAAACATCCAACTCCGCATTCCCAGAGTGCGAAGCGGAGTATAAACATCTAACTCCGTGTCCCCAGAGTGCGAAGCGGAGTATAAACATCCAACTCCGCATTCCCAGAGTGTGAAGCGGAGTATAAACATCCAACTCCGCATTCCCAGAGTGCGAAGCGGAGTATAAACATCAGTCGACTCCGTATTCCCAGAGTGCGAGACGGAGTATAAACATCAATCAACTCCGTGTTCCCGGAGTGCGAAACGGAGTATAAACAACTAACTCCGTGTTCCCAGAGTGCGAAGCGGAGTATAAACGACCAACTCCGTGCTCCCAGAGTGCGAGATGGAGTACAAACATCAGTCAACTCCGTGTTCCCAGAGTGCGAACGACCGCTTACGAGATGACATATATCCCCGGAGTGTGGATGAAACGATTCATAAGAGAACAAGTGTAGTTCGACCATTCGGTCCTCGCTTGATGCAATCACAAGCTGATCATCACAACTTAACCCTGGAACTGGGGGCAGAGGCAAATGTTAGTCATTACCCGAAACTGTGCGATGCTCAACTCCGATGCGATCCCCTATCACAACTCAAGTCCGAGATTTCCATACTTAACAAGTAAAATGAGCTATTCTTGAAACAATAAGATAATGCAAGTACACCGGACCAAAGTTCGAACACTGCAATATTCAAGCATAGAAAGGAACATAAGCTGAAACTGGAAGACAAAATTTTATTTCAACTAACTCAAAAACAATGGTTCATACATGAGTTTTTTTCCAAAATATTCCTACTAGCAGGGGCCGAACCCGCATCTAAACACGGCCTACAAAAGGGAAAAAAGAGAAAATAAAAAAAATCCCTAACTGCCTATGAAAGGAGTGTCTAATCCTTCTGCTTCCTCAACTTCTTCTTCCTCGAGGAGCTACTGGAACCACCAGTACCCTTTCGCTTGGAACCTTTCTCCTTAGGCAGGCTCCCCTCGGGTGAAGGCATAATGTCGACGTCCTCGTCCGAGCTGGACTCTATGGGAATGCTTCCCACAGGAGGAGTTAGAGGAACAGACTCCACAGCCGGAGGAGGGACTGGTACAGTAGCATCAATAAGCGTGCCCCCAGGAGACACAATCATAAGAGGAGTAGGGCACCGTCCCGCTGCTCCGCCATCTACATCGCCGCCGTGCGCCGCGGCCGCCATCTCGGCATTAATCTCGGCCAACATCGCCGCTTCCTGTTGTGCTCTGGCCTCGCTATGGGTTGTGATAGTCTGAGTAGAAGTGTCGGAAGTAGACGAGAATCCACCCAGGCCAAACGGCAGGTCCGCAAAAGGATCACTCTGACGGCCGAGGAGCTCGTTTATCATCTGTTCATCGAAAGAAAGTGAGCTCCCCTGCGTTACTCCGACTGGTGCCATTGCTGCGACGGAAGTCGCCTCAGAAATGATGGCTTCTGGCGCTTGGCCTGATTCTTGGGCGCTAAGAGGCGCGGCTGGTGCAACTTCTGTCACTGACCAAAGAAAAAGGACATGTCATTAGCAACACTTCAACACAAACTCTTCAATCCAAATATACAAGAAGTTAGTTAAGAGTACCTTCCTCAGTTTGACTCGAGGTCGTCTGAACAACTTCGGAAGGATGTTCCTTAACAGGAGATAGATGTGGTCGGTCTGGATCATATGCCGGGATGTGCTGCGAGTCGATCATCGGAGTTGGCTCAGATTGAGATGACACGACTATCTCAGAACTCATAACATGGTGCTCTGCACCAGAACTTTCTCCGACTTCCTGAGTCTGGGCACCAAGCCTCTCCTTGTCGTGGGAAATCATGGAGTCATGGAGAACCTTCTTTTCGTCATCATTGAGAATGCGGTTCTCCAGCTCGAATTCATCAAGGGCTTCATCAGGGTGCCCAGACTTCTCCTCATCAACCAGTAAGTTCCAGGCGTTATAGAGATGCGTGGGGTAATCGTCAAGCCATGTCAAATCTCGGTGCCTTAGCACATTGGCGTTGTACGTGACGAGTAGCTCTTCCACCTCGGCCTCAATCCTGGCCTCCGCCTGCCGTACCTTCTCGTCAACCCCAGCCTCAGCTTCGTGAGCTTGTTGCATAGCCGTTTCTTTCTCCTTTCGGAGCGTCACTGCCTGATCACAGGCCTCCTGCGCAGAGACATTAGCTGCGTCTTTTTCCTTCGCCATCTCGGAAAACTTTGATTTCAGCTCATTAAGCTCCTTGAGAGCATCATCCCTCTCGGCGGTGATGGTGGTGTTCCTATGACCCATGTCCTCGATGGCGGTATAATTCTCTTGCTTCATCCTGGTCATGGCAGCGTTTACTTCATCAACCTTCTTTAGAGCCTCCATTTCAGATTTACGTGAAGACTCAGCCTCCGAGTTGAGCGCCTTTATGATTCGGTCGTTGTGACCCAACTCCTTCTCGAGCTTCTCAATAGTGACGCCCCGATCGAATGCCACTTTGGACGCTTTCCTCGCGGCCCGTCCCCATTCCCTGTACTGGAAAAAGATGTCCGCAACATAATCATGGATAGTGGTTTCAGCGGTTGGCGGAATTCTCTTCAAGTGCGGAGGGAAGACATAACCATCAAAACAGATGTCGGGAAATTTCTTCCTTATCTGTGCCAATTTAAGTGCTCCTTCACTAGACGCCTCAGTCGGGACCGGTACAGTAGCCGAGGAGGTGGCTATTTCAGTCCTGCGCAGAGGATCGGACCTCGAAGCTTGAGAAGGTGGCCTAGGCCGTGAAGTTTCAGGAGGACGAACAACTGCAACCATAGGAGGTGCAGAGGTCCTGGGAGGAGGAGAGCGAGATCGGGATCGGTGAACGTATCCCCTATCTCTGTTAGACCTCTCCTGACCAGAATGTCCCGAGTCGTAATCCCTCTCGCCCTCTCTCCTACGTGGCTCATGATAACGGCGCTTGTTGCGCAAACTACCAAGCACAGAACTTTTCCCAGACATCGTACCTGAAAAGCAAACCACGAAGAATCAGTAACCGTTTGCAATATGTTGTTTATGGTCACGAAAATGTGTTGTGCCGTGAAGAGTGTGTGAATGTGTAACCCCCCGGACCAACCAGAAGTGTCAATCGCACTGGCAGGAAGAGACTCGCTAACATCGACGATATGTCGCGGTCCACCCGATTCAACGTCGTGTTGCTCGGGCTCGATGCCCGGGATTGGAAGGTCAGCAGGCCCTTCGAATTGATTTTCAGCTTGCAGGGAGGGTGCTTCCGTAATCCTAACTCCTGACAGATGACGGTGCAAAACCACAGACTTCCGCCTCCCGGACTTAGGTTGTTTTGAGGCCACTGCTTTGCCTTTCCTCTTTGCATCGGATTCCGGGGTTGCATTAGCGGGTCCGACCAACGGTTCATCGTCGGTATGAGTTCTCTCGGAATCAGGTTCTTCAATTATCACGACCCTGGGTTTCTTCCGCTTAACCTTTTCCCTGGAGACGGTCTTTAATGCACCATCGAGCCTTATGCTCTGCCTCCGCCCGATCAACCCAAGAACTCTAAGGTTCTGGTACGTCAGTAGCAACTCGATATTCCTTTCTTCGCTAGGGACTTCTTGAAGGACACGAACTATCTCTTTATAGTAGCCGCCTTCAGGTCGCTGGATTATCGCTGAAAGAAAGAGAATAGGAGATATGAGTTTAGTTTCATTCAAAAAATTGCCCCGTCAATTACTTGGGAAAAAGACAATGCTTACGTCTAAACAGCCATCTTCTGGCAAACCCCGGTGGACATCGGACATAAAACCACTCTGACTTGAAGTAGCTCAGCCTAGTCCACGACCCCGTGACAACTTGGCAGTTTCTCACAGACTCCAAGAATGTAAAAGATGGACTGTCAGTTCGACTTTTGAAGTTGAAGAGGTATCTTATCTCGGTCGGGCGGGGAGGTCGGTAAAGGTATTCCATAAATGCGATGAACAAGCCATTGAGTGAAGCATATCCATTTGGATGTAGTTGAGACGGAGCGATATCCAAATAAGCCAATACTTCTCTTATGTAATCATTTAACGGAGGAAGTGTGCCGGCTGCGCATGCATGTCGATTAAAAGCAGTGTACCCCTCTGGGGGATTGTGTGGTCTGTCGTCCGGTCCAGGCAACATTACATCATCCAACGATAAGCCATGCCTTAGGCATATTCTCCCTAGCGTATCTTCTGAGATATTGGACAGAACAGAGTCCGGTGGATTGTTTATGAAAGATGCATCAGGTAACTCGTCTGGAGCTGGACCGATGACTTCGGCCTCGATGTCCGGAATCTCAAGTCTGGAAATTTCTTGCTGCTGTGAACTTGATGGTTCCATAACTGGCTAACTCACGAGAAACCATTATTAGACGATAAAAAGCCCGTGCATTCCCCCGTGTAAAGTGTGTGTTGTGCAGTGCGGTGCTGTGCATTACTTGGACGAATTCTGCAAGGTTAAAGAAAATTTGTGGACGACAAGGGTAATCGGAACCCAGTCGGAACGACCGTCATCGCTGACCGTCGTCCTCAAACCGTCCCAATGTTGGCAATCGATTCAAGTTAAAGTTCGTTGTCACAGTGTTAGGTTATAGTTCCATCGACGAGATTCGATAGGCAGTCAGATATGCAGTTAACAGTCAAGTTCAGATATGCAAGAATGAAGCTGTCGGGGTCATATTATCGAGTGCTCGGAGGATTTCGTATCCATCCAAGGGAGGGTTCGAATCGATCGTGAGGAATTTATTCGCATCCCTCAAGTTCTGAATTTCGTATCGATCACCGGGGGCATACTTCGAATCGATCGTCACTATTCAAGTTTTCATCGATCAGGAGAGCCACAGTTTCACATCGATCACATTCGAATCGATGTTTGTCGTATCGATCAAGACGAATCAATTTCGTATCAATCTGAAACCGAGGGTTTCGAAACGATGGCTCGCTTAATCCTCGCATCGATTGTTGTTGAACGATGCGATCTACTGCCATCCCCACCGACGCGAACCAAAACGCCTCCATTAGGATATCCCTGAAATCGATGCGAAATCCAAACGAAGACGTTGTTGCCCACGTCGATTCGAACATAGGCCCCCAGATCTGCTCGAAACACAGTTCGATCCACTTTTATTCTGTCCACTCTTTCTTCTCCAATCAACGGAGACGCCGCCATGGCTATTTTCGACCAAGTTTTGACCCAGATCTAACCTTAAAGGCTGCCGGGCTTGATGATTGGTGAAGATAAAGTGGATCTGAGATCCAAGCGTTGTCGCTTGGATTCAAGTGCAACCGGATTATTACCTAATTTGAGGTTCAAATTCGAAGAATTGGAAGTATGAATCTGATCGATTCGAGAACAGAATGCAGTTCTTCTTCTTTCTCGAAGGATGCGGATCGATGCGAAAGCAGGAGGCAACAGTAAAAAGTAGAAAGTAAAAAGTGAAAAATGGGCTAAGTCCCAGGTATTTATATGAAGTCTGGAGGCGAATTGGGTCGATTCGTCTCCCAGTCAACGTGACCGGTCGCAAGCGGTCAAGCGATGGATCTGTGCAAGCGCCATCTTCGAACCCATCATACTGTACCTCCATCGAGTCGAAATATTCACCAGATGCTATCGATTCGATACATCCACTTTATGACCCATCGACTCGCAGCAGAGCTGACCTATCGATACGAGCGCATATTTCGTATCCATCGGAACCTATCGATACGAACAGTCAATTCGTATCCATCAGATGTCACCACTTCGAATCAGAATCCGACCAAAATTGTGTCACTCAGTGCGAATTATCATTTCGTGTCCATCCAGTCTACCCGCATCGATACGAAGAAAAACTTCCCAGCCTTCAAACAATAATTCATAAGAGGATCAACACAAATCGTTGGCTCAGGGCAGACACCAGACATCGTTTCAACACGAGTTTCGAAACTATTCGAGAGAAACTCGATGCGAGATTCAACGACGACCTAGACTAACGATGAGTCGCAAACTTACAACTTTTCAAAGCACGTCATGTTTTCACAAGACGTACTTTGGGGGGGGCAAATGTTATCCCGCCTTTTGGCAAGGCCAGGATCCCAAGGAACTGATTGAAGATCAAGTATAGCTCGTCATGGATGTCGATGAATTTTGTCCGAGCCCAGAATGAGCTACAATTGATAGGACATGACAAGAAAGGTCATAGAGATCAACACCTCAAATTTCAAGTCAATCCGGACTCGTACACTCAAGTTATGATCGAGTCAAATTGAAGGGAAAAGCCCAGATTTCATATCCATCACTCTAGATAATTTCGTATCCATCACTCTAGACAGTTTCGTATCCATCACCGAAGCCCTGGTTCGAATCGATCAAGGTTCGCACCGATCAGCTTCGAATCCATCGAGATACCCAGGTTCGACTCGATTTCCTTCGTATCCATCGAGCTCGTATCCATGGACTCCGTACACATCAGCAGTTGAAGCGCTTCGTATCCTTCAGCCAGTGTCTGCCTCGTACCCATGAGAGAAAGGGTTGTTCGTATCCATCAGTCCATGTCCACTTCGTATCCACTAGAAAGCCTTGCTTCGAATACGTGCCCAGTGACTTGTTCATATCCACCAGGTCAACCAGTTTGGGTAACGTGTCATCCATCGAAGGAAACGAGGCGAGATACATGGAGTCGAAGCAGTCAAAGCGGAGCAAAAACCGGATCGAGGCGAAGCGCGCGCACCACGTCATCCCAAGAGCACGCGCGGCCATCGACACGAAGGTACCGAGTCGAAGTCATGGAGACGAACCAGACAGCCTTCGAGAAATCTCAGTTCGTATCGACTATATCTTCCAATCTACTGACCAAAATCCAATGAAATTTTAAGGGAAGCTTGCATGCACGCTAAAGCAGGTCTCCACCAAATTTCGGCTCATTTGGACATCATCTTGATCGATACGAAATGGATTCGTATCGATCGCAGATCGAGGCAAAATTCTCTGGAAATGGTCGAATGGGTCCCCTCACGTGTCAGACCAAGTCTCACGGAGTTTGAGCGAAATCTAAGCCTCCTACGCCTATAAATAGAGCTCCAGGATCAACAGAAAAAGGATCTTTTTTCTCTGAAGCGTCCAGACTCTGCCGGATTGAGATTTGCATCCTACTTCTGCTGTCAATTTCGAATTCTAAACTGTAATCCGCTGTTCATTGCTGTAACCGCTTGTAATCATTGAAAGAGAATCAATAAAATCATCAAAACTTCATAGTGGACGTAGGCCATACGCCGAACCACTCTAAATTGCTTGTCTGTGCATTTTACATTTCTGTTTGTTGGAGTTTTTGTTAGATAACCTCTGTTTTACATTTATAATCTTCATTTTATCTCTTCAAATAACTCCCGAAGAGTGTTGTGCCCATTTTTGGTACAAACAATTTATACATATCTCAATCCCCTTATCACTTAACATTTACATTATTCTATTTATTTTTCTAATTAAATCTCCTGAATAATGTTATCAAAAATTAGGGGCGTTACAAATTGCTGTGTGAAAACAAAGATTTTGATTTTAAAATATGTATATATATTGAACCGTCGGTATATACAAGTTGTTAGCACCTTTTTTCCAAAATTGTTTGAAACAATGCACTCATATAGGACACACCGGTTTAGTATTATTCTGCATACATATCATATGTGTTGTGATACACCATGCACTTGTACAGGATTGGCTATAAAATTGATTGTTACAGTAATCCAACAACTCAAAGATGCTAGTTGACCCAAAGACAGAAGAGATTTTCCTAGACCTGAAACATAGCGGACTCCAGTAATAGTGTGCATCACACCATCGTGCATGCGAATACGCATCGATCCTTCTCCTAATGACTTGCAATTAGCATCATTCCCAATCAATATGGCACTTCCCTCCTTGACTTCATAAGAACAATAATACTCCTTCTTAGGCATCATGCGAAAAGACGCCCCTGAATCCAATGTCCAATGGTTTGATACATCAGAAGCAGATGCAATCAACACATCATTAGAAACAACCATGTCCACCGTAATAGATGAAACCATATGCCTCGTTTCTCTTCCTTAAATCTAAACAACCTTTCTTCTAGTGGCCATGCTTCTTACAGCGATGACACCAGTGGTCTCCAAACTTGCCTCTACAGCTACTTCCAGGGTTCCTCGATGTGGAATGCCCTCTAAAGTTATTCTCCTTCTTCTCCTTTCTTCCTCTCTCTGAAAACAACCCTTAACTACTACTAGTTTCTCCACTTTCTTTCATATGTTTCAATTGGTTCCTTATCTATTCACTTAGGAGTCTCGTCTTCACATCTTCTAATGTTAATATGCTTATGCCATTGATAAAGAACACAAAACCACCATAGCCTTTTACTTTCCATCCACATTCAAATCAATAGCTTTCATCTTCATCATCAAGTCATCGAAGAATTTAAGATATGCTTTTAATGATGTACCTTCTCGCATCTCATAAGTGAAGAAAGTCTTCAATAAAATTAGTCTATTCGTTAGTGATTTCTTCATGTAGAGGTCCTTTAATTTCTTCCACAATCCTTTAGCGATAATTTCACTAATATTTGGAATGACGTTCTCACCCATGACTAATTAGAGGGCAATAAAGGCCCATTTTTCATCTCTTTCCTTTTTAATTCCGAGATATCTGCAAGCAACGATTCTGTGTAAATACAACCTGATGAATACAATTTCTTCTCAACACCGCATACATCTTCTATTACCACTTTTCAAAATCATTATCTCTGTTTCACTTCTCTATAGCAAACTGCGAATTAGATGCTGCATATGAACCCCTAGCGTAGGGTGCATACTCCTAGGTAGGCATAACCTCCTCACTTGCTTCTCCAGATCCTTCCTTTTATTGAACACCTTCTAGCCCTAGGCTTCAAAAACAACCTTCAATGCACTAATACCAGACTATAGGGAAAACTCACACAAATGATGGTAAATCATCCAAAATTCACGTGGAAGCAATAAGATTTATGTTGTGTTGGGGTAAAACAAACAGCAACAAATATCCAAAAAGTTGGCAACAACAAATCACAGATGCATAAATAGAAAAGAAGATCAAATATAAGATTTATAGTGATTCCACTATCGCAAGATAGTAGACTTCCACTTTGGGGAGATGATATTTTATTACTTTGAAAGAAAAATTGCAAGATTAATTATGAGTAAGAAGAAGAAAATGAAGAAAATACTACTTAAGAGGATTCTAAATATCTTTAAATTGACTATCATTATATACAGATTATTACTTAGGTTTTGATTTATGGTTATACATCAGTGCCTCATCAATTCTCCTATTCATTTGGTAAACGGTTATCTATTTGGTTTTTCCAATTTCCTTCAATACGCGTACGCTTGATAAAATTCCTTCTTTAATCAACTGGTTAGGGAATTAATTGATTAACTTCAATCTCCTACAAATAATTCTTCTGCTCATGTAGATAACTCCTTTCCTTCTTTAATGTGATAAAAGAGCCAGTATATCTAAGTTATTTTTTCATATTAACTCAAATATCTTTCAAATCTTCTGTAATTGGAAATATCGTATCATCGAAATCAACAATATCTTCTAAATCTTCTTTAATATGGAAATATTGTATCATCGAAATCTAACAATGATAACAATTGCTTTTATGATTTCACGCTATCCTTTCTGTTGTAAAGGATTGCAATGCGATGAGGGTCCTTCTAAAAGGCATGAATAAGGGAGGTCTTTATCTACGACGCCAGTCCATCCAAATTTATAGTCTCATCAAGCTCAGCACTTCTTTTAGCATTTATTCCCATCTGATAGCAATGCCTTGGTCATCTCATGCTCTGTACTATCATAAAGTTGTTAAAAATAATATACTTATAGTAGGTCTATATCAATTTGTAATTCTTGCCATATGAGAAAAGTTGCAAACTTCCCTTTACTTCCAAATTTACATCTTGTAATGAACCATTAAGTTTAATTATGTCCGAACTTTAGGGACATTCTCCTGAACTCTCTAGATATGGTTATTAATACCATTTACTACTTAAGGATGTTTATTCCCCTTATACATGGATTCTTCCTTTGGAATGAGAATATAAAATACTTTCTCCATTTATCACTTTCAAAGCAAAAATCGAAAACCTACTTAATCATAAATTCAAAGTATTTGAATTTGATAATGGTGGTGAGTATAAGAAATTCACATCATATCTTTCCGAAGGCATTTTCCATCACTTTTCAGGTCCATACGCGTCAGAATAGTTTGGTCTTGCAAAACGACATCACCGCCATACTATTGAAACTACCCTCTCCATGCTTTACCATGCCCTTTTCTTTTAAAATTTTGGGTCAATAGTTTTTCTGTAGCTTGTTATCTCATTAATCATCTTCCATCTAATACCATTGTCGACATCTTTCCAGTTTAGCTCCTTTTTAAAATTAATCTAGACTATACAAATTTGCATGTTTTTGGATATTTATGTTTCCCCAATCTTAGGTCCCATACTCCCCACAAACTTGAATATATAATTCCTATGAAGTCTACATGTGCTACCTTTCCCCAACTAACAAAGTCTACACTTCGCGGCACAAACAATTTGAAGATGACTCCTTCTCTTACTTGGATGTCTCTACTGCTCTACCAAACAAAAGGTATTACCAAACCCTCACATCCCTTGCTCCTACTACTACAAATAACATTATTACCTCTTTTACACCTGCAATACCTTCCACACCACCGAATATTACATCCCCACTTTCACAAATAATCGGGAAATGGCCCAACAACATTATCTTGTAAATAGCCCGATCCCCCATCAGTAACATTCACTGAACATTCTCCTTCACCACACCAACCATCATCCAACACCATCTGCCCTCACCTTCCACCATTATTAGACTCAATGTCATCTTTTTTGGTACAAAACAGTCCTGTTCATTTTAATAAATCTTCATCACCTAACCAATACACACAATGATCAACCGTGCCAAACATGGTATCTACAAACCCATTCAATGGCTAACTTTCACTACCACTAAACGCCACATTTCATTTGAAGATACCATTGAACCCGCTTTCTACACCCAAGCATCGTCTAGTCCTTTATATAGAGCTGCAACGGATGATGAAATAAACTCCCTGAAAGTGTACGTGTAGTACTAAGGATTGTGTAATATGGTATATAAATGCCGAAACTGGTAATAACAGTAAAATAAAAATTAAAGTAAGCACACCAGGAATTTTTATACTGGTTCGAACTTCCCGTTCTACGTCCAGTCCTAGAATATCCTCTGGATTTAAATTAAACCCCTCACTTAACCCGGAGGAATAGGTATACGACACCTGAGCAGCCGAACAGGAATTTTTCCGCCTCAACAACCGAAGAGGACTTCAGCCTAATACAAATTGTTTGTTGACGAATGTGTTCTAAATAACACTGATTGTCTTTTTATAGTACAACTTTCCTATAATCAAATCCTCAAGAGTATATATGTGTGTGAAGATTTAGAAGGAAGATAATCACGTAGAATCGAAGTATATAAATTAAAACAAGGATTCTAGTGATATTAATTAAGAATGAAAGCTTTTATTTGCAGAAATGAATAGAGAATAGATTTTAGAAATATAAACAAGAATCGGTGATTGTAGAAGTGAATTGAATATGTTTATATAGTTGTAGAAGAGTTATAATCTTTCATGAAGAGTTTCAGTCAATAGTTGTGTCCACATCTCTTGAAATAGAGGACATTCCTCTTCATGAAATGATCGCATCTCTTCAGTAAACTAGCCGTTATTCTCTGGTCGGTCGATTGAAAATTCTGGCCGGTCAGCTGAATTTAAAAATCGTTCAAAACAGAGTGTAGCTGTGCACATGACACAGGGTCGGTCGACCGAGGATCCTGGTTGGTCGGCCGACCTGGTGTTATTTGCACGGTGTACACATTTTAATATAAATTGTCTTGTGTGTGTGTGTGTGACTACTTGAGGAATGATTTTAACAATATTCTAAGACTCAAAATAAAATATTCATACTAAAATTTATAGTCTTGTCTCCTTTGTAGTGTGCAATATATGGTTATTCTCCTTTTTGTCGCTTTCATATAGTATTCTCATCGTATGATCTCTGAAGCTTGTGTCATGAATCAAAACTCATGAATCAACATTCTCCCCCTTTTTGATTGATGACAATAATTATATGACGAAGTAGAACTTATCTATATTATAATTCTCCCCCTGAATATATAGCGACTTTTCTGCAAGAAATATGTTAGCTTTCATATATTTCTCCCCCTTTGTCATTGACAAAAAGGAATACTTATTAGATGTAATATTAAAAATTATGGAACATGTAACACCAGTAAGAGAACAATAAGTTTTAAATATTACATAGTTTAAACAAGATATAAATACTTTCATAGTTTCACAACATCTAACAATAGGCATATTGTTCATAAATAATACTTGAATGTGTAAAAATACTGTTATTCTTCATCATCATCGGAATCCCAAAATTCTGGACGAATATTTTCTTCCGGAGGAACCTGTTCCTTTCCACGTCTTTGAGTGTGAGGAACGTGAGTTGCCGATGTGCTGGAACTTGTGTTATTGGATGTAGACCAAGAGAAATTTGGCGCTGGTCTTTTTTCGGGAGCAACAAATGAAGCACCGGCTTCGGAAGTACATGATAAGGCATCCCATAAATTTACGAAGAAGCCCTTGATCCTTTTGAAACGTCCATCAATTTTCCGTAGCCGACTATCCAAGGCTATTTGGTTTTGTGCCAAAATGTCAATGGCCACTTCCGTACTCATTCTGGAAGTTGGTCGTTGAATTGAAGATTGGCGGGTTATACGTTCCGTAGCATGAGTAGATGGTTGAGGTGTTGAATAGCTACAACGCAGTTGTTCTCTCGGAGTATTACTCCATTGCTCAAATTTGATAAATCGAGGCGGAACATCAGGTAATTTCATTAACTTTATGGTCCGTGAATCAAACATATAAACTTTGGATATTTCGGATTCTGGAGCATTGATGATGAAACTATTTATCAATCTCATTATGTATTCTCCATAATAGATATGAAGCATCTTTCCTTGGTTAAAAGTGAGAAATTCATCCATAAGAAGTTGTGACCAATTAACTCGTATTTTCCTACAAATAGCATACAATGCTTAAAATTTTCAGGATATACGAGATGATATGAACCACCTCTAGGAACTAAGGATTTCATCATGAATCGATGTAGGAGTCAAGCTTTTGGTCTAAGCGACGATGTTAGTCTAAAATCCGGTGCATCATCTTCGAAAAATAGATGGCTTATTTGGTCACGAGTTGATATATTACAATCTACATCATGTAACGAAATTCCACCCGGTCGAGCATTTAAAATGTGGTTAATTCGATCAATGGAAAGAAAAATCGAAGTGCCACAAACCGATGTCCAAATACAATTTTCAGTGTTTCTCGGTGGATTTACAAGGTTGAGATTTGCTAGAAATAACTTGACCATTATATGATTAATTTTCAAGTTATTTTTCCTATGGTCAAGAAATGTATCAAGACCACTTTCAAGGGCGGCATTTTCAATACCGTAGGAGGTAAAATCAGGATAACTTACAAATGACTCCTCAAAGATTTTGGCATCTTGAAGCCTTATCCATCTTTCTAAAGCTTTGTCACTTACTAGCCAAGAAGCAATTTGAGAGTCTACAGGAGTTGATGAAGATGAGCCAGCATTAGTCGTAGATTTCTTCTTAGGAGCCATTTTTGTTTGAAGAATTTGAAGAGATTTGAGGAGGTTGTAATGGGGGCTAGGGTTAAAATCTATTTTGGGAGAGTAAAAGTGAAGAGTTGAGATGGAAAAGGTGAGTGGATGGGTTAAAATATGTAGACTATTGCAACAGATAGCACGCTCGGTCGGTTGAGTTTCCTGAGTCAGTCGACCGACTTGAGTTTCAGGTTAGTGCTTAATCTTTCGGGAAGAGTCTCGGTCGACCGGTGCAGGGTACTCGGTCGACCGACTCAAAAAATGTTGTAGTTGCCTTTCGGGATATAGGTTCAACTGACCGACTCAGGGGGTTCGGTCGACCGACCTGGTAGAAATATGTTTTTTAAAATTCTCGGGATAGCTTCGGCTGACCGACTCAGTCTCTCCGGTCGACCGAGGCAGGTAAACAAACAAATTTCTGCTGGTTTTGTTTTTTTTTAAAAAATTATAGAAATATAAATTATATTATTACATCATTTATATTTATACATTTTATTGAAATTAATAACATATATATATCAAATTATAGCCATGGTTCATCAACATCTACGTTCCCATGAGTTCGGAGACGGAACATTTTATATCGGTGACCATCTTGGAGCTATTGGAGTTTGAACAGGGTTTGAAGGTGATGGAGATCTGTAAGAAGGTTCAGCAACATCATCCTTCTTAGATGAACAAATTTTCATGGCAATCTTTTCAAGAAAACTTAAACGTCTTGTCGTGACTTTTTGTTCGTAGTAGATTTCCCGTTGCATATTCATTTGCTGTTGTTGGTAGTGATGTATTTCATCAATTTTTTGTTTGGTTGATGGAGATACTACCATTGTATTTTTCCCTTTCTTCTTTTCAGGTGTATAGCCTGTATGGGAGTCTTCCCATGGTTTCCACCCGTGTCGGGGGTCTTTATCTGGAGAGGAGAAGTTTAGAACACGTTTAGGCATTGGAAAGGTAGGATATGGGCCATTTTCGGGGATGCGATCAGAACAATCGTCTTCCGGAGATGTGTATGAAAGATGAGAATTTTCAGAGTTATAGTAATCATTGTTTGAAGACATATTTTCAAGTTTTGTTTTGTAAAATTTTTTTTGTAGTATATGTTCTAATCAATAAGCATAGTACATATATATAACCATCTATTTTCTGAAAAATTAGTGGTTTAAAAACAAATTTTAACTATAATCACATAACTTTATAGCAAAACTGTTTGTAATTGTATGATATATAAGCTTTAGAGCTAAAAATAGTTTGTTCTGAAATTAAAGTTAATGGTACAGATTGTAAATAGAACTAAAACAAGAAACACCCATAGCTCAAGTAGCTATAATACAACATCTAACAAATAAGTCAGAGGTCATGAGTTCGAGTTCCGCTTTGGTCAGAAATAAGACAATTTTTGATTTTTTGATATTTTTGCATATTTTTATTCATAGATCTTTAAACGACATTATACCTAAATCACGTCTTAGTTTTATAAAAATATTTTCATTTAGCGGTTTAGTAAAAATGTCAGCTATTTGGTTTTCAGTGTTGATAAATTCTAAATTTATTAATCCTTTTTCCAAACAATCACGAAGAAAGTGATGACGAATATCAATGTGTTTTGTTCGTGAGTGATTGACTGGATTTTTAGAAAGATTTATTGCACTAGTATTATCACAATAAATTATTGATTTTTCAAGATGACAATTAAAATCTTGTGGTGTTTGTTGCATATATATGACTTGTGCACATGCCAAAGCAACAGATATATATTCTGCTTCACATGTTGATAAAGAAACACAGTTTTGTTTCTTACTAAACCAAGAAACTAAGGAACGTCCAATGAAATGACATGTTCCGCTCGTACTTTTTCGATCCGTCCGACTTCCTCCAAAATCAGCATCGCTATAGGAAACTAATTCAAAAGGACATTCTTTCAGATAAAATAGTTCGAAATCTTTGGTTTTAGTTAAATAACGAATAATGCGTTTAACTGCTCTCATATGTGATCTTTGGGATTTGCTTGAAATCGAGCACATAAACAAACACTCATCATAATATCGGGTCGACTCGCTGTTAAATAAAGTAAAGAACCTATCATACTACGATATAGCTTCTGATCAACACTTTTGCCATCTTCATCTCTATCGAGATGAATCGTTGTGCTCATAGGAGTTGGTTTGGCAGCAGTGTTTTCCAGACCGAAACGTTTGATTAAATTATAACAGTATTTTTCTTGATTAATAAAAATTCCATTTTTAATTTGTTTAATTTGCAATCCAAGAAAATATGACAATTCTCCCATATGAGACATTTCAAATTCATTTGTCATTATAGTTGAAAATTCCTGACATAGTTTTTCATTTGTCGAGCCGAAAATGATATCATCAACATATATTTGAATTATTAAAATATCTTTATTAGTTTTCTCAATAAAAAGCATTTGATCTACTTTACCAATTTCAAAACCAGATTCTAATAAATAGCCTTTAAGACGATCATACCAAGCACGTGGTGCTTGTTTTAAACCGTATAACGCCTTTTTGAGCTTATATACATGATCCAGAAATTTTTCATGATTAAACAAAGGTGGTTGTTCAACAAAAACATTTTCTTTTATGAATCCATTTAAAAATGCACTTTTAACATCCATTTGATACAGTTTAAAATTATGAAAACACGCGTAAGCTAATAAAATTCATATAGCTTCAAGTCGGGTGACCGGAGCAAACGTCTCTTCGTAATCAATTCCTTCTTCTTGATTATATCCTTGTGCAACTAATCTAGCTTTATTCCTGGTTATATTGCCTAGTTCATCTGCTTTATTTTTAAAAACCCATTTAGTACCGATGACTGATTGATCACTGGGTCTAGGAACGAGTTCCCAAACTTCGTTTCGTTCGAATTGATTTAGTTCTTCTTGCATGGCAAGAATCCAGTAGTCATCAGTTGAAGCTTCTTTTATATTCTTAGGTTCTATGTTAGAGAGAAAAGCTACATGACCAACTTGATTTAGTTGATGTCTGGTTTTAACATTCGTATTAACCTCTCCAATAATATTTTGCACAGGATGATCTCTTAAAATTCTAGGTGGAGATTTTATTATATTAGGAATAATGTTTGTATTGGTTTCATGAATATCAAAATTTTCATTTGTATTACTATTTTCATTCTGAGTAGTTTCATCATCAGAATCAATAGTAACAATTGGATTTATATTTTTAAAATTTTCATTGAAAGAAACATGTAAGCTTTCTTCAATAATTTGAGTTTGTTTATTATAAATTCGATAAGCCTTGCTTCGTTTCGAATATCCAACGAATATTCCTTCATCGGATTTGGATCGAATTTGCCTAGCTGATCTTTAGTATTTAAAATAAAACATTTAGAACCAAAAACTTTAAGATATGCAATATTTGGTCTTCTTCCATTTAGAAGTTCATATGGAGTATTCTTAGTTAATGGTCGAATAGAAACACGATTCAATACATAACTAGCAGTAGCCACAGCTTCTGCCCAAAAGTGTTTCGATAAAGTTGTTCCATTTAGTAAAGTTCTTGCACATTCTTGTAACGTTCTATTTTTCCTTTCTACAACTCCATTTTATTGTGGTGTTCTAGGAAATGAAAAATTATGGTTAATACCTTCTTGTTACAAAATTGTTCAAAATCTTCATTTTCAAATTCGCCTCCATGATCACTTCTTATATTTTTAATTTTCAAAGTTTTAATATTTTGAATTCTTTTAACAAAAACTTTAAAATTATCAAAAGTATCACTTTTATTTTTCAAAAAGAAAATCCAAGTATATCTAGAGAAATCATCTACAATAACAAATACATATCTATTATGATTAATAGACTGTACTTGAGTTGGACCAAAAAGATCCATGTGTAAAAGTTCAAGTGGTTGTTCTGTAGATATTACTTTCTTTGATTTAAAAGAAGATTTTGTTAATTTTCCTAATTTACATGCATCACAAAATATATTAGTTTCGAATTTTATATTGGGTAAACCTTTAACTAATTTATTTTTAGCTAGTTTGTTGATAGTATTAAAATTGATGTGACAAAATCTTTTGTGCCAAAGACAAGAATCATTTTCTTTAGCCACTAGACACAAATTTGAACCATTATTAACATTCATATTTAAGATATAAATGTTTTTATCTCTTTTTCCTTCGAAAATGGTGTTATGATTTTTATCAAAAATATTACATTTATTTTCTGAAAAAGTTATATTAAAACATTTATCGCATAGTTGACTAATACTTAATAAATTATGTTTTAAATTTTTAACTAATAAAACATCAGTAATGAGAGGTAAATTAGAGGTACCGTTGCTATTGACATTGCCTTTGCCGATGATATATCCTTTTGAGTTATCTCCAAAGGTGACTGCTCCTCCATTTGAGTATATAATGTTTGACAACATTTCTTTGTTTCCAGTCATGTGTTTTGAGCAACCGCTATCTAAAATCCATTTTCCTCTCTTCTTATGTGGTACGTGCAAAAAGTTTATAAAAAGTTGGTACCCAATCTTTTTAGGTTCCTAAGAGTTAGATCTTAGGAAGCCAAACCCATACGGGTTCAGAATTCCCTTTATAAACATAATTTTTGTTATTATGAACAGTTTCCATAAACATTTCGATATGTTTATTCCTTATCAAGACATTATTTGTTTTCGGAATCCATATCTTAATGGTTTTAGTATTTGGATAAACTGTTTTCTTAATATCTTTCTTAATATTATTATTAATCCTACTTTTAGCAAAATTATTTTGTTTCTTAAATCCTAGTCCAGATTGATTGTTAGAGGATTGAGAGTTTTCTAGTATACTAGAAAGATTGTCTCTTCCTTTATTGAAATTAGAAACATTTTTAGAAATATCATCAAATTTTATTTTAAGACTAGATTTTTCTAACTCTAAATCCTTAATCTTAGAGTTTAAACTATTATTTTCGAAAAGTAAAACATCATTTTTATTTTTCTGAATTTCTAGTTCTTCAGATATTGACGTAATTTGAGAAGATAAGTTAGAATTCGATTGTTGAGAAATTTCAAGTTCTTCTTCCAATATTATCTTCTCATCTTTCAACATATCTACTTCTAAAACTGTTCTATCTAACTTTCTTTGCAACTCCTTATTTTTCTTTTTAAGTTGTTTTGTTAAATTTACTAATTCAGAATTTATTTCAATTAAATCTTCAAAAGTAAAATCACTTACATCGTCTGACGAAGCCATGAAGCATACATTTGCTTGTTCATTATCACTTTCACTCTCTAATGAGGATGATGAGTCAGTGTCGTCCCAAGTGACTGAGAAAGCTTTTCGTTTGGTTTTGTCCTTCTTGAAGTTATTCTTTTTACGATCTGGACAATCCTTCTTCATGTGTCCTTTCTTATGACATTCATAACATTCCATTGTTGAAGATGATGGTTTGCTGCTATTGGAATTGTTGTTGGAATTATTTTTGTTTCCCTTGAATTTGTTTCTGTTGAATTTCAAAAACTTTTTGAAATTTTTAGCGATCATTGCCATATCTTCATTATCTGAGTCGGAATCATCTTTTTGTGCTTGGAATGCTACATTTTTCTTTTCTTGTGCTCCATTTTTTTTTGCCTGCAAATTTACTTCGTAGGACATTAAATTACCTATCAATTCTTCTGGTTTTAATGTTGACAAATCAGTTGCTTCTTCAATAGCTAGGACTTTTCGTTCCCATTCGTCCGTTAAAGAATTTAAGATTTTAGTAACAACATCAAAATCAGTAAACTTTTGTTCTAATGATAATAAAGCATGATAAATATCCTGAAATCTAGAGTACATGTCGTTTATAGATTCATTTGGCCTCATTTTAAAATTTTCAAATTGATGTTTTAACATAGAAATTTTGCTTAATTTAACTTTGTTCGTTCCTTCATGCGAAACTTTAAGAGTTCTCCAAATTTCATAACCGGAAGTGCACATGCTAACTCTATTGAATTCATTTCTATCTAATGCACAAAATAAAATATTCATAGCTTTTGCATTTGATGTAGCATCTAGTTTTTGTGTGTTACTCCAAGTTGAGTATTCTCTAGTAGGAATTGTGTACTCACTTTGTATAATATTCCAGATATCAAATCCACTTGATTGCATATAGATTTTCATTCTAATTGACCAATAATTGTAATTTATACCATTGAAAAGTGGAGGTCGTGAAGTTGATTGACCTTCTGTGAAACTAGAATTAGTGTTAGTGTTAACATCGTTAATTTGTGTGGTTGCCATATTACTAAAAAATAAATATCAAATAACTTTGTGATGGTTATAGGATAACCTTGCTCTGATACCAAATGAAAGTGTACGTGTAGTACTAAGGATCGTGTAATATGGTATATAAATGCCGAAACTGGTAATAACAGTAAAATAAAAATTAAAGTAAGCACACCAGGAATTTTTATACTGGTTCGAACTTCCCGTTCTACGTCCAGTCCCAGAATATCCTCTGGATTTAAACTAAACCCCTCACTTAACCCGGAGGAATAGGTATACGACACCTGAGCAGCCGAACAGGAATTTTTCCGCCTCAACAACCGAAGAGGACTTCAGCCTAATACAAATTGTTTGTTGACGAATGTGTTCTAAATAACACTGATTGTCTTTTTATAGTACAACTTTCCTATAATCAAATCCTCAAGAGTATATATGTGTGTGAAGATTTAGAAGGAAGATAATCACGTAGAATCGAAGTATATAAATTAAAACAAGGATTCTAGTGATATTAATTAAGAATGAAAGCTTTTATTTGCAGAAATGAATAGAGAATAGATTTCAGAAATATAACCAAGAATCGGTGATTGTAGAAGTGAATTGAATATGTTTATATAGTTGTAGAAGAGTTATAATCTTTCATGAAGAGTTTCAGTCAACAGTTGTGTCCATATCTCTTGAAACAGAGGACATTCCTCTTCATGAAATGATCGCATCTCTTCAGTAAACTAGCCGTTATTCTCTGGTCGGTCGACTGAAAATTCTGGCCGGTCAGCTGAATTTAAAAATCGTTCAAAACAGAGTGTAGCTGTGCACATGGCACAGGCTCGTTCGACCGAGGATCCTGGTCGGTCGGCCGACCTGGTGTTATTTGCACAGTGTACACATTTTAATATAAATTGTTTTGTGTGTGTGTGTGACTACTTGAGGAATGATTTTAACAATATTCTAAGACTCAAAATAAAATATTCATACTAAAATTTATAGTCTTGTCTCCTTTGTAGTGTGCAATATATGGTTATTCTCCTTTTTGTCGCTTTCGTATAGTATTCTCGTCGTATGATCTCTGAAGCTTGTGTCATGAATCAAAACTCATGAATCAACACTCCCTTGTGAGAAATGACACATGGACGTTAGTCTTGCCAAATCATAGGATGAATGTCATCGGTTGGAAATGGGTTTCAAGTTAAAATGGAAATTCGACGGGTCTAATGAATGACACAAAGCTGAATTGAAGGTGTTGATTATGGTGAGACATTTAGCTCGATCATGAAGCCCTACTCCTTTCGTATTATTCTCTCCATAGCTCTTAAGAAAACTGGTTTGTATGAAAAATAGGAGTCCAGAATTCCTTCTTACATAACACTTTGAATGAAGAAGTGTACATAAAGCAACCCCTAGGCTTCACTGATTCAAATCATCCATCATTTATGTGCATACTTCACACGTCATTACACGAGTTAAATAAATCTCCCTTTCAATAATGTCTTCATCTTAGTTCATATTTATTAAGATTGGGTTTTTGCTTATCTAAAGTAGACTTCTTTCTTTTATCAGAAAAGACGCCAATGGTATTATTAAGTCAAAATTTGGTTCCAATCTATATGCTTTGGTCAAATAGAACCAATAGAGTATGGCAAGTAACTTAGTCAAGTATGCATACCTCAAGTCCATATAAAGTCAATTATGCATATAAGGATTTGATCAAGTTCATGAATGCATAGTCACAATTTTAGTTTGACTTAGTGGCCATTAACGTCTCAATTTCAAACATTTTATTATGTATAAGAGATTATGAAAACAAGGAAGAAGTACAATATGAAATTCATCCCTTTTTAGTGGGGGGTACATGCCTATTTATAAACAAATTGGACTCTTATATTTTTGACATGTGGCACTTGTAAGAGATGTACGGGTGTAATTTGCTGACATGACATGTCGTCGATTTGAGATATGGCACAACTCATTCTCAATTTCTTTATAATGACATGGCATAGTCGGACCAACTACGAATTGCCATGTGGCCAATCAGAGCATCATTTTTTGGTTATTTTGTCAATAAGTGATAGTTGTATGGTTCTCAACATGCGATAGCCATGCAACCTGCAACATTCGATAGCCTTTTGGTTTTCAATATGTGATAGCTATACACCGTCAATAATAGTTGATGACTTTATTACTTCAAGTCATGATAGATTTAGCTTTATCAACTTGTTATAGCTTAGCAACTCAACTTGCGGTAACTTATTAACTCATTTTGCAATAGCCTTGTCTTTATCAATCTACGATAGCTTTATAGTTTAACCCATGACGGCTTTGACCTTCAGCAATTTACGATAGCATTTGATTTTCTCAAATTGCAACGGCTAGATTTATGTTGTCAACATGTCATAGCATTCAATTTGCGAGGGCTTTATATTATACGATAATATAGCCTTCAATGCGCGATAGTTCTTAAATTGCGACATCATTCATCATGAGGCAGCCTTTAACATATAAAGGCCTTTAACTTGTGACAGCTTCTCTTTTGCCTTAACATCTAATAGCTTTGTCTATGCCTCAACTTGTGCTAACTTCCATATGTCAACTTGCGACAGCTTCTATATATCAACTTATTATAGATTCTATATATCAACTTGTGATAGCGTTCTTTATTTTCCATTTGTGTTATAGTATCACCCAGCGATAGCCTTGTCCATATCAACTTTTTGATAGCTTGACGGTTTCAACTTGTGATGGCCTTGACCATATCAACTTGCAATGGACCGGTTGCTTCAACTTGCGATTACACATTGTCATCAACTTGCGATAGCCTTTCATCAACCTATGATATCTTTGAATTTCATGTATAACATTTACCCACCCTTCTTTTAACAGAAGCATTTTATACTTTAGTATAAATGCCTTATCCTTTTTGTTCTTTTTTTATTAACTCTTTGTATCCCAACAAATTTCTTATCCTAACCATGAATATTTCTCCCCTTCATGATTCAATGGTTATATCGTTCTTTCTTTATTCCATATAAATAGCTCCTCTTCCTTATCTCTCACTTCTACCAACTCTATCTAAATCGCCTATTTTAGAAAGTTAAATCTCCGTTAAACAATATCAATTCTTGGATAGAAATTTCTCTAGGTAATCGCTTCATTTGTTATTATTACTATTGTTGTTATATCATTGATTTTGGATTTTGATTTTATTATTTTTCTCTCTAATTTTTGTCATTTTGGAACTATTGATTTCAAGCCTTCATATGGATTGCGTTAGATTTCTCCATAATTCTCACTTTTATTTTATTACTTTTGTTTAAATTGCTTATTTTATTAGTGTGGTTTAGTTTTGTTACTAGATGCCTGCTCAGTTTCAGTTTTTCACAACCACCGATTGTTTGCTCTACCATTTGCCATTTTAGCATATGATATTAAGCTGCGGTAGCTTGTTTATTCAACGTACGATAATTCATTTATTTGTTCAACTTGCAATGATATGCTTATTCACTAAATTATACGATAATGTTTTACTTACTCAACATGCAATACCTCATTTGTCTTTCTTTCTGAACATGCGATAACTAAACATGAAACAATTTATTCATCTATCTTACTCAACGCATGAAAACTAGGTAATTTATATACTTACCTTGATCAACGTATGTCAAATCAACATGCGACAACTCATTTATCCAGCTTATTTAACATGTGACAACTCAACATGCGATAACTCTGTAATTTATTCATCTATCTCAATCAAAATGCGATAACTCAACATGAAACAACTCCTTTATTCATTTTATTCAACATGTAATAGCTTATCTATTTGTTCAATATGTAATAGTTTTATTTACTACTCTTATTGTTTTATTACTTGAGGACTCATTAGCTTATCCATGTCGATTTATTGTATGATGTCAATAGGCAAAGGATATTATTAGTGTCAACACATTAGTTCATAATGAATTGTTGATAAAACATAATTTTTTAGCCTATTTGCGAATTGATATGCAAACTTTAGTTGAACTACTATCAACTTCCTAAGAGTACTCATATTCTTCTTGAAAAAGTTGTGAATAAAATAGGAGTAAGCTATATCTAAGTTTTAGTCTCTTATTAGTTAAAGTTTTATTAGTTAATATGCTAAAAAACTAGGTACCAAGGCTAGAAACGAAAAAGAGTCTTCTAAAGCATCTCCCAATACTCATAAACTTAAAAGGCCATCTAAAGAGAAGCTCTACACTAACTGCCAATCCTCACTACAACAATCTGACCCTTTGATAGCGTTTAAAAAGTGCCATAAAAGGCTATTATAATGTTTTTAAAAACTCGTAAAACAACATCTTATAATATGTCCTAGTATATACCTTATCACTAGTAGAAATGCTACAAAAAGTTACCTATAATAGTGTTTGTATGCAGTCATCTTTCACTATTTCTACCTCTTACTTAACTTCTATGGCGTTTCTATGGTTGCTATAGAACTTTTTCATAATGTTTTTAAAAAGCTATAGTATGTGAAAGTTGTGCATTTTGAAAATGCTATAAATTTTATTTGTAACATTTTAAAATGGTATAATGAGTAATAGTTGTGCCTTGTTTATTTTTATAGCTTTTATTATGATATAGATTATTTTTCATAGCATATTTGTATATTATATGCATTCATTCTTTCATTTACAGTTCTACTAAGCTTATTTCAACATATATATTATAACAGTTCAAAATACCATAACTAACACATTATAGTGTACATAACCAAACAAATTTATTAGCCAAACCACAATATATACCCATAATATTTAAAAAATGAAGTATCAAGCATACAAACTTGTGACAAAAGGTAATATTGGATACAAGCACACAAAACAATGCATACAACTGTGTTATTCAAAAGTGAAGATGTATAAACACCACTATAAAATAATACAGTATAACGTAAGCATGATCGATTTTTGAAGAAGACAGAGGGGGGAACATACTTCTGTCCACCTTCTAACATGTAATCTAACCTCAAAAGCATCATACATCACCTATGTAAGAGAAAGTTATCATCAGATTCCTACATGACTTATACAACCGTAGTCAATATGGTCTAAAACTTGATTTGTTATGCTCTCAAGATACTAGTTGATGGAACATGATTATTTATCAATATGACACAAATTTACAATGAATTTTTTTTATGCAAGGTTTTTCTGCAAATTAAACTTTTTTGATAAAAATAAGTTCAAGAACTTTGTTTTGGCTCATGTATGTTATTCAAATATTATCTTTGTTTTAACAGTAAACATACCATTTTCTTGTAGTGACTATTATTATTTACACTATTACAAAAACAATTAATGTTTACAAAACTTAGTTTATTTTTACAAAACTTGGTTAATTTTTAGAAAGCTAGTTAATTTAGCTAGATATTTATGAAACGTAATAAATTCTATAGAAACTTAGCTAATTTAGTTAAATTTTTATTAGACATGGTTAATTTTTATAACTTATTTACTTGTTATAAAACTCGGTTAGTATTTGTAATATTGAGATAAATTTTACAGACTTAGGTAATTTAGTCAAGTATTTTACAAAACTTAGTTATTTTTATTAACATATTTATAAAACTTACTTAACTTTTGTAAAAATTTAACCTTTAAAAAATAATCAACTTTTATTAACTTAGTTATTTTTACAAACCTAATTATATATTTTTTAAACTCCGTTAGTTTTTATTAACTTTTAACTTTTATAAAATTAGTGAAATTTTGTTAACTTAGTTATTTTTACATACGTAGTTGTTTTTATAAACTTATTTATTTTTTGTAGAACTTTTTTAAATTTTATAAAAGTTAATTAATTTTCTAAATTATGTTAATTTTTATAAATTTGGTAATTTTTTATAAAACTTGGTTCATTTAGTTAAATTTTACAAAACTAAGTTAATTTTTATAAATGTATTTGATTTCTATAAAATTTTGTTAATATTTCTGGAAAATTATTTAATTTTTATAAAACTTAGTTAACTTGGTTAAACTTTTATATAACTTGGTTAATTTTTATAATCTAATTTCAATTTTTTACAACCTAATTAATTTTCATAAAACTTGATTAACTTAATTAATTTTTATAAACTTAGTTAACTTGGTTAAATTTTATAAAAATTAGTTAGTTTTTATAAACTTTTAATCAACTTAGTTAAATTTGTATAAAACTTAATTATCTTTTATAAACTTAGTTATTTCTTTATAAAACTTAGTTAAAGATTTGCAAAACTTAGTTTTTATAAATGTGTTTAATTTTAATGAACTTGCTTAACCTAGTTATTTTCTTTTAAAAGTTAATTAATTTTTGTAAAATTAATTGTATAAAAAATAAAATTAATTAAATTTATAGAAAACTTAGTTAATTTTTATAAGCTTGTTAGATTTTATAAAATTCCGACAACACCTCCTATGCATGGTTAATGCTTTCCTGCATATCCCAATTCAATATATATTTACATACAAGATCGAATTCATATCAAAACAAGATAGAATGTTTTCTTATACGAAATTTGTTACTGATGAAGTAGCATAGGTTTTCAAACTTACACCGTGCATTAGCTAATAAGCAATCTGTGTTATCATGGAGAACGTTAGTGAGTTTTCATCTAGACTGACCGATGTGCCCTACTACGAATAAGTGATAACCAGGTGTTTTATAAGTATGATGCAACTTGAAATATGTTAAGTCGTTAGCCTTTGCTGATTGATGTACTGTGATAACTTGCACTTACAAACCAGGAATATGAAAGTTTATTCAATAAGGTTAAGCTATTGACATCATATATCCTGACCTAACAAATAATTTTCAGTTTTTGGGAATCTTATTGACTCATTAATTAGATTCCACCTAATACCAAGAAAATTTGTCATAAATAAAGGAAAGGAAGTGAAAAATGTGAAGTATAAGCTAATA
Organism: Allium fistulosum; assembly: GCA_030737815.1. Lineage (NCBI taxonomy): Eukaryota > Viridiplantae > Streptophyta > Magnoliopsida > Asparagales > Amaryllidaceae > Allium > Allium fistulosum. The sequence goes on along the minus strand of CM060907.1, from coordinate 821,162,525 downwards.
AGTTGACATCTTACAAAGCTAATCTAAGTTTGATTCTTTAGGAATCCCATTCTCGAATCTTGTTGTTGTCTCTCTTAATAACACGCAAAATAAATAAAGAAAATTATAGACTGCATGCAATAAGACATGCATAAATGCCTTATTTTATATGATTCCAATTTTCTTTAAATAAAAAATGTAGAGTTCACGGACTTTATGAAGTTAATCATTCATAGCCTTAAAAGATCCAGAAAAGAAACTCATCTAATAATACAACATATTATAGTTATGTGAATTCCTTTATATCAAATGGTATGAAAAGAAGGGATGGTAAATTTTGTCTCTATGTACTTCTACAAGTAATCGAACATGAAACTATGTTAGAAAATATCAGTACAAGCACAATCAATGCAACTAGAGTTCAAAAGTGTAATTAATAGCAAAATATATAGAATTCTCCAAAAGTCTAAAAATAATGGTTCTAATTTAATAGCTCTAAATTGAACCATGTACATACATAAATATAATGGAATAAATCCAAAATTGTATTAAAATATCCACGACAATATAAAGCAGGTGACTCAACAGAAATAAGATCGCTTTGTATATATGAATAGGGTTACAAGGCTATATGTGTAAATTAATATTACAGGTGTATCATTGACTTTGTCAAATAGCCCTACATTATAAAAGGCATGTACTCGTTGTATTATGTATATTATCAAATAATCAAAACTTATAGTTGCTTCCTCTTCAAACTTTTATTACTCTATCTTCTTCATAAAATCATAAAATCCAACTTCGTATCAGAGCTTCTCAGCCTCATGGCAAAACAACATGCCAAAAAGTTCATCAGAGTTTGTTTCATCACTTTAACTAGCATTGGCTGTGTTTAGATTTTCTCATCACAATTGGATTCATCACTTGAGGAAGGCCAATATAAAGAGGAAAAATATTCATTCAAGGTATCTATTCATAGTAGTTTCTGTGCATATCTGAGTGTTGGTATATCAATATCTGTTCACATCAACTCATCTTCCTACTCTAAACAAGCATCTTGCCACAAGATCCATCAAAACATTATTTGAATCCTCGCTGCACTTGTTAAGAGTTCAAACCACATCAATAAACAAGTTCTTGCTTGTAAGAACTCTGAATTTCATCAATGGTAGATGTGATAATAACTTAGGTGGTAACTCATCAATAAAATCTCCATGTCAGAGAGCGGGTCATCAGTCAAGAACATATGTAGATAATTTAATCAAGACAATCTTAAGTCCATAAAGTCAATTAAATACTGTGCATTTAGATGAAAGAAATTATTTTTATGGAAATTTTAGGTTGAAACAACAATTAGTGGGTATGGTCTGGAAGAATATATTCTTGGCATATATACAACTCCACCCAAATTTGTTATTAATAGTAAAGGGAAGTTGATAAGTAATAAGGAGTACATTACAAAGCAGAGGCAAGATCATCTATGTAGTTGTTATCATCAATAAGCACTGACTTATTGCCATAAATCAATGGATGCAAATCATCAAATGAAATTTAGACCACAGTCGAATAGATTATCAATTCACAGTCAGCAGCAAAGATAATGCACTAAAAGAGGCAGATACAAAACTTAAGAAAAGATAATATGTCAATAAGAGAGTAATTGGCCAAGATCAAGAACTATTGTGATCTATTAGAGGCGGCAGGCCATAAAATTTCTAATATAGATGAGATATTAAACATTATGAATGGTTTAGTTAGTGACTATGAAGCAGTTGTGACCATCACAACATCTAAAGATGTTATACCTCAATTTAATATTTTCACTATGTCCTCCTTGCTTATGAAGGTAAAATAGAACAAAAGAGAACATTTGATTCATAGCTCGTAGTCAACTATGCAGCTAAATCAAAAAATAAAGGTCAACAAAGAAATTATGGCAACAAGAATGACATAGGAACAAAAAATGTTCAAACTTATTCAAGAAATCAATCAGGAAGATTCAGAAGAACAAGAGGTGGTTGGAATAGCAGTAACAAGCAAAAGTGTCAAATATGTTAAAAACTGGGACATACAACAAGCAGCTGCAATTTTAGATATGATTCAAACTATAATGCAGCTCTGAATCCATACAATCAGAGAGGATATGGTATGAATGCAAGCATTGCAAGCATACAACATGAGTTGAGAAACATACCAAAAGAGCAAAAAGCACATAACCTGAACATTTGTGAGATAGCAAGGGCAGAGAATATTCAGAATGGGTGCTGGTATCCAGATTTAGGTGCAACACACCATGTGGCCAACACCATCCAAAATCTAAACCTTGGCAACAAAGAATACCAAGGTTATCAAACTATTTGCATGGGAAATAGCACTAGTATTAATATTGCACACACTGATTGTGCATATATTATAGGTCAAAAAGTTTTACTTTTAAATAACTTTATGAGAATTCCTAAAATAAGAAAGAATCTCATTCTATAATAATTTGCACAAGATAATGGTGTGTTTTTTGAATTCTATCCAAAATATTATTTAGTTAAGGATATTGAGACTAAACAAATTTTACTGCAGGGATAAATACACAAGGGTTTGTAAATATTTAACCTATCAAAAGTCAATCACTTCAATAACTCTGGGCTCGAATGCCAAAATGTGATGACCACCCTACACCTCCGGCATCCAGAAAGCATAAGAGAGTGTGCTGCTTCAGTGCCTGACCGATGCAGGATGATTACCAAGGGTGAATAGAAATAAAACTAAATACATAACCTGTATAACATCTCGTAGCGCACAAATAGATTACAATATAACAACTCAGATGTAAAATAGGCGAGACAGTGGTATAATCAAGTGAACCATAAATAAGGACATCAGAGCACAACTTGTTCACAGACTATACAAGAACTAATATAAAGAGTTTATACATCTCACATCTTCTAAATAAACTCTAATACTGTCTCTAATAAAAGAATAGTTGTACAATACTACACAATGGAATCCAGCATCAACGAAATAAAGGATATATCAATCAAGTACGCATGATATAGCCTGCATCACTTTCCATTTCCTTTTCTGCTCTTACCTGTAACTTCATACCTATACAGACACAAGGAATAATAAGGAAGAGGTTTCACCTTTTTCTAGACGGTGCCAATTTCTATACACCCCAACCCAAACGAAGGGATCTTGTGGCTATTGCATAGAAAAACACTACCTATGTACCCCTTTTAGGGGATCAAGTCCATGTAGTTCTGATTTCTACTCTTCTCCTGCATCCAAATAGTCGTTGGCACATAACAAACATAGCATCCATGCGACCATTTGCAATCATCATAGCCAATGTAACCGATGCAACTAATGCAGCCATTGCAATCATCACAACCAATACATTCAATGTAACTAGTGCAAACATTACAACCATTACAACCAATGCAACCAATGTAGCAGGAAAAACTACTCCTATGCAACCACCAAATCATTAAAGTTACTAACCCACCATATTAGTAACATAGCATTCACAACAACCAACAACACACTATGTGTAATAGTAAATAGGGCATTGGGTATGAACAACTATACCTGACATGTCCATGCATCCAAAGAGTTAGTGCATAAACACAATATATGCTAGACTACTATCACAAGACGATGATATGGGATACAAGGTTACGGCACATCACATCAAGCACACGACATCTTCCATACAATGTAACATCCCCTATATAGAGGCCCAAAGCTAAGTGCTATAGATGTTGTAGTCATCTATAGTATTAACTTGCAACGACTAAATATGGCTATGTTAATGGTATCTATAATATCAGAAGCACTTGAATATGAAACAAATCACAGATTTCAAAATAGAATTTTCCATTACATTTCAAAACACATGTTCCATATTCATAATACATAATCCCAAAACGTTTCCCAGGCAAAGATAAAATATACTTATTACAAAATACGCCAAGAGCGACGTATGAAGATGTCTCCTTAGATAATCAGAGTCATATAGTCATAATTGACTTAATACATACACAGCAGAAATAAACACAAAACAAAGAACCGAAACTCCTAAATAGCTATCCATTTGCCTCCTACTTGCCTCCGGTAGCTTTATTCGTCATCCTACTAAAAACCCGAAAGACCCTCAACCCTATGCATACTCAAATCAATTTTGAGCACCCGAGAGTTTAAGGGGAATACATAAACTTCGAGTCAGACATAAAACTTGGTGTGAATAATACTATACATCCCGGTTATTAATGTTAAGTGAGACCACGCCGCTTAGCGGAACGGGTTTCCCCTCACTAACATTCTTTTAAAACATATTTTTTGCAAATCATTTCCTGCAACCAAAACTAGTTAAATACTGTAAAGCATCATTATGTAAACATACATATCAGGTAATAAAAGAACTATATGTTCAAACACTTTAGTTTTGTTTGGCTGACTATTAACCTTTAGCTGACTCGGGCCTACCAGAAAATTTAAACCAAATAATCTAACATCTGTTAGAGACTACTCTTCTGGACGGTTTGTCCTTAACTATCTTTTAGTACTTCTCTTCTGGATGGTAAATCCCCAACTTAACATCTCTTAGGGTGACCTGATCCTAATGGTTTTGCAGGCTCACCAATAACCTATCTTTATAGAAATATATATTCCCTTCTGTGTGTAATCATAATTTTAGTCTTACCTGTGACAAAGCCCTACACGTTGGAATTTTGGACTAAATTAGCTAGGGCCAATAGCAGATGTATAGGGCACGAACCTATACCAGTCCCATCTGGTATTCTAATATCTGAGTAATTTTTACTTAGGGATACCTTCCCAAAATTTTCCTTGAAAACCTTTTTCATCTGAAATTGATTTAAAACCTTTTAAACCAAACTTAAACAAGGAAAACATTTATACTCTTTGCTTTACTCAAAATCACCTTGCCATGCTATATATGCTTTACTCAAATCTTTGCTGATGAAAACCTTTAAATATTTGAAAGTACCCCTTTCGATCCTATTGAAAGTACCACTTTCGAAACCATGTAAAACCCATTTCTCTTATGTAGGCCGAAAGGCCAAATCCTTTTTTTGAAACCATTCACATAAACCTTTCGAAACCATTGAAATTCCATTTTCCTTCAAAGCTAAAAACCTTAAACATCCCTCTTTAAAATCAATAAACATTGCCTTTCGAAACTGTAACAACTCGAATTCCAGCGGTCCGGATTTTTTGCAAGAATGCTAAAAACCAAGCCCACTGAAGCCCGAGTTGGGTATTTGGTATGCTGCAAATAGGCAAAGATAAATATATTAGAGCTCAATTAATTATCTCACAGCGGAATTGACTAAAATATAATAGTAAGTAAATACTCACCCAAATATAAACACTTTCTAAGCAAGTGTCATAAAAGTCTCTACCATCTACCTAACCTATAGGATGTTATGAGGAGGGGGTCCGAACAAAAGTTCAGGTGAATGAATAAATTATATACTTCTACAGTTAATTCTACATATACCGTTTTATTTCCATTTACTCTTATATTAGATTCATTAGGTTACAATACTCTCGCCTCTGTTCGTGAACCATGCCCATCTACTCCATAGTAGATAAAACCTAATAATTAATATATACATATATGTAGCTATATGCCCAGTGACCATATTGGTCCTAGGTACCACCCATGGTACCTTCCGTATCCTCCTCGAAAAGGACTCCCTTGTCTAGCTTCAAGAGCGTTCTGCAACTACATCTGTAAAGGACCACTTCGTAAGGCCTACAATACAGATACTCCACTACTTACTATGAAAACATAAATTGCATCCGCACTAGTCTATACCAGTGCTCGGACATCCATAATGTACCACCCAGTGCGTACATTGAGGACTACGTAATCGTTCTATCCACTATCTGAATCCCGCCAACAAGGTCTACCTTGTATGGAACTCAGTCGGGGATTTTCTATATCTGTAAAGGATCGCTTCGTTAGGCCTACAATACAGATATTCTAATTGGTCTGTCCCTTTCTCATCATGGCTATGGTCCCACGCAGCCACCCCTTAACTAATCGAAAGACTTCTAAAGAATTAAGTGGTTGTGCCCTACTGTAAACAATCTAACATCCAACTGGCGGTGCCCCTCCATCCAATGTCTCGATACTGAAAGAATCATTGGCCTGTTGGTTTAACTCTAGTGTTTCCCGAAAATGCTTTTGGTCTTGATACTGGCCGATATCCGCATGCGACTATCCTTAACCTTACTTACAAGTATTGGACATATGAATACCCTATTACGAACATCAAGCCCTTCTGACGCCTATAAAGGATCCGCTTCATTAGGCACTTCAATGCAAATGCAGTCAAGGCATACTCTTTTGATGGAACACCTACAGACCTGCCTCTGGGGATGTAGCTTAGTTAGGCCTACCCAGAGGGCCATCCTAGAGTATCCTCACGTCCCCTTGAAATCTCGTACTTCCTTCTAGCCAAAATCACTAAGTTGGACAAGCTTCTCCATTTCTGAAATCCGTTAAACACATTTCGATTCTTTTATTAGACCCTAAGTCTAATCTTTTAATTTTCCTTTAGTTTGCTTTCTTCTTCTATTGGCTACCTATTTTAATTTAATTAGCATATTCTTGCCTCTGTCTCACTTCTAACTATTGTGAGATAACCATATGTCTAATAGGGAATGCTGTTAGTATGAGCCACATCTACTATCTTGCTTATTTAACTTAATATATAAATTCTTAAGTTCCTTAAAATAAGCCTCTTTTATTATTTCTATTTTATTTGCTTATCAACTTAATATAAGTTGTTTAAATAAGCTTCTATCATTATTCTCTACTATCGTTTCTTACCAATTTATTATAAGTCTCACGATAAGCTTTTCCGTCTTATTTCATAATTATAACCTATGTTATAATTCTACTTGGAATTGTTACTTTTTCTTCTTTTATATTGCGCTATACAATTACAAGCGTTTCATGTCTGTACTAGTCTGCCTTCTTTTATTATGATGTAGAATTTTCTTTAGTTTTCTAATATTACATAATTCACTCATCATAATAGTTTCCTAGTTAAATAGCCTGCGCAGTAAAATACAGACTTAGGCTACTTAAATTTTCTTTTATAGCCTCAAATTCCTAAATTAATAAATCTCTTGTTTCAAATCATACTTTACTTTATTGTCTGCTATTTTAGGAAGTAATTCTATTTTATTTGTTTGGTTATGAAGACTATATAATCCATTTCCATATCTTAATATTGAATAATACTATAAACAATAATCCCTAACTACAAGATATCTCTTTTACTATTTTGGAGTAGTATAAAATACAGTGGTTTCTCTATTTTACACTAATTCTGTATTTTACACTAATTCTGTATTTTACACTAATTTCCCCCTTTTTATTTCTTTTATTCTAGCAGTTACGTTTATCGTTATCTTTTAGATATTAAGTTATGGAAATGTATCCTATTTCTAAACCAACCAATTAATCTAATAATCACTCCCAAATTAAATTTTCCCATTTTATTGCAATTTATTATAGTAATTATATTCCTCAACTTTTATTATTTTACATCTAATTTCCTTCATTTCAGTTTTCTTAATTATATAATCCATATTCGCGTTTAATCTATTCTAATCCATACTCGAAGAAAGAAAGAAGAGGGGATAGAAGAAAACCGACGCTTGCATAAAAATCCAAAACATAGAAAAAGATGTAAATATGACATAGAAAATAGTGTATAAATACTGATACTGTAATTAAACTGCTAGTTTTCTTATAGTTCAGCATAATTTAATTAATCTGATTAATTACTGAATAAAATTTTCTAAACGGGAATCTAACGATAATATATCTTAAACTTAAAAGATATATAAATAAATCCACTCACCTGTCGTCCTTAGCTTCGCTTGTGCTCCGCCTGGCTCCACAGTCCTTCTGGATCCCCTTCTTCTAAGGCGCATAATATTTTAATTTAGAAGATCTTCTCCCTAGAAATTATTTTCTTTTTAGGGTTCAGCCTTAGGCAATGAACCCATGGGAGAAAATCTAATTGTGAGAAGATAGCTTGGCCTAGGGTCCTATTTATATTAGAGCTTGGGGATCTCAGACCGTTTGATTCTTGCATTGAACCTGGAGTCACCACGTCATAGGGTCATTCGGAGCCAAAGGATTGAAGAACATATGGCTCAGATCGTGCGAAAACGATAAAACACGTCATAGTATATACCTGAACGAATTTTCATGCAGGTTGCACGTGGGTCGACCGGGCGGTCGACCGTCCTTAGCCAGCGGTCGACCGTTGCGCCCATTGGGTCTGCCTGAAGGTCGGCCTATATCCGTTTTATTATATTTTTTCGGTTCGATTACTTGTTTTGTTTCGTTCTTAACTTCTTCAGATTGGTTTGGTTTTAGACAAGTTATATATGGAAACTGATCAGAAAATCACCCTGGACGCAATGGTACAAGTTCCGGAGACATATTCCGATAATTCCAAAATTATTTATTTTCTTTACTTATCGTTATACGTTACATTTTAACTATATAGAAAAATGCGGGGTGTTACAGAAACCATAGGAAAAACCTTTCCTTTAAACCATTCAAAACCATTGGAAAACCTTTTCTTTAGACCTTTCGAAACCATTGGGGAACCTCCCCTTCGAAACCTTCTTTAAAACCCTTCGAAGGTATTAAAACCCTTAAAACCTTCGAAAGCGTTTGAGTTCAATTTAAAACATGTGGAAAATACCTTTCGAAATCATTCGACATTATCGGGTCGAAACCTTTGGGTTACTCTTTTAAATTTAACTAAGGGTCACAAGCAACAGAGTCGAAAGCTTACTCTTTTGAAAGCTATAATTAAGTAGAGAAGTGATGGTGTTGAAACCACCCCTTCCGAAAGCATTGGAGAAGCGGCAGGGTTTTTATAAAACAAAAAAAACCCCTTCGAAAGCTCTATTTCGAAGGGTGTAAGGCGATAGTAAAGGCTTCGACATAGTTGGAAGCTAATATTTAAGAACAAAGGTACAACTATTTCGAAACCAACCTTTAAAACCGTTGACTTAGTCGAAAGCAGACTTAGTCGAAAGCTATTTCATAGAACAAAGGCACAAGCTTAAAACCTTTCTTTAGATCAATTGATCTAGTCCGAAGCCAACTAAGTCGAAAGCTAATTGGTCGAAAGCAAGCAGGCACTTTTCTTATTTAAAACAAAAAGGTGCTTCGACCCTTTCGAAACCCCTTTGTTTCAATTCTTACCTTCTTCCTTTGTCCAATTCACTGTGTACCAAGATGTTAATACTATGTGCATTGGTTTGTGGAAGGAGGCGGAGGGTCTTAGTCGAAAGCTACCTAGACGAAACCAAAAGAGGCAAAACAAACTTTTAGCATGAACTTCTGATTTAAACCCTTTTTAAGTAAACTTTTTAACTAACCTGCTTTGTTTGTCAAACTCTTATTGGTTGCTAATTTTTCTTTTCTAAAAGTGCTACCATAATTTCAGAATTAAACTATAATTTTATTTTGCAAAATACACCTTCTCCTTAATTAAATATATAAAACATTTAAGTCCCATGCCTTAAATAATTTTATATATCCATCAAAACACTTAGGAAAATTCTATAAAAATTCCAGAAAATTCTTTTCAATATGTTTTCTAACAAATATAAATTTCAGACCCAAAAAATTATTTATTATGCCGTAAATAATTTATAACCCAATGAATCATTTTCTTCACTAAAAAATTAATATAAAATCCACATTAACTCAGAAAATTTTGAAAATTGTAACCTATTTCTAAAATTTCATTTCTAATCTACATTTAAATTTTCAAGGCATTTGGATGTCAATTAATAGAGTTTTCATATCAAACATATCACAAAAACTAATATGAACATGTATAAATCATCAACAAGCATATATAATCTTTCAATCATCCAAAACATGGCATTATCATGCAAAATCATTTCGAGTTATCCTTAAATTCGAAAACTATAAGAAAAATGGGATGTAGTAATCACTCTCCTTAGCTTTGTGATTAAAGATGTGAGATTTATTGTTGAATGAGTTGATTTACTTCTTCCTCTTGAAAATCCTGGCTTTATCTTCTCTTGAGATTGAAAATGGTGGCCGGCCTTAGAGTATTTTTACTTGAGAAAAATGAAATAAACGTGTGTTTGGTTTCCTAAGGGTTTAGGGTATAAGTTTATCCTATTTCCCATTTTGCCCTCCCTTATTTCCTAACACTTATTTCCATCTTATTTCTTTAGTTCATTTTACATGTAGGCACGGCTACCCTTGGATAAATCAAATCTCAATTTATTAATCATCTTACATTATTTTATTTTATTTAGCTAATTAAATATTCTAAATAATGTTACTGAAAATATGGGGTGTTACAATCTCCCATCCTTAAAGAATTTCGTCCTCGAAATTATGATAAGGTACACAATAAAACAATCAAAGGTAAAACATACCATCAAATAAATCAGGATAAGTGTCTCTAATCCTGCACTCCGTTTCCCAAGTATAGTTACTAGCATCGTCACTCCATTGGACATTCACTAATCTAACTGTCTTGTTTCTCAACTTCTTCTCATCTCTCGCGACTATCTAGATAGGCTTCCTCACTATAGTCATGTCTGGTTCCACTACTAAATCCTCTAACTCAGTCGGTGCTATAGTAGTGTCTGGATCCCTAACACATTTTCTCAGATGAGATACATGAAAAACATCGTGGACTCCTGTCAAACTACTCAACAACTCTACTCTATACGCAAGTTTCCTGATCCTTTCCAAAATATGAAATGGTTCTACAAACCTCGGTGCTAACTTTCCCATTTTCCCGAATCTGATAATACCTTTCATCGGCGATACTTTGAAGAAAACATGATCTCCAACAGAGAACTCTAAATCTTTTTGTCTTCTATCTGCATAGCTTTTCTATCTAGACCGAGCTTCCTTCATTCTCGTCCTTATCAGCTCAATCTTTTATGCTGCTTCTTTTACCAAATCAGGACCAAGTACTAATCTATCTCTGGTCTCTAACCAACAAACTGGAGATTTACATGGTCTTCCATCTAAAGCCTCAAACGGTGCCATCCTAATGCTAGCCTGATAACTGTTGTTATATGCAAACTCGACTAGATGAAGATGATCTTCCCATGATCCTCTGAAATCCAATACGCAAGCTCGTAACAAGTCCTCCAAGATCTTGTGAACTCTTTCTGTCTACCCATCAGTCTGTGGATGGTAAGCGGCACTCATCTTGAGCTTGGTTCCTAAAACATCCTGCAGACTCCTCCAGAACTCACTAGTGAATAGGGAATCTCTATCGCTTACTATACTACTAGGAATTTCGTGCAGTCTAACCACATTCTTCATAAATAACTTAGCCAATACATGTGACGTCCTATTTGCCTTAACCGAAATGAAATGGGCACTCTTGGTCAGTCTGTCCACTATGACCCATATGCTTTCCTTCCCTCTATTAGATCTCGGCAACCCATCAATAAAATCAATAGAAATGGAATTCCACTTCCATGCTAGGATATCCAATTGCTGAAGTACACCACTCGGCTTCTGATGCTCAGCTTTCACTTGCTGACAGTTCAAACACTGTTTCATGCATAAGCCAACATCCCTCTTCATTCCTTCCCTGAAGAAACTTCTCTTCATATATTGATACACCTTCATTCCTCCTAGATGGATAGTGAACTTTGAACGATGGCATTCCTCTAAGACTTCTTCCTTATGTCTCCCACATTCAAAACACATAATCTGCCCTTCAACCGCCTGTTCTGGTCAAGACGGAAGTCCTTCAAGTCATCGCTCTTCGTTCCTTCCCTTAACTTTCTGATTCTTTCAGCCAAAACTGGATCCTCCTCCTGGTTAGAAGCTATCTTCTCAATCATTACAGGTCGAACCTATAAACAAGACAACACAACACCTTCTCGACTAGACCCAGCCTTGGATCTGCACTGCATTCTACAAGCTGACAATGCTTCCAAATCTTTTCATTCTGCTATCATAGCTAAACTACATTCTGATGCCTCCTACTAAGCGCATTTGCAATCTTGTTTCCTTTTCTGGATGTGTACTCTATTCCAAAATCATAAGCGGCTAGAAACTCCAACCATCTTTGCTGTTTCATATTCAGCTCCTTCTGAGAGAATAGGTATTTCAATGATTTATGATCCACATAGGAATCAAATCTCTCTCCCAAAAGATAATGCCTCCACACCTTCAAGGAAAATATAACTGCAGCTAATTCCAAGTCATGCGTTGGATATCTAAGTTCGTGGGGTCTGAGCTGTCTAGAAGCATAGACAATCACTTTACCCCTCTGCATTAGTACAGCCCCCGACTCTGTTCAACACGCATCAGTATAAACAACTAAATCTCGATTCTCCTCCAGAACCACCAAAACAGATGCATGGGTCAATAAGTGTTTCAAGCTCTGGAATGCTTCCTCACACTTATTGGTCCACACAAACCTCACATCCTTCCGCGTTAGCTTAGTCATCGGTGCAGCTATCCGCGAAAAATCCTTTATGAACCTCCGATAATATCCTGCCAATCCTAGGAAACTTCTTATCTCAATTACCGTTTCTGGTCTTCTCCAATTATTAATGGCTTCGATCTTTTCTAGATCAACTGACAATCCTTTCTCCAAAACCATGTGACCAAGAAACCTCACTTCTTTCTTTCAAAAATGGCACTTCGAAAACGTTGCTTTTAGCTGATGCTGCCTCAGCGTTTCAAGCACAATTCTAAGATGAACTTCATGCTCCTTCTCGTCCTTAGAGTATATCAGGATATCATTTATAAAAACCAACACGAGCCTATCCAAGTGCTCACGGAAAATCCGGTTCATCAAATCTATAAAGCATGCTGGCGCATTAGTGAGTCCGAACGACATAACTAACCATTCGTTTGACCCGTATCTTGTTCTGAACGCCGTTAAAGGTATACAATCTTCTGCCACTCTGAGCTGATGAAATCCTGTCGCCGGATCCAACTGGGATAATATCTTAGCCCCACTCAACTGATCAAACAAATCGTCAATCCTTGGAAGTGGATATCAATTCTTTTTCATCTTCTCATTAAGCTTACGATAATCGATACATAGCCTTAACGATCTGTCCGGCTTCTTAGCAAATACAGTGGCTGCTCCCCAAGGCGAACTACTTGGTCTAATAAAACTCTTACCTTCCAAATCTACCAACTAAGCTTTAAACTCCCTCATCTCTGTTGGCGTCATTCTGCTTGACGGCCAACTTACCTGCTCTACTCTAGGTATCAAATCTATCCCAAAAACGATGGCTCGTTTCGGAGGTAATCCAACTACCGACTCAAACACATCTGCAAATTCTCTAACTACGAAAACTCGATTCAACTCATCATCTAACTCCATAACACCCAGCAAGGCATTCACCTCACAGCTAGGGTTTTCTATGCTATAAACTATCTGATCACTACAATCTGAGTGTCTAAGTGATATTTTCCTATCTAGGCAAAATATCCTAGCATCGTAATTATTTTACCAATCCATTCTCAATATAATTCCGAAACCTACAAAGTCAAACACGTGCAAACTACAAACAAAGGTGTAACCTAGCAAGTCAAACTCTAAGTGGTCACACTTCATCCCAAGCGTCGCATACCCTCCTATCGGATTTGCAAGTCTTAAGGAAGTAACTAAATATGTGGGTTCTAGGTTAAGTTTATCTACCAAACATCGAGATAAAAAAGAATAAGATGCACCAGTGTCAAATAAAACGCTAATAGATGTATTATGGATTTGAAGCGTACCTCCTAACAAGTCTTTCCCTTCTCCTGCACTATCAGCTTTGAAGTAGTAGGCTCCAATGCAAACACTTGGTCTTTATCTCCTTTAGCTAGCTCTTTGCATTGGTTCATGTATTAGCCAATCTGGTCACAATTAAAATACCTGATATTCTTCTTCTCAATCACCTCCATTCCTTTTCCTTTTCCAGTACGACACTCATGAGCATAATGTCCTTTCTTGTCGCACTTATAGCAGACCACCTTAGACTTTCCTTTCTTTGTCACACCTCCTTTCTGAGCATTCTTTTTGTGGAAAACTTTCTCTTTTGGCCCTATCCAACCTGGACCTCCTACTCCTTCTTCTTTTCCAAACAAGCTAACATCTCCTCATGTCTCTACGCCATTTCCACAACTACATCACATGGGTCTCTGATGTGCGGTAAAGTAGCCCTAGCCAACCCCGACTTCAACTCTCTAATAAACTTTTCAGTTCTCTTCAACGCTGTGTCAACAGTGGCATAACCATACCGGGATAACTCTTGAATCTACTAGCATATTCAAGAACTATCATTTCTCCTTGTTCCAACTCAGCATACTTTCTGATTAAGACTGACTGCGCCATTGCTGACATGAACCTTTCTTGAAACCTCCTCCTAAACTCTTCCCATGTCATAGTCTCTTCATCCACACCAGCAATTACAGTATTCCACCAAAACAAAGCAACTCCTTGAAGCTATCTTGAAGCAAGTCTTATTTTCTTCTCGTCATTGAACCATAGGTCAGCAAAAATCCTCTCACAGTGTAGTAGCCAGTTTTCTACCTCGATAGCATCCTCTATTCCGATAAACGGCTTTCCTCCAAGCCAAATATAGTCTCTTCTCATGTTAGCATACTGATTGACCATTGGAGCTTCTTGAACTCCTCCTCCAGCAGCATTTCCTCTGACAACTCCAGCTGTGATTCTAGCTTGCATCATGTTTACGAAAAACCTATACATGGCTCCCATGTCCACTTGGGGAACCCCAGCACCAACATTCTCCGCCTGAGCCTGACCTTGACCTCTTCTAGCATTTGGTCGGGAATTTGCATTTGTGATGGTGTTTTCTCCTTCTAGATTAACTCTACCTCTTCTTCCATCCATATCTGTATTCAACCCTAGTAAGATACAGAAGAATAGCCTAACAAAGATAGGAGTCTAGAGATAAAGCATATACTTATATATAGCAAATACAAGCATGTTACTATAGCCTTATCCCATACCCCGATCTTATCTCTAATTCCTAAGGATTATGTTTTCAAAATCATTTTTAGTTAAATTATTTCTTAAACCTATACTCTGTCACCAATTTGTAACATCCTCTATCTAGAGGCCCAAAGTTAAGCGCTACAGATGTTGCAGCCATCTATAGTGTTAACTTCCAACGACTAAATACAGCTATGTTATTGGTATCTATAATGTCAGAAGCACTTGAATATGAAACAAATCATAGATTTCAAAATAGAATTTTAAATTACATTTCAAAACACATGTTCCATATTCATAATACATAATCCCAAAATGTTTCCCAAGCAAAGATAAAATATAATTATTATAAAATATGCCAAGAGCGACATATGAAGATGACCCCTTGGATAATCATAGTCATATAGTTATAATTGACTTAATACATACACAATGGAAATAAACAAAAAATAAAGAACTGCAACTCCTAAATAGTTATTCGTTAGCCTCTTGCTTACCTCCGGTAGCTTTATTCGTCATCCTATTAAAAACCTAAAAGAACCTCAACCCTCAGCCTACTCAAATCAATTTTGAGCACCCGAGAGTTTAAGGGGGAAACATGAACTTCGAGTCAGACATAAAACCTGGTGTGAATAATACTATACATCTCGTTATTAATGTTAAGTGAGACCATGCCGCTTAGTGGAACGGATTTCCCCTCACTAACATTCTTTTAAAACATATCGTTTGTAAATCATTTCCTACAACCAAAATTGGTTAAGTACTGTAAAGCATCATTATGTGAACATACATATAAGGTAATAAAAGAACTATCTGTTCAAACACTTTAGTTTTGTTTGGCTGACTATTAACCTTTGGCTGACTCGAGCCTACCAGACAATTTAAACCAAATAATCTAACATCTGTAAGATGCTCCTCTTCTGGACGGTCTGTCCTTAACTATCTGTTAAATACTTCTCTTTTGGACGGTATGTCCCTAACTTAACATCTCCAAGGGTCACCTGATCCTAATAGTTTTGCAGCTCACCAATAACCTATCTGTATACAAATATATATTCCCTTCTCCGTGTAATCATTATTTTAGTCTTACCCATGACAAATCCCTACATAATGGAATTTTGGACTAAATTAGCTAGGGCCGATAACTAATGTATAGGGCGCGACCCTATGCCAGTCCCATATAGTATTTTAATATATGAGTCATTTTTACTTAGGGATACCTTCCCAAAATTTTCCTTGAAAACCTTTTCATCTGAAATTGATTTAAAACCTTTTAAACCAAACTTAAACAAGTAAAACATTTATACTCTATGCTTTACTCAAAATCATCTTGCCATGCTATATATACTTTACTCAAATCTTTGTTGATGAAAACCTTTAAACATTTGAAAGTACCCCTTTCGATCCTATTGAAAGTATCCCATTCAAAAATTGCAAAACTCCTTTCTTTTATCTAGGCCGAAAGGAAAAATCCTTTTTTTTCAAAACCATTCACATAAACCTTTCGAAACCATTGAAATTCCTTTTTCCTTCGAAAACTAAAAACCTTAGACATCCCTCTTTAAAATCAATAAATATTGCCATTCGAAACCATAGGAAAAACCTTTCCTTTAAACCATTGGAAACCATTGGAAAACCTTTTCTTTAGACCTTTCGAAACCATTGGGGAACCTCCCCTTCGAAAACTTCTTTAAAAACCTTCAAAGGTATTAAAAACCTTAAACCCTTCGAAAGCATTTGGGTTCAATTTAAAACATGTGGAAAATACCTTTCGAAATCATTCAACATTATCGGGTCCAAACCTTTGGGTTATTCTTTTAAAAATTACTAAGGGTCACAAGCAACAAAGTCGATAACTTACACTTTCGAAAACTATAACTAAGTGGAGAAGTGATGGTGTCGAAACCACACCTTTCGAAAGCATTGGAGAAGCGGCAGGAATTTTTATATAAAAAAACAACCCCTTTCGAAAGCTCTGTTTCAAAAGGTAGAAAGCGGCAGTAAAGGCTTCGACATAGTTGTGCAACTATTTCGAAACCAAACATTAAAACCGTTGACTTAGTTGAAAGCTATTTCTTAGAAAAAGGAGCAACCTTAAAACCTTTCTTTAAATCAATTGACATAGTCGGAAGCCAACTAAGTCGAAAGCTACTCGGTCGAAAGCAAGCAGATGCTTTTCTTATTTAAAACAAAAAGGTGCTTCACCCTTTTGGAACCCCTTGGTTTCGATTCTTACCTTCCGCCTTTGTCCAATTCTCACCGTGTACCAAGACGTTAATACTATGTGTATTGGTTTGTGGAAGGAGGCGGAGGGTCTTAGTCGAAAGCTACCTAAGCGAAACCAAAAGAGGCGAAACATACTTTTAGCATGAATTTCTGATTTAAACCCGTTTTAAGTAAAAAAATTAACTAACCTTCCATGTTTGTCAAACTCTTTTTGGTTGCTAATTTTTCTTTTCTAAAAGTGCTGCCATAATTTCAGAATTAAACTATAATTTTATTTTACAAAATAACCCTTCTCCTTAATTAAATATATAAAACATTTAAGTCCCATGCCTTAAATAATTTTATATATCCATCAAAACACTTAGGAAAATTCTATGAAAATTCTAGAAAATCCTTTTCAATATGTTTTCTAACATATATAAATTTCTGACCAAATAATTATTTATTATGCCGTAAATAATTTATAACCCAATGAATCATTTTCTTCACTAGAAAACTAATATAAAATCCACATTAGTTCAGAAAATTATGAAATTTAAAACCCATTTCTAAAATATCATTTCTAATCTAAATTTAAATTTTCAAGGCATTTGGATGTCATTTAATAGAGTTTTCATATCAAACATATCATAAAAACTAGTATGAACATGTATAAATCATCAACAAGCATATATAATCTTTCAATCATCCAAACATGGAATTATCATGCAAAATCATTTTGGGTTATCCTTAAGTCCGAAAACTATAAGTAAAATGGGATGTAGTAATCATTCACCATAGCTTTGTGATTAAAGATGTGAGATTTGATGTTGAATGAGTTGATTTACTCCTTCCTCTTGAAAATACTAGCTTTATCGTCTCTTGAGATTGAAAATGGTGGCCGGTCTTAGAGTATTTTTACTTGAGAAAAACAAAATGAACGTGTGTTTGGTTTCCTAAAGGTTTAGGGTATAAGTTTATCCTATTTCCTATTTTTCCTCCCATATTTCCTTACACTTATTTCCATCTTATTTCATTAGTTCATTTTACATGTAAGCACGACTACCCTTGGTTAAATCAAATCTCAATCTATTAATCATCTTATATTATATTATTTTATTTTATTTAGCTAATTAAATATTCTAAATAATGTTACTAAAAATATGGGGTGTTACACACAACCTAGCACTTCTCACCCAAATGTGTTGAATATATGATGATTCATATGACACTACTTCAAACCAATTGCTCAACCGAAATCCTTTCCAGGCATTTCCATAATGGTACCCAATGTTAGTCCATTCTGGCTATCTCCCCGGTCAGACATAATCGCAAATCCCACTGGCAAGTCACTACCGTTAACTTACCTTTGTGGATAGTCGGCGTCTCCCATCATTAAATTGTCATCCTTAGAATGCCTCTAGACACCTGTCGTAAGTCGTAGAGTCACCGTGCCGAAGTCTTGAAGCCATCCCGTCTATGACGTCAAAGCATCATGCCACTACTTCACTAGTCGCTGCATGAAGTCCCAGGTCATCCCGAGTCATCCTATAGTCATCCATCCTTACTCCCCATCGCACTCATTTGAGACCCCCAAACTCTGCCCAGAAGTATGTCCGCGTCATACCCAAAGTTCATAGTCAAATTCCATGCTCCACCTCTACCGCTCCATTCTATGATCGAGCCAAGCTAGATGCGAGCCAATACATGCCTGCCAAACCACCTTCCATGGTCCAGCTCCCAACACCGAACCAAGTTATGCGCTTGGCCACCACTCCACCAAGCCACCAAATAGATCACTACGACCGTCCGCCAAATCAAGTTCAGCACCGAACCGAACTCCACCACCAAAAAACCAACCCTGTTCAGCCATTGAACCAACACCCACCGAATAGCCAACCCTGTTCGGCCATTGAGCCAACACCCACCGAAAAACCAATCTTGTTCGGCTATTGAGCCAACATCCACTGGACAGCCAATCTTGTTCGATCACCACTCCACCACACCACCGAACCAATCTTCATGCTCGACCACCAATCCAAGCTCACCACCGAACTACCATATCAGTCCGGTCACTGAACCGTTCAATCCTGTTCGATCACCTTACCATCCATTCCACCAAACAGCCAAACTTGTTTGGTCATCAAGCCCAACCCTACCACCGAATCGAATATCTTGTTCAGTCATCAAGCCACTCCCACCACCGAGCCGATTTCCTTACTCGGCCACCGCACCATTCCACCGTCGAACCAACGCCTAGCTGAACCAACTTACGCCGAACCAAGCTTCACTAATGGAGGTTGAGACTTGAATGGGAAGGGGTGAAAAAAAGAATGATTTAGGGGAACGGCTCACCTATTTATAGGCAAAACCCTAAGCACCCCTCGAATATGCATAGCACTGACCAGAGCCAAATCTTTAAATAGCCATATCTCCTAGTCAGATTATCGAAATCGCTATTATGACCATTCTACGGAAAAGAAAATCAACATATCTTTCCAACGGAAGTGGTCTCGGATGCTAGTTCGGCTTCTATCCATAGTTATAGCCAAAACAAGACTCTTAGGGGTAAAATCGTCCAGAAAAATTCTAAAGATAGAAAATGTCACTAATAGGCATTTCCCAATGCTATAGAATCATACGACCTGATATAAATTAAATAATAATATTTTACGATCCTCCGATACGTAAAATACGAGTCATTACAATATCCCATCCTTTAGGAATTTCACTCTCGAAATCCCAACTCAAACAAGGCAAAGTCAAACATATCTACCCTGCACATCGATCATCCATTAGCAATACACTCAAGTCCTGCCTTCCATAGGAAAAATAATCCTAGGTTGGTACATAACCTTAATACCACCTACGCAACTCCAAAGTGCGTCATGTGCTCCTTTCATGCTAGAAAACAAGAATATCACCCATAAACACTAATGCAAGCCCACCAGGCTCCCGGCGCACCACTATGTCTCTAAATTTCATCTTCTCGCTATACAAATACTATAGGCTCTCCTCACCTAGATATACTCGTACAAAGGACCCTCTTCTACCATGGGTCTTACACTTTCTTCTCATGTCCTTCTCGCTCTACGAGTACCATCCTCCTCGAGGAAAGAACTCTGGTCCTAGGTCGATACGGAACTCAATCTTTTTACATCTCAGTAGTTTGACTAGCTTCGGATGTTTCCCTTACCATGAGAAATGATGATGAATCCCCTTGCAGGTTCCCAAGAGAGCACGCCAAGCTAACCATAACTGTGCCCTCTCATGTGCATAGTCCAGCTCCAGCCTCTGGTCTCCTCCTATCTCAATCGTCATTCTCAGCTCCTCCCCATTCATCATATCTCCGTATCCCTTTGACCACTCCATTCCAAATGATATCAAACTCAACGACCTTAAACAATACGACTACCGGCAACAGACATCCACAACTCAAAACTCCAAGTCTTCACGAACCATGCCTAAGTATATAGAACGATCGCTAGTTCGAAACAACTATAGGTTCGTCTACTAGGTCAGGACACAACCCTAACCTGCTCGCTAAGTCACTGGATGAAAGGGTCTAATATATGGATATCAAATAAAACACATATAGTATAGCATAAACGCAAAGCATACCTCAAATAATGGTGCTCTTACCCTTCTCCTTCGCCGATGGAGCACTCGACGAAGCTAGGACAACATTCAAACCGTAAGTAGATCACAACCTACTTATTCCGCAATCTCCAGCACTTCATGTGCCCGATCTTATCACAGTGGAATACTTCTTCTGGTCCTCTCCTTCTCGAGATTACTTCTCATTTTGGAGATTGCTTCCTCTTCCCGAGATCGCTTCTCCTTCCCTAGATTGCTTCCACTAGATCATCCATGATGCCTCGCTCCATCATCGCTCCCAGAGTCTCACCCTGCTATGACTGTCTCAAAGTCCACCCTCGATATTACATTCTCAAGGTCTCTTGGATACATGATGACTCACTCTACAACATCTCAGATTGGCGGCATCACATGTAACAATTAGATCTGGTCTTCTTCTGGATGCCTATCTCATAGGTACTGCCCTCTCAGGATAAGCTAGACAATCTCATGGTCCATGGTACACAAGTGAGTGTCCTCGCATAACCCTACCCTTAGGAACAACAATTATATCCAGAGTTATCAGTAATCCCTTCAACATCCAACTCAATCCAAAACATCTCATGCTCCTCTGCATCGCTTTGCCTTGTCAAACGTGCTTTCCTAGACTAATTTAGTCTTATCCACTTAAAGCACATGATCAAACGCCTTGCGTTGTTGAACAAGGCTTCGAAGCCATCTCAGGTCATCCCAGGTGGATAAGAGTTGTCTATTGCACCTCACCATCACTTATGTGCGTGGGATATATGATAACTCGTATGGCACAATCGCAAACCAAGGACCCAATCATAATCCCGGCTTCATTGTTGTTTGACCCCATACCACTTTGAAAGGCTAGGAACCAGGCTCACGATTGAAAAAGCCAAGGGTAATCCACAATCACAAATATCTGGACATAATTACAAATCCAGGTGGGAACTACCCACATACCTTTTCTACATGAACACACCAGAAGCCTCCAAGTTATCAACAATCCCATTGCACACGTCTCATAATGGAACTCAATTATTATTCCATTGCCGCTATCTCCACAGTAGGACACAATCGCAAATCCTATTCGGAAGCTCCCACCGTTAAGATTGCCCTTGTGGATCACCGCTACGACTCACATCGTAAAGTCATCATCTCTCACTTGAGTGCTTTAAATATATGATAACTCTTTTAAATGCTCAACTCATTGGCTATACAGATAACTAGGGAATGGACACACGTAGAAGTCCAAAATATGGGTACACACAGACTACCCTATCCCACTAATAAGCATCACAACTACCCATTTATCCATCAACACCTTAACACTCATACTAATAGTAGAACAGTCTCATAGATGCTCACTTCTGCCCATACAAATGGTTAAGGACTGGACACACGCAGACGTCCAAAATATGGGTACACACAGACTACCCTGTCCTACTCACTAGCATCATAACCTCATGTTCTACTCTTCAAGCTATTGCATAGAATTCGTCCTTTTGGTAAGCCACTCGCCACATCGAGTCGTCAAAGTCTTCGTACTTCTTCAGTTTCCATCCCAAAGTCACCTAGAGTTAGCTAAGGTTCATCCATGCTTACCTCAGGACTACCAAGCAACCGCAAGCTTTGTCCCAAAGTTTATTGCCAAAATCAAGGCTCCAACTAGCTCCCAAAGCTCCAAGAAACTCCATGTTCTACTCCAAAGCCAACGCTCCAAAAGCACCACTCGATATTCTGACCGACGTCCCTGTGTTCGGCATGAAAATGCGTTTCCACAAAACAGAAGCAACACCGAACAGAATTTCCTATTCGAATCCACTCAACACCGAACCAACAACTACCGAACAAGATTTCCTATTTCTCCCTTCACTAGCCTAGCCAAGCTCCTACTGAACATAATTTCCTGTTCAATCCTTTACTACTGAGTCAAGCTCCTTCTCTTGCTAAATCCACCCAATGGACCATAACATGCCACTCCGAGCTTTGCTGGACCAAAACCTGTAGCTCCTTTAGCACATCAACATCGCGCTGACTCCATCGCAACACTTATCACTTCGATCCCCATGCATCACGTATGCAACGATAACTCCAAACACTATAAAGCATATCCATCGAAGTCCAATTCAATGGTTCCTTCCCTAGTTTACTCTGATGGGCCTATTCAACCATGCGAGCATACAAGCAAACACCATGCCTACAAAAGAACACTCAAACATGAAAACATGTGATAAGAACGCTCTCTTGTTCTATATTTTTAACCTAACCAAAAGTGTAAATTAGCCCATCTTAAATGGTTAAGTCTACCCAAGGCTCAGGGAGTCGCTGAACCTATGCTCTGATACAAAATGCAACGACCGCCCTATACCTCCAGCACCTAAAACACATAAGAGAGTGCGCTGCTTTCATGCTCGGTCGATGTGGGACGATTGCCAAGGGTGAAAAGAAAGAAAACCAAACACAGAACCTATAGAACATCTCACAGCGTACATATAAAATGTAATATAACAACTCCGGTGTAAAACAGGCCAGACGGTGATATAATCAAATGAACCATAAATAAGGACATCCGAGCACAACTTGTTCATAGACTATACAAGAACTAAAATAAACAGTTTGCATATTCTAGCATCTTCTGACTAAACTCTAATACTTTCTCTAATAATACAAGTACCGTCGTAGCTCCATAGTACTGCACAGCAAAATCCAATATCAATGAAATAAAGGATATATCAATCAGCTACCCATGATATAGCCTACATCACTTTCCAATTCCTCTTCAGTTCCTACTTGTAATTTCATACATGTACAGACACAAGGAATAAAAAGGAAAAGGTTTCAACTATTTTTGAACTATGCCAATTACTATACACCCCAGCACAAAACCTAAGGGATCCGGTGCTATTGCATAGAAAAAGACTACCTATGTAACCCTTTTGGAGGATCAAGCCTATGTAGTTCTGGTTCCTACTTTTCTCCTGCATCCAAATAGTTGTTAGCAAATAACAACCATAGCATCTATGCAACCATTTGCAATCATCACAGTCGATGTAACCAATGCAGCCATTACAATCATCACAACCAATATAGTTAATGTAACTAATGCAACTATTGGAACCATCACAATCAATGCAACCAATGTAGTAGGAAACACTACTCCTATACAACCACCAAATCATCAAATGTACTAACCCACCATATTAGTAACACAACATTCACAACAACCAATTACATACTGCATGGTAATAATAGTAAATAGGGCATTGGATATGAACAACCATACCTAACCTATCCCTGCATCCAAAGAGTTAGTGCATAACAAAATATATGCTAAACTACTATCATAAGACGATGATATAGGGTATAGAAGTACCGCACGACACATCAAGCACTCAACATCATTTGCACAACCTCGCATTTCTCACCCAAGTGCGTTGAATATATGACGATTCATATGACACTACCATAAACTAGTGGCTCAATCAAAATCCCTTTCCAGGCGTTTCCATAATGGAACCCAATCGTTAGTCCATTCCAGCTATCTCCATAGTAGGAAATAATCGTAAATCCCACTCGCAAGTCATTATTGTTAACTTGCCCATGTGGATAGCCGGCGACTCCCATCATTGAATCATCATTCTTAGAATGCCTCTAGAGACCCTTCGTAAGTCGTAGAGCCACCATGCCAAAGTGCCGAAGTCATCCCGTCTATGACGTCGAAGCATCACGCTACTACATCATTAGTCGCTGCATGAAGATTAAGGTCATCCCGAGTCATCTTGGAGTCATCCATCCTTACTCCCTATCATACTCGTTAGAGACCCCCAAACTCTGAATTATATCCATGCCATACCCAAAGTACAGCCAAACTACATGGTCCACCTCTACCGCTCCATCCTATGACCGAGCCAAGTTGGATGCAAGTTAAGACATGCTTAGCCAAGCCACATTCCGTGGTCCGACTCCCATTACAGAACAAAGTTTTGCGCTTGGTCGTTGCTTCGCCTAGCCACCGAACGGATCACCGTGACTGGCCACCAAACCAAGCTCACCACCGAACCGAACCCCACCACCGAATAGCCAACCCTATTCGGCCATTGAACCAACACCTTTAGAACAGCCAATCTTGTTCGGCTACTAAGCCAACACCCATCGAGCAACCAATCTTGTTTGGCTATTGAGCCAACACCCACCAAACAACCAATCTTTTTCAGCTTTGATCCAACACCCACCGAACAACCAATCTTGTTTGGTCATCGCTTCACCACACCACCAAACCAATCTTTGTGCTCGACCACCAATCCAGGCTCACCACCGAACCGCCATATCGGTCCGGTCACTGTACCCTCCAACCCACCAAACAACCAATCCTATTCGACCACCTCACTATCCATCCCACCGAACAGAAAAACCTGTTCAGTCATCAAGCCAAGCCCTACCACCAAACTGAATATCTTATTCGGTCATCAAGCCACTCCCACCACCAAACCCGAGTTCCTTGCTTGGCCACCACACCATTCCACCATCGAACTAA
The DNA here is from genome assembly GCA_030737815.1 of Allium fistulosum. Lineage (NCBI taxonomy): Eukaryota > Viridiplantae > Streptophyta > Magnoliopsida > Asparagales > Amaryllidaceae > Allium > Allium fistulosum. Next base: position 821,137,163 of record CM060907.1, on the reverse strand, counting down.
CGCCTAGCCGAATCAACTTATGCCGAACCGAGCTTCACTAATGGAGGTGAGACTTGAATGGGAAGTGGTGGAAAAAAAGAATGATTTGGGGGGGATGGTTCAACTATTTATAGGCAAAACCCCAAGCCCCCCCAAACACGCCTAGCACTAACCAGAGCCATATCTTCAAACAGCCATATCTCCTAGCCAGATAATCCAAATTGTTATTATGATCGCTTTACGGAAAAGAAAGCCATCATATCGTTCCAACAGAAGTGGTCTTAGATGCTAATTCGACTCCTATCCAAAGCTATATCCAAAACAAGTCTCCTAGGTGTAAAATCATCCATAAATTATTTAAAGATAGGAAATGTCACTAATAGGCATTTCCCAAAGCTATAAAGTCATATGACCTCATATGAACTAGATAATACAATTTTACGATCCTCCGATACGTAAAATATGGGTCGTTACACTACTTAACCGAGTCAGGCTCATCCGAAAGTATTTAAAGTGCTTTTAATATTTGGCATTACAAGTTAGGTCACCCAAGTGTAAAAATTGTAAAAAATATATTAAATGATAATAAAATTGAGGTTAATGATATACCTTCCTCGTATGTTTATACTAACTGTCAAATGGGAAAGAGCAACAAACTGGCATTCCCACAATCACAAACTGAATATAAAAAACCATTGAAATTTGTTGCAATAGACTTAAAGAGGCCTGCACTCATTAATTCAGACTATGGATTTAAATATTATATCTCTTTTGTAGATGCTTATTCGAGTCACACATGGTTTTTCTTCCTAAAATCAAAATCTAAGACATATAATGTAGTTATTCATTTTACAAGACAGGTTGAAAAATAGATAGATCAGCAAGTAAAGATAATTCGAATAGACGGAGGGACTAAATTCAAGACACTCAAAGGATTCCTTAAAAAAAGGAATAATTCACATAGTGACCTGTCCCTATACATCAAAACAAAATGGATTAGTGGAGAGAAAACATGGACACATAGTAGAGACTAGTCTTACCTTGCTTGCACAAGCTTCACTTCCGTTGAAATTTTGGCTAGATGCTTTTTCAATAGTAGTGTACCTGATTAACAGATTACCCACAAAAATTTTACAAGGCAAAAGTCCAATGGAAGTGTTATTTAATGTAAGACCAGTCTACAAAAGTTTGAGAAAATTTAGATGTCTGTGCATTCCTTATCTAAGACTATATATTTCACATAAGTCGAATGTCAGATCCACTCCATGTACATTTTTGGGGTATAGACTGAACCAAAAAGGATATAAATGCCTTGACAACAATTGAAGAATATTTCTGTCAAGGCATGTAGTGTCTAATGAGCACATATTTCCATTTGAGAGCGGCAGTTTAAAGACAACACAAAAATTGTACAACCCACCAATATCTATACCACCCATACCAATATACAACAGAACTGAAAGTCAAAGATATGTGGAGGAAGGTCTGAATGATTTAGATGCTCAACACACAATGTCAAATAATGGACAAGGTAAAGCCATCTCAAAGCAATTCCAACACTCCACTCTATATCCACCAAATACAAGCAAACAACAATTTTGTGGTGAAGTCGATGAGCAATAGTCGAGCATATAATAGCCAACAACACAACAAGAACAACCAAACAGAGGGCATCATATGATATCAAGGGCTAAAAGTAGCATATTCAAGCTAAAGTTATATACAAAATGTGCAATCAATGCAGAGCTAGACACATATGAGCAAGCTATTAACAATGAAAAAATAGGGACAAGCAATGAATGAAGAATGTAATGCACTGATAAGGAACATGACTTGGAGCCTTCTTCCATTACCCAATCATAAATGTAAAATTGGCTGTAAATGGGTATATAAATTAAAGAAAAATCCAGATGGCACTTTTCAAAAATACAAGGCAAGTTGGTTGCTAATGGGTATACACATCAATATGTATTTGACTTCAATGAAACTTTCTCATCAGTGGTCAAGCCAACAACAATAAGAGTGATACTGACCAAAGCATTACGCAAAAGATGGAACATCGGACAATTGAATGTAAATAATGTTTTTCCGAATGGAGAGTTACAAGAAGAAGTGTACATGGAACAATCACCTAGGTTCAAGAAATTAGATAAAAGTGAAAAGGTATGCAAACCTCACAAGGCAATTTATGGTTTAAAGCAAGCCCCAAGGGTATGGTTTGACAAGTTAAAAGCAACCCTTATCAGTTTGGGGTATCAACCGGCAAGGTCTGACAAATTACTTTTCACTAAACTCAGCAAAGACGCAACAACATGTATTCTAGTACATGGCGACGATTTTGTAATTACTGGAGATAGTAAAAAGGAAATTGAGCACGTTATTCAATTTCTAGATAAGAAATTTTCAATCAAATATTTGGTTCAACTAAATTACATCCTAGGTATAGAAGTCAATAAAATTTTAAGTTCAGAGATACACTTCCAGAAGAAATATATTAGAGAGCTACTTATCAAATCAAGAATGAATAAAGCAAAATCACTACCAACACCCATGATAAGCAATCCACATATATCAAAATACAGAGATGAAGCAATTACTAGTGAAATGAAATAAAGAAGCATTGTAGGAGCACTACAATATGCAACAATTACAAGACCAGAAATAGCATGTTGTGTCGATAAGGTATGTCAATTCATGCATCAGCTAGTAGATGAACATTGGGAAGCAGTAAAGAGAATATTGAGATATTTGAATGGAAAATTAAATCATGGCCTAATGCAAAAATTAAGCAAAATTCTTTCAATCACTGGATTCACTGATGCACACTAGGCATCATACCCTGATGATCGAAGATCAATAACAGCGTATTGCATTTATTAGGTGAAATCCCAGTATCTTAGTGTACGAAAAAACAACTTGCAGTATCCAGATCTAGCGCAGAATCCGAATACCGAAGCTTAGCTAGTACAATAGCAGAAATTAAGTGGTTAGAATCGCTACTAAATGAACTTTGAATCAACATAGACAAAAAATCAGAAATTTAGAGTAATAATCTAAGTCCAGTACCATTACCCGCAAACCCTATTCTACACTTAAGAACAAAACACATGGAACTTTATTTATATTTCGTTCGAGAGCAAGTAAACAACGGAAAATTAAGTATAAATCATGTACCTGCCTTTTACTAGAGAGCAGATATACTTACAAAAGAATTGTCGACTAAGAATTTTTGTCGATTGAGAGATAAATTGAAAATTAAGAGATGCTGGAACAAAATTAGGGATTAGAGAAAAACCCTAGCTCGAAGCAAAGTGGAGAAATAAAGCATACGACTCAGCAAAAATAAGATAGCTTTGTATATATGAATAGGGTTACGAGGCTATATGTGTAAATTCATATTACAACTGTATCATTGACTCTGTCAAATAGCCTTACATTATAAAAGGCATGTACATGTTGTATTCTGTATATTGTCAAATAATCATAACTTACAGTTGCTTACTCTTCAAAATTTCAGTACTCAAATCTTCTTCATAAAATCCAACTACAATCCATATATATCTTGATATCAAAGTATAAATAGTGGGTTAAACCATATGATGTCATTAATACTAAAACGTTTCATATAAACACAACATACATACTACTAGGAATTAAATAAGTGTTTTAGGATTATTTTCTAAACTCGTCATATTTTGCTTTTTCTACTATCTGGTCTGCAAAATTCAATGTCCTTGGCAAGTCTTTAAATTTAAGAACTAAAAATTCTTCAACATGCATGATATGTATATGTGCTAAAAACTATATTTTAGAAGAGTTACTTAATTTCAGTATTTTGTTAATGAATTTAGATGGTAACTATTCTATATTATTGGTATTATTAGTAGTAATATTGAAACAACTAATGCTACAAGCTATTTTGCTTTTACTTCCTTTCCTGAAATATGATTGTTAATATAGACTTAAAAAATATAAGAAAAAAAAACATATTGAAAAAAATGGTGGTATTTGAGTATCTTCTTAGCTCATTATGCTGTAACTTTCAAAGTGTTATTTTTTCCTCAGCTAATACATGAATATTATCCACCTGATCAACTTAAATGACTTTTACAAGAAACTTTAACCTGTGAGATAAACAAATGACATGATGTTGGAAAAAATATCCAAAACACTATAAAGTACGTACCATAGCTTCTACATTAAACTTTTTCGTTAAAATTCAAGCATAGAATTAAGTTAATAAACATACCTAGGATGGCTTGAACACCGTGAAGGCGATGATAGCGATAAGCGACTTTCGGTTCTGCTTCGGATGTCTAGTTTCTAAAAGTTACATTAGCAAAGGTTAACTAGAGAAATGATTGTAAAGTATATTAATTTCTCAAGATAATTTTGAACAATTATATCTTATAAATTAAAACATCAGTCTGATTCAGATTGATTCATTGGTAATAATTTTGAATTAGAAGTTTCAACTAAAAATTGCTAAATAAATAGTTCAACATATTACATTTTGTCATGTGAGGAGCATTGTTAAAGGATGTACAAAACTAAGAAGCAAAGGAAGTCAATGTTAACAGATAATTATTCAAACTAGAAAACTTAGACTAGAAGGTATCGACCTTACTATGTAATTCAAAAATAATGAGACGAAAACACACACGGTGCTGCCGGCTGCTGATATCATGCTGCTCCGATTCTATAAGTACCTATATAATTAATTTAAATTTATTCTAATAGCATACATTATTATTACACGGTGAATTCTTCAACTAACTTTTTTATTTGTTTATTTACCTTCAGTGCCTCTAGATACCACGACCGCTTAAAGCACGGTATGGCTTATTCCCATAAAGTTTGGGTTGTACCTTTGAAACAACGAGTTATTTGAAATTGTGTTAATAATATAGTTTATTTAAATTGTTCGTCGATTATGGAAGAAATAATACCCTTTGGGTGGGCCAGTCACACTTCTTGCATAGCAATTTAGTATCCTCTTTTGCAATGAAGGATTCATAGACATAATGAATGAAGCAACCATCAAGCTGAAGACCTACACCATAAGATAAGAATCATTATGTCATAACTAAAATGAAAAAAATTTAGAACCAAAAATACACAAGCATACACATATGTATATACATACACACACATACATGTACATGCATACATACATACATACATATATAAGTAAATCAAACGTAGATATACTCACTACAAGAAATATTGTCTTTAGTAACGGCAAAAGCCGTCGACGGTCAACACAAGCCATCGACGGTCGACGATAAAATCCGACGCCCACTAATTTGACACAACTAGATTTAGCGTCGGCGTCATCGCTAATTTAGCATCAGTTAGAGACGGTAAAATTTACACATGGCAAGAACGGATGAATCAATGTAATGTCACCAACCGACGCAAGCCGGTGCAAACCTGTGCAAACCTGTGCAAATTGGCCACTGCAAGCCGATGCAAACCTGTGCAAATTGGCCGATGCTAGCCGACACAAGTCTAGAGATTATGTTTTACAAAACAGCTGCTACTTAGGCAATCCAACCGCATATATATATATATATATATATTCATATCTCTGTACACTTCATCTACAACACATATAAACTCAATTTCACAACTACAACCATCACATGATCTCATACATATCACAAATAAGCAAGTATATAATGCAAAAATCAAAATTTACATCAATATTCCATCAAACAACATCAATATTCCATCAAACAACACAATCATACCTACAAATACTCATTTCCATCAAATAAAACATCCACAAATCCATCAAACATCCACAAGCATCACAACAATCAAATAAGCATCAAATCCATCAACACATGTCAAATAAATATAAAACAAAACAATCAAAATCCATCACAAACACAACCATACCTACTCATCATCATTATTTCCCAACCCATTCCGAGGAGTACGCCCGTGCTCTGCGAAATATGTCACAATCCGCTCATCCAGCGGTGTAGCAAATCCTCTGGTAGGAATCCGCTCATTCATCTCTGCCATCTACTGTTTGAGTTGAGCAATCTCCTCCTCGGCATGTGATTTCCTATAATTGACCGAGGTTAATAGCTTGTTATAATTTATGCTTAATATTAAATAAAATTTATATATTAGTTAATGAAGTAGTTGAGCTCAGTAAATATGACTGTTGCTCAAAATTTTCACAAGAGTTTAATAGGGAATGGCGGCCGCTCCCAGGATATAAACGCATCAACCAGGCTAATTTGGAGTTCCTTAGGAACCAACCGACCTAAGGGTCGGCCGATTTATACGCGTGGGTTCCTCTCAGATAAGGACAGATTGTTACCATATATGCATGTATTGCTACCAACCCTCCAACTGGCAACCATCACACGGTCCGAACCATCCCACGAACTGATCTGTCGTACGGGTCGTGAATATCCTCAGGCAATCTTAACCACATATCAAAGGAGGCTTGCTCATACAAATACCCTAAGTAATTTACCAGGAAAGCGGGTTTCAGAAAAATTAGAAGGATAACACTTCCCACCATACTCTTATCATCTTCAAGCATTCTCCATCATCTCCATGTATCCATTGTAAGCACTCCACTATTAATTCGCGATCATATACTACAAAGCTAACATTATTAAAACCCCACTCTCTCACAATTTCCGAGGTTGATTAGTCATTCTGTCTCGTCGACGAAATTTTTTGTCAATATTTTGGCGCCAGAATAAGGGCCTAAACATCCGAAACTTTCCAGCTCCCTTTAACCTTGCCAAAACTCCACACTCAACATGGCGAAGAATGGTGTCAATGCGAATGACAATTCACACGATCGAGACACCAACGGTAACACACCTGCTGGTATTCCTTTGCTATTCCGCGGAGTCAGCCGCGAATTCCGACAAACAATATTGGATCAGATCGCTAGGATGGCAACCCTGATCCAAGAAGTAAACGGCCTAAGGACTGCACTAGAAACTCACTCCATCACTGGCCTATGACAGCCATCAACTCAAGCGGTCAACAACTTCCCAACGCCACCGGTCATCTGAAGCACTTGCGTATTGGCAAACACCCAGAGCGCGTAGTTGGCATCCAAAACCGCCATCCATGCAGTCTCGGAGCCAAGAGATAAAAACATAGCTGGGGGAGAGCCTAGCGTCCATCGGGATTATGAAATCTGCGAGCCGTATCTTGAGCGCCTAAGCGATCAAGCTCAAACCGTGGCCAAGGGACCTAGAGCCGCTTCTGTACACTCCCACTCGCAAAGGGAATTACCTCATGCTATTCCTGGGGGTGAATAAGCCCGACCATCACAGTCACCTCCGTCACGTAGAAGATATCTTTCCCCAGGTCACTATCATGTATCGTATTTCCATGATCAACCAACATACCACCAGGAGCCTTCGCCCGTCAATGCAAGGTCGTTCCTGCAATGGTTGGAAGCCAGCTTCACTGGAAAAATGATATGGGAGCACCAACAAATCAACCAAACACAGGCCTGCAACATTGATGGTGATGGCCTTTCCGACGACGAAGACGGAGAACCATTCTTTGTAGAAATATGTGGCACCCACCTCTCAAGACGACATACGTTACCGCAAATAGAAAAATACGAAGGGAGTATGGACCCTCAGATCACCTTGCCACTTTCAACTCAATCACTAGAGCTGGGAAGCTAATCGGCAATGCAAAGTGTTTGCTATTCCCATCCACACTTGTCGGGCCGGCATCCCATTGGTTCTTACACCTAGCTCCCGGCAACATCCGGTCTTGGGCACAACTATGCTCCAAATTAAAAACTAGATTTTTTTTTCATTAAGGACCCATGTTATGATGGCCAGCAAACTTGGAAATATTATGCAGGGCTCATAAGAAAGTCTCCAGGCCTATGTTAATCGATTCAATCGGGAATCACTTCGAGCCTGCGGGGCCGACAAGAATAGTCTGTGGTCGCCCTAGGCATGCGACGCAAATCCCGGGTATGGAAAGAACTCCAGAAGAGACTGGCCTTGTCTCTTATGGATTTCTATTAGCGCACAAATGGAATCATAAGGATGGAAGACGCAGACTTGTGAGGTAGTGATAATGAGGGACGATGCCCCCTCAAATTTCACCAGAAAGGAAACCATGACCGAAGGGAATGGAATCAGAAAAATCATGCAAGGAGAAACTGTAATGATGGCCTTGTGTACTGCGCTCGATGTGCTATACTCCCCTGAACAGAGACATGTAAACCATTTTCCTCTCAACTAGAAATCAAGCACCCTTCCGAAGGCCACAAAATGGCTGGGCGAGGGAACTACCCCGTAGTGATAGTCAATATTGTCTTTATCATCAGATCATTGGACATTCTACTGGCAACTTCCATGTTCTAAAGGACGAAATTGAGCGACTAATTAGGGAAGGATCGCTTGTGGAATATGTCAGACAACTAGTAGATCAATGGATGGCTCATGAAAACTGTCTGATCCATGCTTCCCCACAATCAGCCGGGTGCGATGTGGCATGACCGAGATTCTTACCATATGTGAAAGGCCACACATAGCAGGGCATAATTGAAGGGCACTCACTCGATATCAAAGGGAAGTTGCCACCTCCGGCCAAGTATATTCTTTGGAATGACGGGCCATTAAGGCTCCAAGATTGGAAGAGGAAGATCTTCCAATCACCTTCACAGCTCGGGATCGGAAGGCGGTTGTGTACCCCCACCACTGCCCAATGCTTATAACCGTGTTGATGGCTGGCACCAACATCCACCAATCTTTCATTAACGGGGGAAGCCCGGTCAATATCATGTTCAAAGAAGCCTATGACGCGCTCAAGCTGTCAGCCTCCCATCTTGCGCCTTGTGTATTGCACATTTATAGGCCTGGCAGAGTTGGGATAATCTCCTTGGGGTTAGCAGTGCTCATAACTACCTTTGGTATGGAACTCACCATAGCAAAGGTTCAAGTCAATTATGTGATTTTGGACTGCCCATCTGCTTACAACTTGCTCACCAGGCGACCAGCCCTGACCGAATTGGATGCCATCGTGTCTTACAGCCGCCTAATAATGAAATTCCCAATGCCAAATAGGATTGGCGAGGTTAGGGAGACCAACAGAAAGCGAGGGAGTGCTATGGGACTTCTCTTTGTTGGGTAGAGAAGGGTGTCCTAGTGATTTAAGAGGAACCCATCACCGATGTCAATACACCACTGGAACCAGAGAATGCAACACCCTTAAGCGCAACCCGAGGGATGTGCGACCAATTCATCAACATGGCAGGCGGTCCCCAATCCGCTGAAGAAACTGAGGCTTTGAGGTCGGTTTCCCCTACATCCCCTTAGAAGACATGGGAACTCATCTCGAGTTAGAATGACCAGGCGGCTCCTCGATGGCTACATGGGCCAACCGGCAACAAACTAAAGTGAAAATTCATCGAGGGTGGGCATGTTGCAGCCAGCCTAAAACAAAAATATCTCTCTATAACGACTGAAGAAATAATGGAACTCAAGATTATGCTTTGGATCAGTGTGACATAGAGACAAACACAAGTATTGAAGACGACCAAGCGTCCAATGTGGGCCCCATGACCCCCTTGGAGTACATATCAGTCGATGAAAGCGATCCCACCAAAGTCATCCAAATTAGGACGGAGCTTAGTCCGAGGGTCAGGGAAGATCTGATAAAATTTCTCAGACAAAACAAAGTGTCTTCACTTGAGGGCACGCCGATATGACGGGCATCGATCCTTGCATAATTTTCCATGCGCTAAACATTGGCTCAAAAGGAACCTCCGTACCAAAAAAGCGAAGACCCTTAAACCCCGAAAGATACAAGGTATTAATGGAAGAAGTAGAGAAGCTGCTCACTAATGGCTTCATAAGGGAGGCGGACTACCCAGTTTGGGTCGTGAACCCAGTCTTAGTCCACAAACCAATTGGTTCATGAAGGACATGCATCAACTTATCAGATCCCAACAAAGCATGTCGAAAGGACAACTTTCCTCTACACTGCATCAACCAACTCGTGGACGCAACTAGCGTGCACGAATTTCTCACTTTCATGGATGCCTATTCAGAGTATAACCAGATCGCCATGCATTGCCCTAATCAAGAACACACCTCTTTCATCACAAACAACGAGCTGTATTGTTACCGAGTCAAGCCTTTTGGTTTGAGAATTACGGGGAAAGCTACCAGCGTTTGGTCAACCGGATTTTTCAGAACAACTAGGTTGTTCGATGGAAGTATACATCGACGACATGCTAGTAAAATCAAAGAGTACCGATGGCCATGTACCCAGCCTCGCTGAAACTTTCGGCATCCTAAGAAAGACAACATGAAGCTGAAGTGCTCATTTGCAGTCTGATTCGGCTGATTCTTGGGGTATGTTGTGAGTGCTAAAGCAATCGAGGTCAATCTGGACAATATTCGGGCTATTCAAGAATGCATGTTCCTAAAATGTTGAAGTGGGTATAGAGCCTCAACGGGATGGTGGTCGCTCGAGGCCATTTTGTTTCAAAGCCTATGGATCGGTGCTTTCCTTTCTTCGACCTCGTCAAGAGGGGGAAGAACTTCACCTAGGACGACAAATGCACCAAGGCCTTCGAAGACTTGAAGCAACACTTGGCCTCCCATTCAATTCCGTCAAAACCTATTGATGGGGAAGATCTTTTCCTATACCTGGTAGTCACCAACAATGCAACTAGCACCGCACTCGTCAGGGAAGAGGAAAATGTGAAGTGGCCAATTTACTATGTAAGCAAGTGATTGGCCGGACCTGAGATAAGGTACACGAGGATCGAAAAGTTAGCCTTCTGCCTCGTGATGTTGGCCCAGAAATTGCGACTGTATTTCCAAGCTCATCCTACTACAGTTATAACCAACCAACCACTTAGACAGATCTTGAGTCACCCTGACACATCAGGGAGGCTCCTCAAATGATCCATCAAACTGAGCCAACACCACGTCCATTTTCTTACATGACCATTAATCAAAGGTTAAGCGGTGGCCGATTTCATAGCCGAATGTTCTGACTCAGGTAATAAAGGAGAACCGCCTGAAACAAACTTGTCACCTGTATGTGGATGGTGCATCCAACGAGAAGGGGGCAGGAGCAGGAATGGTCCTAGTTATCCTCGAGGGCAAAGAGCTCTACTTCTACAACCGGCTTACCTTCAAGGCCACGAACAACAAGGCCGATACGAAGCCCTCTTGGTTGTCCTAACCATGGTGAAAGAACTTCACGTGGAATCATTACATGTCTACAGTCACTTCGCTATCGTCGTCAACCAAATGAACGACCACTTTAAGACAAAGGGAAATATTCAAGCACTTTATGTCATTGAAGCCTGAAGACTTACCAGAGCCTTCGCAGAATTCTAACCAGGACAAATCCCCAAGGAGTGAAACAGTAAGGCGGTCCAATTAGCAAAAGCAGCAAGCGACCTGAGAAAAACTTTCCCATGGGTACCACTGGACACCTGGAGCACTCCCACCTTCGAGTCGGGGCAGCCGTCATGGAAATCGATCATCCTTCCGAAGGAAATTGGATGACTGCCATATACAGGTATATCATGAATAACGAGCTACCGACCAACCGTAAGGAGGCTCGAAAAAACTTTGCATCATTCATCGCATTACACGATCATCGAAAGGAATATTTATAGGCGAGGACACTCAACTCTGCTACAACATTGTGTGTCCAAAGATGAAGTGACCTAGATTTTAGAGGAGTTGCACAATGACCTCTGCAGAGATCACACCGTGGGGTAAAGTTTGGCAAAACGGGCCGCTCGACAGCGGTACTACTGGCCTACCATGGTAAAGAATTCTATGAACTTTGTGAGAAATGCGACCGGTGCTAGCGAATCTTGAAGGTCCATAGGCTTCCCCGGATCCTCTGATCTCCATGACGTCCCCCTAGTTGTTTGATACATGGGGGATCGATCTAATCGGGAAGCTCTCTAGTGCCAAAGGCGGATACAACCACGCAATCGTAGCCATAGATTATTTCACTAAATGGGTTGAAGCAGAACCTCTAACCGGTGTCATCGCTCTAAAGGTTCATGACTTCGTTATCAAGAACATCGTCTGTCGCTCCGGCCTCCTAAAGAAAATTGTTACGGACAATGGAACCCAGTTCGAAAGCACGATGTTCTAAGAGTTCTACGACAGAAATGGAATAGAAAAGAGATTCTCCTCGATCGCTCGCCCATAGGCCAATGGACAGGTCAAGGGAGTCAATAAAACTATCAAGTCTACTCTCAAGAAAAGGCTTGCCAAAGCAAAAAGAAATTGAGTGGAGGAGCTACCTCTTGTATTGTGGTCGTATCACACCTCTGCCCATACTTCGACCAGCCATACACCCTTCTCCCTTTCATACGGGCATGAGGCCATACTGGCTATCAAGGTGGACATCTCGTCCCCTCGCAAGATGACCTACAGTCGCAAGCAAAATGATGAGCTCCTCAGGATCGTCCTGGATGCACTCGACGAGCGGAGAATGGAAGCGGAAATCTACATCGAGGCTTAGATGAGAAAATTCGCAAAACATTATAATGCACAGGTGAAGCTCCAACAGTTCACCATTGGCGACTTAGTTTTATATCATGTGTTTGCACCACCAAGGACTCGGCCGATGGGGTGCACGACCTGAATTGGGAAGGACGATATGTTATCAATTCCGTGCCAGCTAACGGTGCATACCATCTATCTCGCCCCGATGGGACAATATCGTTCTTTTTTGCAGGGATCAATGGAAGGTCATTTGTCTTCACCAAGAAAATGTTAGCTGCGCAAGTTCGGTATACTTGGATAGGGATGAGTTCTTAGACGCTCATTCACCTGGTCCGGCGATAGCCTACATCTTGTTAAGGGACCGCACGAGTTACTACTCCCATCCCTGATAGAAGGATGCGCTCGGCGAGGGTGGATTACCGAGCACCTACTCTGCCTAGGCACATCAGGGATGCCCAACGACCCGTAGGTTGTCCCGGTGCTACCCGACCTGCTCTGGAAGGCAAACACGAGATATAACTCTTGCCTACTGAGGTGCGTCGATGAGCTGGATGACGACCGCAGCGGTCTGATTCCCCTCGCATGTGATGCTCCTCGTCCTAATGGAATGAGACACTGTTGTCGAGACTAGCGCATGATGACTTAGTACAACATCATGATAGTATCTCCGAGGTTTGACATCTATAGTGCACCTGCAAGCAAATAAGCCGGGTCCTTTCATGCAAACCCCATGGGCCTCAACTCCAACCCCTGGGTGTCGGAAAGGGCACCTACAAGCAAATAAGCCGGGTCCTTCCATGCAAACCCCACATGCCTCTACTCCAACCGCCGGGTGTTGGAAAGGGTGCCGTAAGCAAATAAGCCGGGTTCTTCCATGTAATCCACACGGGCCTCAACTCCAACCCCTGGGTGTCGGAAAGTGCGTCCGCAAGCAAATAAGCCTAGTCTTTCCGCATAAACCCTACGAGTCTCACTAAGGCCTCAATCCCCCAAGGCAAAACATACTCGCCACAACATACCTTGTGCTTTTAGGTACAATAATATAAATGATAATCTCAAATACCGCATGATGCAAAAAAAAGAGTTCATAACAAATAAGGGGCACGACACACAACCCGTCGTGCTAGGAGTAATCAACCTTTGGCAACCAAAAATAAGAGAAACAAAAGGGAGAAGGAAAAATAAATAACAAAGACAACCAGGCTACAACCAACAAAATGCGACAACCTCCTTACTCATTTGTTCGGGTCAGAGAGTCAATCTACTCAGCCATCAAGATGGCTGGCACAAGCTTACCCTTTCTAGTTAGTTTGGCGGTTGCCTCCTCCTAGCACCTCTGGGATAGAGCGAGCATCACACCCGGAATCACAATAGGAAGGTGGAAGTTGTTCATAAAAGTGCCCACTGCCATTATAGTCAAACGAACCGACCAATGAGTGTCCCTTCCCTGATGGACTCTCTCTTTCAACCCCTCAACATCGTCCAGAGGCAAGCAAGTCTGATAGGAATCCAAAAGCCCTCTAAGACACCCTACCTCCTGCTCAAATCTCTCCTCCACTCCCTTCAGCCATGTAACCTCTTCCTCAAGCGATCTTTGGTTGTCAACATCCTAGTCTTTGACAACCTTAGTGTCGGTCCTATGGCAATTGGCTTCTGCCACCTCTTTCTCAGCCTATTCCCTGGCCCGAACGACATTTGCTCGAAGCATAATCTCTGACTCACGGTCCTTCTCAGCAACACTTTTGGCCGCAATATCCGCCTCACACTCATCAGCAACCAGCTCAGCTATCACCCAGGCTGCTTCAACTTCCTCCCTCGTAGCTCTCAACTCTTCTTTTAATTAGGCAACTATGTCATCTCCACCTAACAAACTGGCTATGACTGCTGCCCCTTTGGAGAGTCAACCTATCATGACCTCCCGCTAGCTCATCTGCAGTCCTTACCATCCGCTGAGGACCACCACGAGAAGAGTTCCTCACTTATTCTATGGCCTGTCCCCCGGTAGGTCTCGCCTGCAAATTAACAGGTTCATTGTGGACCTGTATTACGCAAGCGCCCGTCTGAAAATAAGGCAGTACGAGTTATTGGCAAAAGGAGATGGAAGAAAAATAAGAAGAAAAATAGGTCTTACCACAGCCAGTTCCTTGCACAAGCTATCAACAACAGCCTGTAATCCATGACCTGGCCATCTAGAGCATGGAAGGTGGGAAATCCCTAAAGAATGAGCACCGGCAACTTGGGAGGTTTGCAGGAGTCTGTCCAAGCCTTCCCTATCATATGCCGGACTGATCAACATGGAAATCGTCCCAACTCTCTCTTCATCCTCTGTGTTAGGCCCACGATACAGGGAAACATCAACATTGTCTTCATAAGCTTCACCATGAGCCATCCCTATTTTATTTGCCATGGGCTCCTCCCTCCTACGCCACCATCAGTCCCTCCTCCTCTGCCACTCTAGTCCTCGCCCATTAGCTACATAAGGACTCCTCAGCACTAGACTCTTTATCAATATGAATCATGAAGCAAGAAGCGTCAGCCGCCACTTCAGGAGGTGGCAAAGGAGAGACCATCGTGGCTTTCCCCTAGCATCTTGCCTTGGAAGATCCGAGGGGGGATCGTTCACCTTATCCAGCTCCTCAAAATTGATCTAGCACACTAAAACAAGGAAACGTAACAAGTTAGAAAACAAGGAACTAGCCCTAGAAAAGATAAACATAATTAACTAATGGGCGGAGCACCCAGTTCTAGTTCCTAATCAAAGGTGTACAAGGTTCATAATCATCCTCTTTAGAGTCTATACATCCCGCTCTTCCTATGCAGGACGGTCCAGCATCGTGACCCTTATTTTCAGTAGGACCATCACGTGAGGAAGACCAAGTCACACTTTCTCCAAGGGCCAGGAGCAGAGGCTGGATGGAAGTTCCATCATATTTCGCCGGATCATACTCCTGCCATTCTGATGGCACATATGAAAGGGCGCCTGGACTAACTATGGGCTAGCCCTCGGCATCCCTTGGGCCAGCATAATCTGTACCAATGCACTCCTGGTAAGCCCCAGGAAAAAGTGTGGATTCATGTAGAGAATATAAAAAGAGGCGAGCACTTACGGGCTTCTTCGAAACCGTATCCTTCTTTCTCTTCCGGCTGATTTCTACGCCTTTCTCCATGTTTGTGAGGGAACGAATGGACTAACCCTCCGATAGTAGGTCGACTTTTCGGAGCATCTTGTCATTCACTAAGTTGTCTAAATCTCGGAGGGTATCATCGGCTCCCAGAAGGCCTGGCACTTGCCTCTCCACTAACATCGCCTCGTCCTTGGCTCATCGTTAGGGACCCTGTAATCCCTCACCAAAAGGTTGAAACGACCGAAAATACAACCCCTCATTAACAGATTGCGGGACAAAGAATTATTGAGATTTTCAACCGGAGACACCTTGCCCTGAAACCCCAATAAAAACCACTTCTCTCTTCTTCTTCATCTGGATGTGGTAGTAGGTCCCTGGGCGATTACCAAGCACTTTGTTAATATTAAATAAGCGGGTGACAAGGCCCGTGGAAGGTTCCCCTAACTCTAAGTGATGGCACGCTACACAAAGGCCCACTAGATAAAGATAACCGTTCAGAGTAAGTTGACCCAAAGCAAGGCCAAGCCCTTTAAAAGGGACACGATGGTTGGATACAGGGGCAAGGCCACTCCGACTTTCAAGTAACTCAAGGAGAATGTGAAGTAGTTTGGTAGGGCGATGTCAGTTTGTTCGTAGGCTTTTGAAAATTGGATCAAGCTAGGGTACAATCAAATAGGTTCACCTCTCTGACCATGTTGTTTGATCCACCCACGAAGTCAGAAGGGACCATGAGAGTGAAGCTCGAAGCACTACCGGAAGCTGCCATCCTATGACGAGATCATAGTAAACATTAAAAAACAAGCACGACGGATGCCTCCCCCAGGGGGACTAACTGGTCTCAAAGCATGGTCAAATAAGGAGGGGCACCATCAAAAAGATAAGAAAACCGTTGGAAGGGACTAACTGGTCTCAAAGCTATCGACAACCTGATGATAATGATAAGCGACAATGGAGAGAGGGATGTACCTATTAATGGAGAATTTCGAACAGTATCAAAAGATTTACAACAATGATAGAAGAAATGGGGAACAAGTAAAAGGAGAAGAAGAGGTAACTGCGTCTATTTATAAACCCTCACCAGCCAAATCCAAACCGTGCGAAAAGATGTGACGTTAAGGGCGATTCGGATCGTTTGGCTCAGTAGTTACAGGGAAAACGGACCGCCAAAGACACCCATAGAAAGACACATGATAGCATAATTAATTACACCATAGGCATCCATCAAATCACGTCATTTAATATCTATAAGCCTGCCCCCGCCCACGAAAGTAGGCTTGGGGGGCAAAATATTGCTTAAAATTTTCGCAAGAGTTTAATAGGGAATGACGATCGCCCGTTGGGAGATAAACGCATCACCCAAGCTAATCCAGGCTTTCTTGGGAACCGATTGACCAAAGGGCCAGTCGATTTATATGACTGGATTCCCCTTACATAAGGACAAAAAATTGGCTGAAGTGGCTCTAAGTAGAGAGAACAGTCAGACCGGTAGAGAAAAGCATACCTACTAAAGTCTTGCCACCTTGGAAAAGCACTAATATAGTCGCCCTACAATCAATTGCTCCCATCCGACGAGGAAAGTAGCTACAAACTCTGAGTTACGCTACTTAACATCCTATAAAAGAAGCCACCAAAGTACGGAAAGGCAGTTTGTCACCATGTATGCATGTGTCGCTACCAAGCCTCTAGTTTGCAACCATCGCAGGGTCGAACTATCCGACGGTTCGATTTGTCATTCAGATTGCGAATATGCTCAAGCAATCTCAACTGCAGATCAAAGGAGGCTTGGTCATATAAATACCCCAAGCATTTCACCGGGCAAGGGAGGATTCAGAAAACTTAGAAGGATAACACTTCCCACCATACTCTTATAATCTTCAAGCATTCTCCATCATCTCCATGTATCCATTGTAATAATATACATATACATATACACATATATATATAGTGAGAATAATATATACAGTGGACATTGTCATTCATTTTGGCCGAACAACTCTAAAATCCGTGTTTCTTTCATACTTCTATTCCATCATTAATTTGCGATCATATACAGCAAAGCTAACAACATCTTAAAGCCCTACTCTCTCATAATTTCCGAGGTTGATTAGTCATTATTTCGTGCTGATAGAATTTTTAGTTAACAATTAGCTCCTAATTGCCATAGCCATATCGTCTATTTTGTGTGGGCGGGTCAATCAAAATATCCCATATATGGTTCTCCTCCTCAAACGTCAACTGCTCTCTGCCGGTGGACTGCGCCACTCGAGGTTGCTCCAATTCATATCTTTCCTATGATTAGGAACAGAAGACTGCCACAATAAATATTCATTTTACAACTTATGAAATGTGAAGTAAAAGAAAACTTTAAGCATGTTTACCATTATGGCTTGAGATTTATCATCCGTCCAAGTATATGAAACTGAGCTACCCTCATTTGTTTGCTCGACGACATGAGTCCGTGTGACAACCTCTACCAATGTAGGCTCACGGCCCTTCTCCTTGGCTTGAAACTATGTATATATATGAATAAATAGTGTTACCAATATGATTAAATAATGTTACAACTATTTTATGATCGCAATTTATAAATTTACCAATTCCCTCCGAAATTGTTGGAAGGATTTGGAGCCGCCGCGGTGTACAACAGGATTTTTACTCCTGTTTTCCCTTTTCCTTGTGGAAATTTCCTGTAAATTTAAATATATGAATGACCAAGTTAATGCAACTATTATACGAACTTTAAACAAATTATAATAGCAATATTAGATTAGATGACTTACTTTCACTTTAGGAGTATCCCAGAACTTCAGAAATTCTACCCAAAGATCAGCGCTCAATCAAGCGGGTTTTTTATTCGCCTTTTTGGCTTTTGGGAGAGTGTCCCTATAATTCTTCCTCGTCCGTTGGTTCCAGTGATTCGTAAAAGCATCCATACCTCCGGATCAACAGGTACCGAAGCCTGCATATTGAAATTGAAGTACGGTCTAGAAAATAATTGAACATTGTTCCTAATTTAAAAAAATATGTTAGCAATTTCGACAACACCTCACTTATGTCTAAAACAAATTAAAGCCTTTTGGGACTAAAGACTTCATACATCACACTTCTGTCTAATTTCAACAACAATTCACTTCATTCTCTTCTACGCATAACTTTGCATCCAAGGGGTGTATTGTTGTTGTATTTTTTAAAATAAATTAAAGCCTTTTAGGACTAAAGGTTTTAATTTTTTGTTTTTGTTTTAGTTAAAATAATATTTAATGCTTATTTTCAAATAAACATTATATTCATTTCTTAGTTTTTTAGAAAATCGATTTTAGTAGAATATTTGTTTCAAAAAAATTATTTTTTCAAACTACTTCCAAAAATACACAAATTACTATTTTAATAACTACAAAATCAATTTTAAACCATATTTTATAATTCATTCGACTATTTAAACATTTTATTAACTAAATTTGTAATTTTAAAACATATTTTAAAATTCATTTAACTATTTAAAATTTTAATTTACCTATTTTGTAAACTAAATTTTGAAGTTTGCACTTATAATAAATTAAAATAACTTTATTTTATACTAACCACTAACACTTATAATTAACTCGCACTAATTAATTAAAATAAAATAATTATGTTTAATAGTGCTAATCTAGGAGCATATTAATCAATAACTATACACTAATTTTTGCATAAACTATAAAAAAAAATTGTTTTAAACTATAACAAACATTCGCGTAAACTAATCAATAAACATATTAATCAATTATTATACACTAATTTTTGGATTTTAAATCAGCTCTAATTTTTAAATAAAAATTAAACAATCAAACCACTAATTAATATCCCCATAATCATCAATTTCAAACCCATAATCAACTAATTTTCGAAATTAGAGTTTTAATTTTATCCATAAATCAAATTATACACAATTGTCACTAACTAGTATGCAATATTCATCAATTTTAAACTCAATCAAATTATTTTCGAAATTAGGGTTTTAATTATACCTCAATTAATCTGAAATTGGAGAGAATGGGGTTGCCAACAAGCTTTGGTGGCTTTAGGCGAAGGCGTTGGTAGGCGGTGGCGGTCGAGGGGGAGCGGCGGCGGCGGCGAGGGTTAGGGTTCTTTTTTATCGTGCGACGTTTTGATGGAAAGCAGGAAATAATGAGAAAGTCGCACGGTTTTTTGATCTGTATACTCGATATAGCGTCGACTAGCAACGGCTTGCGACGACGGGTGAATTTTATATTTTGCATTTCTATTTCTTTCTAATCTTGTTTTTAGAAAATGTTTCAAAATACTAATTTAATCCCTAAAAAATAAAAAAGCTACTTTAGCACAACCATTCAACGTAACGACTCTTCTGATCGGTTAAATTAGTATTTATGGTGATTCGTCTTCGCGTTATTCGAGTATTTAACGTTAGTGCAAACCTAACTCTCACGATCAATTTATGCAACTTTTAATCAGTCCATTAAGCAATTTCAATAGAGTTAGTTTTATCAGTTAAAATATTTTTTTAAACCGCTAGGTAATTAATTTTAAATTTTTTAACTTTATTTAGCATGATACAATTATATAAAATAAAATAATCGGCAAGAAATTAAATTTATTTGATCTTATGTCAATCTAAAGTATGGTTGACCTATTTTGAAAAGATGATGAAAAAATAAACAATATTTAGGCTGTCGATCTTGAATTTTAAATTTATAGCCGTTCATCGATATTCAGACTAAAATCCCTTCGTTCGAAGGCTAGACGACCTTGGAACGAGACCAAATTTGAACCAATAGTGCTTGGTAATATGTTAATCCAATTCCTATGTACATACATACACACATACATGTACATGCATACATACACACATAAGTAAATCCAACGTAGATATATTGTTTCAATCTATCTTTTTTTTTTTCTAAGCTGGTCCATTAGGTTGATTTAAACATTAACACACATGAAGAAGTTCCACCATATGTGCAGCGAAAGTAAAAAACCGTGTACCTGAGTTTCACTACATATAGACTTTTCGTCAGATAGGAACAAAGCATTAATTAATATTTAAAAATGATACAACTATGGTACACTCTTTATGTTAAAATCAAGAAATTAAACTAAGTCCACACGAATCATTTGCACACTTTGAAAATCATATGAACATATTGTGTTATTGTGTAGAAAATGAGGAATTTTTTACTATAGTGGTATCAATCTTCTTCATATGCACAATGGAGGACCCGGCACTATGCCATAGATGACCTTCTGCAACATTTTTGCAAGGTGTTGCCAGCTAAAATGTTGCGACAGCTATAAAATTTTGGTCCTACTGCAACGTTGTATTTTTGGTGTTACCTTAGCCATAAAAATGTGTTGCTCTAGCTAAACAAGTGTAACAGGATGCAACATTTTTATATAGTGTTGCTATAGATGTATTCAAATTAAAAAATTAATAAAATTAGCAATCCGCGTGAATACGATCCAACGGTCTACATTTAATCCGATTGTTAAAATGGATCACCACTACAATTTGTCCCAAAATTTTGTTTTCCCGCTTTACTTTTCATAACATTTCGTTCTCACCCCCAATTTCCAAATCCCTAATTTCCAAATCATATTTTCGTTGCTCACCCCCAGCTACCCCCTGACCCATCGCCCCCAGCTACCCCCTGACCCATCGCCACCAAATCCTGACCCATCACCCCTAGGTACCCCCTGACCCATCGCCCCCAGCTACCCCCTGACCCATCGCCCCCAAATCCTGACCCATCGCCCCCAGCTACCCCCTGACCCATCGCCTCCAGCTACCCCCTGACCCATCGCCACCAAATTGTCACCCTCACCCCCAGCTACCCCCTGACCCATCGCGACCATATAGCTCCAACCAGAGCCCTGTCACGACATCAAAACTCGAAGCCAAACAAAGTTTTTCGTTCAAACCCCTTTTGCCACCGCTGTCGTCGCCATCGCTCTTCTTTCTCGTTCCTCTCTATGTGAAAATTAGGGCACGCGATTCTTGTTGTTCCTCTTGCTGCCAGGAACACACCTAAGAGCGTCGAGACTGTGCCTCCTGAGTTGCTTGAGATACCACTACAATCCAATGAAGAGCAGGCTGTCTAATTTCCGGTTTGTTTTGACCTTTTTTTTCATTTTGTGATATTTGATACTGTTGATTTATGCATTTTTTTCATCTTGCTTCATGTATTTTGAGGTCTATTGTTGAATTTGGATTGGAGTGGTCTTCCATATTGCACCTTGAAGATAGAATAGAGAATGACTGGAAGAGCTATTTTGTAATGCACTAAAAGTGTTCGATACTTTGTGTGAATGGTATTGTTATCAAAATGTCTGGTTTCCTGTAGTTTCACATTGATATACTTCAAATTTTTCACTGCATTTTGTTCTTTCACATTGAGTAAACGAGTTTGGTTTTTCTTTTGTAGGCTAATGATGGTCCAAATCTGAAGATATATAGCTTGGTGCTTTGAACTAATGTACATGTATGAACTGACCTTTGATTCTCTTGTTGATGAAAGGTGAAGCAGTCTGCTTAGAGTTGATGGTCCAAATCTGTAGATATCAGCCAAGGGTGGTGCTTGGTTTTGTTGCGAATTTGCAGTGTGAAAGTTTGATGATGTTTGGGTTGTCGGAATGGGTAATCAGCAATTGTGATTAGGTGATTAGGCGATTTGGCAACCTGAAGTCGAATTTGGCAACTGAAATAGTTTGTTGGTAAGGCAATTAGAGGATGGAGTGTCACGTACCGAAATTTTCGACTTTCGAAAATTCGACATCGATACTCACTTTATCGACTGCCGAGCAATCGAGTGCCGGAAACTCCAATAGTGAGGGTTTTAAAAAGAAGAAAAAGTAGAAGAAGAAGAAAGCAGAAGGAAGAGAGTAGAAAAAGAAAAGAAGAACACATCAGAACAGAAACAGAAAACAATATCAGAATCTCACATATCGCAGCGGAACAATATATAATAGATAACACTAGTCTTTTAAAACAAAGAACTATATCAGTTTATATATACATCAATCAGAGTCATATACAACAATGGACAGTTATATAACTTGTCCTCATACAGAATACACAGCGGAATAATACAAAAATATAGGTGATACGTTTCGCCATCCAGCTTGCTTCCAAAGCTCCAGAATATCCTGATAACATAACTCTAGGCTGTCCGTGTGGAAATTGGTGGGCACCCAGAGTTTAGAAGGGAACAATAAACTCCGAGTCAGTCATGGTGACTGGTGTGAGATCGTAAAACAGTTATTTTTCACAAAGAAAATAAAACAAATTCGCAATGCTTTTGGAAAATGAAACTACCATAAGACCTCCCGCCACACACACAATGCAAACGCAGACTTGGAGGAGATTTCTTCTTATGATAGTCAAAGATGCTTACTACGCAAAAATCAAATTATTTTTGATATTATTATTAGTGCATAGTGTAGAAAACATTTCGAAAGTAGAATATTAATCTTAGCCGACATAGGTACCATTATAGTATGCCTACTATAGCTACCATATTAAATGGCAGGTTCTACAACTAAAACCGTACAAGGCTCGTATTGTTTCTTTGGATTTCCAACAAATGGTCAGGCCAAGGAACTTCCTATCCACGATGGGTACGTCCCTGGAATAGACGACCCGAGAACCTAACCGGATCTCTGCCAACACAAGGCCGGGTTACCTCTGCAAAAATAGGTAACTACTGACACGCGTATGCCATCCCCCGATCGTAACCGATCTTCCCAAGGATCCCCGATTTCCAACAAACCACATAGATAATAATGCAGCAACCACATAGGTTAAGTATCTGGGCTCCATACCATGATACCACCTCTATCCAGAAGGAATGACATACACTAAGGGGCGCTACTCCCTAGAACCTTGCTGCATCCTTCCTGTTTCGACCATTTCCGGGGTGTGAGGCTCGACGAAGTCTCGTCCACAAAGCTACGCTTTCTACAAAGCCATGCTTCGGGTCAAACAAATGATCAACCTATGATCACAAAGATATAAGATCAAACAAATGATCATATCGCAAATGATCAAACACTGATCATTTCACAGCAACACTCAGTATGCCACGTTACCAAATTGGGAATATATCGCTGATAAATTTCAACTACATAACCTCTGAGCTCGTACGTCTCAGAGAAGGGTGTTAAGCTAAGAGAATAAATTCTCCGCCACCAACAGAAATGTATTTGAAAGAAATCAGCTTTATATCTCAAATTGTAACGTCAGACACACAATCCATACAAGTCTGTTCCGGGATCGAACAGAACCGAAGGCACTTCTCACGAAGCCCTTGCATTTCCGGATAATTTTCAATCACGTCAGGACTTCCCGTCACTAAGGGTGATAAAACCTCTAAATCGAAGATCAGTCGATGTAGAGTAACTCGACGGTAATCCTTCCGTTTTCAAAAATATCCGGTCTTCAACACCGGTCTTCAAATGCAATTCATAACGACGTATCACATATTCGGAATGGGTTATACGACCCCATGGTCCTTTCCCGGCTAACCCGAATAGTGAGCGCTTATTTAAAAATAAGTGTGGCATTCAAATTCATCCAATTCACAACAAATACCTATCTAAGGTAATTATTGATAGTCGGTTATTTAACTATCAATAAAGATGCGCAACATCATCAGATTCCAAATAATTTTCCCAAATTATTTATCTTCAAAAATATCTTTACTAGATATAAAATTTCCACACTTAACCGTTTGAAAACAATTTCAAATCAATTTCCACATTTCATTTTATCTTTGAAGATAAAATCTCAAAACAGTTCATTTCATATTGGAAAAGCATTTCCATACTTATTTAAAAATAAGTAATTCACAAATCATTTATTTTCAACATTTGAAAATATTCAATATACTTAAATCAATATTAAGTATATATTCATTCTTTAAGGAAAACATTTACTGTAACAACATTTATTTGAGTCAAAACGAATGTTACGTAAAACATCGTTACGACGACTCAAAATCACTAGTATAGGGATTCGGATTTTAGATAGATATATAAATCCCAATACTACATAAAACATTTCCTTTCGGAAATCATTTACTATAACAACAGTGTTATAGTCCACCATTTCCTTCTTCCTCGAAAACGTCTATTTCAACAATAAATGTTGAAATCTATGATTTCGATTCATAATACATTTTAAAACATTTTAAAATGTTTAACTTCATTTTTAATATCACTTCTTCGAAAATAAATCCATTTTACTTAACAATATATTCACTGTCCCAAAATCGTGAATATACTAACCAAATTTCAGTCTTTTCTATACATTTATTTCAATAGAGATTCGCTATCCAAAATCGCGAATATATCTTCTTTAAAAATCTGATATATTTAATTTATCAAATTCAATCTATTTCGAATTTATAAACACGTTTATAAATTCTATCCCTATTTTCTAACAACTTCAACTTAATAAATCTCCTTTATTAATAATTCGATAAATATCCCATTTAAAGGCAAAAATCCAATTTATAAGTTAATCTCTTATAAATCTTTTATTCTACAGTTTCATCCATTTTATAACTTCACAATTTATAAATCTATAAATTCCATATCTTCACGATTTATAATTCTATAAATTTCATTTTTAACACTTATAAACTCGTTTTAAAATTCTAATATTTTAAATTTATAAATATCAACTTTTTAAATCTTTTAAATAAACTGTTCACAAAAAATCGAAAATCTCAGTTCAAACCATTTTATAAATTGCTTAAACTATTTATTTCAAAAATCACCTTACAGTCATAATTCACAAAAACCTTAACTTTTATAACTTCAAAAATTTAAACGTTTATTTATTTAAAATAAATCAATTCAACAAAACGTCTACTTTCAAAAATTACTTTAAAATCCTTTTAAAGTAAAAGTCGTTATTTTTAAAGTTCAAAACTTGAATCCGATGATGCAACAGCACCAATTAGTCAATCACAACAACAACATCATATATCAACATATGATAACAGAATATACATCAATATCTGTAAATAAATAAATACTGGTGAGGAATCCAGTTGGATCCCTCCAACCTGTTTCCCTGCATCCACAGATGTTAGCACAATACCAATTCCGCTCCAGTACGGAATTATCGCGGTATATGGGTTTTATAAATATTATCCGCTTACTAACGGCGCAATAGGGTCTCATCCGCTATACGAGGCGGGAATCAATCAATCCAATATATACATATGCCAATATGTATATATTGCTATATATATAGATATATCCTATAATATCTAATATCACATCCAATAGCAATCAACACAATCAATAACTGCAAATATTCCACATTCAATTTGAGTGAGAAAATCTCACCTTGATTTTAAATTCCGTTCCAGCGTTTATTTTCGAATAAAATTAAACGGACGTTTAATTTTACCCGAAATTCAAACTAGTTCCAAACGACTCCAATCCAGTTGCATTGCGTAGAATTTGACGATACGATTCCAACGCACTTCGTTTCATAATTTTCTGATAATGTATGAACAAGATATACATTTTTAAAGGTTGTACAAATTATAAAAATTCAATTTACAAATCTATTTATTTATTTCTTTATACCTAGACAAATCTGGACCGTGCATTTTCTTTCCAGCGCATCAGGCCCGCACGTGCACTCCTTCTTCCGTTCGCTCCAGATTTGAGAAACGCGATAGAACCCATCATCGTTCGAAATTTCGAATGGCCGCATCCCCTAAACAACGATGAAACCCGATCATCTTGCCTCCATTTGAAGCGCCTATGCGAGATGACCCACCGCCCAGAGCCACGTGCAGCCCGGCCTCATTGTTTTCTCGAAAAACGTGTGTGAACTTTCGATGTTTAACCTCGATTTGCCGGCAATCTACTCGATTAAAACCCATCACAGCCGTTCAAAATTAAGATCTCGTGATGCTCTCCATTTTTGCAGTTGATAGATTCACGAATTTCTTTGTGGATTTGGAGAAAAACGAAGGGGAAGATGGGAGTGAATCGGCCATTGATAGTGGGGTGGCGGCTGAGACGTTTAGGGTTAGGGTTATCCATTTTCTTTTGCAAAATGAAATATGGAGGTGCTTATATAGAAAATGGCCAAATTTACTATTCATCGAAATTTTCCGAACTCCGAATCGAACGTGCCGGCTGACGTTTCTAAGGTTTACCCCGTGTTCCGAACGCAATGGAATAGGTTTCGGAAGCTAATTCGATCGTCTGTGTGAGATATGGATTTAAACGATCAATTTAAATTAAACCGATTTAAATCGATTTCGAGGCGTTTTGGCTTGCCTCGGACAAATGGTAAATCCAAAAATTATGAAATTTGAAATCTTACAATAATATCACATTACAGATCCGATGAAACTGGTTTCGTCGAAATCCGAGACTTTTTGAAAAATGACTATTTTTAACTCGACGATTTAAAATTAAAACGATATCGATGCGTTTCGAGCTGCCACGGTCAAACGACAACTCTGTTTGCTATGAAAATTGAAATCCGATAATAACAAACTAATACGGATCCAATGGAACTGGTTGCGTTCAATTCTGAGACTGTTCGAAAATTGGCTATTTTTACAGTCGATAATTAAATATTAAAATATTCGATTTTCACAAATTAACTCTAAATTCAAATTTAAAAGTTCTATAACATCTCTATAACTTCAGTATGATTAAATAAAATTTTACAAATCATTTTTAATCATATTAAACTTGATTTTCAATTATTTCTGGAATTTCAATTATTAATTTATCGATTTAATTATCAAATTAAATCCAATATTCGAAAAATAAATCATTCGACTTATAAATTCCATTTATTAATATTTAAAATCAATTAAATATTCGAATTTTAATTATCAAAAATTCTGGGTCGTTACAAACTTCCCCCCTTAAAAGAATTTCGTCCTCGAAATTACAAGTTAGGAAAAATGGTCCTTAACTCGTCTACTATCTTTCACAATCCAATAGTTTTATCAATTTTCAATTCATCAAAACAAATCTTTCTATTAAAGATTCGTTATCATTCAATCTCATTTTCCAACTTCAATTATAAGTTTCAAACAACATTGTTTAACTTCAAAATTCAAATTTAAGTTTAAATTCAAATTTCAAACTTTCAAATTTTCTCAAAAATTTTCTAACGCCTTAAATTCTCGAAAAATTTCGCCATAGCCTCCTTTGCGCGGCTAATACGGTACGACTACAAAACGTCCCTACGGACTCTCCGATTTCAAAAAGAAAAAGAAACAGCCAAGCGGCTAGACCAGAAATCATCAAAAACTCATATTATAATTCAAATACTTACCTTTTGTCGAGCAATTCAAATTCTCTTTGAAATTAAAATCCCAATTCCTTTACACCTGTATATCCTACTAGCCATTATATCTAGTTACAGCATTCAAACCATGTTGCAAATTCTATTACAAAATTTTTCAATATTGCTTCTTATACATTTTTACCTCACTGTTGAAGTTACACTTTATTCATTTTCATTCAATTTTATATTTCACATTCATTTGAATTCAATTTACTTTTCTTTTATAATCATTGAATTTAATTCGTTCAATACCTTATCCATTTGGTCAATATTCAATTAGCTTCACTTACTCATTTTAGTTTAATACTTCAAAAATTAAATTCAATTCTAGTTTTACTCACTTACAAATTCAAAAATGAATTTTAACATTCAATTTCATTTTCTTGCACTTGCAATTGCAAATTTATTTGTTCATTCCCTAATTCATTCGTTTTCAATTTGAATCTGATTCCAATCAGATTTCAAATATTTCTACAAGTCTTTGACTTACTTACATTTTGATTTATAAAATCATTTATCCATTCACATTACTAATTTCATTATGAATTTTATCTTCAATTATCCACTTTTGAATTCTATTTTCATTTATGAATCATATTTACAATTCATATTCATAATTTTTTGTTCATATATGAATTTATTTCCTTATACTTTCAATTCACATTTTTAGATTTCATTTGTTAATGAACTTTAATTCCAATCACAATTACATATTTTACATTAACAATTTCTATTTGTATAAGTTATCAATTCAATCATATTCCATAAATATTGTTATAAAGTATTCCAGAGTTTACCAACATTTCAAAGCCATTTTGAAAACAATTCAAATTCCATTTGAATTTCCAAAACAAAGACTCAAATTTTCCAACAACTTCTATTTAAAACAATTTGGCAGCAATTCCTCTTTTGGAAACCCGAAAATGAACACCAATGATGCCGCGGTCATCATCGAAGTTATTTTCCAGCGACCGAAAAGAGTTTAGAGCTTTCCATCTCTTCAAAACATTTTTCAAACCTTTGAAATTCATTTTCAAATTCAAAAAGATTTAAACTTTCCAAATCTCCAAAATTTTCAAATTCTTTTCAAACATTTCCAAAAACTTCTCTGGAACTCCGTTTTAAATTACAATTCACATTTATAATTTACATTCTTAAATTCCATTTGTATGTGAATTTATCTCTTAACTTTGGAGTTATGATTTGAATTTCTTATTCAATTTTCAATAGTAATGATAACATTTCAATATCATCACTTTCCTAACAACCAAACATCCATATATTATGATAATTTACAGAAAAATCATTTCTTTTATATCCAAAAATAGTTTTGGGCAAAATTATTTCATTTACCCAATTTTAAAACAATATTGTGCCGAATTGTTCTATTCAAGTGTTTAGAGATCCCTATCGATAGAGTTGTACGGACAATACCGACCAGAATCCATATACCACCCAACAAACCAATCATCACAATATAAAACAATTTTATATTCACTAACAAATACGCACTCGTATCTATTATTACACTCAACTCATTCTAGAGTACTACTGACTCTATCTCTAATGAGTAACACCCAACAGAGCAGGGTTGTCGCTTAACCATATGCTCTGATACCACGCTGTCACGTACCGAAATTTTCGACTTTCGAAAATTCGACATCGATACTCACTTTATCGACTGCCGAGCAATCGAGTGCCGGAAACTCCAATAGTGAGGGTTTTAAAAAGAAGAAAAAGTAGAAGAAGAAGAAAGCAGAAGGAAGAGAGTAGAAAAAGAAAAGAAGAACACATCAGAACAGAAACAGAAAACAATATCAGAATCTCACATATCGCAGCGGAACAATATATAATAGATAACACTAGTCTTTTAAAACAAAGAACTATATCAGTTTATATATACATCAATCAGAGTCATATACAACAATGGACAGTTTTATAACTTGTCCTCATACAGAATACACAGCGGAATAATACAAAAATATAGGTGATACGTTTCGCCATCCAGCTTGCTTCCAAAGCTCCAGAATATCCAGAATATCCTGATAACATAACTCTAGGCTGTCCGTGTGGAAATTGGTGGGCACCCAGAGTTTAGAAGGGAACAATAAACTCCGAGTCAGTCATGGTGACTGGTGTGAGATCGTAAAACAGTTATTTTTCACAAAGAAAATAAAACAAATTCGCAATGCTTTTGGAAAATGAAACTACCATAAGACCTCCCGCCACACACACAATGCAAACGCAGACTTGGAGGAGATTTCTTCTTATGATAGTCAAAGATGCTTACTACGCAAAAATCAAATTCTTTTTGATATTATTATTAGTGCATAGTGTAGAAAACATTTCAAAAGTAGAATATTAATCTTAGCCGACATAGGTACCATTATAGTATGCCTACTATAGCTACCATATTAAATGGCAGGTTCTACAACTAAAACCGTACAAGGATCGTATTGTTTCTTTGGATTTCCAACAAATGGTCAGGCCAAGGAACTTCCTATCCACGATGGGTACGTCCCTGGAATAGACGACCCGAGAACCTAACCGGATCTCTGCCAACACAAGGCCGGGTTACCTCTGCAAAAATAGGTAACTACTGACACGCGTATACCATCCCCCGATCGTAACCGATCTTCCCGAGGATCCCCGATTTCCAACAAACCACATAGATAATAATGCAGCAACCACATAGGTTAAGTATCTGGGCTCCATACCATGATACCACCTCTATCCAGAAGGAATGACATACACTAAGGGGCGCTACTCCCTAGAACCTTGCTGCATCCTTCCTGTTTCGACCATTTCCGGGGTGTGAGGCTCGACGAAGTCTCGTCCACAAAGCTACGCTTTCTACAAAGCCATGCTTCGGGTCAAACAAATGATCAACCTATGATCACAAAGATATAAGATCAAACAAATGATCATATCGCAAATGATCAAACACTGATCATTTCACAGCAACACTTAGTATGCCACGTTACCAAATTGGGAATATATCGCTGATAAATTTCAACTACATAACCTCTGAGCTCGTACGTCTCAGAGAAGGGTGTTAAGCTAAGAGAATAAATTCTCCGCCACCAACAGAAATGTATTTGAAAGAAATCAGCTTTATATCTCAAATTGTAACGTCAGACACACAATCCATACAAGTCTGTTCCGGGATCGAACAGAACCGAAGGCACTTCTCACGAAGCCCTTGCATTTCCGGATAATTTTCAATCACGTCAGGACTTCCCGTCACTAAGGGTGATAAAACCTCTAAATCGAAGATCAGTCGATGTAGAGTAACTCGACGGTAATCCTTCCGTTTTCAAAAATATCCGGTCTTCAACACCGGTCTTCAAATGCAATTCATAATGACGTATCACATATTCGGAATGGGTTATACGACCCCATGGTCCTTTCCCGGCTAACCCGAATAGTGAGCGCTTATTTAAAAATAAGTGTGGCATTCAAATTCATCCAATTCACAACAAATACCTATCTAAGGTAATTATTGATAGTCGGTTATTTAACTATCAATAAAGATGCGCAACATCATCAGATTCCAAATAATTTTCCCAAATTATTTATCTTCAAAAATATCTTTACTAGATATAAAATTTCCACACTTAACCGTTTGAAAACAATTTCAAATCAATTTCCACATTTCATTTTATCTTTGAAGATAAAATCTCAAAACAGTTCATTTCATATTGGAAAAGCATTTCCATACTTATTTAAAAATAAGTAATTCACAAATCATTTATTTTCAACATTTGAAAATATTCAATATACTTAAATCAATATTAAGTATATATTCATTCTTTAAGGAAAACATTTACTATAACAACATTTATTTGAGTCAAAACGAATGTTACGTAAAACATCGTTACGACGACTCAAAATCACTAGTATAGGGATTCGGATTTTAGATAGATATATAAATCCCAATACTACATAAAACATTTCCTTTCGGAAATCATTTACTATAACAACAGTGTTATAGTCCACCATTTCCTTCTTCCTCGAAAACGTCTATTTCAACAATAAATGTTGAAATCTATGATTTCGATTCATAATACATTTTAAAACATTTTAAAATGTTTAACTTCATTTTTAATATCACTTCTTCGAAAATAAATCCATTTTACTTAACAATATATTCACTGTCCCAAAATCGTGAATATACTAACCAAATTTCAGTCTTTTCTATACATTTATTTCAATAGAGATTCGCTATCCAAAATCGCGAATATATCTTCTTTAAAAATCTGATATATTTAATTTATCAAATTCAATCTATTTCGAATTTATAAACACGTTTATAAATTCTATCCCTATTTTCTAACAACTTCAACTTAATAAATCTCCTTTATTAATAATTCGATAAATATCCCATTTAAAGGCAAAAATCCAATTTATAAGTTAATCTCTTATAAATCTTTTATTCTACAGTTTCATCCATTTTATAACTTCACAATTTATAAATCTATAAATTCCATATCTTCACGATTTATAATTCTATAAATTTCATTTTTAACACTTATAAACTCGTTTTAAAATTCCAATATTTTAAATTTATAAATATCAACTTTTTAAATCTTTTAAATAAACTGTTCACAAAAAATCGAAAATCTCAGTTCAAACCATTTTATAAATTGCTTAAACTATTTATTTCAAAAATCACCTTACAGTCATAATTCACAAAAACCTTAACTTTTATAACTTCAAAAATTTAAACGTTTATTTATTTAAAATAAATCAATTCAACAAAACGTCTACTTTCAAAAATTACTTTAAAATCCTTTTAAAGTAAAAGTCGTTATTTTTAAAGTTCAAAACTTGAATCCGATGATGCAACAGCACCAATTAGTCAATCACAACAACAACATCATATATCAACATATGATAACAGAATATACATCAATATCTGTAAATAAATAAATACTGGTGAGGAATCCAGTTGGATCCCTCCAACCTGTTTCCCTGCATCCACAGATGTTAGCACAATACCAATTCCGCTCCAGTACGGAATTATCGCGGTATATGGGTTTTATAAATATTATCCGCTTACTAACGGCGCAATAGGGTCTCATCCGCTATACGAGGCGGGAATCAATCAATCCAATATATACATATGCCAATATGTATATATTGCTATATATATAGATATATCCTATAATATCTAATATCACATCCAATAGCAATCAACACAATCAATAACTGCAAATATTCCACATTCAATTTGAGTGAGAAAATCTCACCTTGATTTTAAATTCCGTTCCAGCGTTTATTTTCGAATAAAATTAAACGGACGTTTAATTTTACCCGAAATTCAAACTAGTTCCAAACGACTCCAATCCAGTTGCATTGCGTAGAATTTGACGATACGATTCCAACGCACTTCGTTTCATAATTTTCTGATAATGTATGAACAAGATATACATTTTTAAAGGTTGTACAAATTATAAAAATTCAATTTACAAATCTATTTATTTATTTCTTTATACCTAGACAAATCTGGACCGTGCATTTTCTTTCCAGCGCATCAGGCCCGCACGTGCACTCCTTCCGTTCGCTCCAGATTTGAGAAACGCGATCGAACCCATCATCGTTCGAAATTTCGAATGGCCGCATCCCCTAAACAACGATGAAACCCGATCATCTTGCCTCCATTCGAAGCGCCTATGCGAGATGACCCACCGCCCAGAGCCACGTGCAGCCCGGCCTCATTGTTTTCTCGAAAAACGTGTGTGAACTTTCGATGTTTAACCTCGATTTGCCGGCAATCTACTCGATTAAAACCCATCACAGCCGTTCAAAATAAAGATCTCGTGATGCTCTCCATTTTTGCAGTTGATAGATTCACGAATTTCTTTGTGGATTTGGAGAAAAACGAAGGGGAAGATGGGAGTGAATCGGCCATTGATAGTGGGGTGGCGGCTGAGACGTTTAGGATTAGGGTTATCCATTTTCTTTTGCAAAATGAAATATGGAGGTGCTTATATAGAAAATGGCCAAATTTACTATTCATCGAAATTTTCCGAACTCCGAATCGAACGTGCCGGCTGACGTTTCTAAGGTTTACCCCGTGTTCCGAACGCAATGGAATAGGTTTCGGAAGCTAATTCGATCGTCTGTGTGAGATATGGATTTAAACGATCAATTTAAATTAAACCGATTTAAATCGATTTCGAGGCGTTTTGGCTTGCCTCGGACAAATGGTAAATCCAAAAATTACGAAATTTGAAATCATACAATAATATCACATTACAGATCCGATGAAACTGGTTTCGTCGAAATCCGAGATCTTTTGAAAAATGACTATTTTTAACTCGACGATTTAAAATTAAAACGATATCGATGCGTTTCGAGCTGCCACGGTCAAACGACAACTCCGTTTGCTATGAAAATTGAAATCTGATAATAACAAACTATTATGGATCCAATGGAACTGGTTTCGTTCAATTCTGAGACTGTTCGAAAATTGGCTATTTTTACAGTCGATAATTAAATATTAAAATATTCGATTTTCACAAATTAACTCTAAATTCAAATTTAAAAGTTCTATAACATCTCTATAACTTCAGTATGATTAAATAAAATTTTACAAATCATTTTTAATCATATTAAACTTGATTTTCAATTATTTCTGGAATTTCAATTATTAATTTATCGATTTAATTATCAAATTAAATCCAATATTCGAAAAATAAATCATTCGACTTATAAATTCCATTTATTAATATTTAAAATCAATTAAATATTCGAATTTTAATTATCAAAAATTCTGGGTCGTTACATGGAGGCTGGTGGTTTAGAAGTATGTGGGGTGCATCATTTTACGTCGTTTCAAAGAAGGTTCGATCCCCGCCGGGACTGCGGTGCCCCGGACCCCCGCCGGCGCTGCGCCCGGACCCGCTTCTCGGCTCGCCTTCGGCTCGGCACTCGGCTCGCCTTCGGCTCGGCATATATTTGTCAGTGTCGGTGTCTGTATAAATTGAAACTGCA
This sequence comes from Allium fistulosum, assembly GCA_030737815.1. Classification (NCBI taxonomy): domain Eukaryota; kingdom Viridiplantae; phylum Streptophyta; class Magnoliopsida; order Asparagales; family Amaryllidaceae; genus Allium; species Allium fistulosum. The sequence goes on along the minus strand of CM060907.1, from coordinate 821,102,202 downwards.
TATGTAATGAGTGAACTGAGTGATGTAGTGAGGAATATCTGTATATGTGAATATCAGTGTTATATATCATTGAATTGTAAAATAGTGGAGTCAGGAATTTGTACTATTTCAAATGTTGAAATAAAATATTTATTTAAATAAATTACTGTTTAAATATCAAATTCTGTGCAATAGCATTTTATTAAATAAATATTTATTTTTATTAAAAAATCAAATATGCTCTACATTGTGGGCCCCACAAATTCAAAAAGTTCATATCTATAGCAACATTTTGGAATGTTGCTACAGATACCTATGGGTGTTGCCATAGACCCAAATAGGGTTCTATTGCAACAATATTACTTATGTTGCCTTAGATAGTCAAAATGTTGCCTTTGAGGTCTAAGGCAACGGCAAAAATTGCATCACCCTAAAAGTGTTCCCATAGACCTATGGCAACATTTTTCGGGCCTGAGCCAACATTTTTTTTGTGTTGCAGTAGGCCATTTATGGCGTAGTGCGGAGACCTTAAATTATCGTTGGGAGCGCGCAAATAGGGTCGATTTCAGAGACAATGATCCAAGCTTCGGCCTGCTTTAGGGCAGTTGCGCACCCATTGCTAACATCACCATAGCCAGGTATGAAGGTGACTTAGCTGACGATCATCACATAGGTGGCTCTCATCAGCCCATTTGGAAGAGAGTGATGGCATCCATACAAGTTGTCAAACTATCCATATAAACCATTCAATCAAAAAAGGATTAGCATCAGATAACCATGATATAGTTGTATTATTGGGTAATAAGTAGCTGCTCTATGTAAAAGTGTTCCAATGAAAAATGTTAATAAAAAAACTTGTCAACACCCCAAGTAGAGTTTAAAGTATAAGTGATCCCTTCGAAACCTTCTTTCAAATAGATGAAGGCAGTTCACACCTTTCGAACAGATCGAGATAGTTAAAACCTTTCGATCCCTTTACCTAAATAGTCTAAATGACTTGGATCTCCTTTAAGACCACCTTCCAAAAAGGTTAAGGCAGTCAAAACTCCTTGTTAATACCTTTTGACACGATCGAAACACCTGTACCCCTTTTCGGAAATACCTTTCGAACTAGTTTAATTAGTTTAGAACCCCATCGAAACCTCCTTTCGAAGTGATCAAGATGACTTGAGGTTTGGACCTAAGGATCTAAGGACATTTGTTGAGCTAAAAGGTTTCAATTTCCTTGAAATGTGACCTTTCGATCATGTGTACATAAGCATATCATAGACAAAATCTCATAGGAACATTAAATCAGCTAACATATCCAAAATGCAATAATCTTGCTTTTGGTTTTCCTTTAAAGCAGTCAAATCCCCAATTTAATTTGAAAATTAGGGTTTACAAATTCAAAAAATTACAAGAATGACGTGAATCAATTCAGATCCCCTAACCTAGGGTTTTATTTATAGGCGCTGGTTGAACCCTTTCGCATCAGACCTTTCGACCTAATCGAAAGGAGTACCTTGATGACCTTTCGCTGTCGCTAAAGTTTGGGCGCCATTCTACTTTGCTTTAAAAATGGACTTGATTGCTTTCGACTTCATCGAAAAAGATAGGTTCGCTCTCCACTTTGTGTTGCTATGTTGTTGCAGGTAAGAAAAGATGTGAGCTTTCAATTCCATTGATAGGTGTATCTCTATGTCTTAAATGAGTCGGAACATAGCGAAAAGTTTAAGCGCGGAAGGTAGCTTTTGAAGGCATAAAAGTTGACTGATGCGGAACCCCCATCTTTTGGTATACAATAATGATATATTGAACTTGAGAAAACTTTCCTTTATAATTAAATGGCCTCAACCAATTCGAAAGGCTAATATACGCTTTCGAAGAGGTAGCTTTGGCCATTCAGTCTATTGTGGAAGGTGAATGAAGGCGAAACCCATTGTTTCGAAAGGTTTGGCGCGCATGTGAAGGCTTGCAAACTGTTACCTTAAAAAGGTGTTTCTCAACCTATTCGAAACAGGATCATGCATGCGAAAGCAACTGTATCGAAAGGAAATAATTGAAGCGAAAGGGTCCTCTTGCCTCCTTTTGTCCCCTTCGAAAGCTCATAGAACACTCAACTTTTGCAGATGCATCCCTTCGACTCTTTCGAAAGGTTTTGTTAATGCTATCATTCCCTGTGAATTCCTCTTTTACATTCTCCATAGGGTTGAAGTGAATATTGATAGTAACACTTGCCCCCAACACCCACCCCCCCCCCCTCGCGAAGGGATGCTCTTGACTTTTCAAGTCAACCGTTTCGAAAACCCATTTTCATTTTAGCATAACATTTCTCGCCTTTTGATATTCCCGAATGGATCTTGCCCGTTCATTTAAATTTGATCGGATGGCTTTCCCTTCATCCGCTTCTTTTATAAATTGCGTTTCCCTCTCATCTTTTTCATTTACCTGCCATTATAAACTTACAGTAAGAATCAAAGGTTTCAATTTCGTTCTAAACTCCTACACAAGTTCGGATGCAATGTGCGTTTCCATTTTTTTTTCAAATCGATTTACCGTGCTTAATTTTGACTTCAAATTCTTTAGGTTCGAACTTGTATTTCTTTTCTTTTTTTTAAAGATGATTCGAGTTTTTTGCTTGTATGAAAGTATCCTTAGGCTTATTTACATGCTTATTTCATTCGATGCATCGTGTTGATTTTGAGTTTGAATTCAAATTCATAAGGTTTGGGGAGCTATCTGCCATTATTATGCACGAACCTAAGCTCCTTTTTTGAATCAATTATAGTTTGAATTTACATTTGGGGGTTTTCCTTGTTGTCGAATGTGAATTCATGCTTGAGTCTATTCAATTGTTAGCTTCTTAAAGAACCGTGTTAAAAATTGAATTAGAAAAAAAATTCCCCAGTATCTTCAAAGAGAAGGTTAAGTCGTACAAAACAAGACTCGATATTGTAATCTTGACTTTTCAACTCTTTTCGAAATGGGTTGAGGCGATCAATTCTACTCCACTCTTTCAACCTCTTTTGAAGGGTCGAAAGGAGGTCCAGTGTTTATTTTTAAGTGAGCTCTTTCAAAGGGGTTGATGTAGTTGACAAAAGATGGACATTTTTGAAAGTAGAAATATGTTTTGATGTTCTCTGATACATTTCAAAGAAGTCAACATATACTCAACTTTTTTTATTTTAAAGGACTCAAAACTTGATGCATATAAAAGTGGACTTAATTTGTTATTGATTTATGCTTAATTTTAATTTACTCTAGAAAATGTTAAAAGTTACAAATTTATACTTCCTATCATCAATTGAATTCAAAATAGTATATTTTGTTAAAGTTGTAAACCTTATTAAGCCTTTCGACTTGGTTGAAACCTTCCAAATTGAAACTAACTTAGCTGTTTGTATTCCATCGAAACCTTACCCCCTTTTAAACTTACTCAAAACCTATTGTAGTTAACAGGAACATAACTATCACTTTTTATACAAACACTATCGAAACATTCTAAAGCCCCTTCCTTTGTATTAATATCACTAGAATCTAAGTCTTTCAACTTAATGGGAATATAGTGTTTTGGAAACATTCATATTCTTTGTGTAAAACAAAATTTTTGGGTTTTGACATTGTCAAAAGGTTTATTTGGTTTGATTGTGGAATGTTGTTATCATATATATATATATATATATTCAAACTAGTAATGTAAGGTTAGTTATTCCTTTTAATAGTAAAAAAATTTATGGACTTTCGACATCATCGAAGGGTGTTTCTAGATGTTTCCATTCCATCTATCTCTTCGACATCGTCGGAAGCTCAATGAATTTCATGACCCAAATTGACTTTAGCATTCTTTCAAAGATATGGAATTATATACTTTGGTTGATATTTGATTTATTACAATAGGTTTTCAACATCTTTGAAAGGTGTTAATAATGGAACAAATTATAACTTTTAATGAAATGATTTCACCTGTCAGGATCATGGGTGTGAAAATGATCTCCAAGAAACCTGAAAAAGATATAGCTCTAGAGGTAGAATCTTCACTAAAGAAGGTTGAAGCCATCTCCAAACATTCTTTGATATCTTCTCAAGACTTAGAATCACTGGAGTAGAAGTAATTCCCCCTGGTGATTGCGATACTATTCAAAATCCTCCCGAAGGATACTTTGCTTATATTGCCATTCACATTTGGCATGGTGGCTTTCTTCCCTTCCTAGACTTCTTATCTAACTTCCTGCATCATCTTGGCATTACACCTATCCAATTATCACCAAATGTCTACACATATCTTATCTCATTGAAACTTATGGCTTTGGAATCAGGCATTCCTTCACTAAACGCTGAAGTTCTTAACTATTTAGTTCACCTGGTCAAACTTAACAATATAAATAGCCTGATTTTCAGAGCTAATCCCTCTAAGAAGCTAATTTTAGAGGGGGTGAATAAATTTAGAGACTAAGAGATGCAGTTCTTTTTCGTCCAATGTTTTCCAAACATCAGTGGGGTCTTCTCTTCTTGCCGTAAGTTGATCATAATCATCATCTTTATTCAGTTATTTTCTTTTGCTGAATTACATTTTCTGATTAGGTCCTGCTCCTAAAGAACTCAATGATGAGGATAATGAATCTTAAAGCTGCTGACCACGGCTTCAAGTAGCATCAGGAATAGACTTACACTACTGATGCCTACTAATCTTCAAAAAATTCTCTTCTCCATGCTGGTCAGAGAGTTCTTGGACAACCCCCTCTTGTCCATCATACTTCTAGAAGCAAACGTTTCTTATCTTTGGGTGATCCCAAGAATTTCTCTCCTATGTCTCCAATTTGCCTGGATCATCCTAGTAAGCTTAAGCATAGTACTTGCAATTTATTGTTGTGTTACTCCTTTGATTACTTTACTAACTTATACTTTTTTGAATTTTTAGCTACTGCTCCCTCGATTGAGTTGACTATAAAAGATCAAATTCCCCCCACTTCCGAATCCAACGCATCAGCTTTAACCCTGGCCATCGCCCCGTCGAAGATGGTTGCCAAAAGAAAGCTAAGTGAGAAAACTGCTACAGGTCTTCCCTCAAGAAAGCTAAAACTTCTGATGCAGTCTTCTCTTCCCTCTAAAGAGAGTAGTCTTACTGATGTAAGCAAATCCTCCGAGGGTTCTATTATTGATATTACTACTGATCCACCTAGAGCAGTTCTTTCCAAAGATGATTTCATGTCCTGTATCATCGTGTCAGACTCTCCTAGCATTATTGAACAAATGAAAATGGATTTAGGCACTTCAACTCCTCTTCAGAAGTTGAATCCTTCTAATTCCACATCACCGGTGCCCCTAGTGATTTCGAAGAAATGCTACAATCCATCATGAATTCTTCATCCTTTACTTCCATTCAACCACCATCCTCGGTACCGGACCCAACTAGACATTGTCGATCTTTAGTAGAGCAGCATCTTTTGGTACATTTTTTATTATCTAACTTTCTTATTACTATTTCTTACTGAATTTTGACCCACGTTGTACTTTTTCTTTCAGATTTCTAAAAGCTGGTATTCTCTTCAAGAAAGTGCTTCAAATCTTCTATTGAGACGTCCATGCTTTAAGAGGAAATTTCAACTTTGAACAGCCAAATTACCTCCCTTTCTACTGCCAAAGATAATGCAGTAAAGGAGCAAGAAAGGTTGGGGGCCTCTCTTGCTCAAGCAGAATCATCTATCTTTAAAGAAAGGAAAGCAAAACAACTCTTAGCCGATGAACTCTAAAAATGGCTTTAAAAGAGTCCGAGGAAGAGAAGGCTCGGATGGCCGCTAAACAATCTTCTCTCAAGAAGAAATTGGGAAAGAAGGAAATTTTTTGAAAATGACCGTTAATACTATCTCTGAAGCTAAGCAAAATGAGTCACAATTTCTGAGCACATCCCTCAATGACATCATCATGAATTCTTACGAGGATGCTCTTATGCTTGCTTATAGTGACAACATCGACAAGTGCCCAGATTATAGTTTCCCTTCACTCGATCATGCTCTAGTGAAAAGATTCATGGATAAGATCAAAAAAATGGAGCAAGGAATCGAAGTTCCTAAGAGAGAAGAAATTGATGCCGCCAAACTTTTATCTTTTGAAGTCCCTTCTACAGAAGCAGATTCTGATTCCGATGAAGAAGAAGATGATGATGAAGCCACCGCAGAGGAAGGCGACTGTGATGACGATAATGATAACGATAATGATGATAATAACGATGACGACGAAGATAGAGGTCGGGGTTCAAGTGGCAACGGAGGTGATCACATCGATGCTCATGAAAAGTAAGGCGATGATATCTCTGGGGATTCAGAAAAAGTTAACCTCGGTCCTAGTGATCGTGAAACAAGTCCCACTGAACTACCTGAGCCTTTTGGTCTTCAGGAAGAGGCTGCTAACATTAATGTTGAAGAACGAAGGGAGAAAAAGTAGGCCCCACAAATTCAGTTCATATTTCTTAGGTATGGGATTCCTTGTCCAAGTGGCCTTCACTTCCAAAATAATAATAGTTGACATCTTTTTATTTTAGATATAGAAGAAATCTATCCAACTTTATAAAACAAAGCTTGAAAGAAAACAAGCAGAAATAAACAGCTTGTATAGAAAGTTAGATAAGCAATTAAAAGAACACAATGCACTCTCTAACAAGTATCATAAGCTTAATAAAAGTGTTGCGGTGTTAGGGTCTTTCAAAGACCAAGAAGCCACCCCCCGACTGAAGAGGGCACGCCTTCGATATAATAGACTTTTAGAAGGGAATCAGGAATTAATAACACTCTTCTGAAAGTTGGTTGAAGAAAGGGACATCCTAATAGACTTCTTATACAAAGCCTATTGCAGACACCCGACCGTAGATTTTTCATACTTGGGTGATTTTAGTAGGGGTATGATTAGTCGTTTACATAGGAGATATTTAGATGAATTTGGATTTGATCCGCATCCAGGGGCTTGCTGGAATTCACCGCGGGTTAAATCAATCCCTCATGAGTTGTCTCTGGAAAAAATCAAATATTATAAGGTTAAATTTATTTCTGAGTTATTTAAAAAGTCAATCTTGTATGAATCAGATGAACATTTGTAATTATGTAATAACATTGATTTGTAAATTTTCTGTACTAGTTTCCTTTTATACTTAGTCGTGTATTATTACATTATCACATAATAAGTGTCTCTCAGGCAGCCTTGATTCTAGAGATTATTTAAGCAAATACGTCAAATTAAGAAGAGATTATTTAGAAAAGGCTTCGCCCTTGAAGTCCTCAAAATTAGCTAGATACCGCTTTCTTAGAGACCTGCAGAGACTTTATATGGAATATCCCCGCCTTCGTTTCGATTTTCTTGGTGAAGAAAAAGAAAAACTCCTCAAGGAAATTCGAACATATCATACCAAATTAATATGCAATCGTGACAGTCCTTCTTTCGGGGAATGGGACTATAGTAAATATCCTCCGGTTATTAGCTCGAAAGGATTTAATGCCCCTTTTGATTCAACAGTTACTCTTTCAGCTAATTCCTTTAACAAAGTCAAAAATACCATTTCTCAACTTTAAGTGTAATAAAACAAGTATTTGATTAAAATAATGAGATTTTACTTTTTGTTTTATTTCTTCTTGAGCTGTAATTTCTTTTTTGTAATAAAAAAGATTGGTTATTTGAGTCTTGACTTTGTTTTTTTGTTTAAATAGGATTCACAACTAGCTATTGCACCACTCTTATTGGATTCCTTATCTCGCTTTACTAGCATTAGAGACAGATTGATTGTAGATTTGGAAAAGAGGCATTTACTGAAGGATCCTCTATCTGCTCGTTTTCAAGGTAATGCTGAAGCATTGGAATGGCAAAGGAGATATTTGCTTCAAAAGATAATTGTTAGAAATCTCCATGATCAGATCGCCAATCTTGAAGTGGACATCAAGAATAGGGATGAGACAATTTCTATATTGAAGCGCTAAATCAAATCGAATCCTTCAATTGATTTATAGATTAAGTTAAAAGACAGTCAAGCTAAATTCAAATCATTGGAATTCAACATGGGGGACAACTTCCAAATATCGATTTACCAACTTCTCCAATTACCTCATCTGTCGTAAAATCAACAAGGTCTTTATCTCTTACAATTCAAAAAATTTCTCAACTCCTTCCGGTTTAGATGAGAAGGTAGTAGGACAATGGTGCAAGAAGGTCAAATTCGAAATGATGAGATATTTTGATGACCAGCAGAGGGCGAGATATAACACATTAATGAATACACAGCTAAGATTCAAAAACTTGAATGTGAAAGTATCTTCTTCAAAAGTGCGTCGTTGGTTTAGAAAGAAAAAAAACACTTAAAGGTGCTAACAAAGCTTTCAACCATGCTTTGAAGGCTCGTATTGAATCCATTGATGATGGTGATGATATAAAGAAAATGGAAAAGAAGCTTAAAGAGAATCTTTATATAGTAATTCAGCATATCGTTGATCCTTTAATTAATGAAAATCTAGATAAGACTGTTCAGGATTTGTAAAACATACACTTGTGTTGTACACTGGTAATTAATTTTGTAAATTATGTAAATATCACCTGGCTTGTAGTCTTTTCTTACAATATTGTTTCTGAATCTGCTTTCTGATAACTTGGACTATGGTTTTTTTATTTGCTGACCCATTCAGTCTTCCTTACGAATCTCATTTTCTTAAAAAGTACAAAGTAAACAATATTTCTTATCGTTAGCTTGAAATCTATATAGTAGTTTATCCACATCAAAAGATCCTAGTAATGGAAGTTAACAGATCATTATGTGAAATATGATAATAAGTAAGAAGTAATCCCATAATTGGATATGGTTGAATGTCTTGAAACCCATCTTTGGTAATGGCGAGATAAATCTAGGAATCCAACTCAACTATATTGATATAATACCCAAAATCTAATTATAGAGAACCAGAAATTCAATTCTGGTTTCAATTATAGAAGTTTAGAAATTCCTCTTTTGGAGATAACTAATAGAAAGCCAATAATAATCATTTAATAAAAGTTCAGAAATCATCATCTGGAAATAAATCATAGAAAATTAGGAATCCTTATAATAGAAGATCTGAAACCCAGATTCTGGCGTTGGAAAGTGTTGCCTGAAAGTTTGTAATAGAAGTCCAGTGACCCTGATTCGCGCATTAGTAAGATAGATTTCTAATCTGATTGAAACTAGAAATTCATAGAAATCTCAATATTAATTGCTCTGGAACCCAGATTCGGGCATTAATGAATGAAATTCAAAAGTTAAAAGAGCCGTAACCCAACTTCGGGTATTAATGAATGATAGCCAGAAATCCATGATAAAAGCCTCCATAATAAAAGTTCAGAGCCCAGATTCGAGCATTAATGAATGTAGTCCAGAAATTAATAATAATAGCCTTCGAACCCAGATTCGGGTATAATAAAGACTAGAAATTAATAGTGAGAGACACGAAACCCAGATTTGGGTACTAATAAGTGAAGTTCTGAAATTCTCATTTGAGAACCAATCGGAAGTTGTAGATTCTTTTTTAAGCCCTCTGTTCTACATCGCTCTTTGATTTTGATTCATGACATGTGCCTTTCTTTAGGCCTTTTATATTATCGTTGTTTGACATGCCGCTTCTCAGGATCGGACGTCTTAGTCCGTTGTTGTCTGGTGCGCTTGGTTAGCTTATCCACAAGCATGACCCAAGACTTACCCAACCTCCCTCCAGAAGGTGCTCCAGCTAGGCCTTATAGGTGGGACTGAAGGCTTGTTCGGTGCCTTGGCCATGCCATAGCATGGTAGGCCTAAAGGCTTACTCCGTCCTCTCTTCAGGAGGTGCCTTGGTCTAGCCATAGCATGGCACGATTGTTCGTCGACGACAATTTTATCGGTTTAGAAAACCGTCGAACGAATTTAAATTAAAAATAAATTTTACCTCAAGCGCACGGCGTACACTTGTAGTACGTGGCGAATACGGGTCGATCCGCATGGAATTGTTGATTTTAAAATTTTATTCAATCAAATTAAACCAAAGTCGAGTGAAAGTTAAGCTAGAGAATTAGAAAATGAACTAACTAACTAACTAAAAGAAAAGAGATGCAAATATAAGAGTTAAATGAAAATTTAGAGAATAAATCCACTCTCTAGATCATTTAGTTCAACACATATGAAATCATGATCTCTCTTTTATGGTCATTAGTGCTTTAATTGATGTGTCTATCATAAGTATGGCATATTTGTGCTATTAGTTAGCTGACATAAGCCATCAAACTTTGACACACCCCTTAAACCACTTACTAACTTTCATGAAACTTGACAATGAAAATGAAATCTATTTTAAGTATGGCCTATTAACTATTGATTAGAAATATAAACCATCAAATTTTAATTTCAAATCACTTTCTTTTGCCATAATCAGATTTTCATGAACAGGCAATTAGTGTTAGTGATTGTTTAAGCATAGCCTATTTGATGTCAACAATATAGGCTATCAAATTCAAGGCAAATACAACAATTAAACCACTTCAATCATCATCATTAAGCACAAAAAAGAGCATGAATTAACAAATAGTTGAAGCTACATAATTAGAGAGCTTCATTACCCCTAAATTGAAGGGGTTTAGCCTCTTATATTTGTCATTTGATTAACAAATGTAGCTAGCAACATGAAAGCAAAAAGAAAGGAAAATGAAAGCTAATGAAAAAGAGAGCTAATTAACAAGAATTAAAACTATTCTACTTGCATGAAAGTAAATCAACACTACAACATGAAGGTAAATGAACAGAAGAAGAAAAGAGCATGTATTGAAAATTGCATTAAAAAAATTACATAAAAGAAATGGCTAAGTAGCCATGAAAAGAAAGAAGAGAACTTGATTTATTTGTGAGCCTAAACTAAACTAAAGAAAGACTAAGCTAGACTAAGAAGGAAGAGGGTTACATGAAACATAAGGGGATTTTATACATGTGTTAAACCCTAATTCATATTTTTGGGGAATGCCCAAAATACCCTTTTAAGAAGTGTGGAGGCCAAGTGTTAGGAATGCGGAATATGGATCTTAAGGCTAGGAAAAACACTAGAGGGGGGGTGAATAGTGTTTATAAGAAATTACTAATTTTTTTTGAGTTTATGTTAATTTGAACACAAATGTATGCAATATTCAGATACAGATATAATCACAGAGACAAACACAGATGCGGAAATAAAGTAAATGCAGTAAAGGAAAGAACACACCGGATTTTATACTGGTTCGGGGTAACCCTACATCCAGTCTCGCACAACTAAGTACGGATTTCCTTTCAAAAGCAATTCAACAATTACAACCCTCGGTTTCAAGGCTACGAGGTACACCCTCCAGAATCACAATCCTCTGGGTAGAGATACTTGATTTTCGGGGCAACAAGTTCACCCAATTGATTTCCAAGGCTACAATCACACCTTTTCTCGCTTGAGTGATTTCCAAGGCTACAATCACACCTTTTCTCGCTAGATAGATTAAAAAGAAGCCTATAACTCTGAATAGCACTTAGATCTTGTTGAGATAGTGATAGAGAATCAAACCAGAGATAATCTAGTTAGATTCAATGTTGATTTCGGCAGAGTGATGATAGGATTTTGAATAAGAAAATGTGGAAGAAGAAGAGAAGTGAAAAACCAGAAAATCTGATATAAAATTCGTTGAAACAAACCCCTATTTATAGAAGAGCAACAGTCATGTCCATTCATGAAAGGTTATGGCGAATAGACACTTCTTTTGAAATTCAAATTTTTGAATCTAACTGACACTATGTCGACATGGGGTACTAGGGCATGTCGACATCCCAAAGGAAATTTTGATGTTTTGTTTTTCTATGAAAATAACCTTTATCTTATATTAAAACTATTTTAAACTTTATAAATATACTTGACTATAGATAAAATACATAGATAAATATAGAGAATAATATATATATAATTTTACTATAATTTTATATTTAAATCTAAGTATAAAGATAGTTTAAAACAAACGAAGTTTAAAAACATGAGTTTATTAAAAACAAAGACAAAGAATATTTTAAGGCTAAAACATCTTTTTGAAAATCATTTGAAAAGATAATTTTTAAGGCTAAAACATTTTGAAAAGCAATTTTGAAAATCATTCTGAAGTAGTTTTGAAAATCATTTTGAAGTAGTTTTGCAAGCTTCTTCCTGCAGAATATCTCATCATATCAGGACCCGAGAACTTGTACAAAACCAGGATGTTCGTGGGTTTGTAAGCCACTTGTCGTAGGTTTGTAAGCTACTTGTCGTGGGTTTGTAAGCCACTAAAAAGGTAGAAATGGGTTCCATCCCAAAAGAAAAATGGAGTGAAGATTTCAGTGCTATTGTGAAGTTTTAACATAATTCTAGACTCAATACTTATCTTGAAATCTTGAACTCTTGATAATCTTGATACTCATGAGTCTTCAATCTTGATATCTTGAATCTCTAGGTTGTACAGTCTTCATTCTTGGTACCTGCATGGTTAAATCCTGCATATACATATATATCTAAACTATAATGTTTGTATTTATATTTTATAATCTTATTCTAAGGTTATTGTCATCAAAACCATCAACTCATGGACTAACAATCTCCCCCTATTTGATGATGACAGCCTTTGTTTATAAAATATTACTTCTATCCTAATAACTCCCCCTAAATCTAATAACTCCCCCTTAATCTATGCCTAACTACCCAATTTTATATTTCTCCCCCTTTGTCATCAACAAAAACAAACTAACTCCAAACTATATAACTCTTAGTCTAATATCCTATATGATTATAATGATAGTGTTATCATAAATAATCAACACTTAATTTTAAAACTAAAACTTTAGTCCTAAATTACAAACTCTTCTAACTAAGAATCTATATAATAATACTTTTAATAGAATGTATATAAGAACACACATTATTTATTAATTATATATTTTTCTATATTTACATTTTCGTAGAGAACGTAAAAAAACAAACAACAAATAGGAAAGAAAGAGAAGAAACTAATGTGAGTCTTGAAGATCTATGAACCGAACAATTTGGATAGTGGAAACAGAAATTTCCACGTTGTTCGATAAGATTTCCATCTTTGTCAAAGCATACTTCGCCAACGCAAACGACTTTGTCGTTATCTTCCGCAATCTCTTCTTCCATTGGTTCTTCTTCTTATTCTTCACTTTCCTCTTGTTCATGATCTCCTGAAGAGTCCTCGTCAATCAAGATTGGGTTAGCATGATTATCCATAAGAAATTTTTGCAAATTCCTAAGGATTTTGCCTTGCCTCTCTTGTTCTTTGGCCATTCGAAGTTGCATCACTTGGATTTCAGTCAATAACTGAAGGGTATCTTTCAGAGAATCTTCCATCTTTGTCACACGAGCGAGCGTTGATTGTTGAAACGGACCAGAAGTAGGCAATGGGAACGAAAAAGTTGATTTTATGTTTGATTTGGAAGAGGAAGCCATTGATAAAATGATTTCAGAAGATAGAAAAGAAAGAGAACAGAGAGAATGAAGAAAATTTTGAAATAGGAGAAATTTATAACCACTTATTTGAATTTTGGTGGGAAAAAAATTTAAAATTTAAAAAACGTTATATGTCGACATGGGTCTAGGGGGATGTCGACATCGTTCTTGAATTTTTGTCTATTTAATTTATTTTGAGTTAATTTTTAATTATACTTGTTATTTATATTTTATATTTCAGTTATAGAACAAATACCTAATTCTCTTCTTAATTTAGTAAATGTAGATTAATTTAAGGGTTTTGTTAAGATATCAGCAATTTGATTTTCAGAATTGATATAGTCGAGAGTAATTACTTCTCTACTTATATTATCTCTGAGAAAACGGTGTCTAATATCAATATGTTTAGTTCGAGCATGTTGAGTAGTATTTTTGGATAAATTTATTGCACTAGTATTATCACAATAAATTGGTGATTTTGAGATATTTAAACCAAAATCTTTTAAAGTTTGTTGCATATATATTACTTGAGAACAAGCCAAAGCAGCAGAATATACTCTACTTCAGTTGTTGATAGAGAAACTGTGTTTTGCTTTTGACTAAACCAGGAAATCAGAGAATGCCCTAAAAAGTGGCAAGTTCCACTTGTACTTTTTCAGTCTGATTTACAACCAACATAATCAGCATCACAGTAAGATATTAAGTCAAACGAATCATTTTTAGGATAAAATAAGCCATAATCAAAGGTGTGTTTAACATATCTTATAATACGTTTTACAGCTTTTAAGTGAGTTTCTTTAGGTTGGGATTGATACCTTGCACAGAGACAGACACTATGCATGATATCAGGTCTACTTACAGTGATATAGAGTAGTGATCCAATCATTCCTCTATATAATTTTTGATCTACATCTTTCGAGAGATCTTCTTTACTAAGGTGCTCATTGGTTGCCATGGGAGTGGGTTTTCCACTCGCAGTAGTCAAACCAAATTTACTAACTAGGTCTTTAGCATATTTTTCTTGACTAATAAAGATACCATTATCTAATTGTTTTATTTGTAATCCGAAAAAGAAGTTTAATTCACCCATATGACTCATCTCAAACACTTTTGTCATTATTTCAGAAAATTCTTTATACATTTCAAAATTAGTTGATTCAAAAATGATATCATCTACGTAGACTTGTACTAGTTGAATATCATTTTTATTTCTTTTAATAAAAAGAGTATTATCTACTTTACCTATTTCAAAATTTGATTGTAACAAGTAAGATCTTAGTCTATCATACCAGGCTCTAGGAGCTTGCTTTAGACCATATAGAGCTTTCTTAAGTTTGTAAACATGATTTGGAAATTTATCATTTTCAAAAAGTGATGGTTGTTTAACAAATACTTCTTCTTTTACAAAACCATTTAAAAATGCAATTTTAACATCCATTTGAAATAATTTGAAATTATTATGATTTGCGAAAGCAAGCAGAATCCTAATGGCTTCTAATCTTGCTACGGGGGCAAAGGTTTCATCAAAATCTATTCCTTCTTTTTGACAATAACCTTGAGCGACTAACCAGGCTTTATTTCTAACAACCTCTCCTTGTTCATTCATTTTATTTTTATAAACCCATTTAGTTCCAATTATTGTTTTATTTTCAGGTCTACGAACAAGTTCCCAAACATCATTTCTAGTGAATTGATTTAATTCTTCTTACATAGCCAAAATCCATGAATCATCAGTTGATGCTTCTTCTGGATTTTTGGGTTCTATAGTTGATATAAAAGCTACATTACTCATTTGACTTAGTTGGTTTCTAGTTTTAACAACAGATTGCATATCTCCAAGTATATTTTCTATAGGGTGATCTTTTAAAAGTTTAATCCTTTTATTAGGATGATTTAATTCATTATTAGTTTCAGTTGACTCTTGATTTTGAGTGATTAAATCCTCTTCATCATTTATTTCTTCAAAAAATTTGAAATTTTCATCAAATGAAACATGCATTGTTTCTTCGATGGTATTAGTTCTTAAATTAAATACTCTATATGCTTTACTTCTATTAGAGTATCCGATAAAGATACCTTTGTCGGATTTAGGATCAAATTTATCTAAGTTATCTTTTGTATTTAAAATAAAATATTTACTTCCAAAAATTCTAAAATAAGATACCTTAGGCTTCTTTGAGTAAATAAGTTCATAAGATGTCTTATCAGTTAAAGGTCTACTTAAAATTCTTTTTAAAATATAACAGGCGGTAGCAACTGCTTCTGCCCAAAAGTACTTTGGTAAATTACTATCAGAAAGCATAGTTCTCGCAAACTCTTGAATCGTCCTATTTTTACGTTCTACTACTCTGTTTTGTTGTGGAGTTCTTGGAAATGAAAAATTGTGAATTATTCCCTTTTTATTGCAGAATTCTTCAAATTTTTCATTTTCAAATTCACCATCGTGGTCACTACGGATGGTTATAATTTTTTGAGAAAATTGATTTTGAACTCTTTTTGAAAAATTCTTAAAACATTCAAAAGTATCACTTTTATGTTTCAAAAATATTGTCCATGTAAATCTAGAATAATCATCTACAATTACAAAAACATATTTACTGTGATTTAATGACTAAATTTGAGATGGACCAAATAAATCAAGATGAAGTAATTCAAGAGGTTTTGAGGTTGAAATCATATCATTTAATTTAAAGGAACTTTTTCTAAGTTTTCCTAGTTGACATGCATCACATTGACTATCTACTTTAAAATTCATTTTTGGGAGGCCTCTTACTAGATCATGTTTTGATAATCTGGATAAGAGTTTAAAATTCAAATGCCCAAATCTCTTATGCCAAATCCAAAGGTCACTTGCATTTGCCAAAAGACACAAGTTATCATTTGAAATTTTCATACTAAGAATATAAATATTCTTTTTCCTAATTCCCTTAAATATTATGGTTGAATTATTATCTTCAATGTGACACTTATCTTTTTCAAATTTAATTTTATATCATTTATTGCATAGTTGACTAACACCAAGTAATCATTAGCTTCAAATAATCCTCATTTAAGTGTACATGAAGCCATTAATTCCATAAGCATGTGCATTAGCCTCTAATTTGTACATTAAGGTAGGTGGGTAGGTGGGGTCCTCCATTATCTTCACTTTGAATTATTTCCATCTTCATTTGTTCTCTTCACACTTGTGCATGCATATATCATCATGTAACCACTTGTAAAATTCACCAAATTTCCTACAAAACAACATAGAAAATTCCAAGTAAATTTTCACAATTTAATAAATGCATAAAAATGACCATTTTCCCCTTATATGAAGATGAATATGTGACAATTTCAAATAATTTGAATTTTGGTTTAAACAAGTTACAATACCCAATATAATCATTTATTTAATTTAAATAGATTAAATATGGTGGTAAAAATATGCACATTTACGTGCACATCAACGATCAAGGGCTTGTCGATGTTTTAACCTAGCCATAGCGTGGCACGGATAAAGGCTTATTCTAACCTCCCTTCAGGAGGCGCCTTGACCTGGCCATAGCGTGGCACGATCAAGGGCTTATCGATGCTTTAACCTAGCCATAGTGTGGCGCGGTTAAAGGCTTACTCCAACCTCCCTCCAGGAGGCGCTTTGACCTAGCCAACTCGACGAGGACACAGGCTTTGACCGTTTAAGGTAATTTCCAAGTGTAAGGAGAATTCTACTCCTGACTATGTAGATTTTTCTTGTAAAAGAGATGCTTTATTGAATCTGACTAGGATCTCTTTACAAATCTATTGATTTTTCCTTGCCTGAAAAAGTTGATCACCATTCTTTCAAGTGCTCTACATTGATTTGTCTCATGCCCATTTATCATGTAATAGTGGCAATAGGATTCTCCCCGATTCTTTTCATATTTAGTTTTTTTCTTCTGTGATGGCCAGTAGTTGAGTTCTTCCTTGGTTAACAAATAAACATTCTTAATTGATGTAGTCTGATTGCATTCCTTGGGAAGTCTCGACTTAAAGCTTGTCTTTTGAGGATGGTTTCTAGATTTTTTATTGCTTGGTTCCGAAGTTTCACCCTCAACAACAAATTTCCTTTTCAAAAACTTTTAAAGCTCACGTGTAGGCAATGTCCCACTTGATGTCATTTTTGTGCAAAGGTGTTGTAATCAGCCATCATTCCCTCTTCAAAGATATTGCCTTCGGTATAGAGTTGGATTGCCTTCTTCATTTGGTCACACAAGTTATCACTCTTATCTTTTGTTCCTCCTAAGGCAAAGATAGGTGCGGGGCCAATGTTTAAAGGGTTTATACTCCATTTTTTTGGGTTATAAGATTCAGCTCTCTTTTTCTTTATGACCCTTAAAGCTTCCAATCTCAACGTTTGCTCTTCATGTAGTTTAGAATCAACTGTTCTATGGAAGAATCCAATTGGATGTGGCTATGAGGATCCTTGTTCGGGCCTTTTGATTTTGCTAAACATGGTGATGTAAAGTCTAAAGTACGTAAGCTTAGAATAGAATTGGGTTAGAGGAAAGTAAGGTTGGAAGTTCAACAAGGTCGGAGGTTCGAGCCTTTCTTCTAGCGCCAAAAATGTTAACAAGAAAACTTGTCAACACCCCAAAGTAGAGTTTAAAGTATAAGTGATCCCTTCGAAACCTACTTTTGAACAGACGAAGGCAGTTCACACCTTTCGAATAGATTGAGATAGTTAAAACCTTTCGATCCCTTTACCTAAACAATCTAAATGACTTGGATCTCTTTTAAGACCGCCTTCAAAAGAAGTGAGGACAATCGAAACTCCTTTTTAATACTTTCGACATGGTTGGAACACCTTTACCCCTCTTCGGAAATACCTTTTGAACTAGTTTAATTAGTTTAGAACCCCGTCGAAACCTCCTTTCGAAGTGATCAAGATGGCATAAGGTTTGGACCTAAGGATCTAAGGACATCTGTTGATCTAAAAGATTTTGATTTCCTCGAAAGGTGACCTTTCGATCATGTTGACATAAGCAGATTATAGACAGAATCTCATAGGAACATTAAATCAGCTAACATATCCAAAATGCCATAATCCTGCTTTAGATTTTCCTTTATTGCTAGAAGTTTTAGTAATACAAAGTAGTCAAATCCCCTATCTAATTTGAGAATTAGGGTTTACAAATTCAAGAAAGTACAAGAATAACGTGAATTAATTCAGATCCCCTAAACAAGACCCTTAGGGTCTTTTTTATAGGAGCTGGCCAAACCCTTTCAAATCAGACCTTTCGACCTAGTCGAAAGAAGTACCTTGATGACCTTTCATTGCTGCTAAAGTTTGGGTGTCCTTCTACTTTGCTTTAAAATAGGACTTGATTACTTTCGACTTCATCGAAAGGGATAGGTGCGCTCTCCACTTTGTGTTACTATGCTGTTGCTAGTAAGAAAAGATGTGAGCTTTCGATTCCATCAATAGGTGTATCTTTGTGTCTTTGAATGAGTCGGAACATAGTAGAAAGTTTAAGCACGGAAGGTAGCTTTTGAAGGCATACATGTTGACTAATGTAGAACC
The DNA here is from genome assembly GCA_030737815.1 of Allium fistulosum. NCBI lineage: Eukaryota > Viridiplantae > Streptophyta > Magnoliopsida > Asparagales > Amaryllidaceae > Allium > Allium fistulosum. Next base: position 821,083,227 of record CM060907.1, on the reverse strand, counting down.
CCCATCTTTTTGTATGTGAGAATGATATATTGAACTTGATTAAACTTTCCTTTATAATTAGATGGCTTCAACTGATTCGAAAGGCTAATATATGCTTTTAAAGGGGGTAGCTTTGGCCATTCATTCTGTTGTGGAAGGTGAATGAAAGCGAAACCCATTGTTTCGAAAGGTTTGGCATGCATGTGAAGGCTTATAATCTGTTACCTTAAAAAGTTGTTTCTCAACCTATTGGAAACATGTTCATGCATGCGGAAGCAATTGTATCGGAAGGAAACAATTGAAGTGAAAGGCTGCTTGTGTCTTCTTTTGACCTCTTTGAAAGCTCATAGAACACTCAACTTTTGCAGAAGCATCCCTTCGACTTTTTCGAAAGGTTTTCTTAATGCTATCATTCCCTTTGAATTCCTTGTAACACCCCTAATTTTTAAATAACATTATTCGGGAGATTTAATTAGATAAATTAAATAGAATAATGTAAAGTGATAAGGAGATTGAGATTGGTGAATAAACTTAGAGGTCGTGCTTAAGTAACTTGAATGGGCTTATAAATGGATAAACAATAATTAAATTAACATAAGAGCATTAGGGTAACTGCCGCACCCATTGTTCACTACCCTATACTCCCATTACCTTATCATTCACGTTCATTTTTATCACAAAAGCTTTAAACGTAAGAAAAGAAAAGAGGAAGCCGGTCATTACTAGGAGAAGAAGAAGAGAAATCAAAGTAAAAGCTTGGGATCAAGCTAAGGGGAATCAATCTCAAACAAATCTCTAATTTCCTTATCAAATCTAAAGTGAATAATAATCCTAATCATCTCTATTTTGTTTTCAATCATATGTTTTGGATATATGAATTAATCCATTTTATGATGATTTGAATGATGATATGCTTGGTTTTATAACATGTTTGATTTAATATCAAATTGTTTAAATATTTATAAGAACGGTTTTAAGGCAAAACTAATAGCAAATGATTTTAGAATGCTATGGAAAAATTATATGTTATGGGAAACATGATTTTGGAGTTGGGTTTCAATTTTTATAACTTTTCAAGCCGTGGAAAATTTAATATGAATTTTCAAAGGAAAATATGCATTATTGGGTTTAGTAATTTATTTTCGATTATTATATAGTGAATTTGGGTCTAAAATTTACATATGTTAGATAACATATTAAAATTAAATTTCTATGATTTTTGGGGATTTTTTCTAAGAGGATTGTTATGGAAATTAAATTATTTTAAAAGGAGGACCTAAATGATTTAATTGTTGTTAAATGGGAAGGGCTTATTTGTTAAAAGTTAACCTTGTTTTAGATCTGAGAAAATGCGGCAATTGTCTTTGAAATAATTTGAAAATTTTTAGACAACCAATCAAGTATTTACACGTGGGCAAGTTAGTTACAAAGAAATTACTTTATTTGGTAAAAATAGCCTTTTACTCAGAAAAGTGAGTTCCGCCTCCTTTGGAAGTAGCTTTCGACCCAGAGCTTCCGCCTTCGACCAGGTCGAAACCATAGAAGTCGAAACCAATACACATGGTATCACTTAGTTGGTGCGTAGTGGATTTGAGAAAAATGTGGAAGGTAAGGTGTCGGAATGTGGGTTCCGATGGGGTCGGTACTATGGTTTTGTTTTCTAAAGAAAAGCGCTTTTCTGCTTCTTTATATGCTTTCGAAAGGGTCGAGACCGATTCTTGCGAAAGTGACTTTTAACTTGCTTACGAAAGAGAGCTGCCACCTTAGTTTAAAAGAAGTAGCTTCCAAAGGGGCTACTTAGTTTTCAAAATTTAAGTGTCCGGAAAGGGCAGTTTTGACCAAGTCGGAACCTTTCTGCCGCTTTTATGCCTTTCAATGGTATTAAAGATATCAATGTTGTTAGAAAGAAGCCTTTGTTTTAAAAACGTAAGCCACTTCCCATAGCTTTCCAAGGGGTTAGGGTTTTCAGAGGCAATGGTCTCGAAAGGGGTTTAGAAGCCAACCTTCAAGTGTTTTACCCAAAGGACTTACGCTTTCGAAAGGATGGTGCCGACGCCATCAAGTTTTCCCCAAATGCTTTTATAAGATATAGCAAGGATTCGAAAGGGGTGCTTTTGTGTGTGTTCACTTTGACAAAAAAATATTTTTAAATATAAACCCAATGGTTTCGAAAGGGGGACTTTCAATTGGTTTCGAAGCTATGCTTCTAAATGATAAATGTTAATGCTTTAATACATTCGAAAGGTTTCAAAAGAAAGTTTTAAAGTGTTTGAAAGGCAGGGGCCTAATGGTTTGAAAAATGGACTTTTGTACTTTCGAAGGAGGGTATCTAGTGAGGTCGAAAGCTAGGATTCGAAGGAGTCAAAAGGTTTTGTCTTTCAAAACTAATAACCCAAACTTAATTTTTAAAGGAAAAACCCATGGCTAAATTAAAGAAGTTTTTTCTAATGGTTTTAAGAAGAAGCTTTCCTTGTTAAATAATAGGTTAAATGGATTAACCACGTTTTATATTAAACCCATAGGAGTGGTATTGTTATGCTATATTGTTTTCTTCTTCAAATATAAATATATTCATATTATAACGGACTCATAACTGTATGTTGGGGGAAAAAGGCAGAAGAACCAGCTAGGTTTACCTAGTTGTGAATATAAATTGATTAGACTCTTGGATAAGTAGAATGCATCCAAGAGTTAGGGAGACCAGAATATAGGATGCGCAAATATTGAAGTTGTCAGGGAGTAGGTTCATAATGCACCCGTGAAAACTGTGATTAGGAAGTTATTGGAGTGCAAATAGGTTCATAGTGATCGCATGAAAACTATGTTATAAAGAGTGGTTGGCAGTGGCCAATTGGTTTGTAGTGCACCCATGAAAACTATATCCGGATTAATTTATTGATAGTTGTCAATAGGTTCCTAGTCAACCCATGAAAACTAGGATAAGATAGAAGTTATTGGGGACACCAGTAGGTTTAGGAGAACCCATGAATTAATTAAGTTAATTGGCAGGGGCCAATAGGTTCATAGTGCACCCATGAAAACTATGAAATATGACAGGGAGTCCATACATTATACAAAGGTTATTAGTAAGCCCGTGAAAACTAATAGGTTAATAGTGACCCTAGAAACTATAATTATGACAGGGAGTCAACTAAAAAAGGGATAGGAAATCCAAAAGTTTTTAATTTATATGCATATCATCATAATATTTTGAAATGACTATGTTTTTAACCATTGTGGTTGCAGGAGCACAGTATTTGGTTTTGTAAAGGTTTTAAGATACTAGTGAGGGGAAAACTCGTTCCGCTTAGGGGCGTGGTCTCACTAGATATCTAAATGGTCTGAGATGTTAGATTATTATTCATACCAGGCTTTATGTCTGACTCGAACTTTATGTTTTCCCCTTAAACTCTCAGGTACTCAATTGATTTTGAGTAGTTTGAGAGTTGAGGTTTTCAGGTACCTCATTTGACGAATAAAGCTTCCGGAGACGTGCAGGAGGCATAATAGATATTTAGAGTTCTCTTTTACATGATTCCGCTATGTTGTTTGTAATGGCAAAGTTGTAATATTGCTTGTATATACTCTGATCATCCAAGGAGGCATCTTCATATGTCGCTCTTGGCGTATGTTGTAATAATATATTTTTCTGAACGTGGTTTACGATTATGGGATTATGTAATGAAATGGAAATGATTTGAAATGGAATGTGATCTCGTTTGAAGTTTTAAAATTTTCCATATTCATGTGTTTTTGTGTATCAATGGATCTAACACTGTCGTATTTGGTCCTCGAGGATTAATAACTATGGATAACTGCGGCATCCGTAGCCGTTAGTTTTGGGCCTCCAAGTAGGGGGAAGTTACATTCCTCATTTACATTCTCCATGGTTTCGATAAGGTTGAAGTGATGTTGATAGTAACAACAAGTGTATAATAAATTCATTTCTAGTATAAAAGTGAAGATCAAAATTTGAAAGCGCATTTTAAGTTTTACAGCATTGATCTACTACAATAATCTAGCTGTTTGTTATAATACTAGACTATATAGAATTTAAGGCATACAAACTCCTCATTTTATCTATTCAGTAATGCATCACTGATACTGGTAAAAAATGTAACTTTATAATGCCAACAAAAATGACATTGATGATGATAAAATAAAAATTTCCAGCAAACATTGTATTAACCAAACATATTTAAATTCATTTTCATCTTATGTTCAGTGATAAATTCTTTGGAAACTGATTTAATATTTTTTTATAGTGTTTTCAGCAATGTTTTCATAACCGGGCCGTGAATCAAACCGTGAGGACTCAGGGTTCGAGGTTTCGAGGGTTCGACCGGTCGAACCGTCAAGAACCGCACATACTATTTTTTGTAAATTAATACATTTAGATGCAACGTATCAATCTTAAGTACACAATAAACCAACATCTTCAATAAAAATATACGATATTAATTCATAATCCACACGTTAATTCTAATATGAAAAATTAAACAAAATTTGCTACACTAGCTGCACTAATTACGAATATAAAACGGGCGGAGATTTGAAAACATATTTTGAAGCGAAGAAATTGCGCATATGGGAGGGTTCAACCGGGTTCAAATGAAAATAAGAGAGAATTACACGATGAGAATGTAAGAAAAACAAAAGAATCATGGTTCAACCAGGTAAAATTGACGATTGAACCGTTGATTTAAAGGTCCGACCAAGGTTCATCGATAAATGAGGTCCGATTGAATTCCGGGCCGTGGTGGTCCAAGGTTCAGGGTTATTCGAGGTTGGACCGCGGCAGGGTTGGGTCATGAAAATACTGGTTTTCAGTATTATGATGCTTCTATAATTCGTACGCTGTAATGAATTAATCTTATTATATTATCTAAGAAATAAATTTATTTTAATTACATACTACAGGAGCAAAGCAAAAACTTCTGCTATTACCATTTTAAAAAGACTAAAAAAGTAGTCAAAATGACTAATGATATGCATCAATTTTTTACAAAATGAACTTGTGCTGCTACCTAATTTAACCTGGCTAGTACAGGGTAAACTTATACATGAACCAAGCGGAGTACAAATAATATATTGGAACATTTTTATACGCTTTCACATCAAACATAATGCCATTGTAGTAATGATAAAATTATACACCTATACTCATAAATGTGGTAGCTCTCGAAATACATATATCTGAAAGTTTTTTTTAATTTACCACTAATGAAACATTGTCAGTGACTGATAAAGTATTATTGATTGACAAATTTGGCAAAAGTAACGTCACTTTTTTAGTAATAAAAGATTCGAGTTTAGGTACGATTTTGGAATGGTGTGCAAATGAATGAAATTTATGAGTTTGTTTGATATTCAACCATAAAATATAATAACGGATGTACGATTCTTTGATAAAATAGTTAGAAGTTAGAAATAGAAATAGGTTAGCCTCCAGGTAGCATCAATATCTTATATGAAGTAATATATGTTGAAAGTTAAAACAATCCACAGTTAACTCTATATAAAATTAGAATTGTTAGTAAACGAAGGAAATTATCATAAATGACTCTAAATCAAAAGGGGCAAAAATAAAACAATAAAATATCTACTAAATACTATATACTACTGTTATAAACAAAATATCCAATACATATGGGGCAGTGGGTCAATGGTGTATACTAATGTTACAAATAAAATATACAAAACATATAGAGTAGTGGAACTACTTATACCTAATAATCCATATATCCTAACATAAATCGGTAACTAAATCTATACTATTATTAAGGTGTACAGGTTTGTATGTGTAACGATCCGGAATTTTATTACTTTGATTTATGAATATTTAATAAATTTACAATAATCAATTAATGGTTTTTAATAATTATATAACCATCTTTTAATTAATAAAATAATAATGGTAAACTCATTTTGGAAATTTGTTTACAAAAATAAGTAACTCAAAGAAAAATAGGAAATGTGACCGAAAATCGTTTTTTGAAATTTTGACTTTTCATCGAACAAAAGTTGTTATAACTCATTGAACATTCAAATGGACATACAAATAACAAAGAACATTTGATATTTGTTAACGAAAGAATGTGTTAACTTTAATTATCATCTGAAAATTTTGGATTTTAGATTTAATAAAGAATTAGTAAAAATAAAGAAGACTTTTCCTTTGATTTGACCATATGCACATATATTAAGACAGTTATACAACTACCTGGGTAAGAGAGTACATGGCATGTGGTGTGGTTGGGGGGTAGGGGTGGGGGTTAAATTTAAGCTAATTTTCCCCTCTCCATTTTTTCTATATATACACACCACTTACAGACACACATTCATTTTTCATTCCACTTACCTTTTGCTCCATCTTCTTTCTATTTTTTCCATTTTATCTCCATACCATTTCAAAACAGCTCTAAGTCATGGCATAAGTCCACACTTTTATAGTAAAGCTTTGACCATTCACAAACCATAAACTTTAGCATCCAAAGTCCCATCTTTGCCCTAGGCCATAAGCCCTTAGGAGGATTCCGGGTCCTTTTGTGTGCTTGTGCTAGTTATTATGTTGCATTTTGGTAATTGTTTGGTTGAAGCTAGAGTTAGCAAGCTTTTCCAAAATCTAGGTGGCTTCAAAAGCGAGAATCCTATTTTTTAGCGTATTATATTTTCTTGTGTAGAAAATGTTGTATTATTTATATGTTGTTGCTCTTATCTTGTGATGCATGGATCGTTTGGTGGGGCATTATGGCCGAGCACTAGCGGGGTTTTAGAGTACGTGAAACAAGGCCAAAGTATATGGGAAGGTGTGGTAGCAAGTTGAAGAAGCTTGGTCTAGGATGAAAGTGAGATAACTCACTTTGCAATAGCTTTAAAAGTGAATGTTTTGGATGTTGTAAATACTATTGCATTTGTGTGTAAGATCCTATAGTGATGTATATATGTAGTATTGATGTTGTTTGATTCCTGCTTAGAAGCGAATGTTATGTCTAACTTTGTTTTGCAGGGCACATGAAAATGGAAGTCGAAGTGTTTCATAGCAAATAGGTCGCTGCCGGAACACATCGAAAGATTGATTTTGTAGAGGGATCCAAAGAGGTCCCTTGTCTTGTTGATTTTATTTACATATATACTTGTTTATGTTAGTGCTATTGATATAACCTGGGAAATTGAATTCTTTTGAAAATAAGAATAAATGTTGGTTTTGTTTAAAAGCCATAGCAGTCGCTAAGCCTTTTTCCGAATTTTAAAAATTATGGATTTTAATTTGACTTCAATTTTTAATATTTTAATTAAAATGTTTTCTATATTTATAATGGTTTAAAATATAGAAAGAAGTTTTGTTTAAAATTAATTTTATTTATAAATCAAAGTTTGAAAAGTTACGGTCCATATAGCGATAGTCGCTATGGATGCACTTTGAAAAAATTGGAATTTTGTATAGTAGAAAAGGTTATATACTTTAGATATATTGTAAATTCTTTTCAAATGTGCTTTATAAAAATTATATAAGTATTTTAAAGGAGTTTGAAGTTTTAAATATATTTTTGTATATTTAAACAAGTGATTCAGTTTTAAAAGAAGATAGAAATATTTTGCAATGAATATCTATGAAAGGCCTTATAGAAAATGTTGTATAGAAAGATAGATCTATATATGGTATTTTATGGATAAATGAATGGATTTATAAATGGTATTTTTATAAAAGGAAAATTGTAACACCGCTTATCTTGATGCCCAAAGTTAAGTGCTACAGATGCTGCAGTCATCTATAATATTTTACTTTCGATGACAAAATATGGAAGTGTAAATGGTATCCATAATATCAGAGGCACATGAATATAATATAAAATCAAAGATTTCAAAAACAACTTTTCTGACTACATTTCAAATCAATATTTCATATTTAGTTACATAATCCCAAAACGATTCCCAGGTTTCGATCAAATACTATTATTACAAATTACCCCAAGAACGACATATGAAGATACCATCTTGGATGATCAAAGTACTAGATAGACATATCAGTCATAAATACATCACAATGGAAATAACACTAAATAGCTCCTACATAGCTAGCTTTGCCCCCTATACATCTTCGAAAGCTTATTCGTCCAACCTACTAAACCTGAAAACACCTTAACTCTCAATCTACTCAAATTAATTTTGAGCAACTGAGTGTTTATAGGGAAAACATAAACTTCGAGTCAGACATAAAGCCTAGTGTGAATACTACAATTACATCCCGGTTTATGGATATTAAGTAAGACTACGCCGTTTAGCGTAACGAGTTTTCCCTTACTAATATCCTTCTAAAAGCATATCTTTTACAAATCAAAATCTTGCAATTAGACTGATTATGATAGCTAGAGCAATAACATATATAAAAATAAATCAGGTAATCAATGGACTATCTATCCACACTATAGTTTTATCTGGCTAACTATTAACCTTTGGCTTACTCAGGCCTACCAGACATAATTAATGATCTAACTTCTGTTAGACACAATACTGGGCTATATGCCCTTAACTATCTTTTTCTAGGGTCAACTGATCCTAGTGGTTTTGCGAGCTTACCAATAACCTATCTTCACTCTGTATATTCCCTTCTGTGCATAACATCATTTTAGTCTCATCTGTGACAAAGCCCTATACACTGGAATTTTGGACTTATATTAGCTAGGAGCTAGTAGATAAAGTATAGGGCGCGACCCCATACCAATACCATTTGGTCTTCTAATATCTAAGTCATAAACTTAGGGTTAACTACCCTATTCAAATTTATTTTCTTGTAAACAATCTCTACAAATGATTTACCCCTGAAATAATATCTTTATAAAACAGGGAAATCATACTCTTTGCTTTACTCAAAATATATGTCATGATATATGCTTTACACAAAACAATGTTGATGAAATCTAATTAATGGGATTATCTATCCCTTTAAAATAAGTGAAAGCCTCTTTTTAACTTAGAAAACTTTAAGCCTTAAAGCCAAAGTAATTCTTTCGAAACCCTTATTTAAAACCTTAAATGATCCCTTTCAAAATAATTGAAAGCATCCCTTTTAAAACATTTATATAGAACCCTAGACATCCCCTTTCGAAACTGTTTAAACCTGTCTTTCGAAAGCATTAGAAACCTTCCTTTCAAAACACTTAAAAGAAAACCTTTCAGAACACTTTAAATATACCTTTCGAAAGCACTGGGTTCAAGTAAGGGTTTGTGTAAACACTGCTTTAAAACCATTTAAAATTATCCCTTTCAAAACCATTAGGTTTAACCTTTAATATCACTAAAGGTTCATAAAGCATAGAGGCGAAAGCATTACTTTCGAAGGTATCAATCCTAAGTAAAGAAAGTGTATAGTTTCAAACCCACTCTTTCGAAACCATTGCCTCCGAAACCATTGATTAAAAGTGGCTAAGTGTAACATCCCGTATCTGGAGGCCAAAAGCTAAGCGCTACAGATGCTGCAGTCATCTATAGTATTAACTACTGGTGACACAATACGGTAATGCTAATGGTATCCATAATATCAGAAGCACTTGAATATGAACAAAATCATAGATTTCAAAAACAACATTTCACTAATTACATTTCAAAACAAATTCATATCCAAGTTACATAATCCCTTAACGTTTCCCAGGTAAAGATCAATTATAATCATTACAAAAATATGCCAAGAGTGACATATGACTATGCCCCCTTGGTTGATCAGAGTCAATATAGCCTATCTTACTTAATATACATAGCGAAATCAAAAAAATAACTATAACTCCTAATTAGCTATCCGTCAGCCACCTGCTCGTCTTCGGAAGCTTTATTCACAAAAATTTCTAAAACCTATAAAACTTAACCCTCAGCCTACTTAAATCAATTTTGAGCACCTGAGAGTTTAAGGGGAAACAAAAAATTCGAGTCAGACATAAAGCCTGGTGTGAATAATACTGTTACGTCTTTGTTTACTGATATTAAGTGAGACCACGCCGCTTAGCGGAACGGGTTTCCCCTCACTAATATCCTTTTCAAAACAAATATCTTGCAAATCTTTTCCTGTAACCAAACTGGTTAATCAAACTGATCATAATAATAGCAATATCAGTTGTGCTAAAAATAGGTAATAAATGGACTATCTGTCCGAAATCTGGGCTAACTGCCCCCAAACCGAACTAACTGTCCCTTTGGCTGACTCGGGCCTACCAGATAAAATATCAAATGCTCTAAACATCTGTTAGACAAAACTTCTGGACGGTCTGTCCTTAACTTACTTCTCCAAGGGTCAACTGATCCCAATGGTTTTGCGGGTTAACCAATAACCTATCTCTGTACATGAATATTCCTTTCTATGTGTAACCATCATTTAGTCTTACCTGTGACTAAGTCCTACACACTGGAATTATGGACTAAATTAGCTAGGGGCTAATAGCTAACGAGTATAGGGCGCGACCCTACACAAGTCCTATCTGGTCTTCTAATCTGAGTCATTCCCTGAGGTTTAACTACCCTTCATCCTTTTCCTTGAAAACCTTTTCAAAGTGATTTAACCTTTTAAAACATACTTATACAAGGAAAATACATTCATAGCTTTACTCTAAGCTATTTTGCCATGTTATATATACTTTACTCAAAATAATGTTGATGAATTTTAATAAGGATTGGCTACTTTCAAAACAAGTTAAAACCCTTTTTAACTTGAAAACACTTAGGCTATATTTCCAAGTTAATACATTCGACACCTTTGTTTAAAACCTTTAAAAAACCCTTTTGAAACCCTAAAAGTAACCCTTTCGAAACCATTAAAAGTACCCCTTTCGAAACCATTAAAAGTCTTTCCTTCGAAAGCTTCAAAACATTAGACATCCTTCTTTAAAACCTTTAAATATTGCCTTTCGGAAACATAGGAAAAACCTTTCCTTTTAACCCTTTCGACACCCTGGGGAACCACCCCTTTGAAACCATTCATTAAAACCCTTTTGAAAGCATTAAAATACTAAACCTTTCGAAAGCTTTTGGGTTCAATTTAAAACATGTTGAAACCTTTCGAAACTAGTCAAAAATTTACCCCTTCGAAACCTTTGAAAACTGTTTCGGTCGAAACCCTTTGGATTATGCCTTCATGTAGAGCAAAAGGATCAGAAACCCATTAAAGTCGAAAGCATTCCTTTCAAAATCATTCTTAAGTAAAGAAGTGATGGTGTCGAAACCATCCCTTCGAAAGGATTGGAGAAGTGGCCAAATTTTAGAAGATAAAGTAATCCCTTCGAAACCATCTGGGTCGAAAGAAAGAAACCGGCAGAAAAAGGTTTCGACTCAGTCGAAATCAGTCCTTTAAAACAAAAGTGCAACCCAATCGAAACCATTTCATTAAATCCATTTGACCTGGTCGAAAGCTAACCAAGTTGAAAGCTACTTAGTTGAAAGCAAGCAGGCGCATTTTCTTTTAAAAACAAATTAATGTTTCAACCCCTTACGAACCCCTAGTTTTGACGCTATACCTTCCGCCTGCATCCAATTCACTACGTACTGGTTCCCTAATACCATGTGCATAGGTTTCGACTGTGTCGAAGGAGAAGGTAAGGAGGCGGAACCTCGTGCCGAAAGCATCGAGATAGTAAAAAACATATAGATTAGTCCTTTTTAAACTATTTCTTTGTGCCTAACCTGCCTTGTTTGTCAAAATATGATTGGTTGCAAGTTTCTCTTTTCCAAAAGTACTGTCGACTTTTTAGAATTAACAATTTGAATATATTTACAAAAAGCCCCTTCTCCTTTTATAAATATATAAAACATTTATGTCCCATGCCTTAAATAATTTTATATATCCATTAAAACACTTCGGAAAATTTTACAAAAATTCTTGAAAATCACATTTTATATGTTTTCTAACATATATTAATTTCAAGCCCAAACCAATTATTATTTAACCGTAAATAATTTATAACCCAAAATAACATTTTCTTCACTAGAAAATTTATATAAATTCCACAAAAACTTAGAAAATTATGAAAATTGAAACCATCTCCAAAATAATATTTCTGGTCTATATAAAAATTCGCAAGGCATTTGGATGTCATTTAATAGGGTTTTCATTTCAAAACATGTCATAAAATCTATATGAAAAACCATAAATTATCAATAAATATATATAATCATTCCATCATTCAAAAACATGGCAAATCAATGCAAAATATTTCGGATTTCATCTTAAAACCAAAAGCAAAAGAAATATGAGATGTAAATATTATTCACCTTAGATTTAGAGATTAAAGGGATTGAAATGTGAATGGATTTCATTTGATTAAGCTTCTTCCTTAGCTTTTCTTAATCTTCTTCCTCTTTCTCTTGTTAACGGTGGCCGGCCTTAGGCTTTAAAAATTTTGAACAAATGAAAATGAATGTGTATGAGAATACACGACCAAGGTTTAGGGTATAAGGATGGTCTCTTTCCTATTTTACCCCTCCTCTTATTTCATTTTAACCCTTCTTTTAATTCATTGGTTAAATGGCACGGCTACCCCTTAATAAAATCAAATCTCAATCCCCTAATCAACACATTATTTTATTTTATTTTATTTAACTAACTAAATATCCTAAATAATGTTACCAAAAATATGGGGTATTACACTAAGTGGACCCCTTTCAAAAGCATGGGGAGGGCGACTTCAAAATAAAAAGGCAAAAGCACCCTTTTGGATACGTTGTTTTAAGGCTATAAAGAATAGCGGTCTTAACTAATTCGAAAGGTATGAATGCGGCAACATGGTTATCAAATTTAAAAAACGGCAACACTTTTTAAAGCTCCTCTTTAAAACAAAGGCAAGTTGATTGATTTGAAAGCTAATAAAATTGGCTTCAACATTTTCGAAAGCATCTTTTATAAATAGTGGTAAGTAATGGATTCGAAAGCTTAAAAGAATAACTTCTACCCCTTCGAAAGCATAGTTTCAACACTGTCCTATATGTCTTTCTCTAATACACTATGTATCAATTGCTTGATACCATGTGCATCGGTTTCGAAGGGATGCAAAAGGCCTTATGGGCATAGTGATGAAAGCAAGCAATCGAGTGGTAAAGTTGTAAATCGAAACAAAACTTGTTTTATGCGTTTCAAAGCAATTCCTTTTCACCTAACTTTCCTAATTTGTCAAAATATGATTACTTGCCATTTCATTATCAAAATCCTTTTCTAAAAAGGCTGCCAAATTCAAAATTTACAATTTGAAACATTTTAAGCAAACAAGCCCTTCTCCTTGATATAACATATAAAATATTTAAGTCTCTTAACTTAAATAATTTTATAACCATAGTAAAATACTTAGGAAGATTCCCCAAAAATTACAACAATTCAAAATTGCTTAGAAAATTATGAAACTTGAAACCCACTTCTAAAATAATGCTTTTGAACATATATCAAAACACAACTCATTTAAATGTCATTTAATAGGTTTTCTAATCTAAACATATCATAATTCCATATGAAATCATATAAAGAATCAACAAGCATATATATATATATATATGTATATGAAAACAAACATAACATGTTACTTGCAAAATAGTTCGTACATAAACATGAAACTGAAATCATTATCAAAAGTGAGATGTAAATCAATTATTCACCTTGGCTTGGTGTTAAGAATGTTGAGATTTGCCCTTTGATTAATTTCTTCAAGCTTTCTACTTGATTCCTAGCTTATCTTCTTTTTGATTCCTCTTAATGGTGGCCGGTTGAGCCTCTTAGGGTTTAATTTTGTTTGTGAATGTTAGAATGAATAAGGAATGGAGAATGGAAGGGTTTAGGGCATTAGAATGAAGGATGTTCCTATTTTACCCTTATCATATTCCTCCTACTTACTTATTTTATATTCTCTTTTGCTTATATATTAATTAAGGCACGGCCCCTTATTAATTAACAAATCTCAATCTCTTAACTATTAACATTATTTTATTTTATTTATCCAATTAATTGTTCTTAATAATGTTACTCAAAAATTAGGATCATTACAAAAAAAAATATCATTTTGATAAAGTGGAATAATAAATCACATGTGTAAATTTTTAATGATGTATGGAATGATCATTTTATGAAAAGTATATGAGATTTAATTAAGAGATCTATAAAAGAAGTTCAATAAAAAGAAAAGAGATTTATAAAAGAAATTTTATACATAGAAAGGAGATTATAAAAGAGTTTGTAAATATAAAACTAATTCATAAAAAATGAGTATTATAAAGGGAACGAGATTTGATTTCCATAAATGATCTTTATAACTTATGGCGGTATGAAAAATATTCTTTCATATTTAACACCAATTTTTATGGTATGAAAACTCGCCTTAGTCTTGAGAATTAAGAATGTATTTCGACGCAAGGATAGTTCTCTAACTTGTCCGATTACATCGCTTGTCGAGGGATGATACTGTTTGAAATCAGAAAGTGGTAGTAAGTATCTTTGGTCTAATTTCCATGCGATCTATTTACTTACACCAAAAAATGAAAAGTATTTTGGGTTTATTATCGTCAATGTTTTTAAATGACATTTGTTTTAAACCAATTAAGTATGTTTTGAAAATAAAATCTTCCTTAAGATTTTGTAAATGTACTTATATCGTTAAGATAAGTATATGAATAAGATTTTTATGTATTGAAGTGTCAAACATGCATTAGGAAACCTGCCCTTTTACCATTCCTGCCTTGAACCGGTACTTATCTTTCTAAAGTTATTTCGTGGGTTGTAATGAAGAGGGGGTCAGAACAACATTCTAGTGATTGGTGAATTATACATTTTGTGCATAACACTAGTTTATGACGATTGCTTTCCATTAAACGTTATGTCTTTTAATTTTACTTAGTCATCTCTACTCCATGTTCACATACGATATGCCCTATCTACATGGAGTAGACTATAACTACTTACATACACACACACATACATATAAATATATATTAGTACCACAGTCCCCATTTCGACCAAGATACTTTCTCTGCTAGTATCCGTAATTCTGCAACGTCGGGCATCATCATCAATGTCTAGGCCAAATTGCCCGCGTACAAAGTAGAACCTCCCTTTAGTGCCTAATAACAGCGTCACAAAATTTTAGCTGTATTCTATCTCGTTTTAGGGATTTACTAACTTGTCTGCTTCCTTTATGGACTCAGCTCCACGGACTATAGAGGACCCAACTCCTCGGACTACCCCATTCATTTTTGAAAGAACTCTTCTATAGGTTAACTAGCCTTGTCCTAACAAACAAACTAGCAAACAATTGTGGCGGTGTCTTTCTCATTTTGACCACTCTGGACCGATGACTCACTTAACCTATGTAGCTCTTACCCCTGATTTGGTGCCACACCTACTGACATAACATCGAGTCGCTCACCATCCTATTTAGATTGCATAAGACAATCAAGGCAATACCCTCCCATTATTCATTGAAGCAGAGTGAGGGTATTCCTTTACCTATACGCAAGCATATGTACTTCACAGTTCCTACAGTTGGATATATCTAACATTAGTATAATGTATACACAACTACTGGTAGCCCCTAGCGATGGGTAGACTTCTATTGCGTAACACTACCAACCTTGCATTCCAACTCATTTTAATTACTATGTCATTCTTATTTACTAAGTTATTTTCATACATAGATATTTCATGCTCATCATAACGTATATTTGAATATACATTTATTTAATTATTACTTCTCTTTAATTTCAATCATTGATGTTCGATAAATCTTACATAACTTATTTTTGATTTATTCTTGTCATTTACTATCACTTACTATAATTTGTTATCCATTCCGTTTAACATTAACGGATGAATTCTCTTGTTTCCTTTTTAACTAATATTTCTCTTTAATTACCTATTTTGACTTATTAGGATGAAATCTCCTGTTTCATTTTTAGCCAATATCTCTCTATAATTTCCTATATAAACTTATTTCTTCCCTATTCATTTAACCATACTTCTTTGTTTACCATTTGTTTTCTACACCATTTCAAATTACATAATTTAGGTTTCCCTTTTCAACTATTGTTATTATTCCTACTCACATTACTTTTGTTATACTTCATAAGTTTTATAGCGCACTACATTGGAATTATTTCTTTCCTCAAAGGAAATTATTAACACTATAATTCTCTATAAATAACTTAAAAGAGGACTAGTGTTATGCATAAAATAGTAAGGAATTTTCTTTTATTTTCTACTGGAATAGATAGTACAAAATACACTGATTCCCTTATTTTGCACAACTCTTCTTACTTGTTTACATTCCTTGTTATTTCAACCAATATTATTTTATTATATTTTTAAAAATATATAGAAATTCACATTGTTACATAATTCGTTCTAATGTATCAAAATATTGTCTAATCCCAGTCTATATTATAATCAATTCTAATGTATGTTCAACAATTTATATAAACTAACCAAATCTGGAATCCCAATATGATTTCATTAAAAAGTTATTTATAAATCTAGGGACTATTTATACCCTTAACTTTCCAAATCCAAACGTATACATTATCTATCAAGTTTAGGGTTTTCCATAGCATATAGGTATATTTTCCATAATCATTACGCGTATATAATGAAATTTCCCATTCGTAATTTATATCAATTCTTTAAGCGTATAAAATTAAATATCCAATTCGTGATTTATATCTAGGCATAAATGAAATAAATCTACAATGATATAGATCCAATATTATTACAAAATATGTAATTTTCTACTCACCTTAATTTTTCTTTCCAATTATCCAGATCTAGATCCATTCCCTTTTATTTACTCCCTCTTACTTTAAATCCAAAGTATAAAATGGGTACACACCTATTAGAATTACAGATCTTGGGAAAGGATTGGATTAAATTTAGATTTGAGTTTATGACTCACAATTAACCTTTGTTTCCGTATTTTGAATCGATCATATTCTTCTCTTCTCTTATACTTTTCTTTTATCAACTTATATATATAATATAATAGTTTCTCTACTTTTACAATTCTAGAAATTTTAGAGAAAAGAGAATGGCAGAGCTCCGCTCTATGACCCGAAAAACATGAGAAGAGAAGTGAGAAACTAGGCCTTATATATAGGCTCTAGAATCAATCATATCCGTTAATAAAACATTTATTAAATCTGGGCCATTCTGACTAGTTATTACTGTCGATTTTAGCTGAGCAAGAGTCGATTACTCAATGCCCATGGTTGACCGCTACCGCTTGACCTGGTGACTTATTAGTCGACTTATAGCTTGTTTACACATTAATTAATCACCCTCTTCGATTTTGCTAATTTCTTTCCTTCTCTGTTTTATTGACGCCATTTATTTCCGCTTATATATATTCTCTCTGATTTCATTTTAACGTTAACATTTCTTAACATCTAAGTATCCATTAACATTAGTAATTAACGTTAATTAACCTTTATAACCATAATTACATATATAGTTATTTTCAATTCAAAATATTCAAATTGTAATAACTTTTTCCTTTGAACTTCAATCGAAAAACTTTATATATATAATTGGTCAGAAAATTGCTATGAATCCAATGGTGTAAGTTTTGTAGCCAAATTCTGATGTTTGTAATATTCTATTTTTCGGCATTATCATTTATTAATTAATTTCTTTTCAACTAATTGTCATAAAATTACAGGGTGTTACATTCTTCCTTCCTTAAAAGAATTTCATCCCCGAAATTCCTCAAGAATCAACAATGTAAAATAACATACAACCATTATAAATCCACCATCAATTAATGTGCAACCAATTTTTGCAATCAATCGTGTATAAATGCATGGTGTATCACAACATATATGATACACTTATTGAGAAATTCCAAATCCGCGCCTTCTATATTTATGCATCTTTTAAAAACTATTTTGAAAATACGATGCAAATAACCTAAATATACTGGCTGTTCTATATGTATGCAAATTTTGAAAATTGAAGACTTGCTTTTACTACCAAATTTTCTTACACTTCTACAAATAGAAGTATAGTTAAACCAATTTCATATCCAATCCCTACCATCCAAAATCCTAGCACACTGTTGCTAACATCCAAATTTAGAAAAATCCAGTTTTTTAAACCTATATGTGTCGTAAAAGGGTCTAGATGAAAATACCATATTTTCATCCTTTCCGTATGTGCATTTTTTTCACTGTATCTTAGAACGCCTCTTTTGCCGCCAATTCTCTTCCAACTTTTCCAAGTACACTCTGCATCAATAAAAAAATTTCCTTTATTAGATCTTTAAATTTCCTACTAAAACCTTTTATTTAATATAACATAATTATTTATATTTTTTTGAAAATTTAATATTTAGTTATTTTTCAAAAATAGGATTTTTCTGCTGTCAAATAATTTCCTTGAAAATCATTTCAAATATATTGCACATATATTTTCCAAACTTTTATATTAAAATTGTTTCAACTTTTAAAGTTATTTTATATTGGGTTGGACTTAGAGTGGACTTCTATTTGTTCATACTTTCAGACTTTTTTTCAACTTGCCGACCTATCTTCTTTCAAATACTAAAAATTTGGCTATTATCTTGGAGTGACTACTTCACACCTTCCTTCAGGAACTCAATTCCTTGCGAATATTTACAACACATGGATTCTTACTTTCCCTTTATCTGGACCTTTTATACATCATCAATCGCATCATACGGGGACCTACAATCATTTGGCTACCGATAGCCCAATTAAGGAGTCACATACTATCCAGCTTCAAGTACCTTCCATATGCTGCACTCATGCTCTTCTTAAATCAATGCCTTTCCATACACCTTATTTCCTATAGGTTCGTAGAGGTAGATGTACCTCTTAAACTTCATCCATTGTTCGGACTCATAATCAACTTATCCCTATTTCAGTATATGGTTGCAGTTACTCTATAGTCGAAAATATAGGATTTGGTGTATAGTATATTTATATTTATAGGCAAAATACAAATATGTTCATTTAGTGTTTCCTAATTTTCCAAGAGCGACTAACCTAAGCTCTGATACCAAATGCAACAACCCACACCCCAGTGTGCCTGATGCTAAATTGAAAACCCAAATCCACTAAAGTATGGATCGTTGGTTTGGAATCCTATAAATAAACAAATAAATGCATATCAGAGCACTAATGCTATAACTCACAGTGGAATAGTAAAATATAATAGAACATTTAACTACTGACCAAGGTTGACACTTCCAATATCTACATTCTTGTCAATGCCGAGCATGCATTAAGAAACATGCCCTTCTAGTATTTCTACCTTGAACCAGTACCTGTCCCTTTAAAGCAATCATGTGGGTTGTAATGAGAAGGGGGTCAGAATAAGGTTCCGGTGACTACCGAATTTTACATTTTGTACATAACACTAGTTTATGCCGATTGCTTTCCATTACATGTTATGTCTTTAAATTTTGCTTAGTCTTCTCAACTCCACATTCACGTATGATACACCCTACCTACCCAAAGTTGAGTATAACTACTTACATGTATGTGTGTGTGTCTCTATATATGTCTATATATATAAATATATATATGTATGTATGTATGTATGTATGTACATATATGTATATATATAAGTATCGTGGTCCCCATTTGGACAAAGATACTATCCCTGCTAGTTTCCGTAATTTCTGCACCGTTGGGGATTATCATTAATATCTAGGCCTAATTGCCGGCGTACAAAGTAGAATATCTAGTTAATGCCTAATGATGGTGTTATATTCTATCTCGCCTTAGGGATTTACTAACTTCTCATCTTCCTATCGTGGACTCAGCTCCAGGGACTATAGAGGACTCAGCTCTAGGGACTATAGAGGACTCAGCTCCTCGGATTACCCCATTCATTTTTTGAAGAACTTTTCTATGGGTTAACTAGCCTTGCCCTAACAAACAACTGTGATGGTGCATTACCTAACATGGCCTACCCTAATAGGAAGCATAGCCCGTTGGGTGTAACCCTGTCTTTCCATTTGGACCGCTCTGGACCGATGGTGCACTCAACCTATGTAGCTCCTACTCTTGATTTGGTGCCACACATGCTGACATAGCATCGAGCTGCTCACCATCCTTTTTAGATTGCTTAATGCAATCAATGCAACACCCTCCCTTTATTCATTGAAGCAGATTCTACTGAGGGGATTCCTTCACCTATATGCAAACGTATGTACCCCATGGGTCCTACAATTGGATATGTCCCACATCAGTATAATGTATACACAACTACTGCTAGCCACTTACGGTAGGAAGACTTCTATTGTGTAACACTACTGACCTTGCATTCCAACTCACTCTAATGACTATGTCATTCTTATTTACTAAGTTATTTTCATACTTATATTTAACGTCCATCATAATGTACATCTGAATATACATTCATTTAATTATTACTTTCCTTTACTTTCAATCATTGATGTTCAATAAATCTTACATAACTTACGTTTAATTTATTCTTGTCATTTACTATCATTTGTTATCCATTTAACATTACTGGATGAATTCTCATGTTTTCTTTTTAACTAATCTCTCTTTAGTTTTTCTATTTAGGCTTGTTAGGATGAAATCTCATATTTCCTTTTTAACTAATATCTCTCTTTAATTGCCTATTTAGGCTTATTACTTCCCCATTTGTTTAATTGTTTATAACCTAGAAATATGAGAAAAGAAGTGAGAAACTAGGCCTGCATTTATGGATTCTAGAATCAATCATATGTCTTAATAAAATATTTATTAAATCCAGGTCGTTCTAGCCAGCTATTACTGTCGATTTTAACCGAGCATAGGTCGACTATCCAATGCCCACGGTTGACTACTATCGTTCGACCCTGGTGACTTACAAGTCGATCTATAGCTTGTTTAACGTGTTAATTAGTCACCGTCTTCGATTTTGTTAATTTCATTCCTTCTTTGTTCGATTGATGTCATTCATTTCCACTTATATATATTCTTTCTGACTTCATTTTGACTTTAACATTCCTTAACATCTAAGTATATGTTAACATTTGTAATTAACGGTAACTAACTATTATTACCATTATTATATATATAATTATTTCCAATTCAAAAACTTCCAACTTAATAACCTTTTTGTTTAAACTCCAATCGGAAAACTTTATATATGAAAGTTGATCAGAAAATCGCCACGAGCCCAATGGTATATGTTTCGTAGCCAAATTCTGACATTTATAAAAATTCTATTTTTCGGCATTACCATTTATTGATTAATTTATTTTTGACTAATTGTGTCGAAAAAGGGCCTAGATGGAAATTCCATATTTTCATCCTTCTCTTATGCACCTTTCTCCACTATACCTCGGAACCCCCTCTTTTGCCTCCAATTCTCTTCCAACTTTTCCTAGTACAGTCCACATAAGTAATTTTTTTTCTTTATTTAAATCTTTAAATTTTCTACTAAACTTTTTATTTAATATAACATAGTTATTTATTTATTTTGAAAATTTAATATAATCATATTTTTCAAAAATAGGGATTTTCTACCATCAACTAATTCTCGTGAAAATCATTTCAAATATATTGAATATATAATTTTCCATATATTAAAATCATTTTTAACTTTTAAAACTATTTTATATTGGGTCAGACTCAGAGTGGATTTCTATTTGTCCATTCTTTCGGACTTTTCTTCAACCTGTTAACTTGTCTTCTTTCAAATAACAAAAATCCGGCTATTATCGTGGAGTGAGTGCTTCACACCTTCTGTTGGGAACACAATTTGTAACAGTCCGCATTTTCGACCCTCGAAAGTCAACAGTTAATACATCCTCGGTATTAGAATGTCGAGCATCCAAATGCCAAAAAGGAAGATTGTTTGGGTAAAATAAAAAAAAGAACAAGGGAAAACAAAATCTCACAGCAAAACGATAACATATAATATAACAAAAACAACAAAAGTTGTCACTCTAAGATACATAGTATATCAGAGTTAAAAACAAACTACATCAGCCTGGACAGTTATAACTTCCTGACCTTATAATTTCTGATGGATATGTGTAATAATACAGCGGAAATTAAAATACTATGGCAGATGCACCTCTACTCCATGAGTTCCATTTTCCACCAACGTGAGAAATCCCAAGAAATAACACCTGGATCAGTTTGGAAAACCAACATAAGAAACTCAAGAAATATGATGAACATATAATAATCTGTAAGACCATGCCGCTAAAAATGAAATGGGTTTTACCTCACAAGAACAACATCCATACATGAAAGAATGGAAACACATTAGAACAAACCCAAACTTGAAAAAACAGACATAAACAAGATTAAAATCCAAAACTTAAAGAATGGACATAAATAATTAAACATCACGAAGAGTGCAACACTTCCTGATGCAATCAATAAAGAATCAATTCAAAGGTTTGAATCAAAAATAAGAAAAAGGAAATTTTCCAACAATGACGAGGAGGGTGCACCCTCCTACCAAAAGTATACCTTTAGAAAATATACTTGAGAACTACGATGGCTCTCAGACGCGTCTAAGCCAAACCCCGCCAACCTTACCGAGAATCTGAGTATTTCACATCTCCGTGCGCATACCACCAAATCTAATCTAGAGTAGATGTGAAGATACCCTCATCGGAGCAACCCCAAATAGCTTGGCGTCCACTCGTGCTTTGGATTTAATCTCTTCCGACAAAGGATATCAATGCTCAAATGAGCAACAAATCATCTTAGATTTGACGAAACACAAAAATATAGCGTAATCGATAATCAATGAATTAACTAACAAGAATAAAAATGATCGTATATTGAAATTAAATCTCTTAAAACATTTAACTCACAGTTTTACTTGTTTTGTCACATCACAAATATTTGTAAAACACTTCAAAAACATTCTTTAAAATATTATTTTTAATGAACAAATTATATTTCTAAGTGTACTAAAATGAAGGATAAAAAACAGATGTCATTAAAACATTGTTTACTATAAACCCAAAACCAATTACACTTTGCTTTTTGTTTAAAACCTTCCTTTTCAAAGAACTTTCATTTATAAAATATCATTTATAAATCAACTTATTATTATCTTTAAAACAAAACTACTCCAAAGATTTAAGAATATCAACATTTATTAAGTCAAGTAACAAGTTTTCTTAATAACTTTACGAAATCATTTATTATAACAAAAGTGTTATAATCCATGAATTCTTTTCTCAATTCCCAGAATACATTTATCACAATAATGATATTGTAATCCATCTTCCTTTTCACTTTTCAATAAACTCAAGGATACTTGAAATATAATTTAAATCATCCATTTCAAATATTGCTTAGAAAACCTCCAGTATAAAATATATCAAAATCTTAAAGCAATTTCCTTTCCTTATTTTGAAATAAAACTTCTTCTTCAATAATTTATTTTAAATCATTTAAAATATATAAATTTCAAACCACTGTTAAAATACGTAACTATATGTTAGAAAAGTTCGCTAAAAGGATTGAAGAAGAAAAATCAAGTTTAAAACCATATTAATTATCCCAAAAGAAAATTAATTAAATTTATAATCTTTTTATATATTCAGAAAAAATTAATTATCCTGAATGAAAACTAATCAAATTTATAATCTTTTTATAAATTCAACCCAAATTAATTATCCCAAAAAAATATAATCAAATTTATAATATTTTTATAGATTTAAAACAATACTTGTTCTTTATTTCAAATTCTAAAAAATACTTGAAAATGTAATTCAACAACTTTCAAAAAGCCAAAACGCAACCAAACAATAATTTTGTACAAATATAAGTATAAGTTCAACACATACAAAGGTTTAAGGAGATGATATTTTATAGGTGATGATATAACGATAATTACTATATCGACACTTACACAAATCAAACAGTATGTCATCAATATTTCAACCAAACATCAATATAAGAAATATAAGAATATAACTAAATCAATATTAGCAAGGAAATCCATAGGGCCTCTCTACAAAATTCCCCTATAAATCACACATATATATGTGTATTACAAAGTGTTCTATAGTGACTATTCGCTATGTATATACACTTCAACTTCCTCTTGCTTTTGTTCCCTGCAACATAATGGTTATTTATTCCATCCGCCTCTAATCAAGAATCAAATCTAAACAACAATCAAACAACAATATATAGACTATCATCCAAGCATTCAATAGTAATCTATAGCAATACAGATATCATATAATTTATTTAGACATGAGTAAACTCAATAAAATTTCAATTGACGCTTTTGCATTCTAGTTTGATTTAGCTCAAATTTCTACTAGCTCTAAATTCAATGAATCCAACTCCAATACATAGATAACTCTCCTATGAGTGCAATGCAAAATACAATATCCCGATTGAATCTTGTATAAGCAAGATATTCATTTTATAAGAAATCAAAATAATTAATTTTAAATTAATTAATCACTTAATTAATTAATAAATTGACTACTTACCAAATAATCCTTTCTTCTCCAAATTTATAATTACCATGTGCATGCCGCACCTTAACAAGCATGAACCCAATATGCCATGACTTCCCATGCCTATTTCTCCCTCCTCGCTTGATGATTCGACCAACCGTCTTCGCCAATGTGACACACATCGAGCACACTACGCCCCAACCACCAACAATCCAAGCTCGATCCCCTAAAAAGCAACGGGACCTGAAGCCCTAAGTGCGAGAGCAAAAATGTCACTTTACCTAAACTACAGTCGGCCACCACCAAATCACAACCACCAAGGTTCCTCGATAAGAAAAACGTGATGAAATTATCACCACACCCCAACTCTGCTTCAATCACTTATAAGACGTAACCCTAGTTCAACCTTTCAAAGCCGATCAATGCCAATCGCTACCGCACTGGACAAAACTTATATGGATTTGAAGATTTCTCCATTACAAACTCAAATAATCCAACTTTGTATTTTTTAGTGGCGTATAGCTTTTGATTATGATTTTTGAAAGAAAGAGGTTTACTTTCTTATGTTTACAGTAAATGAAAAAAAGGAGCTAGAAAGAAAAGCCAATAATGTTGAATTGTCTTAGAGTAGTAGTTTGTTTATATTGCAATTTCCAGCACGTCATTGCATAGTATTTAGTTCGTGTACGAACTACAAATGACAAAAAAAATATGATCGCGCAAAAAATATGACACGATCCTAAAAACAAATACACTGGTTATCTTATTTTGTAAATTTCAAAAATACCATCGTTTACAAAAAATACGTTAAACGAAAATTTAAATATATTTCAAATTAAAAATTATGGAAAAAATTCTTTAAATTCATTTAAAAATACGTCATTAGAAATCATGTCATTTTATTAACAATTAATTTTCGTGTTATTTATTCGAACCATTTATTACTGTAAATAAATTTACAAAATGAGTTCACAATTATTATTTATTAATTAAAAGGAGTTAAATTAGGCGATTAAATCAATTTAATAAATATTTTAATTCATAAATTCAAATATTTAAATAATCCCTATATTTGAATATAAGTTATTTACATTTTTCTGGGATGTTTACATTCTCCTCTCTTAAAAGAATTCATCCTTGAAATTCTCAAAGGAAGAAAATGTCCTCTCACCCTTAAGCTTTTAAAGTTTCTTATATTATCGAAATTTTGACTACACCTCCTTGTGCGGCTAGATCTGGAAAAACCACAACTGGCCCAAATCAACAAATGAAAACATAGCCAAAAGTGGCCTTCCATATCCTGAGGCATAAATTCATCAATCAGTCATCAATTTCTAAATCCATTACACCCCTCTTTTGCGTTTGATTTCTAGAAAGCAACTTACTATCTCGATGCGAATGCATGTGCACAAGAAATCAAATAGTAATCTCTTGCTTCTCTATACCTATCTTGTACTTACATAATCCAAAAGAGAACTATGCTAACAAAAGGGCAATATACAAGCTATTTCTATCGTTAGCAATAGCAACAAAAACAATATAACAACCATATGCAACAAGGCAGTATGATACACCTTATAATAATGATGCAACTCTAGTGTGTTATAAAGCCACATGCAACCAAATGCAATATAACAATCATATGCAACAAAAATATAGAGAATACTATGTAATAAAATACTAAGCATCCAACCTTTTCAAAAGATAAATTTAGAACTAAATGCTCGTGTTTTCATATTCAAAATACATTTTCAAATTCTTTAAAAGAGAAATATATCAAAAATAAAATCAATTATGACAAAGAGGGGATCCTCCTACCAAAGCATGGTATTACTCTAGAATCAAAACAACACTGTAAAAACCTTGTTTTCGTAGCCGTAATATTATACGAATTTATTTAAAATAAAATAACAATGTTTGTATTCAATATTTGATAGCTATTATTTTGAAATTTCACTTTTTATTTAATTGAAATCTATTTAATAATAGATTTTCATTTCAACAAAGGGAATTAATTAATAAATTCTTTTTTGAAAATATATTAAACTGGATAAATTTTTAGTGTTAAATATAAAATTTGTTTTGGCAAAAATAAATGATATTTTTGAATTTTTAAATAATTAAAATCAATTAAAAATGGGGAGTTCTTTTGGGAAATTTGTTTAAAATCATTTTTAATGATCGGACCTAATGCTAATACTAAGCCCATTTAACTTCCTACCTCCTTAACCCTTAACTTGATCAAAACCGTATCCCATTTTATCATATCCCTTTCTTAAGCCCGTCTCCTTTCCCATGCCTTAATTCCTAAAATTAATCATCGAAAAAAAACACAAAGCAACATGTAATCGCCAACAAGGAAGACATGCATGGAGGAGTGATCGATGGTGGTTGAAGGTGCCTATAGCCAGCGATGGCACGTCGCAAGAGGAAGGATGCACGACTACTTTAGTAAGCAAGGACATGTGCATGTGCGTGGGGCCTAGGTGTGATTGGAGATCATTTTCTATACATGGGAAGGTGGCCATAGGCAGTGATTGTTCTCCAGTGGGAACGATGTGCTAACTTTGGCTAGTGATAGCGTGAGCATGGGAAAAGAAGGAGCAAGGATGGTTGTGCGGACTACAGGAGATGGTCTCTAAACCTGAAGCAGAAGCTTAGACTAAGTGATTATTTTTACGCTCTTCGAGTCGATGAGTTATCTTCTTAACTCACACCATTATGTCCATATAAAAATATCTCTCTTTGCATGCTTTGATTGGCTTATGAATTGCGTAAAATTTTAGTAGTGATTGAATGAAGTTATTGAAATTTGCATGATATGGATTCAATTGGATTTATGTTGTCATTTATCTAATTCGTTGAATGATATAGGCTAGATTTATTTGTTTGGTGTTATATAGATTGTATGTAGATTGAAAGAGGCTAATTTGCAAATGGAGCTATTCGTTTGCAAATTAAATTCCTCTAACTTATATAGAAGTACATACATTGTTTATGTAACCGATGTTGTCAGAAAGCAATTAAGATCGCTAAATAATTCCGCATTATGGAATTATATTTTATAGAGCGATGTTGGCTCTAGATGTTGAATTTTTGATGGGTTCATTATTTGAACTGTTTAAATGTTTTAAAAGAATTTCAAAAATGAGATTTTATCTATTTTGATCCTTATTGGAATTTAATATATAAAATATAGTAAAATTATTTTTACAATATTTAACTTATTCTTATTTCAAATTTCTATTCAAAGCTTTTAAAAATGAGTTATATTTAGTTATAAAACCTTCTAAAATTACAATTTTATGTATATAATTTTGGAACTGTTTTAGAGGCAAAAGATAAAATATAGTTTTATTTTATAAAAGCTGTTATGAAAGTAATAATTTCAGTTTCAGGTGATTTTAGCTATAAAAGAGGTTTAAATAATTTTGAAAGAATTCCAAAATCTTTTGTAAATAAGCGACTCTGCTTTAAAATGAGTTCGTAGATTTAAAAGTGATTTTGGAAAATTATAACTTTGTATATATAAAATTAATTTAAAACTCTTTTGTTTTATTTATTTTGGATTTGAGATTTTAATTGGATTTCAGGTTTTTCTATGAAACGAGAAATTTTAATTAATGATTGAATTGTCAGATTAGTATGGGACATTTCGTACAATTCTTCACTTATTATTATAATTTGTTAAATAGAGTTTGAGGGGAAATTACTAGCTTTCAGTAAATATCTGAATTTTCTATCTGATATGGGATAGTTAGATAAATTCTTACGATTACTTGAGTGACAGTGATTAACACTTAGAGTTGTATTATCTTAGAGTGTTCGGATTTCAGGTTGATAGATCCCCAACAGACTATGACTTAGTTTTCATCAATCTACAAATCAATACATTCTTAGAGTGTTATGGTGTAACATGACTGCTCTTTTGTCCCTTGGACAGGTGTTACATCCAGACTTATCATTTTATTACATAGTTGGACAATGTTTACCTATTTATTTTCATTAGGTAAATTCACATAGTTTTGTCATAAACATGACTACCTATTAGGAGTTGGGGATTATTGGTAGTCTATTTATTTTTGTTAGACTACTGCGTTATGTGGCGGAGTTTATTTATTTCACTTAGGCCCCGTGTTGCATTGTATCATACCAATAGTTGACTACCATTATTATTTCGTTAGTGATGATTATTTCTTCAGAGATTTTAGGATGAATATTTAGTATCTTTTAGCTCTAGAGAATTTTGGATTGTTATCACTATATTTTTTATGATAGTCCATTTGAGACTTGATATGGATTGATGAAATGGTGATTTGGTTTTGATATGCCTTATTATAGTTAATTGGTTTTGGGCATATTTTGAGATGACTTATTTTGTGGTTAAGTCATAAATGGATTTATAAAATGGTGATTTTAATTGATATGCCTTATTATGATCATTTGTTCTGGCATATTTTTGTTATAGCTTATTTAATGTTAAATCATATATTTATGATATTATTATCTCACCTTTCTATTAGATATAGTCCAACCTGCTAATTTTTATAATACTTGGTTCAGACCACGACTTTACAGGTACATGGACTCGTTGACCTTTGGATTTGTGCTAGCAGAGAAGTAGACTATTTTGATTGTTTTTGTTTACTTTATCCTTGATATATAGACATTTAGGAGGATATGTCATGTGTATTATTTAGTAGTCGTTGTGTACCCGATGTAGTATTTTTGATGAGATGTATATATTATGTGGGTCTAGTACTAAGAATTTGTAGACTCACATTTTATTATGTATATGTGGTATATTATTCCGTTGTGATCTATAACTCTGTTTCTATTTTATCTACATTATATACTTTTATTAATATTTTTAATCGTTGTGTTTATTACTTTGTATTAATACTGTATACATCAAAATTTCCAGTTCGGATCGTCAAAAGGTAATAAAGACATGTCAGTGTTAGTATAAAAATATATTCGCATTCGATCGCCCTTAACCAGCCGTTTTCTCCATGTTATTGGACGACATATCTTGTAATGTTCTTTAATAATATGGATATAGTGGTGGGGTCATTACAACTTGGTATCGGAGCCGTGTTCAAAACATTATAGAATATACTAACACAGAGTCAAGACCTAAACCTAGATAGACTTAGAGTCCTATACCTTGGGTGTGCAGGGTAGGATTATAATTTATATTCCTATTTATAATATAAATATAAATGATTATTGTGAATAAATATTGGGACGTATTTATAAAATTTTTGAATTTGTATACTAATTATTGTTATAAAAATGATTCTAAAGTTCGAACTCACTTTTGTAAAGAGTGATATTTAATGGATATTATAAATGATAGCTTAGATGGTTTAGAATTGAATTATTGTGTCCTGATGTGTGAATGACCAGAGTTGTGCAGCGAAAGCTGGAAGATAGCTTTCCGTTGAATGCAATTTTTGTTTGTTGGATTGAAATATATGTTGTTTGCATCAATGTTTGTATTGTTTATGCTTAGTTTAAAATGTGAAATTAAATAAGATGTTATTTCTCAAAGAATTTATAAACCCATTTGAAACTAGATGAATCCAATTATTAATAAAAGCCAGTCGTTTCTCTAAAATAGAATCGTTGGGGAAAATAAAAATGTCTAAGCAATTAATAATTATAAAATATAGAATGATAAATAATGTATCTAATTTAATTTGGAAGCGGAAAATATACTTAATAAATAAAATAAGA
The DNA here is from genome assembly GCA_030737815.1 of Allium fistulosum. Lineage (NCBI taxonomy): Eukaryota > Viridiplantae > Streptophyta > Magnoliopsida > Asparagales > Amaryllidaceae > Allium > Allium fistulosum. The sequence goes on along the minus strand of CM060907.1, from coordinate 821,053,078 downwards.
AATAAATTGGTGGAAGCCTAATTGTTTTAAAATTGTAAATGATTGTGCAAAATTAATATTGAGTAGGAGTCACTATTGAGAGCTGATACTTGCTCAATAATAATAATAAGAACTTGCGGTGTCTTTAGTAGTGTATTTACCGCAAGAAATATTGAGAATCTAAATTTATATATAAAATGAAATGTTAATTCATATGCGTGATTAATTAAATTTTAAGATGAATTAAAAATTTAATGTTTGCTTGAGGTATATTTTGATGAATGCGTGTGCTATAGAATTGTTATCAATAAATTATTATTTCCATAATAACATTAACAATGATTGAAAGAAATTTAATAAAAGCAAGCATACTATTTGAATTAAAATCATTTTGATAAAAAATATACATATGGGTGAAATTTCAATTATGTTTATTATAGGCATAAGGTATTAAAAGGTATATGTCAATCTTATAGAAAATAATTTTGTGCTAAATTGCCTATCGAGTGCTCTAAGGATTCTGCTCGATGCGCTTGATCAATGTTATCGTTAGGTATTCCTAAACACTAGAACGAAATATTCGAACATAGTGTTTTGGGAAATAAAATGTTTTTAGTAATTAATAATATTTAGTAAGTATATAATATTTTTGTAAAGAAGATAGAATTTTGAAACAAATTAAATATTTTATATATTAAAATGGATAGTTTGGAAGGATTGTTTGAAGGTAAAATAATATTGTATAGAGGTGTATAAATTATATTTTTGAAGGAGATGCCTTGGGATATTTTGAATTTCCTTTGGATATTTTGATAAATAAAATAGTATGTAAAAATAAGAGTAGGGTTTATACTTTAAATAAATTTGGCATTCGAAGATCTTAGATATTCATTTATAAAGATGCATGTTAAATAAACAGGAAATTATGTGGTACTTTTAAATGGTGGGGAATATTGTATCGCGGTTGTAATAGATGTTAGGATTTTTTATTTATATGAATTTCCAATTTAGTAAGAGTCTGAAATAAAACTAAAAGCTCCAAAATGAAAGTTTATATCAATTTTGTGTTGTTTATTTTTATTTCTTCTAATACAAATTGAAAATATACTCATTGTTGAATAGTCTCCTATGATATAAAAACGGGCAAAACTGCAAGTACTAAATTGGACAATATACTAGAGTACAAAAGCTTGAAGTCTTTGTCTTGCCTAAGTTGCTGAAGTTAATGATTCAGCACTAGGATTCACTTTCATTGAAGTAATAACCGCTAAATATTGAACTCTAGCCTCTTCCATTCAACCATATCATTCTTGTTGGAAATTGAATGAGCATTAATGAATAGTGCATTGGAAAATGAAGCATTTATCGTCTTAGAATATGAATAGTCCCACATCTTATAATATAATAACCATTATATTATATATATATTAAGATGTGGTCTCTATTATAATTACAATGTGACAATAAGAGAGACATGAGCATGACCATCTTGGCGGGTGGTGCAACGCACCACCTCGCACGCGCGCGCGCGCGCGCGCCGTGCCCGTACCCGAGCCCGAGCCCGAGCCCGCACCCGCACCCGCATCCGCACGCGCGGCGTGGGCGAATGGGCATTTGAGGCGTCTTGTAGGCACTTAGCAGTTTGCAATGTGCAATTGGCATTAGGCATTCGGGCTACTGGAATTGGTTCGCATCACACTATATTTTTAGGAGCCGAAACAGTTTGAATCCAATGGTAATAACTGTTTGAATTGACGCGCCAATTGGTAAAGGGTCGCAACCTTTCCTAACGGTCGCGTACTACTCCTATAAATAGCGGATCCGAGAAACATTTGAATTACTAAATCATTTTTTCTCTGATCATCTTCTTTTTCCACCGCGCTCTGTTCTTGGTACAAATCTTCACTTGAGTTCGCCGTTATTCTGCATCGCTTGCGCGGCCTTGCAGGACCTGATCCGTTTTACCTTGGGAAGCGGTTGCTGATCAACCCCTTTGCGCCACTGTGGGGGAGCAATTCTGCTTTAAGGGAATAGTATACGATACTGGACTCAGACAATCATCATACTACTGCGGAACTGCTTTAGCGGTACGTATTTCTTCTATTTACCCTGTTTCGAAACACTAGATTCTACGATTGTGAATCAGTGTGAATAGAGGCAGTAAGCGCTAACAATCTTAAAGCAGAATTTTGTTGTTTTAGTTTGTGTTTACTTTTCTGTTGCTTTCAGGCGATGGCTCAAGAAAGCAATACTTCGGCAAACATACCCGTCATGACCACCTCTCAAACTGCACCAATGGTGGCACCGACCCTGCCATTCTCGCATGGAGAACAGCCTGAAAAATTTACTGATGTCGATTTTAAGCGGTGGCAACAAAAAATGTTGTTTTACTTAACTACATTAGGCTTGGCCAAATTTCTCACAGAAGATCCTCCTGCGGTCGATGAATTAGAGCCCGACCCGATCAAGGCTGAGACACTCGCAGCTTGGAAGAGTTCTGACTTCATATGTAAAAATTACATACTCAATGGACTGGATAACAGTTTGTACAATGTCTACTGCACAATGAAGACATCGAAGGAACTCTGGATATCTTTGGATAGGAAATACAAGACAGAAGATGCTGGTATGAAGAAGTTCATTATCGGCAAATTTCTGGACTTCAAGATGATAGACTCAAGACAGCTATCAGCCAAATTCAAGAATTGCAGGTCATTATTCATGAAATACATGACGAAGGAATGACTCTGAGTGAATCATTTCAAGTAGCAGCCGCCATAGAGAAGTTGCCCCCATTGTGGAAAGACTTCAAGAATTATCTGAAGCATAAACGAAAAGAAATGTCAATGGAAGATTTAGTTGTTCGACTCAGAATTGAAGAAGACAACAGAAAATCCGAAAAGAAAGCATCTAATACTATGGTGGCAAAGGCAAATGTGGTCGAAACCGAAAAGAACAACAAAAGAAAAAGGGAAAACAACCCGAATGTAAAGAAGACAAGGAAGTTCAAAGGAAACTGTCATAATTGCGGGAAGAAAGGACATAAGGCAAGTGAATGTCGAGGTCCAAAGAATCAGAACAAAAAGAAAGACCAAGCCAATGTTACGGAGTTAGAAGATGTCTCTGAAATGAATCTGTCCGCAGTAATCTCAGAATGTAACTTGGTTGGCAACATGAAAGAATGGTTCGTTGACACTGGTGCTACGAAACATATTTGCGCCAACAAGTGGATGTTCACCAACTATAAACCAGTGACGCAAGAAGAGCAACTCTTTATGGGAAACTCCTCCACGACAAAGGTTGAAGGCAAAGGAAGAATAGTCCTTAAAATGACATCTGGAAAAGAACTTACTCTGAATGATGTCCTACATGTTCCAGATATCCACAAGAACTTAGTTTCGGGATCATTGTTGAGTAAGAATGGTTTCAAGTTGGTATTTGTTTCTGATAAATTTGTCTTGTCTAAGAACGAAGTATATGTAGGTAAAGGATGTGTGAGTGATGGTCTGTTTAAAATGAATGTAATGACTGTTGTACCAAAGGAGATTGATAATAAAACTGATTCTTCTGTTTATATCTCTGAGTCATTTAATATATGGCATGCTAGATTAGGCCATGTTAACTTTGATACATTGCGAAAAATGATTAACTTAGAATTTATACCTAAGTTTGCAATTGATTCCAATTACAAATGTGAAACATGTGCCGAATCAAAATTGACGAGAACTTCTTTTCATCGTGTTGAAAGGAATACTGAGCCTTTAGACCTAATACACACAGATGTGTGTGATCTAAAGATGTGTCAAACCAGAGGTGGTAAAAAATATTTTATTACCTTTATCGACGATTGCACTAGGTACTGTTATGTGTACCTACTAAGAAGCAAAGATGAAGCGTTTGAAATGTTTAAACAGTACAAGGCAGAAGTTGAAAATCAACTGAACAAAAAGATAAAAGCCTTGCGAAGCGATAGAGGTGGTGAATATGAATTTCCATTCGAGGAATTTTGCGCTCAAAATGGTATAATTCATCAAACTACAGCACCATATTCTCCACAATCTAATGGAATAGTAGAACGTAAGAATCGAACTCTCAAGGAAATGATGAATGCCCTGCTAATTAGTTCTCGTTTACCAGACAATTTTTGGGGCAAAGCAGTACTATCAGCTAATCACATACTGAACAAAGTGCCTCGCAAGAAGACTTTCAAATCACCCCATGAACTATGGAAAGGAAGACCACCTTCTTACAAATACTTAAGAGTGTGGGGGTGCCTTGCCAAAGTAGAAGTACCAAAACCGAAAAAGGTCAAAATTGGTCCAAAAACTATAGATTGCATATTCATTGGGTATGCTCATAATAGTAGTAAATATCGATTTTTGGTGTATAAATCTGAAATAGATGGCATTCATGAAAACACCATTATCGAGTCTCGAAATGCTAGATTCTTTGAACATATTTATCCACTGAAAGCCTCCGATGAGACTTTTGTTCAAAAGAGAGCAAGGGATATAGACCCTCCAGAGGCTAATACTGATCAAAGATCGAATGAAAGAAATGTTGAAATGGAGTTAGAGGAACCAAGAAGGAGTAAACGACAAAGGACGTCAAAAACCTTTGGACCCGATTTCTATACATATATGACAGAAAATGAACCTCTAATATATCAACAAGCAATGTCATCTCCCGATGCTCCTTATTGGAAGGAAGCAATCAATAGTGAAATAGAATCCATTCTGCAAAACCATACATGGGAACTAGTAGATCTTCCGAAGGGATCAAAAACCCTAGGGTACAAATGGATCTTTAAGAAAAAACTAAAGGCTGATGGCTTAATAGACAAATATAAGGCCCGACTGGTGGTCAAAGGATTTAGATAGAAGGAAGATCTAGATTACTTTGACACATACTCACCAGTAACTAGAATAACATCCATTAGGATGCTTATCGCAATTGCCTCTATACTAAATTTGGAAATACATCAAATGGATGTAAAAACCGCGTTCCTGAATGGTGAGTTGGAGGAAGAAATATACGTGCAACAACCTAAAGGGTTTGTAAGCCCAGGAAATGAAAATAAAGTGTGTAAGTTGGTAAAATCACTTTATGGTCTCAAACAAGCGCCAAAACAATGGCATGAAAATTTTTATGAAACTATGTTGTCAAATGGATTCAAAATAAATGAATCAGATAAATGTGTCTATATAAAAAGTATAGATGCAGGATATGTCATTGTTTGTCTTTATGTTGACGACCTGTTGATATTAGGCAATAATAATGCCATAATAAGATCAACAAAAGACATGTTGTCATCTAGATTTGATATGAAAGATCTAGGATTGGCTGATGTGATTTTAGGAGTGAAAATATTAAGGACATCAGAGGGATATTGACGCAGCGGATTATTCAAAACGATGTAAAACGGTGAATGTAGTGATCGGTGGATTGGAAGATGCTGAAATGCCCAAATTCGTTGATCCGAAGATACCGAATTCTAGCTATCTCTGACTCGTTGATCCGAAGATACCGGGAAAGAGATCTACGATTCTTCGACGTTGATCTTGCGCACAAGATACCGTGAATCGGCTTCAACAAACGATGATTCGAGCGCACTCGAATGACGTAAGTGGAGATAGGAGATACACTCGACTACCAATTGAATTTGAGAGCACAAAGCTAACAAAAGAGAATTTTATTCAATATTCAACAACCTTACAAAATGACACAACTTGCCTATTTATAGGCTACAACACATCTCCAGAAAATTACATAAGTCTTAAGTCGTTTCCGACTCATCACCTACGACCTACGACTCAACATAAGTCACACGACTTACGACTTAAAAGTAACGACTCAAAAGTAAACGACTCAAAACAGACGACTCACCATAAGTTGTTTACGACTTATCAGATTACAACACAATCACCACGACTTATGACTTAAGTACAACGACATACAAACAGACGACTTAAAAACAAATGCGTTCTACGACTTAACAAACAGAAAATACAACACGTTACAACACACACCACTTAACTCGACTCCGACATAAGATATCCTCCGATTTAACATATATGCCAACTTACCCAGTACACGAGCTACGACTCACACCACAACGACTTAACCCAGTTCTCGACTTATGGCAACCAGGCGACTCATCTTAAGTCGTAACTCGGCAGCGACTCATCCCTTCTCTTAAGTCGTAGACGACTTATCCCCTGTTTGTTCTCAACTCGTGTTGCTCTTCCTGGATCCTTCTTCTTAAGTCGTAGACGACTTATAGCTCTGTCTTTAAGTCGTGGACGACTTATGTCAGCCTCTTCCAAAAATCGTGGTTGACTTACCTCCTCGTCTTCGATGAGTCGTGAACGACTCATACCTGTTTCCTTAAGTCGGTCACGACTTATGCCTTCCATCCAGTTAAGTCGTAGACGACTCAAAATGTTTCCCTTAAGTCGCAGACGACTTATATCTTCCTTGTTAGCTTTAGCTTGTGGACGACTTAGGGTTTTACGTCGTAGCCCCTTTTCCTTAAGTCGGGGACGACTTATGCCTTCATCTCTGGCCTGAACTGCATCATCCTCCCCAGGTTGAGAGAAATTCGTCCTCGAATTTGCACCCTCTTCTTTCCCAACAAACTCACTCCCATGATATGGTATTAGGTGTTTAACATTGAACACATCAGACGTATACACATCATCTGGCAGCTTCAATTTATAAGCATTTTCATTGATTCTCTTTAAAATTTCCACTGGACCAATTTTTCGTGCTTTCAATTTATTGTACGCGCCTACTGGAAAACGATCTTTTGTTAACACTGCATAAACCATATCTCCTTCATTAAACTCAATATTCCTTCGCTTCAAGTCTGCAGATCGTTTATACTTCTCGTTTGCTTTCTCCAATCGTTCCTGAACGATTTGATGACAGTCCGCCAATCCTTCAACAAAATCAGCAGCTTTCTTAACTGTCTTCTTTGATTGTGGCACTACCGTTAAATCCAACGGACCCTTCGGTAAGCTTGAATATACTATCTGAAATGGACTGAACCTTGTACTACAATTCACTGCATGATTATGAGCAAATTCTGCTTGGCATAACTTTACATCCCAACTCTTCAGATTATCTTGCACAAGACACCTCAGTAAATTCCCCAATGATCTGTTCACAACCTCGGTCTGTCCATCCGTTTGCGGATGATAAGCACTACTAAACTTCAGCTTCGTTCCCACCATCTTCCACAAACTTAGCCAAAAGTGACTTAGAAAACGAGTATCTCTATCTGACACAATAGATTCTGGCAATCCATGAAGTCGATAGATCTCCTTGAAAAACAACTGAGCAACATGAACAGCATCCACCGTCTTCTTACAAGCAATAAAATGTGTCATCTTCGAAAATCTGTCAACTACCACATAAATGGAATCATTACCGCGCTGTGTTCTCGGCAACCCCAACACAAAGTCCATGCTCACATCAACCCATGGTTTAGCTGGTACAGGTAACGGCATATATAAACCAGCATTAGTCGCAGTTCCTTTCGAAACCTGACAGATATGACATCGCTCCACAAATCTTCCCACTTCTTTCCTCATTGATGGCCAAAAGTAAGACTGTGAAATCAACTGTAAGGTACAGTCTCTTCCAACATGTCCCTCTTCGTGTAACTCCTTGATAATCTTCATTCTCAGACTACCCTCCGGTATGCACAATCGATTTCCCTTAAAAAGAAAACCATCTACCATCACGAACTCATCCGTCTCTCTATCCTTGACTTTATCAATAAACTTTGCAAAGTAAGGATCATCGGTAAATAATTCTGGCAATATTTCAAACCCCGTCACTTCAACCTTCAATGTAGTTAACAAGTGATTTCTTCTACTCAACGCATCCGCAACACGATTCGTCACTCCCGACTTGTGTTTCACAACAAATGTAAATTGTTGCAGATATGCAATCCACGATGCATGTCTCGCTGAAATCTTGTCTTGCCCTTGCAAATGCTTCAATGCTTCATGATCAGTATACAAAACAAACTCCTTCTGAAATAGATAATGTCTCCAGTGTTTAATAGATTGTACAACAGCATAGAATTCCACATCATACGTATTGTACCTCATCTTCGCTCCTGACAACTTCTCACTGAAATATGCAATTGGACGTCCCCTCTGACTCAGCACTCCTCCAATCCCAACCTTCGATGCATCAGTATGTAGTTCAAACACTAGCTGAAAATCAGGTAATACTAGAATTGGTGCAGCTGTTAGCAATTCCTTGATCTTCTCAAAAGCACTCCCTGCTTCCTCTGTCCATGCAAATTGTTTACCTTTCATGCAATCTGTAACAGGCGCCATCACACTACTAAAGTGTGGAATAAACCTTCGATAAAATGAAGCCAACCCATGAAAACTACGAACTTCCGTTATCGTCTTGGGCTGCGGCCAATCTCTGATCGCCTCAACTTTACTCTGGTCCACCTGTATACCTTCTTCCGACACAACATACCCCAGAAACAACACACTATGCGTCATGAACACGCATTTCTTCGTTGCAGCATAAAATTGTTCTTGTCGTAATACCATCAGCACTTCTCTAAGATGATTCAAATGTTCCTCTGGACTTCCACTGTAAATCAGAATATCATCAAAATATACCACCACAAATTTCCCAATGAACGGTCGAAAAATCTGATTCATCACCCTCATAAAAGTACTCGGTGCATTGGATAAACCAAATGGCATGACCAACCACTCGTACAGACCCTCCCTGGTTTTAAAAGCAGTCTTCCACTCATCTCCTGGTCTGATACGAATTTGATGATATCCGCTCTTCAAATCAATCTTTGAAAATATAGTAGCTCCGCTTATTTGATCTAACAAGTCATCCAACCTTGGCATTGGAAATCTATATCTCACAGTAATCTTATTCAATGCTCGACTGTCAGTGCACATCCTCCATGTTCCATCCTTTTTGGGTACCAATAAAGCTGGTACAGCACAAGGACTTAAACTCTCCTGCACACGCCCCTGTTCAAGCAATTCCTCTACCTACCTCCTCAATTCTTCATGTTCCTTCGGACTCATTCGATAATGTGGTCTGTGTGGCAACACAGCACCTGGAACAAGATCTATCTGATGTTGTATATCCCTCAACAGTGGCAACTCCGTTGGTAACTCCTCTGGAAATACATCGTCAAATTCTTTCAAAACTGGTTTAACTTCCTCTGGAATCTCAACCTCTTCACTGCTCTCTCGCCCAATTAACAAAAACACTTCAGGTTCCTCCTCTACTTCCTTCACAAACTCCTTCAACGATAACAAAGTTTTGAGCTCTTCGATCTCCTCCAACTTGTTTTCCTCCTGTTGTCGCTTCTTTGGAACTAGAGTAATCTTTGTGCCTTCAAACATGAAACTGTAACTGTTGGTTCGTCCGTCATGCTGCACAGCTCGATCATACTGCCACGGTCTCCCCAGCAACAAATGACAAACGTCCATATCTACGACATCACACCAGATTTCATCTTTGTATTTCTTCCCAATTGAGAACTTCACACAAGCTCTACGCCCAACTTTCACCTCACCACCCTTCCTCAACCAAGCTAACTTGTACGATTTAGGATGTTTCTCGGTTTTCAACTCCAACTTCTTCACCGCTTCTGTAGAGATAATATTATCACAACTCCCAGCATCAATAACAAATTTACAAACTCTTCCCAGAATAGTGCATGTAGATTGAAAGATATTGTTCCTCAACCAACTACTTTCCTCCTCTTGCTTAGGTGTTAAACAACTTCTCCTCATCATCAATGTGTACCCGTCATCTCTTGACAGTAAGTCTTCCTCCTCAACTGGTAAATAATTAGAGCATTCAGCTTCTTCATCCTCATCCTCAACCTCAGCTATCATAGCTCTCTTCTTCGGCTTTGGACATTCATTACTTTTGTGACCCAATTCCTGACAATTGTAACATTTGAAACCGTTGTTAACCTTTGTCTTCTCAACCTCCTTCACCATTGGTCTACTGATAGGTTTAGAAACATTAGAACTTCCACCAACACCCTTCGCTTGATTGTTAGAATTAGTAAACACACCACCTCCTCGTCGTCCCTGCTTCTCCCAAGCCAACGCTTTCTGATGTGCCTCTGCTACAGATCTTGGATCGAACATATTAACCATATCCTGGATCTGCATTCGTAGTCCCCCAACAAATCTAGCTGTCAGTTGTTCTTCCTTCTCCATAATATCATTTCGAGCAATCAGTTGGTAAAATTCATCAGCATAGTCATTAACTGTCTTCGTGCCCTGCCTCAAGTTCTGCAAACGTTGATACATCAAAGATTGATAATTGTATGGTAAGAACGTTGCTTTCATCAATTTCTTCATCTTCTCCCAAGACTCAACTTTTGACTTTCCCATCCGATCACGTGTAAGTTTGGTCTGCTGCCACCATGCCAAAGCTCTACCCCTCAGCCTTGTAGCAACCAACTTCACTCTACGATGTTCTGGAACTTCTTTGAAGTCAAAAATCTCCTCGACATTAGCTACCCAATCTAGAAACTCCTCCGCTTGCATACCACCTTTGAATTTAGGAATTTCACTCTTCATCCCCGACTCCCACTTGTGATCATACTCAGAGTAATTTCTTCCTTGTCCTCATCCTTGTCCTCGAACACTACCACCATCATACTCCTCTTCAAAATCAGATGTATATCGTTGTCTATCTCGTCCACCCACATCTCTACTACCATCACGCCTACCACCATCATCCCTTCTATCTACATTCCTCCGTTCACGATTATTCACGTTCCTCCCACGCCCTTGATCATTTTCAACACTTCTGTCTCGATTGGAATGTGGCGAGACTCTACTACCCCCATGGTTAGATTCAGGTGAAACCCTTCTCCGATTTTGATTCATTTCTGTCATAAGCTTCTCTAACCGGCCAATTCCTTCGTTAAGCTTCTCACTAAAGTTTTCATTGATTCTTTGCTCCATCTCATCAGCTTCTTCTCTTCGATACAAAGCTTCTACGTTTTGGTGGCGATTAGCTCTTCTTGGCGGCATACTTGAAAATTTCACAACTCTTCAACACTTCAAAATTCAAACACTTTTCGGATTTTGATCCAAAATGAAACGGATCGAAAACTTCCACTTTGTAGCAAATCGCGATGAACACGATGGACAAAGTTTCGGCCTCCAATTCAATTTCGATCAATCAATCTTCGAACAAGCCTTCTTACTCTCGGCCAACAATGTAATTATGCTCGGTCTACACTCTTTGTAGCTCGGCTTCTCTTCAAACTTCAAAATGAATAGGCTCCAAGTCTCGATCCAGCTATGATTGGCTAGAACAAGCTCTGATACCAAAATGACGCAGCGGATTATTCAAAACGATGTAAAACGGTGAATGTAGTGATCGGTGGATTGGAAGATGCTGAAATGCCCAAATTCGTTGATCCGAAGATACCGAATTCTAGATATCTCTGACTCGTTGATCCGAAGATAACGGGAAAGAGATCTACGATTCTTCGACGTTGATCTTGCGCACAAGATACCGTGAATCGGCTTCAACAAACGATGATTCGAGCGCACTCGAATGACGTAAGTGGAGATAGGAGATACACTCGACTACCAATTGAATTTGAGAGCACAAAGCTAACAAAAGAGAATTTTATTCAATATTCAACAACCTTACAAAATGACACAACTTGCCTATTTATAGGCTACAACACATCTCCAGAAAATTACATAAGTCTTAAGTCGTTTCCGACTCATCACCTACGACCTACGACTCAACATAAGTCACACGACTTACGACTTAAAAGTAACGACTCAAAAGTAAACGACTCAAAACAGACGACTCACCATAAGTCGTTTACGACTTATCAGATTACAACACAATCACCACGACTTATGACTTAAGTACAACGACATACAAACAGACGACTTAAAAACAAATGCGTTCTACGACTTAACAAACAGAAAATACAACACGTTACAACACACACCACTTAACTCGACTCCGACATAAGATATCCTCCGATTTAACATATATGCCAACTTACCCAGTACACGAGCTACGACTCACACCACAACGACTTAACCCAGTTCTCGACTTATGGCAACCAGGCGACTCATCTTAAGTCGTAACTCGGCAGCGACTCATCCCTTCTCTTAAGTCGTAGACGACTTATCCCCTGTTTGTTCTCAACTCGTGTTGCTCTTCCTGGATCCTTCTTCTTAAGTCGTAGACGACTTATAGCTCTGTCTTTAAGTCGTGGACGACTTATGTCAGCCTCTTCCAAAAATCGTGGTTGACTTACCTCCTCGTCTTCGATGAGTCGTGAACGACTCATACCTGTTTCCTTAAGTCGGTCACGACTTATGCCTTCCATCCAGTTAAGTCGTAGACGACTCAAAACGTTTCCCTTAAGTCGCAGACGACTTATATCTTCCTTGTTAGATTTAGCTTGTGGATGACTTAGGGTTTTACGTCGTAGCCCCTTTTCCTTAAATCGGGGACGACTTATGCCTTCATCTCTGGCCTGAACTGCATCAGATATGCATTATCCCAGTCACATTATATTGCCAAAATACTTGAAAGGTTCAAACAGTATGATATAACTATTGCAAAATCACTAGTAGATATGAACCAAAATTGGGTAAAAAATACTGGTGATGGAATTTACCAACTAGAATACTCTCGTATACTAGGAAGTATAATGTATGTAATGAATTGCACAAGACCAGATATTGCATACGCTGTAAGTAAGCTAAGTAGATATACTAGCAACCTTGGTAAAAATCATTGGAAAGCAATAATCAGAGTTTTGGGATACCTAAAGTATACACAAAACTATGGTCTACATTACATAAGATATCCTTCTGTAGTAGAAGGATACAGTGATGCAAATTGGATAACTGGTTCAAATGATACAAAATCCACAAGTGGATATGTATTCACATTAGGAAATGGAGCAATTTCATGGAAATCATCCAAACAAACGTGCATAGCAAGATCGACGATGGAATCCGAATTTATTGCACTAGATAAAACCGCAGAAGAGGCAGACTGGCTTCGAAATTTTTTGGAAGACATTCCAAATTGGAGCAATCCCATGCCTCCAATATGCATACATTGTGATAGTCAATCAGCTATTGGAAGAGCCAATAGTACACTATACAATGGAAAATCTAGGCATATTCGTCGAAGACATAAAACAATAAGACAACTACTCTCTAATGGAGTTATCACTATAGACTACATAAGGTCAAAAGATAACATAGCGGATCCACTGACAATAGGCTTGCCAAGAGAGAGAGTTCAAACCTTATCGATGGGAATGGGGTTAAGGCCTATAAACTAAAAGTTTTTCTAAAATGGAAACCCCACCTAGTTGACTGGAGATCCCATGATCTAGGTTCAAAGGGACAACTAAATTTAAGAGAAACTTGATAGCACCGTTACTCTCAAGCCATTCCTATGATAAGTCGGTGCATTATATGTTGGAAAATAGGATAAGTATTGATACTTTTAATGATGTATGTACTTGGTCAATTAGAAGGTACCCTTTATAGAATCACCTACGTGAGTGCGAAGGCGCCGCTTCAAAGAGAATTGTAAGGCAAAATTCTCCAAGCACTCATGAGACCAAGCTGGTGTTCATGGCAAAAACGAACACAAACAGAGAAACAAGGGAGACAAGAAAACATTTATCACGTGTTGTCTATTTGGATTTACACAAAAGGCTTACAGTTCAAAGACAACATAAGTCTACTGATTCGCCAGTAAGTCAAGAAGATAAACACTAGGATAAGTTCAAGGCCAATGTGCTACTTAAACCGACATGATAAATGTTTTGTAAAGCTTAAGAACAAGTAATACTCATTCATGTGGGGGATTGTCGGAAATTGAATGAGCATTAATGAATAGTGCATTGGAAAATGAAGCATTTATTGTCTTAGAATATGAATAGTCCCACATCTTATAATATAATAACCATTATATTATATATATACCAAGATGTGGTCTCTATTATAATTACAATGAGACAATAAGAGAGACTTAAGCATGACCATCTTGGCGGGTGGTGCAACGCACCACCCCGCACGCGCGCGCGCCCACGCCCGCACCCGCACCCACACCCGCATCCGCACGCGTGGCGTGGGCGAATGGGCGTTTGAGGCGTCTTGTAGGCACTTAGCAATGTGCAATTGGCATTAGGCATTCGGGCTACTGGAATTGGTTCGCATCACACTATATTTTTAGGAGCCGAAACAGTTTGAATCCAACGGTAATAACTGTTTGAATGGACGCGCCAATTGGTAAAGGATCGCAACCTTTCCCAACAGTAGCATACTACTCCTATAAATAGCGGATCCGAGAAACATTTGAATTACTAAATCATTTTTTCTCTGATCATCTTCTTTTTCCACCGCGCTCTGTTCTTGGCACAAATCTTCACTTGAGTTCGCCGTTATTCTGCATCGCTTGCGCGGCCTTGCAGGACCTGATCTGTTTTACCTTGGGAAGCGGTTGCTGATCAACCCCTTTGCGCCACTATGGGGGAGCAATTCTGCTTTAAGGGAACAGTATACGATACTGGACTCGGACAGTCATCATACTACTACGGAACCGCTTTAGCGGTACGTATTTCTTCTATTTACCCTGTTTCGAAACACTAGATTCTACGATTGTGAATCAGTGTGAATAGAGGAAGTAAGCGCTAACAATTCTCATCCTCGTATAATCCAAAGTATGGAGTAAGTGTTAAGAATTATAACTGAACACATTGAATGGAAGAGATAGATTGTGGGGGCGTAATAATATGTGTTAGCTGATTGAACCCGTATTTCAACTTTACTTGCATAAGAAGGGAAAAAAAAACCAACTTATGAGTGGCATAACTACAACAACTTGACAAAATGGCCCATACCCACACAATACGCGCACAGTTTGCAACCAATTGCAATTTAAAGTTAATTTCTAACCACAGAGGGACGATAAAAGGAGAAAACCTTTTGAGCTCCTTAATCAGTTCCCAAAGCACAATATATTCGTTGTAGGTTTTAAATATTAAATCTTCTTTATGAACTACCTTAGTGTTTGTAATCATTTTTCTCTGTATAGTCGATTCAAACAAGTGTACCTGATACAACATTGAATGGTGCGGTGGGTCAAATGTACATAGAAATGGCATATAGACGTAGAGTCCGCTTCTCATGTATCCAAGTCATTAAAACTGTGACTGTTCCTACAAAGCACCATGTAGTGTTACAATTCTAAGACCAAGTTCACATTAACTTACAACAAATAAACAGATGAGGCCACCTACCAGAAAGCTCAAAATCACCTTTAAGGCCCGTAGGCCTAACTTCTTCATGTAAGCAGTTCCTAGTTTCCTTTCTATTTTGCTTTAAAACAAGTCAAGTCTGTTTTATTCTCAAAATTTATTGTGTCAAAACTTACTATTATATTCTCCTAGCTTGCCTATTTCCTTTGTTTTGAAAATTCCCAATTGCCTTTGAATCATTTTGGTATAATTTAGTTTGATGTCTTGTTATATAAATAACAATGATTTAAATATGAGAGTGAAATAACAATGATTTAAATAAGTGAATTGGTTGATGCGATGTTGACGATTCTTTCTTTGTTGATTAAAAAATTGCATAAGAAACAACTTTGATGTTTTAACTTTATGATAGCTTATTTTATATGAATTTGGTCAAAATATTTGATTTATTTGTTTAGTATTGACCACATCGCATTTACTTGAATGTTAAATTGCATAAGTTGTTAGTTATTTGAATGTAATATTACTTTATGCCTTAAATATAGTCTCATGAGTTGTTTAAGTTGGGAAAGGCATACATGAAACATGCTTGGACAATTTGGCAATGATGACATACTCTTGCTCGTGAAATAATAAGCAAATTTGCTTTAATTGCTAAAATAAAAGTATGCTTTTGGATTAAAATACACAAGTGTTAGAAATATTAATACATATTGTCTTTCCGACCGTATGGTCAATGTATATCATATATATATTATAATTGAACGGCTCTGCGTACAAAGGAGACACTGTCGAAAATTTCGAAAATTCTAACCCTTAGAAAATTAAGAAATGAAAATCTATAAATGAACCTATTTAAATTTATGACATATGATAGGTTTAATTCTAATATTAACCGTATAGAATATTGTACGAGTTTCAATTTAATTGTAGGTTTCAATTCAATTAATTTTTGAGTGTATGTATGTGACATCTCTCCATTAGAAATTGCGAGGACGCAATTTTCACAAGGGAAGCGGAGATGGTCTATAACAACCCTGTTTTCGAAGCCATAATATTATATGAATTTTTTTAAAATAAAATAAAAATATTCATATTCAATTTTCGATAGCTATTAATTTGAAATTTCACTTTTTATTTAATTGAAGTATTTAATAATAGATTTTTCTTTTAACAATTGGGGCTAGTCCCATCGACTGAGCATCTCCGGAACTAGCTAGTTTGGCTAAGTGATCCACTTGCATATTCTGTTCCCTTGGAATGTGACTTAAAGTGTAGTGCTCGATGTCCTGTAGCAATTCCCATGCTCTTGACAATAGAGGGCGAGGTTGCCCCTTGCCCGGTACTCTCATTTTATTTGAAAGATGACTAGTTGAGAATCGCTGTAGATATGCACAGCTTTTATACCTAATTCTTTAATGATTTTGAATCCTACTATCAAAGCTTCATATTCTGTTTCATTGTTAGTGGCAGGGAATTCCAGTCTTAGAGCATAGCAACTAGATCGTCCTTTGGGGGTTTGGAGTACCACCCTTGCTCCTGAATAGAATTCATTTAATGCACCATCGACAAAAAACTTCCACTATGGCACCATGTCCAAAATGCCTTCTTCTTCACCATCCCGCTTGGTAAATTTGATAATGAAATCTGCCAAAGTTTGACCGCTGATAGCTTTTCGTAGGTGATAAGTAATTTCGTATTGGCTTAACTCGATGTTCCATTTGTAGCGTTTAGCTTCCTTGATGGGATGATGTCGACCTAATGTCTTTGGATGATACATCACCTATTTCAGAGGTTGATATATCAACACTTTGATGGGATGAGCCTGGAAGTACCATTCATAGCTTCCTTGATGCGATTAGCAGGCAATAGGTGAGTTTTTCCAATTTCAGGTAATTCTTTTCAGCTCTGGTGAACCGCTTACTGATATAATAGACGGGTCGTTGGACCATAGACCATTTGCATACTAATGCTGCACTCAGAGCATGAGTTGATACAGCAAGGTAAAAGAACAAATCTTTCCCATTTATCGACTTAGATAACATCGACGTGGTTTCCATATGATGGAGTAATACTTCGAAGGCTGTCTAGCAAGCTTCGTTCCATTTGAAATCCTTCTTTCCCATTTTTAACACGTTGAAGCTTGGTATGCATTTGTCGGTCGCTCGGGAGATGAATCGGCTCAGCATTGCGATCTTTTCATTTAGACTTTGCAACTCCCTTTTGGTTGTGGGGGATTTAACGTTCCTTAGGGTGGTAATCTGTTCCGGATTAGCTTCAATGCCCCCTTGCATTCACAATGAAACAAAGGAATTTGCCAGAAGCGATGCCAAAGGAGCATTCCAACTAGTTGAGCTTCATTCCATATTTCCGCAATATCTCAAACATTTCTACTAGGTTGTCTAAGTGATTCTCTGATACGCGCGATTTGACAAGCATGTCTTCCACATATACTTCCATCATCTTCCCGATCTGATCCTTGAACATTGTGTTTACCAGTTGTTGGTAGGTTGCCCCTGTGTTCTTTATTCCAAAGGTCATGACTCGATAACAGTATAATCCATGGTCTGTAATGAAACTAGTATTCTCTTAGTCGGGATTATGCATCATGATTTGGTTGTATCCCGAGTAGGCATCCATAAATTTTAGTAGCTCGTGGCCCACCATGGCATCAACAAGCTGATCGACCTTGGGCAATGGGAAGCTATCCTTTGGGCAGGCTTTGTTCAAGTCCATGTAACCAATGCAAGTTCGCCACTTCCCGTTGGACTTCGTTACTAAATCCAGATTTGATACCCATACAAGGTAGGTTGCATCATGGATAAAGCCGTTTTCCAACAGCTTATCCACTTCCTCTCTCAGTGCAGTAGACCATTCTAGTCCCAGAGTGTGCCTCTTCTGCCTCACTGGAGTGTACTTGGGATCGATATTAAGTGCGTGACATGCTATCTTCGGCGAGATCCCACACATATCAAAATGCGTCCATGCGAACATGTCCAGATTGGCGCGAAGAAATTTGACTAATTCTTATCGTGTCTTGGTTCTAAGATGTGATCCTATTTTTAGTACCCGTGTCAGATCATCCATGTCTACAGGGACATGCACAGTAATCTCTACCGGTGCTTCCCGTTCCTCCCCTGAACTCTTCTTTCTAGAGTCCATAGCCTTATCAAATCGGTTATGGTCCCCAAGCCAGGGGAAATTCTGTAGTTGTTATGCTGATGGTTCACGAATGTGGAGAGTTCTCTCCACATTCTTCCCCTTCTCTTTCTTTCTTGTTTCATGCAATTTAGTGACGTAGCATTCACTTGCGACTCTCTAGTCTCCCTTTATCATTCCAACTCTGTTTTCCGTGGGGAATTTCATAGTGAGACACCATTGTGCAAGGATAATTCAAAAATCAATGAGGGCTGGCCATCCCAAGAATGCATTATAGGCTGACATCTCGTCAATTATCACAAAGGTTTGGGTAAGAATCTCACTCTGATCTCCTGTTCTGAGTTCAACAGGCAGATTGATTGTGCTAACTGCTTATAGTGGATGATCGGTGATTCATAGGATTTTGGTTCAGCACGCAAAGACATTTGTCATGTTCAGCTTCATTTGGTCGAACATATGTCAAAACAGAATGTTTACTAATCCTTCGGTGTCAATCAACACTCGTCGCATGACAGCGGGTCCAATTCCTATCATTGCCACCATTGGATCTAAAGTTGGTGCCTCTATTCCTTCACTATCCCGGTTTCAGAACATGATGTCATCATTGAGAATCCTCTGTTGTTTAGGGGGGGTCCCATCTTTGATTGCAAGGCAAGTTTCCTTAGGATCATGTTTGAGTGACCTAGCATATCTTTCCATGTCGCCCTAACTTTTTTGTGCTAGATGAGGAACTCCCAAAATTGTATTGATGACAAGCCTTTGTTCAGCTCGCTTGGATCCCTCTTCGCTAGATCCAGATTGCTTTCCTTGGGTGTTAGGAGCATGAGGTTTGGTTGGCTGATCGGAATTTCGGGGTTTCTTCACATACCCCTACTTTAAATAACATAATTAAGGAGATTTAATTAGATAAATTAAATAGAATAATGTAGAGACTAGAGTGATAAGGGGATTGAGATTTGAAAACTAAATAGGGTCGTGCCTTAACTAAATGGGTTTATAAAATGGTTTTATAAGTTAAATATCTAAGAGAATAAGGTAATGGTAATATGGAAATAGCCGTATATAACCCCATAACCCCTAAACCCTTACCTCATTCTCATTCATACTTTCATAAAAACAAAAACATAAAAAAAAGGAAATCAAGGTCGGCCATAACCCTAGGAGAAAAGGAGATCAAAATCAATTAGAAGCTAAGATTCAAGCCAGGAAGAATTAAGCAAGAACAAATCTCAAGTTCCTTATCCAAACATGGTGAATAATAATCTAAACAATCTCATATATGTTTTATTGAATATTTTCAATTTCGGGTTTAAGGTTTGAAACCATTTGGATGAGTTGAATGATGATATGCTTTGATTATATGCCATTTTTCATTTAAACAAGGATTTTTATATAAAGGTATAATTTGATTTTAAGGTTAAAATCGTATAAAATAGGTTTCGAATGCCATGATGGTTGAATATGTTATTGTAAAACATTATTTTGGGGATGGGTTTAAATTTTCGCAATATTCCAAGCTATGGATAATTTATTATGAATTTTTTATGGAAGAAATAGTTATTTTAGTTTTAATTTGCTTACGGCAATAAAGTAACGTTTTTGGGTCAGAAATTTATATATATGTTAGAAAACATATTGAAAGTGAATTAGGTTGATTTTTAGGGAATTTTTCTAAGTGATTTACTATGGAAATTAAATTATTTAAGTTAGGGGACTTATATGTTTTAATTATTTTGTTAAGGAGGAGGGCTTATTTGCTAAAACACTTTTCAATTGTTAATTGATGAATTCGGCAGCCTTTTTAGAAAAGTATTTTGATAAAGAATTGACAACCAATCATATTTTGACAAATTAGGCAAGTTTGGTGAAAAGCAATTTCTTTTAATGGCATAAAATCAGTTTTGTTTCGAATTACTACCTTGCCACTTCCTTTTGCTCGCTTCCGAAACCATGCCCAGTAGGCCTTTCGAACCCATTCAAAAACAATGCACAAGGTATTAAGTAATTGGTACATAGTGTATTGGAGAAAGGCAGAAGGGATGGAATCGAAGGCTTACTTTCAAAGGGGTTGAGGCCACTTTTAAAATAGCTTTCGAATGAATTGCCGCTTGCCTTTGTTTCGAAAGATGCTTTCGAATGAGTTGCCGCTTATTTAGTTTTGAAAAGGAGCTTTCGATAGGGTAGCCGCTTTTGAACCTATTCGAAACCTAGCCACCGTATTCATGCATTTCTAATTAGTTAAAGGCCACTTTCTTTATATTCTTAAATCAATGCTTTCGAAAGGGAAGCTTTCGTCCTTGTAAAATTTGAAGCCGCATTCTCAATGCTTTCTAAAGGGTAGTTTGAGCCGCTTTCAGTAAGAGTTTTAGAGGATGGTTTCGAATGGATGGTTTCAAAACTATCCTCTTCCCTAAATTCTCTTACTTAAAATCAATAATTTTGAAAGGGTTACTTTCATTTTCTTTGACCTAGAAGTTTTATTTAATGTTAACTCAATGATTTCGAAAGTGATACTTTCATATGGTTTCGAAGCTATGCTTTCATTAATTTTACTTGAACTTAGTACCTTCGAAAGGTAAGTTTTAAGTGTTTCAAAATGTATATCTTTAATGGTTTTGAAAGGAAGGCTTCAACACCTTCGAAAGGAATGTCTTAAGTGTTTCAAAAGGAAGGTTTGAATACTTTCGAAAGGTATGTTTTTAAAGATTTCGAAAGCCTTAGTTTTCAAACAAGAAACCCAATCTCAATTTTTAAAAGTAAATTCATGACAATATGAAAGAGTTTTGAAATGGCAATTAACTTTGGAGTTTTCGAAGAAGCTTTCCTTGCTAAAGACAGTGGGTTAAGTGTATTAAACATATTTTATTAGAAATATGATTATAAGGAAGTAAAATCATGGATGTTTATATTGATCGGTTATGATGTATGCTTTTGTTAACATATTCACTTAATAATTAACCAATAACTGCATTTTGGGGTGTAAGGGCAGAATAACCAGCTAGGTTGACCCAGTAGTGAATATACATTGAGTTAACTCCCGTGTGAGTAGAATTGCATCCAGTAGGTCAGGCAGACTAGAATATAGGATGCCCAAAGACTGATCAAAGGACTATTGTTTAGACAGGTTCTTAGTAAGCCCATGAAAACTATGTATGGAAATAGTTATTGGTAGGGGCCAATAGGTTCTTAGTGATTCCATGAAAACTATGTCCAGATTAAGTTATTGAAAGAGATCAATAGGTTCATAGTGGTCCCTTGAAAACTATGACATGGTAGAAGTTACTAGAGAACCCAATAGGTTCATAGTAAGCCCATAAAAATTATGAATGGAGAAAGTAATTGGTAGATACCAATTATAGAGATCTCATGAAAACTATGATTAGATGATAGTATTGGTAGGAACCAATAGGTTCATAGTAACCCCATGAAAACTATGAAAGTGGATAGGAATTTCATAAAGAATCAACAAGTTATTAGTCAGCCCATAAAAACTAATCGGTTAATAGCGAACCTAGAAACTATAACTTAATACAGATAGTCAGATAAATGGGGGTGGGAAATCCAGAACATATTGCATGTTTGCATATCATAATAATACCTTTTATTATGTTATGTTTAAAACATTGTGGATGCAGGTACACAGTATATGGTTATTATAAATTAGGTTAAGATACCAGTGAGGGGAAAACCCATTCCACTAAGCGGCGTTGTCTCACTAGATATCTATTGGTTCGAGATGGTAGGTTATTATTCATACCAGACCTTTTGTCTGACTCGAAGTTTATGTTTTCCCCTTAAACTCTCAGGTACTCAATTGATTTTGAATAGTCTAAGAGTTAAGGTTTTCAGGTTCTACTTTGGACGAATAAGCTTCAAGAGACGTGCAAAAGACAAGCTAGCTATTAGGAGTTCTTTCTTTTTGATTCCACTGTATTTTGGTTTTAATGGCAAAGTTGTTTAATTGCCTATTTTTAGACTCTGATCGCCCAAGGAGGCATCTTCATATGTCGCTCTTGGCATATTTTGTAATAATAATATTTCTTTGAATGTGGTTTACGAAATTGGGATTATGTAATGAATTTTAAAACTGATTGAAGTGGAATGAGAAATTTGTTTTATGAGTTTAAATTTTTGTCATATCCATGTGTTTCTGTTATATCAATGTATCTAACATTACCATATTTGGCCACCGAAAAATAATAAATATGGATGACTACAACATCCGTAGAAGTTAGTTTTGGACCTCCAAGTGAGGGATGTTACAAGTTGGTATCAAAGTACAAGTTTATGCAAATTTAAAATGAAATTTGAACCTAAAGGATTTTCAACACATAATCCAATGAATTAGAAAATGAGATCAAGGTTTGGGTTACTATAGTAACGTATTTGCATTTGCTATATGTATATCTATAAGTACGTATTCCCCTCTCTCTTACACCATTCTTCTATATCTTACTAAGGCTCATATGCAGATTTAGGAGAAAGAAAGATATGGAGGTAGGAAATAGAAGAGGAAACCTAGGTGGAGGAAGCATCACAACTAATGGAAATGCTCGACCTAATACCAGGAGGAATCTGGGTCGATAGGCAAACGCTAATCCAAATTCAAATACCAACGTAGGTGTTGGAACCCCGCCAGTAGATATGGGGATGATGTACCGGTTCTTTGTCAATCTGATGCAAGCTAGAGCAGCTGTAGGAGTAGCTGAGGTAATGCTATTGGAGGAGCTAATCCCATGGCCCTAGTTGGCAGTAAATATGCTAAGCTGAGCAGGGATTACACCAGTCTTGGTGGGAAGCCATTTATGGAAACAGAGGATGCTATTGAAGTGGAAAATTGGTTATTGCACTGTGAAAGGATTTTTGTTGACTTGGGATTATATGATGACCAGAAGAGGAGATTTGCTTCTGCACAGTTGCAGGGAGCAGCACTTTATTGGTGGAATAGTGTTACCGTGGGAGTACCCGAGGAAGAGTTGACTTGGGCAGAATTTCGAAGGAGATTCGAAGAGTGGTTTCTGTTTGAAGTTGCAAAGTCAGTATTGCTGAGAAAGTTCATGGACTTAGTGCGAGATCAAATGTCGGTGATTGAGTATGCTACAAAGTTTGATGAGTTGTCCAGATACGGATATGCTACCATTGACACAGTCATTAAAAGAAACGAGAAGTTTATTCGAGGGTTAAGGCCTAAGATTGCTAGGGCGACAATGCCATATCTCCAGGATCCAAGTACAGTTGTAGTGGAGATGACAATCTGGAATGAAGAGTTGCTTTCTACTTATAGGAAGGAGAAGTAGGTCGGAACCCATGATTCTCAAGGCAAGAAGAGGAAATTCTTTATGAAGAAAGGAGCTCAGAAAGAAGGAGCCGCCAAGAAGGAAAAGCTATTCTAGTTTGTTTCAAGTGCGACAAGAAGGGACATTATGCTCATGAATGTTGAACTAGAAAAGGAAAATTTGTTGCAGATAAGAAGGGAGTGAAGTGCTTCAACTATGACCAGTTTGGGCACTACAAGTATTAGTGTCCAGAACCAGCCAGAGTGGACAGGGGGAAAGTTTTTGCTTTGGAACCATCTTCTTCTAGACCAACTACTACTGAGAAAGGAAAGACTGTAAGGAGAGGTACGTTTTTGATTCATAGTATTCTAGTTAGGGTATTATTTGATACTGGTGCATCGTGTTCATTTATATCTCTGTGTTTGGTAGATAATTTATGTTTAGAACCCTCATACCTTGTTATTTCCTTAAGGGTTGCAAATCTGATAGGAGGGTATACAACTTTGGGGATGAGATGTGACCAGTTAGAACTTGATTTGTTAGGTCATAAGTTTGCATGCAGTTTGTATGTTTTTAATTTCGTAGGTTTCGGGATCATTTTGGGTATGTATTAGTTAAATAGATATGATGCTAGGATATTTTGCCAAGATAGAGAAATGTCGCTAGGACACCCAAATAGTCATAACCGAATTATATATTCAGTGGAGAATTCAGATTTGAGTGCTTATGCTTTGTTGTGTGCTATGGAAGTAGAAGAAGAGTTGAATCAGGTTTTGAATAGACCTTGTGCTAGGAGCAAGCCATTAAGTTTTGTATAGAACTTGTGCCAGGAGCAGAACCTGTAAGTAGAGCACCTAGCAGGATGACACCTAACCAGATGAAGGAGTTGAGAGTGCAGCTAGTGGATTTAGAAGGAAAGAATTTTATTAGACCAAGTAGTTCGCCTTAGGGAGCGGTCGTGGTGTTCATGAAGAAATTGGATGAGTCGTTAAGGATGTGTATCGACTATCGTAAGTTGAACGAGAAGACGATCAAGAATAGGTATCCTTTGTGGAGAATCGATGATTTATTTGATTAGTTAAGTGGAGCCGAAGTATTTTCCCAATTAGATTTGGCAACAGGTTTCCATTAGCTAAGAGTGGCGGAGGATAGTATTCCCTTGATGGCATTTCGAACTAGGTATGGTTCGTACGAGTGGTTAGTAATGCCATTCGGGCTAACTAATGCGCCAGCTTTCTTTGTGGATTTGATGAACCGAGTTTTCCGAGAGCACTTGGATAGGTTCGTATTGGTATTCATAGATGACATTTTAATATACTTTAAGGATGAAAGAGAGTATGGAGTTCATCTTAGAGTAGTGCTTGAGACGCTGAGGCGGCATCGGCTGAAAGTGAAGTTTTCAAAGTGTCATTTCTTAAAGAAAGAGGTTAAGATTCTTAGTCACATGGTTTAAGAGAAGGGTTTGTTAGTAGATCCGACATAGATCGAGGCAGTAAATAGTTGGAAGAGACCAGAAACAGTGACTGAGACAAGAAGTTTTCTTGGACTCGCTGGCTATTACTGGAGATTCATTAAGGATTTCTAGCATATATTAGTGCCTTTGACTAAGCTAACTAAGAAGGATGTAAAGTTTAATTGGTCTAACAAATGTGCAGAAGCATTCTTAAGTCAAAGCATTTGTTAACCAATGCGCCTGTGTTAGTAGTTCCAGACGGGAATCAAGGATTAGTAGTGTATATCGATGCAAGTGGAACTGGATTAGAGGCTGTGTTGATGTAGAAAGGTAAAGTTATTGCCTACACTTCACGACAGCTTAGACCGCATGAAGTGAGATATCCTACTCATAATCTAGAGTTGGTAGCAGTGATCTTTGCACTGAAAGTATGGAGACATTATCTCTTACGGGAGAGATTTGAGTCATACACAGATCATAAGTCCTTAAGATATTTATTCTCTCAGAAGGAGTTGAATGAGACAGCGGAGGTGGTTGGAGTTTTTAGCAGCTTATGGTTTTGGTATAGAGTATACACATAGAAAAGGAAATAAAGTAGCGAATGCTATTAGCAGAAAACATCAGAATGTGGTGTTAGCTATGTTAATAGAATGGAAGGATCTAGAGACTTTAACTACTTATAGTGTGCAGTTAAGATCGACTGCTAGTTCTAGTCAGAGCACTACCATGTTATCCTCCTTGGAAGTCCGACCAGTTCTAATCGAAAGGATTGCTTCTAAGTAAAAAGAGGATCCACGGTTAGCCGAGAAGATTAAGAGGCTTGAGGTTGGATCTGAGATTGATGATCTTAAAGATTTTAATCTTGACTAAAGGGGATGGTTGAGAAAGAAGGGACAGTTGTGTGTTCCGAATGTTGACGACATAAGGAGAGAAGTTATTAGGGAATTTCATCGATCGAAATTTACGATTCATCCTATGGGAACCAAGATGTATCAAGAGATGAAGAGGAGTTTCTACTGTAAAAGTATGAAGAAGGATATTGGTTTATGGGTAAAGCAGTGTGTGAACTGTCAACAAGTGAAAGCCGAACATCAGAAGCCGAGTGGGTTGCTTCAACCTTTGGAGATACCAGTTTGGAAACGAGAATCGATATCCATCGATTTTATAGACAGGTTGCCAAGGTCAAATCGAGGAACTGAAAGTATATGGGTCATAGTGGACAGGTTGATCAAGAGTGCCCATTTCATTCCAGTTAAGTCAACCAAGACGGCACATGTTTTAGCTAAATTGTTTATGATGAACATAGTTAGATGGCATGAAATTCCAAGTAGTATAGTAAGTAATAGAGAGCGAATTCTAAAAGAGCCTATAGGATGTGTTAGGTACCAGATCAAGATGAGTACTGTGTATCACCCTCAGACAGATGTGCAGACAGAGAGAGAAAACAAGGTACTTGAGGATTTTCTAAGAGATTGTGTGCTAGATTTTGGTGGATCTTGGGAAGAGCACCTACACTTAGTTGAGTTTTTCTATAATAATAGTTACCAGACTAGTATATGAGTGGTGCCTTTGAAGCTTTGTATGGAAGGCCATGCAAGTCACCAGCATGTTGGTTGGAAACTAGAGATAGATTAGTCTTAGGTGTAGATCTGGTAAGAGAGGCAAAAGAAAAGATTGAGATGATCCGAGGTAGGATGAAGGAAGCTCAGTCTAGACAAAAGAGTTACGCAGATAATATGCATAAATAATCTAGAGTTCTCAGTTGGAGATAGGGTTTTCATTAAAGTATCACTGATGAAGGGTGTGGTACGATTTAGAAAGTCAGGGAAACTAGCACCAAGATATGTTGGACTGTTCCCAGTTAAAGAGAGGATCAGAAAGCTTTCTAAAGAGTAGAGTTGCCAAGTAGTTTGGCAGGTGTCCATAATGTGTTTCATGTGTCTCATCTTCGTAAGTATGTGCATGACCCAGAGACTACTATTCCTCCGATTGCATTGAAAGACATAATAGTGGAACCGGATCTGACCTTTGTTAGGCAACTAGTTTAGGTTGTAGTGAGCGATGAGAAGAGGTTAAGAAACAAGACTGTCAAGTTGGGGAAAGTTCAATGGAGCAACAACGAGAAGGATTGTACATGGGAAACAGAAGACTGGATTAGAGATACTTATCATGATTTGCTGTAAGGGTATGTTCTATATTTGCTTTATAATAGATTGTTTTCTAGTCAGGTAGGCTAGTATGGTAGCTAGGAGATGTTAAAGATGATTGCTATGATTAATAATTAGTCCTTGTTGAATTTCGAGGATGAAATTCTTTAAGGAGGGGAGCCTGTAACACCCCTAAGTTTAAATAACATTATTCAGGAGATTTAATTAGATAAATTAAATAGAATAATGTAGAGACTAGAGTTATAAGGGGATTGAGATTTGAAAACTAAATAAGGCTGTGCCTTAACTAAATGGGTTCATAAAATGGTTTTATAAGTTAAATACCTAAGGGAATAATGCAAGGGTAATATGAGAATAGCTGCATATGACCCCATAACCCATAAACTCTTACCTCATTCTCATTCATACTTTCATAAAAACAAAAACATAAACAAAAGGAGATCAAGGCCGGCCATAAACATAGGAGAAAAGGAGATCAAAATCAATTAAAAGCTAAGATTCAAGCAAGGAAGAATTAAGCAAGAACAAATCTCAAGTTCCTTATCCAAACAAGGTGAATAATAATCTAAACCATCTCATATATGTTTTATTGTACATTTTCAATTTTGGATTTAAGGTTTGAAACCATTTGGATGGATTGAATGATGATATACTTTGATTATATGCCATGTTTTGATTTAAACAAGGATTTTTTTACAAAGGTATAATTCGATTTTAAGTTTAAAATCATATAAAATGGGTTTTGAATGTCATTATGGTTGAATATGTTATGTAAAACATTATTTTGGAGATGGGTTTAAATTTTCATAGTATTCCAAGCTATGGATAATTTATTATGAATTTTTGATGGAAGAAATAGTTATTTTAGGTTTAAATTGCTTAAGGCAATAAAGTAATGTTTTTGGGTCAGAAATTTATATATGTTAGAAAACATATTGAAAGTGAATTAGGATGATTTTTGAGAATATTTCCAAAGTGACTTACTATGGAAATTAAAGTATTTAAGTTAGACGACCTATATGTTATAATTATTTTGTGAAGGAGAAGGGCTTATTTGCTAAAACACTTTCAATAGTTAATTGATGAATTTGGCAGCCTTTTTAGAAAAGTATTTTGATAAAGGATTGGCAACCAATCATATTTTGACAAATTAGGCAAGTTAGGTGAAAAGGAATTTCTTTTAATGTCATAAAATCAGTTTTGTATCGAATTACTACCTTGCCACTTCATTTTGCTCGCTTCCGAAACCATGCCCAGTAGGCCTTTCGAACCCATTCGAAACCAATGCACATGGTATCAAGTAATTGGTAGGTTGTGTATTGGAGAACGGTGGAAGGGACGATGTTGAGGGCTCGCTTTCGAATGGGTTGAGGCCACTTTTAAAATAGCTTTCGAATGAATTGCCACCTGCCTTTGTTTTAAAAGAAGCTTTCGATTGAGTTGCCGCTTATTTATTTTTGATAAGGAGTTTTCGAAAGGGTAGCCGCTTTTGAACCTATTCGAAACCTAGCCGCCGTATTCATGCCTTCGAATTAATTAAAGGCCACTTTCTTTATAACCTTAAATCAATGCTTTCGAAAGGGAAGCTTTCGCCCTTGTAAAATTTGAAGCTGCCTTCTCAATGCTTTCGAAAGGGTAGTTTGAGCCGCTTTTAATAAGAGTTTTGGAGGAATTGGTTTCGAAAGGATGGTTTTGAAACTTTCCTCTTCCCCAAATTCTTTTACTTAAAATCAATAATTTCGAAAGGGTTATTTTCGCTTTCGTTTTTCTTTGACCTAGAATTTTTATTTAATGTTAACCCAATGATTTCAAAAGAGATACTTTCAAATGGTTTCGAAGTTATGCTTTCATTAATTCTACTTGAACTAAGTACCGTCGAAAGGTAAGTTTTAAGTGTTTCGAAAGTTATATCTTTAATGGTTTCGAAAGGAAGGTTTCAACGCCTTTAAAAGAATGTTTTAAGTGTTTTGAAAGGAAGGTTTGAATACTTTCTAAAGATATGTTTTTAATAATTTTGAAAGAAATGGCCTAAGGTTTCGAAAGCCTTAATTTTCAAACAAGAAACCCAATCTCAATTTTTAAAGGTAAATCCATGGTAATATGAAAGAGTTTTGAAATGGTATTTAATTTTGGAATTTTTGAAGAAGCTTTCCTTGCTAAAGATAGTGGGTTAAGTCTATTAACCATATTTCATTAGAAAGATGATTACAAGGAAGTTAAATCATGGATGTTTATATTGATTGGTTATCATGTATGCTTTTGTAAACATATTGACTTAATAATTAACCCATAACTGCATTTGGGGTGTATGGGAAGAATAACCAGCAAGGTTGACCCAGTAGTGAATTACATTGAGTTAACTCTTGTGTAAGTAGAATTACATCCAGGAGGTTAGGCATACCATAATATAGGATGCCCAAAGACTTATCAAAGGACTATTGTTTAGACTGGTTCTTAGTAAGCCCATGAAAACTATGTATGGAAATAGTTATTGGCAGAGGCCATGTAGCACCCCATATTTTTAGTAACATTGTTCAGGAAATTTAATTGGTTAAATTAAATTAAATAATGTATTGATTAGTGGATTGAGATTTGTGATTTAATTAATGGGTAGTCGTGCCATGTTAATGAGTAGACAACGAACTAAAGAATTAAAGTGTTAGGAAAAAAGGGAGGGCAAAATAGGAAAATGAGTATTCTAATACCCTAAACCCTTAAGAAAACACACCATAAGTTCACTCTATTTTCATAAAAAAAATATAAGGCCGGCCACCATTCGCAAGCAAGAGAAAGAAGATAAAAGCTAGGATTCAAGAGAAGAATCAAATCACTTAATCAAGATCAAATCTCACATCCTTAATCACAAAGCTAAGGTGAATAATGACTACATCTCTTGTTTTCTAAAGGTTTTCAGTTTTACGGAAATCCGAATTTATCTTGCATAGTTTAGCCATGATTTTGAAGGACAAAATGTTTATATATGCATGTTGATGATTTATGCTTATTCATATAGATTTTATGATATGTTTTGATGTGAAAAACATATTTAATGACATCCAAATGCCTTGTGATTTTAGTTATAGATTAGAAATGATATTTAGAGACGAAATCCAATTTTCATAATTTTCTGAATTAATGTGGGTTTTATATTAATTTTCTAATGAAGAAAATGATTTATTGGGTTATAAATAATTTGCTGTTAAATTATAGATAATTTGGGTCTGAAATTTATATATGTTATAAAACATATCAAAAAAGTTTTTTTGGAATTTTTGTAGAATTTTCCAAAGTGTTTTGATGAGTATATAAAATTATTTAAGGTATGGGACTTAAATTTTTTATATATTTATCAAAGAAGAAGGGGTATTTTGTAAAATAAAATTATTGTTTATTTCTGAAATTTTGACAGCGCTTTTGAAAAGAAATTTAGCAAGCAATGAAAATTTGATATACAGAGCAGGTTAATTGAAAAGTGTTTCTCTTTTAAGTTAAAAATAAAATTTACATGTTTTTAGCATGTTCCGCCATTTTCGGTACCAGGGGTTCCGACCTAGACGTTTCGCCACCATTGCTTTCAAAACCAATGCACATGGTATCAATACATTTGGTACGTAGCGAATTGGATAGAGGCGGAAGGTATAGGATCGAAACGTAGGGTTCTGAAGGGGTCAAAGCATGCCTTTGTTTTAAAATGAGGTAGCGCCTGCTTTGCTTTCGAAGAGTTAGCTTTCGACTCGCTTGGTTTCCGACATGGTCAAATGATTTCAGAGGAATGGTTTCGAATGGGTTGCGCTCTTTTGTTTTAAGAAATACTTTTGAAGGGTCGAAACCCCTAGTTGCCGCTTTTCCTACCTTTCAAAGTCAATGGTTTCAGAAGGTATACTTTTGTGCACTTCTCCAATGCTTTCGAAAGGATGGTTTCAACACCATCACTTCTTTGCTTAAGAATGCTTTCGAAAGATAGGCTTTCGACTTAAATGGTTTTAATGACCCTTTCACTATGTTGAAATAACCCAAATGATTTTAAAGGAGATGGTTTAAAGGGTTTCGAAAGAAGTTTTCCCACATGTTTTAAATTGAACCCAAGTGCTTTATGAAGATTTTGATGCTTTTGAAAGGTTTTAAAGAGAGGTTTCTAAGGGGTGGTTCCCCAATGGTTTCGAAAGGTTCGAAAGGGTATTGTTCTAACTATTTCAAAATGATTAAAGGAAAGGTTTTTCCAATGGTTTCGAAAGGCAATTTTAAAATGTTTTGAGATAAGATGTCTAAGGTTTTATAGGTTTCGAAGGAAAGGTTTTTCAAAGGTTTTGAAAGGTTTATGTAAATGGTTTCGAAAGGAAGGTTTTGGCCTTTCGGCCTAGGTGAAGGAAAGGGTTTATTTAGTTACGAAAGGGATACTTTCAATGGGATCGAAAGGGGTACTTTCAAAGGTTTAAAGGTTTCATCAACAAAGATTTGTGTAAAGTATGTATATAACATGGCAAGGTGATTTTGACTAAAGCATAGAGTATATGTGTTTCCCTTGTTTAAGTTTGGTTTAAAAGGTTTTAAATCAATTTCAGATGAAAAGGTTTCCAAGGAAAATTTTGGGAATATTTTCCTAAATAAAAATGACTCGGATATTAGGATACTAGATGTGACTGGTATACGGTCGCGCCCTATACATTAGCTATTAGCCCTAGCTAATTTAGTCCAAAATTCCAGTGTGTAGGGCTTTGTCACAGGTAAGACTAAAATTATGGTTACATATAGAAGGGTATATATGTCTATATGCAGATAGGTTATTGGTGAGCCTGCAAAACCATTAGGATCAGGTGATCCTGAAAGATGTTAAGTTAGGGACAGACCATCCAGAAGAGGATAATTTAACAGATAGTTAAGGACATACCGTCCAGAAGAGGAGTATCTAACATGTGTTAGATTATTTTGTTTATATTGTTTGGTAGGTCTGAGTCAGCCAAATGTTAGTAGTTAGCCAAACAAAACTATAGTGTTCGGACGGATAGTCCATTTGTTACCTGATATGTATGTTTACATAATGCTTTACGGGTTTAACCAGTTTTAGTTGTAGGAAATGGGTTTGCAAAAGATATGTTTTAAAAGATATTAGTGAGCGGAAACCCATTCCTCTAAGCGGCGTGGTCTCACTTAGTATCAAATAACCGAGATGTATATTATTATTCACACCAGGCGTTATGTCTGACTCGAAGTTTATGTTTTCCCCTTAAACTCTCGGGTGCTCAAAATTGATTTGAGTAGGCTGAGGGTTGAGGTTTTATAGGTTTTAGTTGGATGATGAATAAAGCTTCCGGGGACGAGCATGTGGTTGATGGATTGCTATTTAGGAGTTGCAGTTTGATTTTGTTTAATTCCGCTATGTTGTATTTAAGATAGTTATGTCTATTTAGTACTCTAGTCAACCAAGTGGGCATCATCATATGTCACTCTTGGCATCTTTATTTAATAATTATATTTTATCTGAACCTGGAAACAATTTTAGGATTAGGTAATTTGAATGTGAAACATATGTTTTGGAAATGTAATCAGTAAAATGATGTTTTTGAAATCTGTGATTATGTTTCATATTCAAATGCTTCTGATATTATGGATACCATTAGCATAGCCGTATTTAGTCGTCGGAAGTTAATACTATGGATGACTTCATCATCTGTAGCGCTTAGCTTTGGGCCTCTAGATAAGGGATGTTACATGCCAATAGGTTCTTACTGATCCCATGAAAACTATGTCTAGATTAGGTTATTGAAAGAGATCAATAGGTTCATATTGGTCCCATGCAAACTATGACATGAGAGTTGGAGAACCCAATAGGCTCATAGTAAGCCCATGAAGACTGTGATTGGAGA
The DNA here is from genome assembly GCA_030737815.1 of Allium fistulosum. Taxonomy (NCBI): domain Eukaryota; kingdom Viridiplantae; phylum Streptophyta; class Magnoliopsida; order Asparagales; family Amaryllidaceae; genus Allium; species Allium fistulosum. Next base: position 821,019,887 of record CM060907.1, on the reverse strand, counting down.
AAGTTATTGGTAGATAGCGATAGGTTCATAGAGATCTCATGAAAACTAAGATTGGATGATAGTATTGGTAGAAACCAATAGGTTCATAGTACCCATTAAAACTATGAAAGTTGATAGGAATTTTATAAAGAATTAACAGGTTATTAGTTAGCCCATGAAAACTAATGGGTTAATAGTGACCCTAGAAACTATAACTTGGGACAGATGGTCTGATAAATGGGGATTGGAAATCCAGAACATATTGCATTTTTGCATATCATCATAAAACCTTTTATTATTTTATTTTTTAACCATTGTGGATGCAAGTGCACAATATATATGGTTATTATAAATTGGGTTAAGATAGTTGTGAGGGGAAAACCCATTCTACTGAGCGACGTGCTCTCACTAGATATCTATATGGTTCGAGATGGTAGGTTATTACTCATACCAGACTTTTTGTCAGACTCGAAGTTTATGTTTTCCAATTAAACACTCGGGTGCACAATTGATTTTGAGTATTTCGAGAGTTAATATTTTCAGGTTCTCCTTTAGATGAATAAGCTTTCGGAGACGTGCAGGTGGCAAGCTAGCTATTAGGAGTTCTTTTTGTTTGATCATATAAGGGGGCATCTTCATATGTCACTCTTGGCGTATATTGTAATAATTTTATTTCTCTGAACGTGGTTTACAAAATTTAGCTTATGTAATGAATTTGAAAAGTGATTGAAGTGGAATGAGAAATTTGTTTTATGGGTTTAAATTTTTTTCATATTCACATGTTTATGTTATATCAATGTATCTAACATTACTGCATTTGGTCACCAAGAATTAGTAATTATGGATGACTGTAGCATATGTAGCAGTTAGTATTGGGCCTCCAAGTGGGGGATGTTACATTTTTCTAAGTAGTTCTTCGATCACGTTCTTCAAATGGTGACACTCGTTTGTGTTATGGCCATGGATTTTGTGGAAGCAACAAAACATTCGCGACTTCCTTTGTTGCTCAAAGTCTTCTTTCCAAGGCGGCTTCAGGTACTCTTCTATTCCGTGAGTTGCTAGGTAAGTATTCTCCAAGCTGTCGTTCACGGAGTGTATTCTTCGTGTTTCAGACATCTGAGTTTCTTTCTGCCTTCATTACCCTTGTCGGTGTTCTGATGCTGATTCTTCCTTTTGTTTTCCCGATCTTTCCAACCAGTTACTTTAGAATTCTTACCGTTTTGATTGACCACCACATTACTCTGAATTGATTCATTTGGTCGTATATTGATATTTTTACCTTCTAACGTACTTGCCTCTTCCAGTCTTAAGTACCGACTAGCCTTTCGATTGAATTCTTTCATGGTGGTTGGTTGCTTCATTTTAATCCCTCTCCAAATCTGTCTCTGAATGGATCGAGTGGACTAAGGCCATGGAAATCATATCCTCATTTGGATTGCTCAATTCAATGTCGACTGTGTTAAAGCGGTTCATGAATGATTTTAGTGATTCGTTGTGTCCTTGGAAGTAACCAGATTGAGACATCACATTTTTGGCTGAGCCGCGTGCAGTCTAAATTGTTCCAAGAACTTCATAGCTAGCTCATCCAGGTTGAGATAGATCGTGGAGGGAGCCTGGTAAACCACATGGAGACGGCTCCTTCCAAATAAATAGGGAAACATCTACAACGAACCACACCTGTTGCCCTTGCACTACCCATATTCCAAATGTACTTGTACAAGTGCTGTTGAGGGTCAGTGGTTCTATTATAGGAGGGTATAGCTGGTGGCATGGTGAATTTCTTGGGGTATTCTATCCTCAGGATACTATCGGTGAAGGGAGTTCGGCTCGGAGCGGAACGCCAATCATCGTCCTTTCTACCCTTGCATTCTTCCATTAAGCATCTGACCATGTCCGCAATTTATGCCTCACTTACTCATTCATCTACAGGTCGGTTGTCAATAGCTACGCCAAGTGTTTGTCTTTGCAAACAGTCTTGGTTGGCTGGCTGAAGCCTAGGCTCTCCAGTCTTTGGGTGAGCCACTCCTGTAGAGGTTCGTTGGCAGGCGGTTGGTCTTGTGGGTGGAGTTTGATCGTTTGAATTCAATTCACCTTCCTTAAGTCACTTGTCATCCTCAGAGTCAGTATCTTCCACTAGTACATCCTCCCGTGAAGTTCTCACTTCTAAGTTCTGATTTGCAGCAAGTGCTTTTGTAGTGGGTGGAGTGTTAATTATTTCTTTCGTCATGATTCTAGGAACTCCGCCCACTACTTCCTTTTATTTTTTTCTTCTGTTTCTTTCTTTCAAGCCGGAAACAGAAGAATGCTCTTGCTCCCTAGTAGCCATGGCTTCAGGCACCGTTCTAGGAGTAGTTAGTGATTGGAGCACTAAGAGAGCATATATTATCCATAATAGCTTTTTGACTGTTTGCCATATTTTGGTTAATTTCATTAACCATCTTGGTCGATTCTCCCTTAGTCATAATTTCATGTTGCATGGAGGATCCTGGAACCTGATTTCCAGAGTTAACTCCTAATAGCAGGTTGTTGGGGTTGTTGACATCAATATGCTAAGGATTTGTTTCTTCTCTAGCAATGGTAGCTCCTATGGATCTTCGGGAGGTAGTTCTCTTTCTTCCTGGTGCTATTGATTCTCAGTAGCAAATCTTGTAAGCAGAGATTGAGCATCTAACTTCTGAACCTAATGGATCCAAAGTAGATAGCTAGATCTAAGCCTGAGTTCAACTCTCAATGAAAGCACCAAAATGGTAACCCAAAAAATTGATCAACACCCTGGATTGAGTGTGAAAGTACCAGCCATGTTCTTACAGAGTAATAATATAGAAAATAAATGTGAAAAGAGCAAAAATAGTAAAAAGACAAGAAGATTTTTATAGTGGTTCGGCTGTTAATGAAGCCTACGTCCACATTATAACTTTCTATTAACCGACTGCTATTACAAGTTGAATCGGATTATAATATGATTGAATCTTCTAAGTTTGATCAAATCACAAGTACAAGAGTTCACTGAAGAATCACAATGAACCCCTAGATGACTATTGTGTGGGAGGATAAGGGTGAAGAATAATCTCTTCAGAGTTACAGCAGCTAGTCCAAAATATCCCCTTTTATGTTGCGAGTAGGACTGTATTTATAGGGGTTGGAGAGCTATTGGGCTAGGCTGTTTTGCCAGATGCCTACACTCAATGATACGAAAGTGCTCCAAGTAATTCACTGCGACCAAATTTAACCTGATGGATCTCTAGCGATCTATTGGGCATGGATCGCTAGCGATCCATGCACTTAAGGTATTTTTGGATCATTTCATTTGGGTTGCATTCTTTGGCTTATGTAGTTGCTTTCCATGTAATTTCTAGCTAGTTGCCTTGTTTTGATGATGATTTATGTACACGTTGGATTAAACTATGACTGGAATCAGATAGATCTTTGCTTCTTGAACTAGGTTGCTTGGAAGGCTATGAAACTGGGCATACACCCCTAGAAAAGATATTGACTCACGATGCAAGAGGTCTGAATGACCCACGAGGAGTCCCTATGGATAGCTAGCGACCCATAGGTGATCGATCGCTAGCGATCCATCCCATTAGTTGATTTTTGTGTGTTTCTTCTTTAGTCCTTCTTAGCCTATTCTTATAGTCCTCTTTATTGATTCTTGAGTTGTTCTGCCTTGGTCTAGATGTTCTAACTCCTATTGAATTCCGCTAGGTTAAAAACCTGGTTAACACTTTTCTTAAAAAATTCATTTTGAAACCATTTGAAGCAATTTTGGAATTTAAATTCTCAAATACTCTTTTTACTTATAAACCCCTTTGATAAATTATATAAATCATTTTATATACCATACTCCTATAAAATTTACCATTTAAAATCATCTTATATTATAATAGCTTCCTTTTATTACAATAAACTTTTCACAAATACTTATTCTCTAAATGTTTTATCTTCCCATTTAGATTATATTATACAACTTTATTAAACGATGACTTTAACTTAACATTTTCTCCAAACGCCATATAGTCAAATTGTGATACTCAATTCATAATGGGTTCATTTTATTGTACTCACAATTATCAAAACAATAAATGCTTATAAACTTGTCGAGCATAAATTAACAATCAATAAACAATAGTCAATGCTCCTAAACTATTCGAGCATGACAAATCAAACAATAATGACAATAAATAAATATTATCGTTTTTAAACAACCAAACATAACATAAATAACTATATCAATTTAAAAATTATTCCTTTATGTATATAAAATATATAATCCTAGGTATAATATTTTGTTTACCAATTTTCAAAAATCAATATCGTGTCCGTTTGCCTTGTTCAAGTGTTTTGAAATACTTATCGACACTGTGACATCCCACATCTCGACCAGAATTCAAAATTCAAACTTAACAGACCAATTAACACGATATGTGTTTATAACAATAACAAATACGCTCTCGTATATATAATAGGCTCAACTCATTCTAAGGTATCACTTTCCCAATCCCGAATGAGTTTACGCTGCTGAAGTCAAGGTTCACGCTTAACCTTCGGCTCTAATACCAAATGTAACAACCTATCTTTTCGACCTTTGAAAGTTGGCACTTAATACATCCTTGGTATTAGAATGTCGAGCATCCAAGTGCCCAAAAGGCAGATTGTTAGTGCAAATAAAAAAATATGGGAAAACATAATCTCACAGCGGAGCAATAAAATATAATATAACAAAGATAACAAAAACTGTCCCTTTAAGATATATTGTATATTATAGTTAAAAACAAACCTCATCGGCCTGGACAATTATAACTTCTTGACCTTACAATTTCTAATGGGTATATATAATAATACAGCGAAAATTAAAAATACTACAACAGGTAAACATCCTGCTCTACTCCATGAGCTCCATATCCCCCCAACAAGAACCTGGAAAAACTCAGTATGACCCAAGTATTATAATAAAATAACACCCGGATCTATTTGGAAAACCAGCATGAGAAAAATTAAGGAACACGGTGAATAAATAATAACTTGTGACAAACACCGTAAAACATGGAACAGGTTTTACCTCATAAAAAACATCCATACATGAATGAATGGAAACAAATTAGAACAAAACCTAAACTTGAAAGAATGGGCATAGACAAGATCAAAATCCAAACTTAAAGAATTGACATAAATAATCAAATATTGCAAAGAGTGCAAGACACTTCTCGATGCAATTAAGAAAGAATCAATTCAAAGGTTTGAATCAAAAACAAAGAAAAAGAAAATTTTCAATAATGGCTAGGAGGGTGCACCCCTATTATAGAAAGTATACCTCTAGAAAATATACTTGAGAACTATGATGGCTCTTGGACACCTCCAAGCCGGACCCCACCAACCTTACTGAGAATCTGAGTATTTCACATCTCCATGCGCATACCACCAAATGCAATCTAAAGTATATGTGAAGATACCCTAATGATAGCAACCCTACCAACCTTACCGAGAATCTGAGTATTTCACATCCCTATGCACATACCACCAAATCCAATCTAGAGTATATGTGAAGATACCTTAATGGGAGCAACCCCATATAGCTTGGTTTCCACTCATGCTTTGAGTCATTGCCGATAAAGGATATCAATGCTCAAATGAACAACATATCATCATAGATTGAAGAAATACAAAAAGATAGTGGACTCGATTGTCATTAAATCAACTATCGGGAATAAAAATGATCGTATGTGGAAATTAAATTTCTTAAAACATCTGACTCACACTTATGCTTGATTTTTCACATCACAAATATTTGTAAAACACTTTAAAAACGACCTTTAAAATATTATTTTTAACAGCAAATTATATTTCTAAGTGTATTAAAAAGAAGGGTCAAAAGCAAATGTCATTAAAACATTATTTACTATAAACCCAAAACAAATTACACTTAGCTTTTTCTTTAAAACCTTCCTTTTCAAAGATCTGTTCATTTATAAAATATCATTTATAAGTCAACTTATTATTGTCTTCAAAGCAATACTCCTTTAAAGATTTAAGAATATCAACATTTATTAAGTCAAGTAACAAATTTTCTTAATAACTATACGAAATTATAAATGAAGTGTTATAATCCATGAATTCTTTGTCAATTCCCAAAAAACATTTATCACAACAATAATACTGTAATCTATGCTTCCTTTTCACTTTTATTAAACTCAAAAATATTTGAAATATAATTTAAATCATCCATTTCATATATTACTTGGAAAATCTCAAGTATAAAATATATCAAAATCTTAAAATAATTTCCTTTCCTTATTTCAAAATAAAACTTCTTCTTCAATAATTTATATTAAATCATTCAAAATCTATAAATTTCAAACACTTTTAAAACACTTAAATATATGTTAGAAAAATTCACTAAAAGGATCGAAGAAGAAAAATGAAGTTTAAAGTTGTATTAATTATCTTAAAAGAAAGTTAATCAAATTTATAATCTTTTTATAAATTCAAAACAAATTAATTATCCCAAAATAAAATTAATCAAATTTATAATCTTTTTATAAATTCAAAACAAAATAATTATCCCAAAGGAAAATTAATCAAATTTATAATTTTTTTATAAATTAAAACAACACTTATTCTTTATTTCAAGATCATCAAAAATACATGAAAATAGTTTAAACAACTTTCAAAAAGGCAAAACACGACCAAACATTTATTTTGTAAAAATACGAGCAAAAGTACAATACACACAAAGGTTCAACGAGATGATATTTCATAAGTGATGGTATAGTGATAATTGCTACAATGACACTTACAAGAATCAAACAGTATTTATAGATATTTCAACCAAACAGCAATATAAGCAACATAAGAATATAAATCAATATTGGTGAGAAAACCCTTAGGGTTTCTCTACAAAAGTCCAATGTAAATCACACATATGTATGTATATTTCGAAATGTTCTGTAGCGACCTATTCGCTATGTATACACTTCGACTTTCCTTTTTCTTTTGTCCCCTACAACACAAGAGTTATTTATGCCATCTACCTTTAAGCGGGAATCAAATCCAAATAAATAATTAAACAACAATATATAAACTGTCATCTAAGCATTTAGCAATAATCTATAGCAACACAGAAATTATATAGTTTATTTAGAGGTGAGTAAACTCACTAAAATTCCAGTTGATGCTTTTGCGTTCCAGTTTGATCTAAAATCGAACGGCGTTTGACTTAAGCTCAAAATACAACAAATACAACTCCGATGCGTAGATAACGCTCCTACAAGCGCGTCTTGATAGACCTTATATGAGCAAGATATTATTCATTTTATAAGAAATCAAAGTAATGAAATTAATTAATTACTTAATTAATTAACAAATTTTCTAATTACCAAATAATCCTTTCTTCCCCATATTTACAATTCCTGTAATGCCTCTGAATTTTAATTAACATTATCCGCGAGATTTAATTGGATAAATTAAATTGAATAATATCAATAATTATGGAGATGAGATTAATAAATCCAATGGCTGTGTCTTAATGAAGGATCTAAAATAAGACTTAACTAAATTTAGAAGGAGGAATTTCCTAAGGGGTAAACTTGGAAATGGGGCTACATTTCTTAGTATAAATCTCTTCCTCCACCTTAATAAATTTTTACCTTCTCATTAATACCTCCTCACCTACATTCGGCCGGCCAATAAAAGCTCAAGGAAGAGCAAAAAATTAAAGAAAAAGCTAAGGAATTAAAGCTAGGAAATTATCTCATTCTCCAATCAACTAATCAAGGTGAATTATTATGTTTATCATCTCATTTTGCTCTATTTGGATCGGCTATGGGTTATACCCGATTCATGTTTTTGTCTTGGTTAGGATATAACCATTTAAACCTTTGTTTGGATAAGACATAGGTGTTTTAAATGTTACTGGATTAATCAACATGTTTTTATTCGGTTTTGGTTAAATTTCGAGTGGTTTTCATCTTTATATGCTCTCAAATTTTAACACGTTGAAGAGAACATAGTAATTTATTTTTTGGAATTTTTCCAGAATTTTTCAAGATGTTTTAATAGTTTTATAAAATTATTTAAGGTATAGGACTTAAAGGTTTTGTATAATTAAAAGGAGAAAGTTGCTATTTCAAATTTATTTAAATTTCCAAATAAGGAAAGTCGGCAGCACTTATGAATATAAAATTCTGGGAACCAATCAGATTTAGACAAACAAGACAGGTGGGGGTACATAAGAACTATTTTAAATAATATTTTCACTGTTTTAACTCTTTCGGCAAGAGCTTCCAACTCCATTCCAAACCTTCCGACAAGGTCGCAAGGTATCAAACCTTTCGACTAGGTCAAAAATCAATGCACATGGTATCATGCAACTGGTACTTAGTGAATTAAAAGGGGTCGAAAGGTTTAGGGATGAAAGGTTAGAGCTTTTGAAGGAGATGATACTTTGTTTGTGTTTTAAAGAAAATGCGCCTGCTAGCTTTCGACATTGTCAAATGGTTTAAAAGAAAAAGGTTTCGACTGGTTTGCTTTCTTGTTTTAAATGAATACTTTCGACAAAGTCGAAAGGTTAGCTTTCAACAGGGTCGGAAGCATAGTTGCCACTTCCAAGCCTTTCGACCCAGATGGAGTCAAAGGTTATCTTTTGTTTTATAAAACTTGCGGCCTCTCTCCATTAATTTCAAAGGGTTGGTTCCAACACCAACTCTTCATAGTTTTTGAATGGTTTCGAAGGGTTTTGACTTCGAAAGGTTTTGATTTCGAAAGGTTTTGGTTTCGAAAGGTTTTGGTTTCAAAAGGTTTTGATTTCGAAAGGTTTGATTTCGAAGGGTTTCGAAGGAGTTACCTTTAATGATTTTGAAAGGTTTTGAGTTTCAATTATTTCGAAAGGTTTTGAGTTTCATTACTTACGAAAAGTTTATAAATGGTTTTATAGGGGGGATACCCCAGGCTTTGGACAAAGTCGAAAGGTGGAACATTTCGACTAGGTCGAATTGAAACCTTCCGACAAGGTCGAAATCTAGGACCTTTCGACATGGTCAAAAGGTATGATTTTGTGATGCTTTCAAAAGGAAGGCTTACTTTGGATGTTTATTTGCTTTCGAATGATGCTTCATTCGAAGGGGTTTAAAGCGTTGTTTTATCCATTTTTCTTTAAGTAAAATTTTGCTAATTTGAAGGGGTTACTTCGAAGGGTTATAACATAAAATACTTATCTTTGTTTGAATATGTAAGGGGGATCCTTATATAAATTGGATGTAAATAAACCGTGGGGACATTGGGGTGGGTTTAATGTTTTCGATACATAGTTTGGGGTTACACACAAAAATATGCTTTTGAAATTATACATTGGGGCTATCAATGTGTTTTTATTCAATTTAACCTAATTGAGGCTACCAATGGGAATTGGTTAAACAGGTGGTGTACCTGGGGAAAATAAATAGTCATGGGGATCATGAATTTTTATATGTAATCATGGAGATCATGATATTTTAATTGTCCAAGTGTTGGGTTCTTGGTTAACCTTGGAAAACCATTGAATGTGCGGTGGATAGCCCACATCAAATTTCTAAAGTAATGAATGTTTTACCAGAGGTGGTTAGCCTCGGGATTTTCCACCCAAGGGTTCATACTCATCCTAGAAAAACCATGGAGTGTGCGGTGCATAGCTCACACCAACTATTATAAAACAATGTACGATGGATAATCTGCATTTATTTTAAATGGATTTGGGACGGATAGTCCTATTAAATTATGATGGATAATCATTTTAAAGATTTTAGAGGGGAACTCTGATAAATTGATTTTAGATGGGAAATCTAATATATTTCTTTTAGATGGGATATCTAATCAATGGGTGGATGGGATATCTAATGTATATGATTTATGGCTTTATTTCATATTATGTTAAGACTAATCATTTTGGGTGAAGGGGCATATTAAATGATTAGCATGTTTGTTTTGGGATACTAGTGAGAGGAAAACCCGTTCCGCTAAGCGACGTGGTCTCACTAGATATCTATTTATGTAAGAGATGATAGGGGATTATTCATACCAGGCTTATTGTCTGACTTGAAGTTTGTGTTTCTCCACAAACTCTCGGGTACTCAAAATTAATTTTAGTAGTCTGAGAGTGGGAGACTTTCAGGTTTTTGACGAATAAGCTTTCGGTGACATGCAGGAGGCAGGGTTAGCTATGTAGGAGCTATTTTGTGTATTCCGCTGTGATGTACTAAGAACTGTAAAGTTCATATTTATTAGTTCTCTGATCATCATAAGGGGATATCTTCATATGTCGCTCTTATCGTATTTTATACATATATATATGATCTGAACGTGGTTAATGTCTAGGATTATGTAATTAAATCTTAAATTGTAATTTGCATGAAATGAGAAATTCTGTTTATTGGAAGTTTAGAAATTTTCACATTCATGTGTTCCTGTGTATCAATACTAACAATGCCGCATTCGGTCGCCAAGAAATAAAAACTACGGATGGCTGTAGCATCAATAGCGGTTAGTTTTGGGCCTTAGAAGGCGAGATGTTACAAGTTGGTTTCAGAGCATGGTTTATGTACTTGAAAGGAATTTAAACCTTAGAAGATTTTTAAAGCATAATCTAATGAATCTAAAATAGGGTTAGGCTTGGGTAAGCGTTATAATAATGTATGTGTACTTTGCTATAAATACCTTAGTATTTATTCCCCATTCCCTTAGACCGTTCTTCTGTATCTTACAAAGATTGAATTTCAGGTAGTATGGAAGTAAGATATGGAGGCAAGAAACGGAAGAGTGAATCGGGGTGGAAGATGCACCACAATAAGTGGAAATGTTTGACCCAATACTAGGAGAAACTAGGGTCGATAGGCAAATGCAAACCCAGATGCAAATACTAATGTTGGTGCTGAGATCCCACCGGTTGATATGGGGATAATGTATCAGTTCTTTGTGAATATGATGCAAGATGGAGCAGCTACAGGAGTGGCTGTAGGGAATGCTGGAGGAGCTAATCTGGTGGCCCCAGTTGGCAATAATTATGCCAAGCTGAGCATGGATTAAACTTGTCTTGGAGGGAAGCCTTTTCTGGGAACTGAGGATGCAGTAGGAGTGGAAAACTGGCTATTGCATTGTGAGAGGATATTTGCAAATCTCAGCTTGACAGATATGCAGAAGAGAAGACTTGCTTCAAGGCAATTGCAGGGAGCAGTGTTGTTTTGGTGGAATGGATTTACCGTGGGAGAGCCAAAGGGAGACCTGACTTGGGTTGAATTTCGAAGGAGGTTCGAAGAAAGATTTCTATCAGAGGATGCAAAGTCAACATTGCTTAGGAAGTTTGGAGGTTTAGTCTAGGGGGATAAATTGGTGATTGAGTATGCTATGGAGTTTGATGAGATGTCCCGTTACGGATATGCTACTGTTGAAAATATCATTCGAAGGAATGATAAGTTTATCAAGGGGTCGAATCCTAAGATCGCTAGAGCAACCATGCCAAACCTTCGGGATCCGTGTCATATAGCTTTTGAGATAGCTATTCGGAGCAAAGAGATGCTTTCTACTTTTGGAAAGGGGAAACTGGCTGAGGTTCAGAATTTTCAAGGGAAAAAGCGGAAGTTCTTCAAGAAGAAAGGTGCCCAGTCAAGGGTAGCAGCTAAGAAGAGCAAGGCATATATTGTTTGTTACAAGTGTGACAAGAAGGGGTAGTATGCTAATGAGTGTCGCCCGGGTGATGGAAGAGCAGTTGCAGTGAGGCCTAATGTGAAGTGCTACAACTGTGGCCAGATGGGGCATTACATGGACAAGTGTCCCGAGGCTGCTAAAGCTGGAAAGGGAAAGGTCTTTACATTGGAACCTACATCCTCTAGACCAATGGTTGTTGAGGAAGGAAAAGCTATGATGGAAGGTTTGCTTATGATTCATAGTACTCCAGTTATGATACTATTTGATACCGGTGCATCGCATTCATTTATATCTCAGTATTTAGTAGATTGCTTATGTCTGGAACCTTTATACCATATTACCCCTTTAAGAGTTGCGAATCCTATATGGGGGTATGCAACTCTGGGAATGAGATATGACCAGTTAGAACTTAGGCCATTTGTTTGCATGCAGTTTATATGTTTTTGATTTCATGGGTTTTGGGATCATATTGGGTATGGATTGCTTAGATAGACAAGATGCTAGGATATTTTGCCAGGAGGGGGAAATATCATTGAAACACCCTAATAGTCGTAACCGAGTGATTTACTTAGTAAGAAGTTCGAATGGAAATGCTTATGCGTTATTGGGTGCCATGGGAATGGAAGCAGAGTTAAAGCAGGTTTATGTCGCAAGAGAGTTTACGGATGTGTTTGAACTAGTTTCGGGCTTGCCATTGAAAATAGCAATGGAGTTTCGGATAGATCTCGTACCGGGTGATGAACCCGTAAGTAGAACACCTAGCAGGATGTCACCGACCGAGATTAAGGATGTGTATCGACTATCGTATGCTTAACGAGAGGACGATCAAGAATAAGTATCCTTTTTCGAGAATCGATGACTTATTCGATCAGTTGAGTGGAGCTAGAGTGTTTTCCCAACTGGATTTAGCGACAGGTTTCCATCAGCTAAGAGTGGCAGAGGACAGTATTCCTTTGACGGCGTTTAGGACCGAATATGGGTCTTACGAATGGTTGGTTATGCCATTCGGGCTTACTAATGCGCCAGCTTTCTTTGTGGATTTGATGAAGTGGGGTTTCCAAGAGCACTTGGATATGTTCGTGTTGGTTTTTGTTGATGACATTTTGGTATATTCAAAGAATGAGAAGGATCTTTCAGATCATCTTAAATAGTGTTGGAGACGCTAAGGCAATATCAGCTTAAGGTGAAGTTCTCAAAGTGTCATTTCTGGAAAAGGGAAGTTCCTTGGTAATGTAGTTTCCGAGGAAGGTTTAGCATTTGATTCAGATAAGATCGAGGCTATTAACAATTGGAAGAGGCCAGAGACGGTAAATGAGATTAGAAGTTTTCTTAGACTTGCAGGATACCACCGAAGGTTTATTATGGATTTCTTGTAGATAGCGACATCCTTGACTATGCTAACCAGGAAGGATGTGATGTTTGTTTGGTCTGACAAATGTGAGGAAGCTTAGACCACATTAAGTGAGATACCATGCTCATGATTTGGAGTTGGCAGCGGTAATCTTCGCATTGAAGGTGTGGAAACATTATCTTTTGGGAGAAAGGTTTGAGCTATTCACGGGTCATAAGCTCTACGGTATTTATTCTCTCAAAAGGAGCTGAACATGAGACAACAGAGATAGCTGGAGTTTGTTGCAGCTTATGATTTTAGCATTGAGTATACACAGGGAAAAGGAAATAAGGTGACGGATGCACTTAGCAGGAAACATCAGAATGTGGTGTTAGCTATGTTCGCAGAATGGAAAAACTTGGAAGCACTGGCTGCTTGAAGTGTGCAGTTGAGGTTGACTGCTGGATCTAGTCAGAATATCACCATGATGTCTTGTTTGGAAGTTCGATTAGTTCTGATCGAACAGATTGCTTCTAGGCAGAAAGAGGATCCAGTGTTAGCCGAGAGGATTAGAAGGTGGAACCAAGATTGATGATTTAAAGGATTTTATTCTTGACCGCAGGGGTTGGTTGAGAAAGAAAGAACGGTTATGTGTTTCGGATGTTGGAAACCTTAGGAAGGAAGTTCATAAGGAATTTCATTGATCGAAGTTTACGATTCATCCTGGGGGAACCAAGATGTATCAGGATATGAAGAGAAGGTTCTTCTAGAAAGGAATGAAGAAGGATGTTGGCTTATAGGTAAAGTAGTGTTTGAACGGTCGGCAAGTAAAAGCCAAACATTAGAAGCCTAGTGGTTTGCTTCAGCCTTTGGATGTTCTAGTTTGGAAGTGGGACTCGATATCCATGGATTTTATTGACAGGTTGCCAAGGCAAACCGGGGTAATGATAGTATATGGGTCATAATGGAAAGATTGACCAAGAGTGACCATTTCATTCCGGTAAGGTCAACCAGGATGACACTTTTTTTTGGCTAAGTTGTTCCTAAAGAACATCATTAGACTGCATGGATTTCCTAGTAGTATCGTCAGTGATAGAGATGCTTTGTTTACTAGCGAGTTCTGGAAGAGCCTGTAGAGTGTGTTACACACTAAGCTCAAGATGAGTACCGCATATCATCCTCAGACGGATGGGCAGACAGAGAGAGTCAACAAGGTACTGGAAGATCTATTGAAGACTTGTGTGTTGGATTTTAGTGGTTCTTGGGAAGATCACTTGCACTTAGTGGAGTTTTCCTATAATAATGTTATCAGACTACTATAGGAATGGAACCTTTTGAAGCTTTGTATGGAAGGATATGCAAATCACCAGCATGTTGGTTGGAGACCGGAGATGGATTGGTCCTTGGTCCAGATTTGGTGAGAGAGGCGACGGTAAAGATCGAGTTGATATGGGAAAGAATGAAGGAATCTTAGTCTACACAGAAGAGTTACGTAGAAAAAAGGCGTAAGGACCTAGAGTTCTCAGTTGGAGATAGAGTTTTCATCAAGGCATCGCCGATGAAAGGTGTGGTTCGGTTCGGGAAGACCAGGAAGCTAGCACCGAGATACGTTGGACCATTTCCTATATCAAAGAGGATTGGGAGACTCGCATGCCGAGTAGATTTGCCAAGCAGTTTGGCCGAGGTCCACAATGTATTTCATGTTTCTCATCTTAGGAAGTATGTTCATGATCCAGAAACTACTATCCCTTCGATGGTACTGGAGGACTTAGTGGTGGAACCGGATATGATTTTTGTGAGGCAACCAGTTCGTGTTGTGGCAAAAGATGAGAAGAGGTTAAAGAACAAGAGAGTCAGGTTGGTGAAAGTTCAACGCAGCAACAACATGAAGGACTGTACTTGGGAGACAGAAGACAACATTAGGGCTACTTTTCCTGGGCTGTTTTAGATGGTATGATCTATAAAGGGTTTATATATAATTTGGCTGGTAGGTTATACTAGCTTTGCTTGCATGGGCTATATGCTTGTTGTTTTGTTCTTACTGAAATTTCGGGGACAAAATTCTTTAAGAGGGGAGTCTATAATGCCCCTGAATTTTATTAACAATATTCGAGATATTTAATTGGATAAATTAAATAGAATAATGTGAATAATTAGGGAGATGAGATTAATAAATCTAATGGTCGTGTCTTAATGAATGAACTAAAATAAGACTTAACTAAATTTAGAAGGAGGAATTTCCTAAGTAGTAAATTTGGAAATGTGGCTACATTTCTTAGTATAAATCTCTTCCTCCACCCTAAGAAATTTTACCTTCTCATCATAACTCCTCACCTACTTTCGGTCGGCCATTAAAAGCTAAAGGAAGAGCAATAAATTGAAGAAAAAGCTAAGGAATTAAAGCTAGGAAATTATCTCATTCTCCAATCAACTAATCAAGGTGAATAATAATGTTTGTCATCTCATTTTTCTCTGTTTGGATCGGATTTGAGTTATGCTCGATTCATGGTTGTGTCTTGGTTAGGATATAACCATTTAAACCTTCGTTTGGATAAGACATAGGTGTTTTAAATGTTAATGGATTAATCAACACGTTTTTATTCGGTTTTGGTTAAATTCTGAGTAGTTTTGATCTTCATATGCTTTGAAATTTTAATATGTTGAAGAGAACGTAGTAATTGATTTTCTGGAATTTTTTAAGAATTTTTCAAGATGTTTTAATAGTTATGTAAAATTATTTAAAATATGAGACTTAAATATTTTGTATAATTATAAAGGAGAAAGAGGCTTTTTCAAATTTATTATTTAAATTTCCAAATAAGGAAAGTCGGTAGCAATTATGAATATAAAATTATGGTAACCAATCAGATTTAAACAAACAAGGCATGTGGGGTACATAAGAACTATTTTAAATAGTATTTTCACTGTTTTAACTCTTTTGGCAAGATCTTCCGCCTCCATCCCAAACCTTCCAACAAGGTCAAAAGGTATCAAACCTTTTGACTAGGTCAAAAAATCAATGCACGTGGTATCAGGCGACGGTACATAGTGAATTGAAAGGGGTCGAAAGGTTTAGGGATGAAAGGTTAGAGCTTTCGAAGGAGATGAAACTTTATTTTGGTTTTAAAGAAAATACGCCTGCTAGCTTTCGACAAAGAGATTTCTACATTGTCAAATGGTTTAAAAGAAAAAGGTTTTGATTGGTTTGCTTTCTTGTTTTAAATGAAACCTTTCGACAGGTTCAGAAGCATAGTTGCCGCTTCCAAACCTTTCGACCCAGATAGAGTCAAAGGTTTTCTTTTGTTTTATAAAACTTGCAGCCTCTCTCCATTGATTTTGAAGGGTTGGTTCCAACACCAACACTTCACTGTTTTTGAATGGTTACGAATGGTTTTGACTTTGAAAGGTTTTGATTTCAAAAGGTTTTGGTTTCGAAAGGTTTTGGTTTCGAAAGGTTTGATTTCGAAAGGTTTCGAAGGGGTTACCTTCAATGATTTTGAAAGGTTTTGTGTTTCAATGATTTCGAAAGTTTTTAAGTTTCATTGCTTTCGAAAAGTTTATAAACGGTTTTATAGAGGGATACCCCAGGCTTTCGACAAATTCGAAAGGTGGAACCTTTCAACTAGGTCGAAAAGAAACCTTCCGACAAGGTGGAAAGGTATGATTTTGTGATGCTTTCAAAAGGAAGGCTTACTTTGGATATTTATTTGCTTTTGAATGGGGCTTCATTCGAACGGGTTTAAAGGGCTGTTTTAGCCATTTTTCTTTAAGTAAAATTTTGCTAATTTGAAGGGGTTACTTCGAAGGGTTATAGCATAAAATACTTATCTTTGTTTGAATAAGTAAGGGGGTTCCTTATATAAATTGGATGTAAATAAACCTTGGGGACACTGGGGTGGGTTTAATGTTTTCGATACATAGTTTGGGGTTACAAATAGAAATATGCTTTAAAAATATACATTGGGGCTATCAATGTGTTTTTATTTTATTTAACCTAATTGGGGCCACTAATGGGAATAGGTTAAACATGTGGTATACCTGGGGAAAATAAATAATCATGGGGATCATGATATATTAATTGGCCAAGTGTTGGGTTCTTGGTTAACCTAGAAAAACCATGGAATGTATGGTGGATAGCCCACATCAAATTTCTAAAGTAAAGAATGTTTTGCCAAAGGTGGTTAGCCACGGGATTTGGCACCCAAAGCTTCATAGTCATCCTAGGAAAACTATGGGGTGTGCGGTGGATAGCCCACACCAACTTTTATAAAACAATGTACGATGGATAATTTGTATTTATTTTAATTGGATTTGGGACGGATAGTACTATTAAACTATGACAAATAGTCATTTTAAAGATTTTAGAGGGGAACTCTAATAAATTGATTTTAGATGGGAAATCTAATATATGGCTTTTAGATAGGATATCTAATAAATGGGTGGATGGGATATCCAATGTATATGATTTATGGATTTATTTCATATTATGTTAAGACTAATCATTTTGGGTGCAGGGGCATAGTAAATGATTTGCATGTTTTGTTTAGGGATACTAATGAGGGGAAAACCTGTTCCGCTAATCGACGTGGTCTCACTAGATATCAATTTATGGTAAGAGATGATAGGGGATTATTCATACCAGACTTATTGTCTGACTCGAAGTTTGTGTTTCTCCACAAATTCTTGGGTACTCAAAATTAATTTGAGTAGTCTGAGATAGGAGACTTTCAGGTTTTTGACGAATAAGCTTCCGGTGACTTTCAGGCGGCAGGGTTAGCTATATAGGAGCTATTTTGTGTATTCCGCTGTGATGTACTAAGAACTTTAAATTTCATATTTATCAGTTCTCTGATCATCATAAGGGGACATCTTCATATGTCGCTCTTACCGTATTTTGTAAATGTATATGTGATTTAAACGTGGTTAACATCTTGGATTATGTTATTAAATCTTAAAGTGTAATTTGCATGAAATGTGAAATTCTGTTTGTTGGAAGTTTAAAAAGTTTCACATTCATTTGTTCCTGTGTATCAATATTAACAATGTCGCATTCGGTCGCCAAGAAATAACAACTACAGATGACTGCAGCATTAATAGCGGTTAGTTTTGGGCCTCCGAAGGCGGGATGTTACAATTCCCTTGAGCACGCAATGCGCCTGTACAAGCATAAACCCAACACGCCGTGACTTCCTATGTCGATTTCTCCATCCTCACATGACAATTCAACTAACCGTCTTCTCCAACGCGACACACATCACATGCACGACGCTCCGACCACCAACAATCCAAGCTCGATTCCTTAAAAAGCAACATGATCTGAAGCCCTACGTGTGATCTGAAGCCTTAAGTGCGACAAAAAAAATGTTGCTTCACCCAAATTATGATCATCCGCCACTAAATTGCAACCATTGAAGATCCTTGACATGACAAACGCAATGGAACTATCGCCATACCCTAACTCCGGTTTAATCACCTTGAACGTAACCCTAGTTCGCCCTTTCAAAGTCGATCAATGCCAATCGTAACCGCACATGCCAAAACTTATATAGATTCGAAGATCTCTCCATTACAAACTCAAATAATCTAATTTTGTAATTTTTAGCGGTGTATAACTCTTGATTTGGATTTTTGAAAGGAAGAGGTTTACTTTATTATGTTTATACGAAATGAAAAAAAAAGAAAAAAGAGGGAGAAAGAAAAGTTAGTAGTGTTGAGTTATCTTAGGGTAGTAGTTTGTTTATATTACAATTTCCAGCACGTCATTGCACAGCATTTCGTTCGCATATGAACTACGAACGACAAAACAAAGATACGACCGTGCACAAAATGTGACATAATCCCTAAAAAACAATAAAATACATTGATTATCTTATTATGTTAAATTTCAAAAGTACCATCGTCTGTCGAAAAATAAGTCAAACGAAAATTTAAATATTTTTCGAATTAAAATTTACGGAAAAATCCTATAAATTCATATAAAAATACATCATTAGAAATCAAGTCGTTTTATTAACAATTAATTTTCTTGTTATTTATTCGAACTATTTATTATTGTAAATGAATTTACAAAATGAATACTATTATTTTTAAAAGGAGTTAACCAAGGCTATTAAATTCATTTAATTAATATTTTAGTTCACAAATTCAAATATTTAAATAATCCTTGTATTTTTAAGTTATTTATATTTTTCCGGGATGTTACACAATTCCTTTCGAATATCTACAATATATGGATTTTTACTTTCTCCTTATCTCGACCTTTTGTGCACCATCAATAGGGATCATACGAAGATCTACAATCATTGGGTTATCGGAAGGCCAACTAGAGAGTCACGTACTATCTGGCTTTAGGGACCTTCCATGTGCTACACTCATACTCTTCTTAAGTCAACGCCTTTCCATACACCCAATTTCCCATGGGGTCGTCAGCGTAGATGTACCTCTTTAACTTCATCCATTACTCCGACTCATAATCAACTTATCCCTATTTTAGTATATTGTTGCAACGAATCTATAGTTGAAATTTATAGGATTTGGCGTATAGTATATTTACATTTATGGGCAAAATACAAATACATTCACTCAACATTTCCTAATTTTTTAAGATCGACTAACCTATGCTCTGATACCAAATGGAACAACCCACACCCCCGTGCGCCTGAATTTTCGCTAAATCGAAAACCCAGGTCCACTAAAATACGGAGCATTGGTTTGGAATCTTGCAAATAAACAAATAAATGCATATCAAAGCACTATCGGTATAACTCAAAGTGGAATAGTAAGTATAATAGAACATTTGACTTGTAACAACCCTAATTTTTCAGCATTACTAAAATAAATTAAATAAAGGATTAAACTAGAAATTTAAATTGATTTCCTAAATATTGAAGTTAGAGAAATTAGAATTTAAGTGATTTATTTGAATAATAATTGAAATTAGAATTTGAAATGAGAATTTTAAAATGTGTATATTATTGGAAAAAACAATATATGGAATTATGCGATGTAAAATTCTTGTTCTAAAATTTGTTAAACAATGTGTTGTTGGTACCTTAGGTATTAGTGTTGATAATAACAACTATTTTATCAAGTTATATATAGTTATTGTGCAGGATATTAGGCAAGTGTTGATTAGAAGACTGTACAATATCAAGAGTAGATTCAAGATGCTGATATAGAGTTTGAAGAGTTGGCGAATGAAGACTCATGAGTATTGAAGTGTTCAAGATTTCAAGGTATTCCAGATAAGTTATAGAGTTGTAGAATTTATGTTAAAACCTTGATATCACTTTCCTGATCTCTCTCTCCAACTCTAATTTTGTTTTAAATTGTTTTTCAAAAATCCTGGTTATAAAATATTCTTTTCAAAATATTTCTCAAAATGATTTTCAATCTCTTATAGTTATAAAGATATTATTTTAGTGTTTTTAAGTTTATATATATATATTGTATTTTTGTTTATACTTTAATAAGGTATAATTATATTGATTTTACATATATATTATTTACATTATATTAAAATTTTCAAAATTATTATATAAAGTTTTGTTATGATTAAAAGATGTAAAAACTATGCTTAAATAATTTTACAAACTATCGAACTATTTTACAAAACAACAAGTTTTCAAAATAATGTTTTAAAGTATTTTCAAATTTTAAAAAGTGTATGTCGACATACTCTATGTATGTATGTCAACATAGTGGTCGATTTTTCCAAAATTTAAATTTCAAAAGAAGTGTCTTTTCGTTGTAACTTTTCACTAATAGATATGACTGTTGTTCCTCTATGAATACCAGAGTTCCAAATGAATTTTTAATCATCATTTTCTTATTCATCACTCCTCCTTCTACTCTCTCATTTTCTAAATCAAAATATACCCAAACTCTGCTGAAATTCAACAAAATCAAATTCAATCATCACTAGTTTGATTCTTCTTCATTTACTCTCTAATTTCTCTCATCTCTCACTCAAACCAAGATCAAAGTGCTATTCGAGAGTTATAGGATCAACTGTAATCAAGATTGAAGATCTGAGTTTGTAAAACTCTATCAAATCATACTGCTATACTTGTGGGTGTGATTGTTTCCCGTAAAATCAATTGGGTGTGCTTAGTAGCCCATAAATCTAGTAGATGTGCTTGTAGCTTAAAAATAAAGTGACTCTACCCAAAGGTCCGGATTCTGGAGGATGTGCCTCGTAGCTTTGAAATCGAGATTGTATTTGCATTTACTAGTTGAAAATAAATCCGCATAAGGAATTGTGCGGGACTGGATGTAGGGTAACTCCAAACTAGTATAAAATCCTTGTGTGTTCTTTTCTTTTTACTTTTACTGCATTAACTTTTATATGCACTTTGATTCTGTGATTGTTAATTACATCATTCCAAGTAGAATCTTAAAGAGTTTGAAAATTATTCATATAATCCATTAAATACTTTTCACCACCCCTCTATTGTTAATTTAGCCTTAATATCCCTATTCCGCAGATTCATATTTGGTATCAGAGCATTGCTTTTCAAAGTATTCATCATTTGATTTTTGAAAAAGTTTAAATGACTACCAACACTGGTAACAGTACTGTTAGTAACACTGTTAATACACTTGCTAGTAACTCATTTGTCAAAGGACAATCTATTGCTAGACCTCCACTTTTTAATGGCAGTAATTACACATAATTGTCATGTAGAATGAAAATTTATTTACAGTCAATTGGTTTGGACCCTTGGAATATCACACAAACTAATTACACTAAACTCGAGACTAATTTTGCGTAATGGACAACTGACTAAAATGAAGTTGCACAAAGTAACTCTAAGGCTATTGTAACATCCCCTATCTTAAGGCCCGAAGCTAAGCGCTACAGATGATGCTGTCATTTATAGTATTAACTTCCGATAACAAAATATGGTAATGTTAATGGTATCCATAATATCAGAAGCACATGAATATGAGACAAAACCATAGATTAAAAAAAACAACTTTACTGATTACATTGCAAAATCATGTTTCATATTCCATTACATAATCCCAAATGATTCCCAAGTTTTGATCAAATATAATTATTACAAATTACGCCAAGAGAGACATATGAAGATGCCCCCTGGATGATCAGAGTACTCAATAGACATAGTAGTCTTAATACAATACAACGGAAATAAAACTAAATAGCTCATATATAGCTAGCATTGCCTCCTGCATGCCTTTAGAAGCTTTATTCGTCTAACCTACTAAACCTGAAAAACCTTAACTCTCAATCTACTCAAATAAATTTTAACCACCCGAGAGTTTAAATGGAAAACATAAACTTCGAGTCAGACATAAAGCCTGGTGTGAATAATACTATACATATCGGTTATTTGATATTAAGTGAAGCCATGCCGCTTAGCGGAATGGGTTTACCCTCACCAATATCCCTTTAAAACATATCTTTTGCAAATCACAATCCTGTAGTCAAACTAGTTAAGGAAATCATAGCAATATCATATACGCATATAAATCAGGTAATAAATGGACTATCTTTCCGAACAATATAGTTTTGGTTGGCTAAGTACTAATCTTTGGCTGACTCGGGTCTACCAGACATAACAAATAATCTAACTTCTGTTAGACACACTTCTGATGGTCTGTCCCTAACTTACTTCTCCCAGGCTCAACTGGTCCTAATGGTTTTGCAAGCTCACCAATAACCTATCTTTACTTTGTATATTCCTTTCTGTGTGTAACATCATTTTAGTCTTACCTGTCACAAAGCCCTACACACTAGAATTTTGGACTTATATTAGCTAAGGGCTACTAGCTAAAGTATAGGACGCGACCCTATACTAGTCCCATCTGATATTCTAATATCTGAGTCATTTACATAGGGTCAACTTACCCATCAAATTTTCCTTGAAAACATTTCTTTCAAATTGATTTAACCCTTTAAATCATACTTAAAGAAGGAAAATATACTCTTTGCTTTACTCAAATCTCTTTGCCATGTTATATATACTTTACTCAAAACAATGTTGATGAAATATATTAAGGGTTATCTATCTCACCAAAATAAGTTTAAAACCCCTTTCAACTTAAAAGATCTTAGGCTATAAAGCCAAGGTAAACCATTCGAAACCTTTGCTTAAAAACTTTAAACAACCCTTTCGAATCCATTGAAAGTATCCCTTTCAAAGTATATTAACTACTATACCTTGAAACACTAGGCTAAAAGGCCAAAACATACATTTCAAAACCTTTATAACAACCTTTCGAAATCATTGAAGGTATCCCTTCGAAACTTATAAACCTTAGACATTCTCTTTTCCAAAACTCTCTAAGCTTGCCTTTCGAAAGCATTTGGAAACCTTCCATTTAAAATACTTTAAGTACATTTTGAAACCATTGGGGAACCTTCCCTTCGAAGCCTTTGTTATATACCTTTCGATATCAATAAGGTCCTTTACTTAAACAAACCTTTCAAAAATATTGGGTTCAAGTAAAAGCTTGTGGAACATAGTTTTGAAACCTTTAAAACCATTCCATTCGAAACATATAGGTTTATCTTTCAATAGAACAAAGGGTCTTAAGAGAACTAGGTCGAAAGCA
Organism: Allium fistulosum; assembly: GCA_030737815.1. Classification (NCBI taxonomy): domain Eukaryota; kingdom Viridiplantae; phylum Streptophyta; class Magnoliopsida; order Asparagales; family Amaryllidaceae; genus Allium; species Allium fistulosum. Next base: position 820,996,327 of record CM060907.1, on the reverse strand, counting down.
CTCTTTCGAAAGCAGTTTCCTAAGTAAAAGAAAGTAGATGGCTTCGAAACCATCCCCTTTGAAAGCATGGTGAATCGGCTTCTTATTTAAAAGCGAAAGCACCCTTTCAAAACCAATGTTTAAAGGCATAAATGGCCTCAACTGGGTCGAAAGGTAGAATGCGGTAGCAAGTGTTTTGACCCTATCGAAAGCTTGTTTAAAACAAAAGGTAGTCAACCTCTGTCGAAAGCTATATTAAAACCCTTTCGAAACCCTTCTTTTGAAACCAAAGCAAGCGGCATCTCTTTTGAAAGAAACATAAGGTCTCAACCCCTTCGAAAGCACGTTTAGACCCTATACCTTTCGCTCATCTCCAATCCACTACATACCAAGGTATTGATACCATGTGTATTGGTTTCAACTATGATGGAGGCGGTAGTATAAAGTCAAAAGGTAGCTGCCGAGAGTGGTGAAACAGCAAACCTTTACAAAAACTGAATTTTTTGCTTTATAAATTAATATCTTTCCAACTAACTTGCTTATTTGTCATAATATAATTGGTTGCCAATTTCTTTTCCAAAATCTTTGCTAAAAGTGCTGCCGAATTCAGTATTTAATAATTTAAATCATTTAGCAAATTGGCCCTTCTCCTATTTTAAATGTAAAAAAACATTTAATTCCCATACCTTAAATAATTTTACATATTTAATAATATAATTAGGAAAATTCTCCAAAAAATTCCAGTAAATCACTTTTTATATGCTTTCTAACATATTTAAATTTTCAACCCAAAGCTAACATATGATAGCCGAAATTAATTTAAACCCAATTTAACCATTTTCTTCACTAGAAAATTCATAATAAATACACAATAATTCAGAAATTATAAAATTTGAAACCGGTCTCTAAACTAATATTTCTAACCTTGTATCAAAAATGCAAGTCACTTGGATGTCATTTAATAGGTTTTCCATATCAATTCTATCATAAAATCTATATGAAATAACCTAAATTATCAATAAGCATATATGTGTGTGTACATATATCCACTTAAACAATCAAGACATGGAAAACCATTACAAAATAAACACGGGTCCTATCTAGAAACCGAAAGCTATATAAAAATGAGATGTAAGCTATCATTCACCTTTAGCTTGTATGTTAAGGAGGTTGAGATTTTCTCTAGAATTAATTTGATTAATCTTCCCTCTTAAAATATTTCTTATCTTCCCCTTGTTATCTTCTAATGGTGGCCGGCCAAGCTTGGTATTAAATTTTAGTTTGTGAACGTGGTAAATGAAAATAGGTTAAGGGTTTAGGGTATAAGAATATGACCTATTCCTATTTTGCCTTTATCTTATTACTTCTTTCTTATTTCATGTGTTTACTCATTAAGGCACGTGTACCTTATGCTTTCACAAATCTCAATCTCTTAACCACTTAAATCTTTACGTTATTCTATTTAGTTTATCTAATTAAACCTCCTAAATAATGTTATTTAAAAAATTAAGGGTGTTACAACTATGAATTATTATTTTGTTTACTAGATAGAAATGGATTTAATAGAATATCTATATTGAAGTCTGCGTTTGAAATTTGGAGAACTTTGCATGTTAGACATAAAAGCACAAGTAAGGTTAAACATACCAAATTTTTCATGTTAACAAACTAGTTTGAATTATTCAAAATGAGTCCATATCTTATATGTATAGTAGATTCCAAGATACAGTACACTCACTTATTGCACTGGGTAAAAGTTTTTCTAGGGAGGACCAAGTTTGAAAAATCTTCAATTCACTTACTCCTGAGTGGGATCAAAAGACTCCTGCAATTGAAGAAGCTAATGACATTAGCACTCTAAAATTTGAAGAGTTAATTGGCAATTTAATGTCTTTTGAAGAACAAATGCAGGGCAGGGGAGAAAGCAAAGCAATATAGAAGAAATCTATAACTTTTAACGCAGTGACGGATAATATGGATTCAGACAGCGATGATGATGAAGAAACTGCTTTCATGACAAGGAATTTCAGAAAATTTCTAAAATTTAGGAAGATGAACAGTTTTAAAGGAATTGACAACAAAAATCCAGAAAGCTGAAGCGGAAGCGGAAATTGCATTAGATGTTATAATTGCGATGAACCTGGTAATTTAAAACGAGATTGTCCACATCCCGATAAACTGAAAACTTCGCCAAACACTGATTCATCCTAGAAAACGGAGAAGAGCCTATAATGCAACGTTAGATGATTTAGACATATCTTCAAGTGAAAATGAATCAGATATAGAAATTGCTAACATGTGTTAATTCAGAACGAAATGGTGAAATAGATTAGAAAAAAGTATGCTTTTAATATATCAAAAGTTTTAATTTCTTTAATAAATTTTTTTGGTTGCTTTATTGGTTGTTAGGAATATCCTATAGATTAACAATAATATTGATTGAAAATTGTGTGATTATATTTTAAATTTAAATATTTTAATAATATAATAATAATATAAATTTTATTTAAAATTATTTTTCTGTAAATATAATAACTATATATAGATATATATAATAAAATAGGATATAGTTAAACAAAAATCATTTTTATAATTCGACATGTATGTCGACATACACATCTAGCATATGTCGACATATTTAGATTTTGAGTTTCAATTTTTAATTCAAAATTTGAATTTTCCCTTCACCTTTTCACCTACCCCAATATTCTGAAAGGGCACTCCAGAGAACATGTCATTTGATTCTTTATTTATTATCTTTATCTCTATCTGTTAACCCAAAAAATGGATCAATACCCTGGATTAAGCATGAAAGCACCAGCCATGTTCTTACAGAGCAATAATATAGAGAATAAATGTAGAAAACGTAAAAATAGTAAGAAGACAAGAAGATTTATATAGTGGTTAAGCTGTTAATAAAGCCTACGTCCAGTTTATAACTTTTATTATTGGTTGATTGCTGTTACAAAGTGAATTGGGTCACAAAGTTGTTGAATATACCAAGTTAGACTAAGTCCCAATGCTGGAGTTCACTTGAGAATCACAGCAAACCCTTTGGATGACTATTGTGAGGAGGAAGGTGAAGAGTGAAGAATAGTTTCTGTAAAGTTTCAGCAGCCAGTCCAGAGGATCTCATTTATGTTGTAGTTAGGTGAGTATTTATAGAGGTTGGAGAGCTATTGGGCTAGGCCTTCTTGCTAGATGCTTGCAAATCACTATAGGAAGACGCACTGCAAAAAGCATCACAAACCGCGTTAACTTGATGGATCGCTAGCGATCCATAGCATCTAGCTCGATAACGATCCAATTGCTTGAGGTGCTTCCCCCTACCTCCGCTTTGAAGTCCATAGCGACCTGGCGAAATGGTATGGATCGCTAGCGGTCCGTAGTGCAATGATCGCTAACGATTAATGTACTTAGTGTATTTCTGAGCTTTGTCTTTGAATACCCATTGGGCCGTGATGCAACTGATTTAATGAATCTTCGAGCCAAGATCATGGATCGATAGCGATCCATAGATGATGGGTCGCTAGCGTTCCATCACCTTTGCATATTTTCGCTTTTCTTTCGTATGATTTCTTTTGGTTAAATGCTCTAGTCTTTTTAGTTGGCTCTTGAGCTATTCTGACTCGACCATGCTGTTCTGACTTCCTTTGGATCCCGATGGGTTAAAAACCTAGATAACATTTGACCCCCAGAGTATGCCTTCATTGAAAACAAGGTGTGCTCTGGAAGTAATTTCTTTCTGTTTCTGCTTGGCGAGGTTCACGTAATCGTGTTAGGATCCTGTCAATTCGACTTCAGCTATTCAGTTGCTCGTTGAATTTTGACCTGAGTTGTTGTTGCTTGTCATAACAAACCAAGTTTGGCCCCATAACTTTCAAAATGCCTTTATACAGCACGTGGATGACACTGGCTAATTTCGGATTTGATCGAGCTCAATTTGATGGATCGCTAGCGATCCATAGCTAGTATTTGATGGATCGTCGGTGATCAATAGTACATGGATCGCTAGCGATCCAATGACTGAGTAATTTTTTCATCCAATCTCCTATTTAACTGCCTCGAGCCGATCCATCTTTCATTACCATCTTCTTACGACCAGAGCCTATCTTTTTTGACTCGACTCGATTTTCGAACGATCCCCAAATCCAATCTTTTCACCACTGTCGCTGATCATCCATCCCTGGAGCTTTTCATCGTTGATCGATCTGAGGCTCGCTGATGCTTTGACTTCATTCCTAGCTCCTTCTGGATCGCCGCTGACCAAACCCTAACTCCGTCTCTTTTCTTGGACTACCACTGACCCCCTTGCTTGGATCGCTGGTTTGAAAACTTCGACCATCCTTGCCTTTCGATTCTAGATTCAAGGTGGGTAATGATGATTCCGACGTTCGTTTAGCGATTTGACGACGGAGTGTATTAGTCATGGTTATAGCAAAGAGTCCGAGTTGATTGTTATTTTATAGAGGAAGATAGTAAATCGAGTCTTCGGTTTTTTACGGAACGACATTCGGGCCTTGCCTCGGTGCCTGACATGTTTTTCTGTCTTTTTCCATAGAACCAAAATTTACTTGTACTAAGTTACATTGCCGATACAGTACGATGCATCGTGAATTGGTTTTACCCTTTCGAAGGGGGAGAACGGCTTAGGATAGCGTCTCAAAGTAGCTTATGTTGTTGTCGCCATCCGGAGAATTCAGACTGGTCTCATTTCTTACACGCTCGGTGTACCTGTACTGGGAAGCTTTCCGTGTCGCTTCGGACAACAGATCCATTATCGATCGTTGATCGAACCCATGTTACTGTATAAGAAATAATTTCAAAAAATGATACGAAATGCCCTTTTCTTTCTTTACTATGAGTGAACTATCTACACGAGATAACGCGTTAGTAGTATTCAAGACACCGAGCTCACCCCCCATAGATAAAATGCTACACTTGCCTCGGCATATACTTAAATTCCGACATGTCGGCGTGAATCGATATCCTTTCGGAATTCAAGTGTTATAGGGGAGTTTTTAGTTCAAGATAGAATTACCTGACCGCTTTGAACGCAAGTCCTGTTGTATAGAATGAAGTATCAGTATTCTTGCCGTAAGTCCAGCGAAGGAAGCCCAGCATTTTTAGAAGTTGAATCATCGTCTGTCGCCCCTTCCTCTTCCGCTTTGTCGCTTGAATACGGTTAGCTAGTCCCAGTTGGTCGCTTGTGGAGCAAACTCCACCAAATTTTAGAGTTCTTCTTAACCCGCTGGAGAGAGCTTCTTCCGTAATCTCCACCAAGGTTTTGCATAACATTTGCTTGCAACGTAGCATTCTGGAGGATGATGTGCGCCTGCTGGATAAGAATGAATTCGCCCATATGCCACCTCCAAGATACACTGCTTGCCATCGATATATGTGCCTAAACGGAGCATTACCTCCCTTCAATGATTTCTTCAGAGAAACTCTTTCGAACCTAGGAATTGCCCCGTTCCAAATTCATCATAATGGGTATGCGATCTTGACTTGCCTGCACGTTCACTTTATGCGGATGTTTAACCGTGTTCCAAGTTTCGACGAGTTGAGATATTTCCTCTCATTTAAGAGGAGAGACGAGTATCCATACCTTGTCGTCATTGAGGCCCAGAGGAATCGCAAGATCATGCTGTAGCTTCAAAGCAATTTGTCCTAGTTCAAGACTCGGTACTTCTTCGTTAGATGTCCCGAAGGGTTCAATCGCCTTTGGACAACGGGGGGTAAGTTCTCTTCTTTACTCATTGAATTTCAAAATGTCGCTATGGATTTTCTAAGAAGTTAAATGCTTTCTGTAGTTATTCTGAAGCCAAATATAGACTTATCGCTTGACTAAATTTTCCATACTCTGAAGGCTGTAGATGCTGGGGAGAGATCGGTTAGATTTCTACTAACAGACGAGAATTTGCTTCGGAATAGGCTGTTGCATCCAGGGAGATCCACCGTAGCGGTTGAATTTCCGTCTCCTTCCGCTCCAGAATACGAACATGTTCCACTTTTTTGTCACATGGTTCTAAAGAGGAAGGTTTTCAAGGAAGGGAGGGCTTGTCTGGCAAGTCAGCTGAAGAGACTCATGAAGGAAGAGATGTTACGACTGAAGCCAGCTGTCCAACCAGAATGTCCCCGATTCCAAAGGAAGGGGAAGAAGAGTTCAAGCAACAAGAAGGCAAGGCTGCAGCGGCAACAGAAAACGAGAAAGGTAAAGTTGAGAGTAGCAGTAGCTATGATTCCTCCTCTAGTGATGATGATTTTGACTCAGGTTCTGGTGACGAAAACTCTGAATCGGGTGACAAGACTTTGAGGATGAGTCCCGTTCTTTCGGATTCGCCTCACCGAGAAATCTGCAATAAAGTTGCTCCACCAGTAGCCGAGCGACGTCAGGATTCCCCGATCAAAGATGCTGGCATAGACTTCAGGGATCTGAGTAATGTCTACGTCAATTTTAAAGAACTTATGGGGGAAGATTTCAGATTTGAAGAGACGCTTCCTCGTCCGGGACATGTTGCGACCAAAATTAGTTTGATTTCTACCATAATGGCTGCCGATATGGTATGTGACGTTATTTTAGTCCCCCTAGACACATTACACGTTTCACTAGGGTCACATTCACTTACACACACATTATTCAGGCCTATTTTCCATTACTAAAGCTCTTTATCTATTCTTCATGTCAGGTACCATGTGAGGACGTGGTCTTTATGATGATCTCGAGGAGTTCACCGATTCGCAGCGTTGGTCGAAACGATCCACCAGCCATCATCACCTCGTGAGACTGAAGAGGAATGGAGAAGACGGAAGGACTTGGAGGCTGAAGCTTGTTGCCGAGATGAGAGGGAACAGAGTCGTACGTACAAAAGCGGTTACGAGAAGAGAAAAACCTTTGATGAGCGAGAGGAACCGTCCAAAAAGTCAAAGGTCGATTTCAGTTCTCATCCAAGAAACATGGCTTTGCCCCGGCCCCAGCGCTAGTCGATCTTGAAGTTCTAGTTTCTTCTATTCAAGCTCCATCTTCATCCCAAGTTCCATCGTCCCACGTGGTGCTTGCCCCAGATTCTTCTCGCCCTCACCGATGATTGGCTTACATTCTTCCGTTTGGTCCTCCTAGACTTGAAGCAGCGCTCCCCGAGTGGTTTTTAAAAGAGGTTAAGTTTGACCATGACCTTCGCCCAGTCCACAAAGATTCATATATGCCCCATCTTCAAGCGATCCAAAGTGATTTGGAGCAAGCTAAGGGATGGAAAAAACTATGCAAGCAGCTGGTACGAACCGCAACATATACCAAAAGATCCTCTCCTTTGAATCGGAGAAGGATGACTTTGAGAAGGCATTGGCAGAACGTGATGCCAGAATTGAACGACTGGTACAAGAAAGGGACGCGATGCTTCGGGAGAGTAAAAATAACATTGTCTTGCTGAAAAGTTGAAAGAGGCCCATGCAAAAATAGAGATCGCCTACAGAGATGAAATTAAGAAGGCCCATGTAGACGAAGTCAAGTTGAAAGAAGAGCTTGTAGCTCGCAACACGATTATAGAAGCCCAAAAGAAGACTATTGCTGATCACGACAAGATTGTTGAAGGGCATAAGAAAACAATCGCAGAGTACAAAGGGATCGTGATGTCCCGTGATAAGACCATCTCCGATCAAGCCCAAACGATTGCCCTACTCTGAGAAAGAGTTGCGCAGCTTAGCGTCGACAAGACTCATGTTGAAGTTGAAAAAGCCGTTGTTACGGTGGATTATTTGGAGCTACAGGACACCTTTGAGAGGAAAATGGACAAGATGGATGATAACATCTTAAACTTCTACGTTAACTCCCTGTTGCATCAGGGGAGTCTCAATTATTTAGGCCCCAAGTTCCCATGCAATCTTGCTGTGGTTTGGGAGGAAATTTTGACCTTTTTCGAGATAGCGGGGATGTCTACACTGAATGGGTGCTAGAGGATGCCTACCTTAATGGGGAGTCAAAGAAAGCACCGATAGAAGGCCGAGAGATCCTGCAAACTGAAAAGGAATAGGAAGTTGCCGATGTGGCCATGACTGCAACTGCAAAAACATTACCGGAGCCCCTTGTTTCTGGACCTGGCAAACCATCGAGACAGCCTCGCGATCAATTGGCGAGTTCTAGGCCCGAAGCTTCTCCACAGGTTGTGCAACCATCGAAAGGAGTAGGCGGTGAATATGAGATCGACATTCTTGGCCACTCCTCTGATGCATGTAACCTTCTTGTTTCTCCCGAGTTCAAGAATTTTCAACTCGTGCTATAAGATCAAGATGAACTTAATGCTTTCATTTTGATCTTATAGGTCTGCCTTCCTTGCCTGCTGATCCACCGGTTTCCTCGATTCCCAGACCCATCGCTATTTCAACCGCCTTAGTTCTTGTCTCCATAGCTGTTCCGATTGCTGTGTTTGTGTCTGGTTCGCAACCGGGGCCGGTGTCTGAGAAGATCGCTGCATTGCATGGCTTGGATGAACCTTCCATATCTTCGGAGGGCGACCTTATGGCAGGCGAAGCTTGGGAGTAGGAGGTCCAGATTGAGGAGCTGTGTAAATCCGAGTAGCAACTGGTTGTCGTCAAGAAAGAAAAGGTTAAAGCGATAAAATCCTCGAAGAGCCCTCCCAAATCCCAAAAGCGCAAGACGAAAAGGGAGACTTCCGACAAGGTTAATGAGCAGAAAGGAGATGTTGGCACCGAGGAGATAGTCGATATCACCGGCAGTGACACTATCCCTTTCCGGGATTCTAAGAGGAAGCAAAAACTTTCAACCAAATGCGGGAAGGGGAGCGGTGGAAAGAGGCGTTGAGAAGCCCGGATGGCCGTGGAGCTAATTTTTGAGGCATTTTGTTTTGTTTTGTTCAAGTACAGAGATTGCACTTACTGCTTTTGTTGTAGCGTTTGTACTTTTTCTTTCTGTTGGCCGGTATTTTGTGGGTACGGCCACCACATTTTGACCTTATACAAAAAAAAGTTATAAGTAATTCAATGCTGACATTATGGTTGTAACTTTACCTCTCAGCTTGTCTGTGTTTTATGTACTTATGTCTATTTCATTTACTTCTTTTTAAATTTTATCTAGTCCTGTGATTACCGCCAAAATTCTTTGTTTGGAGTAACAGAACTTGTGAAGTGTTTATGTTCTTGAGCATTTCTATTTAAGTACCGGTGTATGTCCCCCAGTTCACAGGGCTGTTTAATTCGAACACCTGACAAATGACCTGTTGATCCAGGCATTTGTTTATTATTGTCTTCATTATCACCGGACTTGCTTTATGGTTCCTATCATTAAGAACTTATGATTTGAACGGCCTAATTACAGATTTATTGTTGGTCAACAATTGGAATCTCTTGCCGATTTGTAGCACTTTGATTTTGTTGGATTCATGACCTTTACTCTTGATAATGGAAGCGGGTTGATCCGTGTTATTCCTGCAATGGACGAGTTTCCCGGTACCGCCGAGGCAATTCCGATACTTAAAAGTGTGCATGCTTATTAAGTGCGTGGCTTTTGCGATCGATATGACCCATCGGTCCAGAACGGTTTCGAAACTTTTCAACGTTGCCAATCTTCGGGCAATGTAAGTAGTTTTTGCTTTAAGAGTGTGATTCCACGATTCGAAAAGGTAGTGCGCGGCTTATGGGATGCGTGGCTTTTGGGACCGATATGACCCATCGATCTAGAATGATTTCAGAACATCTCAACGTTGCCAATCTTCGGGCAACGTGAGGAGTTTATGCTTTTAGAGCGTGATTCCATGGCTTGAAAAGGTAATGCACGGCTTATGGGATGCGTGGTTTTTGGGACCGATATGACCCGTTGATCCAGAAGTTTTTGTAACTTCTCAACATTGCCAGTCTTCAGCCAACGTGAGGAGCTTATGCTTTAAGACCGTGATTCCACAGCTCAAAAAGGTAGTGCACAGCTTATGGGATGCACGGCTTTGATTTAATCCTTCCAGATGCCGCCAAAGCAACACCGGTTCTTATAAGACGGGGATCGGGTTCCGCTGATCCAACGGTTTGAGTCGATATACTTTCGTCGATCCGGAAGGTAAGTGGGCCATACTTAAGCGTGATTCCACTATCTTAAGCAGCACTTGAATGGTTTTGAGCCAATTTGACCCCGTCAACTCAATAGGTTACTATTATGAACACAGTTTTATTGGTTCAGAAAGAAAATCAATTTTATTAAGGAAAGTTGGGCAAGTTCTGCCTATTTATAATGCGGGATGGCTCATTTGCTGAAAAATAGAAAGTACATATGATAGTTTCTGATAAAGTAACGACGCAGTTCGCTGTTGCATGCTCGGGAAATTTGGATTCCGTCAACTATTGCCAGTTTGAAAGTTCCGTCTCTTAGATTTTGATTGATCACATACGGCCCCTCCCAGTTTGGTCCAAAGGCTCTCGGCATGGGATAGACTCGTTTGAGGACGAGGTCTCCCACTTTGAAGGTTTGGTTCTAAACTCTAGAGTTGTAGTAACATGCAACCCTTTTTTGGTGAGCGGCAATTCTCAACTCAGCTTCTTCCCTCTTCTTGTCAATTGTATCAAGCGATTCAAGTAGAAGCTGCTCGTTTTGTTTCTGATTGAAATTTTGCCTTCGATAAGAGGGGACTTCTAGTTTGATGAGAATCATTGCTTCTGAACCATATGCCAAGGTGAACGAAGTATGCCTAATTGATGTTTTGTGTGTTGTTCTATAAGCCCATAGTGGGTGTGGAAGTTCATCATCCCAGCTCCCTTTTGCTTTAGTTAGTCATTTTTTGACGGTGGACTTGATGATCTTGTTTATTGCTTCAACTTGCCCGTTTGCTTGCTGATGAGCGACTGCAGAAAAGCTCTTCTCGATTCGGAAGCGTTTGCAAAAGTCTTTGAACTTGGCGCTTTTGAATTGGGTTCCGTTATTAGTGATGATTTTATATGGCACACCAAACCTGCAAATAATGTTTTTTGTAACAAAATTAATGACTTTCTTTGTGGTAATGGTGGCCAGTGGTTCCACTTCGGCCCATTTAATGAAATAGTCAATGACAACTATAGCATATTTGGCCCCTCCTTTAGCTATTGGCAATGCACCAATCAAGTCAATTCCCCATATTGCAAACGGCCAAGGGCTGACCATCTACGTTAGCTCCATTGTGGGAGTTCTTTTAATCTTGCCGAATCTTTGGCAACGATCACACCATCTAGCGTAGTCTACTTCATCGTGATTTATTGTTGGCCAGAAATATCCATACCAGAGGACTTTCTTTGCAAGGGTTTACCCCAGTATGGTCTCCACAGTTTCCTTCATGAACTTCCTTCAGGATCCGTCGCGCTTCGTCATTGGTCACACATCTAGGCAAGGGGGTAAAGAATTCCCTTCGGTGGAGTATTCCATCCTGTATTATGAGTCGCGGTGCCTTCCAGAGAAGCTTTTTCCATTGATTCCTATCAGTTGGAAGAGTCCCTGTAAGCAAGTAGTCTTTGATTGGCGTCATTCATGTTTTTGGTTTGACGGTGGTTTCAAAAATCCAGTTGATATCCATCTCATTTATACTTGGAGCGTTCAGGGTTTCAACTGGGACTAGTCCCAACGATTGAGCTTCTCCGGAGATTGCCAATTTAGCCAAGTAGTCAGCCTTCGTGTTTTTCTCCCACAAGATGTGAGTTATGGTGTAATGTTCGATGCCATTCAGAAACTCTTGTACTTTAGATAGATATGGGCAAGGTTCTCCCCTCGAGCCTGGTATTCACCTTTCACCTGGCAGACGACTAGTTGAGAGTCGTTGTAGGCGTAAACGGACTTTATTCCGAGTTCCTTCACATTTTTCAGTCCTGCTATCAACGCTTCGTATTCCCTTAGTTATTGGTTGCAGAGAATTCCAAGTGTAAGGCATAGCAAATGGCTCATCCTTCGGAGGTTTGAAGCACCACCCCTGCCCCCAAACAAAGGTTGTTAGACGTGCCGTCGAAGAAGAGTTTCCATCATGTTTCCACTTCCAACACTATTTCTTCTTTGTCATCCCATACGGTAAACTCGATGATGAAATCTGCTAGCGCTTTCCCATTGATTGCCCTTGTCGGATGGTAAGTGATATCATATTGGCTCAATTCGATATTCCATTTGAGCAGTCGCCCAGAAGTTTCGGGTCGGTTCAATACTTGCTTCAGAGGCTGATCAGTCAGCACTTTGATCGGATGCGCCTGGAAATATGGTCATAACTTCCTAGATGCGATCAAGAGGCAATATGCTAGCTTTTCCAGCTTTCGGTAATTTTTCTCGGCTCTAGTAAACTACTTGCTATGTAGTATATGGGTCGCTGAATTTTTGCTTTTTCATGCACGAAGGCAACACTCAACGCGTGTGGTGAGACTGCTGAGTAGATGAACTTGTCCTCTTCATCCACTGGCTTTGATAGGATTGGCAGGGCTTCCATGTACCGCAGCAATTCTTCAAATGTGGTTTAACAAGCCTCGTTCCATTCTAAGTTCTTCTTTCCTTTCTTTATTGCATCAAATAACGGTATGCATCTGTCGGTGGCTTTCGAGATGAACCGGCTTGGCGCTGCGACTTTCCCATTCAACCATTATAATTCCTTCTTGTTCTTTGGGGCTTTAGACTTCTCGCAGGGCTGTTATTTGCTTTGGGTTTGCTTCAATGCCTCTGGCGCTCACTATGAATCCCAAGAACTTTCCAAAGGCTGCTCCGAAGTGACATTTGAGTGGGTTGAATTTCAATCCATATTTTCGAAGTATTTCAAACATTTCAACGAGATTATCCAGGTGGATGGAACTACTCGCGATTTAACTAACATGTCATCCACATAGACCTCCATGGTTTTTCCGATCTGACGCTTGAGCATGGCGTTTACTAATCTTTGGTAGGTTGCCCCTGCGTTCTTTAAACCGAATGGCATTACCCTGTAGCAGTACAATCCTAGATCATTGATGAAGCTGGTGTTTTCTTGATTAGGTTCATGCATCAGGATCTAGTTGTATCCCAAGTATGCATTCATAAATGATAGCAGTTCATGCACTGTCGTTCCATCCACAAGCTGGTCGATTCTGGGCAGAGGGAAGTTATCTTTCGCGCAAGCTTTGTTTAAGTCCGAGTAGTCGATACAAGTTCGCCACTTCCCATTGGACTTTTTTACCAAGATCAGGTTAGATACCCATTCAGAGTAAGTCGCGTCTCGGATAAAACCATTGGCCATCAGCTTGTCTGCTTCTTCTCTTAACGCTTAGACCGCTTGGAGCCCAGGCCGCGCCTCTTTTGCTTTATTGGTGTAAACCTGGGGTCAATGTTGAGTGTGTGGCATGCAATTTCTGGCGATACCCCACACATATTGGAATGTGTCCAAGCGAACACATCCAAGTTGGCACAAAGAAATTTGGTGAGTTCTAATCGCATCTTATTTCTAAGGTGCGATCCAATTTTCAAAATCCGTGTCAGGTCATCCATATCGACAGGGACAGACTCGTCAATTCTACTAGTGCTGCTCGATCCTCCCCTGAACTTTTTTTCTAGGGTCCAAAGCCTTATCGAATCGGCTATGGTCCCTAAGCCAGAGGCAGCTCTGTAGTTGCTATTTGGCTGGTTCGCAAATGTGGAGAGTTCTCCCCACATTTTTCCCTTTTTCTTTTCTTTTGGATTCGCGCAGTTCTGCAATGTAACATTCTCTAGCAACCATTGGGCTAAAACGATTCTGAAATTTTGTTTGACCACCCTGGTTCCATTTTCCATTGGGAATTTCGTGGTAATGCACCATTGGGCTAAAACAATTCTGAAATCCGCCAGCACGGGCCGTCCCAAGAAGGTGTTGTGTGCGGAAGTTTCATCTACAGTTACGAAAGTCTGGATGAGGGTGACTCTTTGGTCGCCATCCCCAAGTTCTACTAGCAATTCAATCGTCCCTATGGGTTGTTTGGGTTAGCTAGTGAATCCTTGGATTTTTGTTTGGCATGCAGATACGTCTTTCATTCTGATCTTCATCTGGTCAAAGGTACACTTGAAAAGAATTTTCACAGAACTGTCGTTGTTAACCAACACTCATCGGACCATAGCGGGCGCGATTCCTACGATCACTTCCATGGGATTGAGAGTTAGAGCTTCGATCCCTTCGGTATCTCAATTTTGAAATATTATATCATCGTTCAAAGTTTTCTGCTGCTTGGATGGAGCTCCATCTTCGATTGCGAGGCATGAATCCTTCGGTGCAAGCTTTGGCGAGTTTGCATACTGTTCCATTTATCCCCAAATCCTTTGTGCGGGATGTGGTCCTCTAGATATTGTTCTAATGAAGAGTTCTGGTCAGTTCGCTTTGATCCCTCTTCGCTGGTTCCGGCTTGGTTTCTCCGATCCATATTAGCTTGGGGAGCTATGAGTTGGTCAGGATTTTGCGACTTTCTCACGTATTGTTGAATCTTATTTTCCCAAATCATCTCTTCAATCAAGTTCTTTAGATGACGACACTCGTTTGTGTTACGACCATGTGTTTCATGGAAGCGACAGAGCTTCCCTGCAGTTGTGTCGCATGTGTCTGAAAGTGACTATATGTGGCTAGTTATCACTTAGGATCGTGTAATATGGAATATCTTATGATCTAAATGCGAAAACAGATAATAATAATAAAGTAAATAAGAATAAGCACACTAGTAGTTTTTATACTGGTTTGAACTTCCCGTTCTACGTCCAGTCCTAGACTTCCTTCTGGAATTTAAACTCAATAACCCCTCACTTAACCCAGAGGAATAGATATACAACACCTGAGCAGCCGAACAGGATTTTTCCACCTCTAACAGCCGAAAGAGGACTTTTACCGCCTGAACAAACGAACAGGACTTTTACTGGTATAAGAAAATAGTTGACAATTGTGTTCTGAATAACACTAATATGTCTTTAAGTATACAACCTTCCTATAATCAAATCCTCAAGTATATATTGTGTGTGTGAAGATATGAAAGGAAGATATTGCTTAGAATCAAAGAATATATTGATTAGTTCAGAGATTCAAGCAATATAAAGATTGTGATTGCTTTTAGAATGCAGGGATAGATAGTAGAGAGTATAGTCAGAAAACAAAATGAAATTCGGTGGTTTGAGAATTGAATCTAATGTGTTAAATAGTAGACAAACAACTACAACTATTCACGAAGAGTTTTGATCAAAAGATGCAGCCATATCTCTTCAATTTGGATCGTAACTCTTCGCAAATGGAAGTGTCTCTTCAGAAAAAATAGCTGTTAGAATCGTTCAGCCGACTGAGCAAAATCGACCAGTCAACTGAATATTCCAAGACTGTGTAAAACATAGTATATCTGTGCAACTGAACAGGTTCAGTCGACTGGTCATTTTTGGTCAGTCGACTGACCTGGTTGTCAGTGCAAAGTTAATACTTTCTTTAAAGAATTTGAATCTTAAAACAACTTTGATTTTGTGTAAACTACTTGAGGATAGATTTTAACAATTTCAACCTATATCTAATGACTAAAACTTCAATAAATAAACATACTATACTTAGATTTGAAGTCTTGTCTCCTTTGTAGTTTAATAGCATATCTCATTCTCTTTTTGTCGCTTGATCGTATAGTCTCATCACTTGATTGTTTAAGCTTTTTGTCATGAACCAAAACTCATGATTCAACATTCTTCCCCTTTTTGATTGATGACAACCTGTTTTAGATGATACTATATTTTAAGAATTATATAACGGAAGTTATATATATCTCCCCCTGAATATTTGGCGACATATCTCATCCTGCGAAGAATTGGTTAGTCATACAAATTTCTCCCCCTTTGTCATCGACAAAAAGGAAATAACCAATAATTATATCATTGTGAACTAACATCATAACAATCACAGAAGAAATTTTTTTTAATTTTACCGAGCTATTTATACAAGCTCATAAAAAATAGTAGAATGTTTTGAATTTTAAAGAAAATAACTTACTACCATGAAGCAAGAATTACCAACATCACTCATCAGAACCTGAATCTGTATCTTCTTCCACTTGCACTTGTCCTTTGCCTCGTGATGAACATTCCGTAATATACTCTCCATAATAGATGATGTTCATTCGACTTTGAGTCATTGAGTTCAGATGTTGTCGTAGTCGTAGATTCGTGAATTGTTGTTTCATGTCAGCAATCAAAACTTATGATCCAACATTCTCCTCCTTTTTGATGATGACAACTTCATTTGCTACGGACAAATCTTCGACAAGCTTTGTTGATATATCTCTCCCCCTGAATATATTCCTATAATTGTGCTATAGATTTATCCCCCTGAATCTACGCTATATATTCCTATAAATAATTAATCTTTTCTCCCCCTTAATCCGTGCTTGCATCATTTATTCCTACAAATAGCGTTAGAGCAATATCTTTCACCCCCTTTGTCATCGACAAAAAGAAGAGTTTATATGATGACATAGATTATATTCAACATAAGTGTTAACATAGAACAATATAAAACAAAATAACTACTACTTATAATGCTAGGTATCAAAAAAATTTAACATTTAATGCATGCGATACCCAAGGTTCTTATAATTTCCTAATTTTTAGGAAACCATACCCATTTGCGTGTGGTTGAACCTTTATAAATATAATTTTTATTTTTATGAACAGTTTCCATAAATGTTTTGATATGTCTATTCCTAATTAAATTATTATTTGTTTTAGGAATCCATATCTTAATAGTTTTAAGATCGTTAGAAACTGTTTTCTTAATATCTTTCTTAATTTTGTTTTTAAGTTTATTTTTAAACTTTCCAGATTTCTTTGGATTTTCAATTTTATTATATCCTAGTCCCATATTATTTGAAGTAGACTGAGAATTTTCTATTATTGTAGCAAGATTTTCTCGTTCTTTCTTGAAGTTAGAAATATTTTTATTAATATCTTCTAACTTAGTTTTGAGACTAGATTTTTCTAACTCTAATACTTTAGTGTTAGATTTTAAATCATTAATTTCTGCTGATAAATCATCATTTTTATTTTTCTGAATTTCTAATTCCTGAGTTATCATGGAAAGTTGAGATGTTAAATTAGAATTAGATTCTTGAGATATTTCAAGTTCTTCTTCAAGAAATTTCTTTTCGTTTCTTAGCATACTAATTTCTAATTTAGATCAATTTAATTTTCCTTGTAACTCTTTATTTTGATTTTTAGTTTGTTTTACAAAGTCCACTAGTTCTGAATTAATTTCAACCAAATCTTCAAAACTTAGTTCACTTACATCATCACTTGTAGCCATGAAGCATATATTTGCTTGCTTTGTGTCACTGTCATTGTCACTCTCTAGTGATGAAGAAGAATCTGAATCATCCCATGTTACTGAAAATGCTTTTTTCTTGAATTTGTCCTTCTTGAATTTATTTTTCTTTTTCTCTGGACAATCATATGACCCTTTTTATGACATTCATAACGTTCTATGACAGAGGATGATGGTTTATTGCTATTATTGTTGTTGTTAGAGTTATTTTTGTAACTCATGAACTTGTTATTCTTTTTGAATTTCAAAAACTTTTTGAAATTTTTATCAATAAGTGCCATATCCTCTTCATTTGAATCAGAATCATCTCTTTCTGCTTGAAATGCTAGATTCTTCTTATCATGTGTTTGAACTTTCTTTGCCTGCAAATTCACTTCATATGACATTAGATTTCCTATTAAATCTTCTTGTTTCATAGTGGAAAGATCGTTTGCTTCTTCAATAGCTAAGACTTTTCTTTCCCATTCATCCGTTAAAGAGTTCAGGATTTTTGATACTATATCAAAGTCAGAAAATTTTTCTCCTAATGCCAATAGTGAGTGATATATATCTTGAAATCTAGAGTACATGTCGTTTATAGTTTCGTTTGGTTTCATTTTAAAATTTTGGAACTGATTTTTCAACATAGAGATTTTGCTTTGTTTGACTTTGTTAGTTCCTTCATGAGTTATTTTTAGAGTTCTCCATATCTCATAAGTAGTTGTACACATACTGACCCTATTAAACTCATTTTTATCTAATGCATGGAATAACATGTTCATAGCTTTAGCATTTGAAGTAGCATCAGTTTTTTGTGCAGTAGTTCAAGTTGAAAAATCTTTTGTTGGCATGGTATACTCCTTTTGGGTAATATTCCAGGTTTCAAAACCATTAGCTTGCATATATGTTCTCATTCTAGTTGACTAGTAATTATAGTTAAGACCATTAAATAGTGGTGGTCGAGCAGTTGACTGACCTTCAGTGAAACTAGAGTTAATGTTAATGCTAGAATTGGTGTTACTATCCATATTACAAAAAAATTATCAAATAACCGTGTTACGGTTATAGGATGTCCTTGCTCTGATACCAAATGAAAGTGACAACTGTATGGCTAGTTATCACTTAGGATCGTGTAATATGGAATATATTATAATATCAATGCGGAAATAGATAATAATAATAAAGCAAATAAGAATAAGCACACCAGGAGTTTTTATACTGGTTCGAACTTCCCGTTCTACGTCCAGTCCCAGACTTCCTTCTGGAATTTAAACTCAATAGCCCCTCACTTAACCCGAAGGAATAGGTATACAACACCTGAGTAGTTGAACTGGATTTTTCTGCCTCTAACAGCAGAAAGAGGACTTTTACCGCCTGAACAACCGAACAAGACTTTTACTGGTATAAAAAAATAGTTGAAAATTGTGTTCTGAATAACACTGATATGTCTTTAAGTATACAACCTTCCTATAATCAAATCCTCAAGTATATATTGTGTGTGTTAAGATATGAAAGGAAGATATTGCTTAGAATCAAAGAATATATTGATTAGTTCAGATATTCAAGCAATATAAAGATTGTGATTGCTTTTAGAATGCAGGGATAGATAGTAGAGAGTATAGTCAGAAAACAAAATGAAATTCGGTGGTTTGAGAAGTGAATCTAATGTGTTAAATAGTAGACAAACAACTACAACTATTCACGAAGAGTTTGGATCAAAAGATGCAGCCATATCTCTTCAATTTGGATCGTAACTCTTCGCAAATGGAAGTGTCTCTTCAGAAAAAATAGCTGTTAGAATCGTTCAGTCGACTGAGCAAAATCGACCAGTCAACTGAATATTCCAAGACTGTGTAAAACAGAGTATATCTGTGCAACTGAACATGTCCAGTCGACTGGTCATTTTTGGACAGACGACTGACCTGGTTGTCAGTGCAAAGTTAATACTTTCTTTAAAGAATTTGAATCTTAAAACAACTTTGATTTTGTGTAAACTACTTGAGGATAGATTTTAACAATTTCAACCTATATCTAATGACTAAAACTTCAATAAATAAACATACTATACTTAGATTAATTGAAGTCTTGTCTCCTTTGTAGTATAATAGCATATCTCATTCTCTTTTTGTCGCTTGATCGTATAGTCTCATCACTTGATTGTTTAAGCTTTTTGTCATGAATCAAAACTCATGATTCAATAGTGTCCCCTGTCCCCGTTCTTAGGGGGTATTTTATACTCCTCTGTCCTCTGTGTCGCCAAATAGATGTTTTTTGGAGTATCATTAAGCGGGGTGTAATCCTCGGGCCCGAAGCCTTTAAGTCATTTATTGTTACCATTTCTTGGGTTTCCGTCTTTCCCTGCACTTCATTCGGTGGTCTTGGAGGCGTTTATGTTCTGGTTCATCGCCATGTCACTCTGCCCGACGTTCATTGGTTGCATGCTAGTAGACTTCCTTTCTACTCCTGCACCTCTTCCAATCTCAAGTATTGACTCACCTTATGGTTGAAGTCCTTCCTAGTGGTTGGTTGTTTCATCTTGATCCATTTTCCAAACTAAGTTTCGGGGTGGATGGCGTGGACTAAAACCATGAAAACCATATCCTCATTCGGATTGCTTACCTCTATCACTACGGTATTAAACCGGTTGATAAAAGACTTCAGAGATTCATTTTGTCTCTAGAATAGGCCGGACAAGGACATCACGTCTTTAGGCTGCACTGTGTGAAGTCTAAATTGATCAAGGAATCTCGTTGCTATCTGGTCGAAAGTAGAGATGATCTTGGTGGAAGCAATTCCTTACAGAAAAATTGGGAAACATCTACATCGAACAACGTCTGAAGCATTTTCTCCGTCCATGTACCAACTGTACTTGTACAGATGGGGTTTTGGATCTTTTGTTCCATCATAAGATGGAATAGTTGGCATAGTGAACTTTTCTGGGTACCCTCATTCAAGATCTCCTCAGTGAAGAGGGTCCAACTTGGAGCGGATCCCTACTCATCATCTCTTCTATTCTTATTCTCATCCATCAGTCGTTTGACCATATCTGCGATAAATGCATCTGATGTCCGGTAGTCTAGGGGTTGGCTATCAGTCACTACACCGAGCATTTGACTTTGCAAATGATCTTAGTGAGTGGGCTGAAGCCTAGGCTCTCCTGTCTTCGGAAGAGCCACTCCTTTGTGGTCCTGTTAGCTTGCGATTGACCTGATCGAGATAGTTTGGACATTCCTAGCATTATCAAATGCATTAGCATTTCCTTCCAACTTGCCGTCATTAAATTACTCTCCATCTTCTGAGTCGGAGAGGTCCGTGGATATATCCCCTTATGGTGTCTTCGCTCCTTGGTTTAGGTTCATAGTTGGTTGCCTTGCGATTGGTGGAGTACTTGTGTTTTCCTTCCACGATGATTCCCATGGTTCCAGCTATCACTCGTCTTTGCAGGTGCTTTCTATTTCTTCTATTTAGACCAGAAACGGAAAAAATTTCTTGCTCTATGGCTGCCGCGGGTTCTACCATAATTCTTGGAGCAGGTTGTGACTGTAAGGTCAAGAGGGCATTATGATTGTCCATCAGAGCTCACTGACCGCTTTCCATTTTCTGATTGCTTTCATCAACCATTTTATTCAATTCATCTCTTGTAACGACTTCGCGTCGATTGGAGGATCCTGGCCTCTAATCTCCTGAGTTGGCGCCATTTGCTTCAACTTGTTGATGATTCGTCTCTTCATTGGCTATTACTGCCCCTATGGATCTTCCAGAAGTAGGTCTTGTTCTTCTTGGAGCCATTGACTTTTAGCAGCAGATCTTTTGAACAAAGATTAAGGATCTAACTTCTGAACCTATCCGATAAAAAGTTAATAGCTAGACCTAATCCTGAGTTGGAGATCTCAATGAAAGCAATAAAATGTTAACCCAAAAAATGGATCAATACCCTGGATTAAGCATGAAAGCACCAGCGCTGTTCTTACAAAGCAATAAAACATAGAATAAATGTAGAAAAATCAAAAATAGTAAGAAGACAAGAAGATTTTTATAGTGGTTCGGCTGTTAAAGAAGCCTACGTCCACTTTATAACTTTTATTATTGAATGATTGCTGTTACAAAGTGAATTGGATTACAAAGTTGTTGAATATCCCAAGTTAGACTATGTCAGTTCACTGGAGAATCACAGTAAACCCCTTGGATGACTGTTGTGACGAGGAAGGAGAAGAGTGAAGAATAGTTTATATAGAGTTTCAGCAGCCAGTCCATAGGATCCCCTTTATGTTGTAGTTAGGTGAGTATTTATAGAGGTTGGAGAGATATTGGACTAGGCTTTCTTACTAGATGCTTGAAAATCACTATAGGAAGACGCACTGCAAAAAGCATCATGGACTGCCCTAAATTGATGGATCGTTAGCGATCCATAGCTTCTGGCTCGATAATGATCCAATGGCTTGAGATACTTTGCCTACCTCCGCTTTGAAGTCTATGGCGACCTAGCGAAATGGTATGGATCGCTAGCGATCCATAGATGATGGTTCACTAGCGTTCCATCACCTTTCCTTCTTTTCATTTTTCTTTCATCTGATTTCTTTTGGTTAAAAGCTCTAGTCTCACTACACCAGAAAAGCTATTTCGCCACGGCTATGAGCCATGGCTAAATCATTTTGCCACGGTTTTGAGTCGTGGCGAAACTGGCAGTGGCAAATATTTTGCCACGGCTCTGAGCCGTGGCAAACTAATATTTAGCCACGGCTAAGGACCGTGGCAAAATAAACTTTTGCCATGGCTTTGAGCCGTGGCGAAATACTAATTTTCCACGGCCCTGTAACGAAATTACAAAATGCCCCAGCTTATACCAGTTTAACCAAAGCTCAAATTCATTCCTAAATGCAGTTTCATGATAGTACATGGAATATATATAGTACATGGAATAAATAACGTGAATACAAAACCAGTAATAGATGACAAACCCAATTTATAATACAACTACTACAAGTGCTTGATTACAAACTTACAACTTTCAGTTCATAATACAACTTCATAGTGAAACCATCAGTTCATAGAAAAACAAGTAAACAACATCTATTGTTCATGTAAACACTAAACAACAGAAAAGAAATTATTCCTAAATTCGCCAAGCATATACTTCATCATAGTAAAACGACTGCAGTTCTTAGTGAAGCAATGACAACTACAAGCTAACTGTAGAATCTAATATATAAGTGAAGGCAACAAATTGAACTCAGTAGCCCACGTGCAGACGCAAATTAAAGATATTTCAGATGCTTCTCTCCCTAAGCAAAATCACTAGCTGCAAAATAAACAGAAAATATGCAGAAAGTCAACAGTGGAAAATAAACAGAAATTATGTTAGTGTTGAGCAGATGTTACTATAGACACATTCCAGATGCTTTGATTAAAAGTATTTTCGGAAATTAACCCAGTTAAAATTGCCAAAGTATAATAATACATACCTGCTTATGGGTCTATAGATATCGAATATTACTCTTTGGATGACACACATAACCACCGATTCCAACTTCACCAAAGGTCATAGCAAGAGGATGATTTTGTTTGCATGTTTTCTCTTCTGGTAGCAGTATATTATCCACGACTAACTTCTCATGTATTGGAGGTAATGATTTTCCGTGTATAATGGATGTTGTCGAATCTTTACAGACAGTGGCTGTTGCAATGACCTCAAGGTCAATGTTCAGGATTTCGCATTTTTGATTGGCTAAACCAGACGAATTAAATGAATTTACCAAGTCATTATTCAGCATTCTTCCAACACTTCCACGTGGTGTACCACTTCCTCCTTCATTTGAAGCAATGTCCGATAAATGATTTTCTTGACCTGCATATTGTCCTTTCAACAAGTCGACCAATGACTTCAATGTACCTTCCATATTATCCATTCTAGCTTTCAAGTCTTCTGTGCCTCCTTGAGCCTTTTTGAGTTGTTTACGTGCAATAGTACAAGCCTTAACTTGAGTCCTTGATATTTTGGCTCCAATACTTCGAGTCCGACCTCTTTTATCCCTGCCAAACACTTGTGATAGGATATCTTCATCCAATGGCAAGTCTTCTTCATCACTACCGATGATTGATTCCTTTGCTTTTGCAATTTTATCCTAAAATATGGTAATACTTGAGATGTTATTTACTACAAAGACTTTATAGAATAGCTGAATTATTATCTGGTTAACTTACGAAGTACGTAGAAGCCGAATCTGATATGGTACCGTCTTTTTTGGTGTGAGTCTTCTCCCATACTTGACGACGTGTGATTTCTTTTGTCGGATTTGCACTGGCCTACAACAACAAAAAGATAAAGAGATCGTTAATTTTAAATGGATACTATTTGAGTGTATCTATTTGACAATATGCAATATTAATCTAGAGAAACAAGTACAGTAAAATAAATACAAATCGGTCATCTAAAAGTACACTGGTAAATAAATAGTATATGAGCATGCAATATATAAACAACACAAAATGTCAACATCTTAATTCCTGAATTTGATGTCTGGTAAGAAAATAATCAAACACTTCCTCTTTAACTGTCATTTTAGTTACAATATATGATGTACTATTTGTTTCCAATTTCAGGCATCAACTCTCTAAATGAAAACATAGAGCAGTTTTCAGGCAAAAAGGCAGAGTTTTGGCCTTGTCCAGACCTGCCTCTTTATTATACCTCGGCAGCAAATTATTTCAAAGATGAGGATACGTTCAGAGGGAGCTACAATTACTGGAGACATGGGTATAACAATGGTGATAAGCATGGTCATATACGCGAAACACACAGAGGCAAACATCCAGTTAGTAACATGTTTAATGATGATAACGTTAATGCATGCTCTATCATGTGAACATAAGTGGTTTTAATATAGAATATACATGTGCACATGCTCTTATGTTTCACTAGGATATACATTTACAATATATGATTAACATTCTACCTATATATCTTGAGTAATGGATCAACTCCAACCTACTCAATATACTATAAATTTACTACCAGATAAGGCTACTGTATACCTTCATGATTCAAGTCCCAAAGTAAGAAGACTAAAGATCTACAGCAGGATGGTAATAATATATGTCGTCAGAATTCGGTTACACATCTCATTTTAAGCGCACTATATTTACCTCTCTTTTAAGCATTTTCTTTTATGTGACCTAGTGTCTCATCTTATAAATACCACGTAAAGCTGATTTTGATTAGCGGTGCATCACCATTAAGAAATGGGGAGGTACTCAGTGGAAACTAAAGTTGTTTTTATCTTACTTGTCACAAAATTTTTGTTATTTTTGTCTTTAATAATTTGATACCAACTTATTTCTGATTCCTATTTTTGGTGACTAGTAGATGAATATGACAACTTATTTCTGATTCCTAATTCTTAACTTAAGTTAAGCATACTCTTATTCTTAACTTCAGTTTGATAGTTAGCATACAGTATGCATACAATGCACTTTTGTTATAATATATAAGTCATCTGGTACTTTACCTTTAACATGAAATATAATAACTAAAATGATAGTTAAAATAACAATACATGGACTTGTTCTATTTACAACTTTGCCAACTGCATCCAGTTCAGCAATTAAGATATTAAAAAGTTTAAGTGATTCACAGAGAGAAAGTATTCATTAGCTAATAGTGTAATTTTGCTATTGCTTGAAAAAAAGTTAGAACTAATTACAAATTGCAGATATGCTACAAATTGCAAATGAGGTTCCTAAGTTATGTGCAACCTCCTCATGAAACAAAATTTCATAATCTTATATATGACTAACACTATACATCATGATTATTCTATCGAAAGTGAGAGCTAGCTAAAAGCAGTACATTGATTGTCTTAATTAATGATTCAACATAATGTTGCTAAATGATGAATTACCCCAATTTCAAGATATCTAAAGAACTATTTCATTCACATAACAAAAGAACAAAGTTGCATTTTTTTGGCGACTTTGCATCTAAGATTTAAGTGTCAATTCGTGATAGTTTACTTATATTTAATATAAAAAATGAAACAAACATACCATTTCATGTTTTACTACAGTGTGACTTGTACGTCCAGTATGATGACCGTAGTTGTACATCGATCTGTTTTTTTGCCTATCTCTCTTCTTTCCCTTGCACCGGGTTTTGCTTCATTTTTCACAAACTCAGTCCAATCTTCTTGGGTGATTGTTAGTGGACAATTTTTCAGCCTATCTTCGTCATTATCATGTTTGTCATAATAGTTTGTCCTCAATTTGCTCTTGTGTTTCCTAAATGACTCGGCCATTTTTTTAAAAAACAAGTCTTTTGAATCCGACTCTATATCATAAGATGTTTGTAAAATTAAGAGTTGTTTACGTAAGAAAAGAAATTATGTGGCAATACATATATACATATATATATATATATGTATGTATATATATGTATACATATATATATATATATATTTATAAAAAAACTGAAAGTGGTACAAATCAGTTTTAGCTTACCAGCAATTCATTCCAAACGTCAATCTTGTATTTTTCAGGTACTTTATCCCAACTTTCATATGAGATCGGCACATGAATTCGTACCAATTTACCGACTCGACTGCTTACTTTTCCAGCATTTTTTGAAATAGGAGCACCTAATGCATTTATCTCAACTTTTTCGGGTTGTGTAGAGGATGACTGTGTAATTGAATGGGTTGACGCTTCTACAGGTTCTGACATTGCTACTATCTTCTTGGTTGCAATCCAAATGACCAAGACCACCTGCAACAAACAATAAAAAGCAACAAATAATAAAAATTACGACTGGTTAACCCCAGACAGTAATTGATGCTCAACTGTATGATCATATGACAGTGCATAAAACAAACCATGTAATTTAACATAATCTCCCTTCGAAATCCATATCTACAAAAAAAATCATCATTGATTGAAACAACATAGTTCTTGCATCAATAAAATCAAATATAATTTGACATATAAATTTCAGTTCATCCACTAAAATATAATTTAAAACTGTCAACTGAGCAAAATTCCGCTTCTTGTTATATGACCTTTGAATAAACCGCATAAAAGCAATGGTATTTCATATAATTGTTGATACTCATCTATTATCCACCTACCTCAAGAAATCTGAGGCATTCGCCTTAGAAAATTCCGAGACATTTTAAGAATATATAAGTAGAAAGAAAAGAGCTGATCTAATAACAGCTAGTAAGAGCCTACATGCTATAGCTAATGAAGTAGCAAGGAGCAAAAATTACAACTCAAAGTATAACTAAATCTGCTTATCAGTCAAACTTGAGGTCTGGTAGATGTAACATGTGCCACACAGTCAATTGGGGAATAAATTGTCAGATCATATGATACAACTTCAAAGATATAAATTGAAGAGAGAAAACATATTGTCTTTATTCCTACATTACATGCAGTTGCGTCTATTGTAACATGGTAAAAAAAACAAGTCCATGGAGCGATGTTGCTTCATTAAATTTCCTACTTGTAGTAATCATAACCACCCCTATATACAAGTAACAAGTAACAACTACAAATAGAGGGCAGTTAGCAACTGGTCATAATTGGACAATTATTTTCCAAATGTTTTCATCTGTCTATTGAATAATGCTAATGTACAAAAATAAAAAACTACTAATAAAAAAAAGTTAAAATAAGACTACAATTTAAATGAAACACAAACTGAATTAAGTACGGAAAACTGATCTAACTGGGAGGACTAATGATTCAAAAACCAAATTCAGTTATTCAAAAATGGAAAAACAGATGTCAGAATAACATACTCTACGGTAAAATGCATGTCAATGTTACTACTTTAATTTACGTTAAAACAGATGAAAACGGTAAAATGCATGTGCAAAGCATAACATACTCTACGGGCACATCAAATATCTTACTGGATTCAGTTAACATCAGTTTGCTTATGTTAGATCTTTCCCTGCATTTAAGCTTAAATAGAAGCTAACAATCAATATGATTATAAATTCTTCCCCAATAGGATTATACAGCCAAGCTCCCTGATTTTGGACTGGCAAAAGCTATGGATATGCTGCACCAGAATATGTAAAGAATGGTATGCCCCTTGTCAGCACTCTAAGACTTGTATAACATAAGAACTGCATCATATGACACAGATAATAGAATATAACACAACATTGAAGCACAAACACAAAGGTTACTACTTAAAACCTAAATACATGCCAAATTATCACTGAAACTGCAGTAAAATACACAAGACTGAATTAAAATTTCAAAATCTGAACAAGATTACACAGGACTGCAAAATATAATAAAGGCGTGTTGTACATGATTAAACAAAATATAACATTGAAACATAAACACAATAACTGCAGCGTCTATTTTATATTTATTCATCACCTTATTATTGTTTATAACTTACTATCCATACTATCCATTTAATGCAGTTTTTGTCAATTGTGGTTTATTGTGAGAACCCTTGTATGGCTGAGAGTAAAACCATAATGTGAGAACCCTTGTATGGCTGACAATTTATAAATCAGAATTTGAAGTATTAACAAGTAGTATTATGGATTAAACGTTAGGACATAGTCAAATTATCTGCTACAGCACCCTTAATATGTAAGACAATTGTTTATGCAGCAAAAATAAAAGATGAAAACTACAATAATAATACTTCTTGATTACATGATATTATAGAATAGATCTATGTATATGAATAAATTCAGGAATTCATATACGTGTTATCTGATAATGTGTTGCTATAATTAGTCTGTCCAGATGTGGCTTTGTTTAATTAATAGTAAATTTTGACAATTTTCTGTATGAATGTCTGATTATTTATAAATTCACATCTTTATCCTTCAAAATTCTTCCATTTTTATTTTTTTCTTCCTATTTATGTGCCATAGACAATGCTGTTCTTTTCGGAGATGATGTTCTAACTAGATAGATCATCTTCATAAGATTTTGGGTTATTTTTAAAATCAATGATCAAAAGAAATATTAGAACATCATATTTACGAAAAATTATTTAATGCAAGACGCATAGATAAGCAGAAGGTGATGGGCAGCTTCAAAGTAATAAAGGGATGGATGATATAGAAGAAGATTGTAATGATTACTAGAAAAATGAATGTATCACTACAAAGTGGCAAGACTAATAGCAGGATAAACAAACTACAACGCGCACATGTCCATGTAGGCATGCAACATAAATATCAGAGTAGGTGCATAAAACGAAAATGAAACACAAGCAAACATAAATAGTGAAGAAATTCTAAATTCAATCACACTTGAAATTCAACTCGTTTCAAGTAAGAAATACATCTTATGTTAACATATGCATTTGGTAAGGTCTTCTAATTTTTTATTGTCTTCGAAAGCTGATTGATAGAAAATAGGAAACTTGGTGTCATCCACAGTTGTAGTCAACCGTTTTGGTGTATGCAAAACCACAAACCATCCTCTACTTTTTAAATCTTTTGAGTAAAACACTTGACTCGCTTCTGATGCAAGAATAAATGGCTCATCATTCCCTCTATCTTTGGTCTTTAATTTCTCTAAGTTAACAGTAATCAAGTTTGAAACGGGATCTACCTTACAACCATTGACCTTATCTTCGACCTTTACCCAATCACAATAAAAAACCGTTTGTTTGAAGTCAATATAATCCAACTCAATTATCTGCTGAATAACTCCATAATACATTGTTTTCGCTTCCTTGTAATTTTTATCCTTCCCGCTCGCTCTAAATTTTGTAATTGCTCTCATACAAACACCACTATCTTGTGTTACCATCCGTTCTTCATAACTTTTTGGAGAAAATATGAATCCATTCACTAGGTACTTCGTATAACTACGCGCCATGAACTTCGGCCCGTTCACCAACCGCCAAAGAGTTGAATCAACTTCATTTGTCTTGACCAACTAAAAAAACACAATAAGTAAAAAAACATGATCGTGATGGTGTATGATCCACTTAAATACACATGAATACCTAAGAAGATGTAATACCTCATCACGTAACCATAGAGTGAAACTTTGACAAGTTTCCACGGATGTAACCCTACTTCGAGATTTATATTTAGTACTTTTCACATAGATGTTATACCTCCTGCGATAGACATTTCAATACGTATATGAGTTAATTTATTTTACAATAATGGGAATTCAGGATAAATTGGTCAACTTACTTCTCCCATTCATCCAATCCATCGTACTTATTAAGGACCCATCTACGAACTTGTTCAAACTGCACTTGGGTCAAAGTTATATCTTTACCACTATCTAGAGGCATCTCACCAGCAAAATCATCATCCTCATCTAAAAATGCTTCACGGGTATGTTTATGAGTGCCATCACCTTCTCTTGGCATATACTCCATGCCGTAATAACTAGCTTCTTGTACAATATATCCTTCTGCAATACATCCTTCAATATATCTTTTATTGCGCACATATCCTTTATATGTTTTCATCAACCTATGTAGGTAATTAATTGTAATAACTGGTAGCTATTTAAATCGAATGATGAAGAATAAAACAAAAATTAGTAATTTACCGTTCAAAAGAATAAATCCAGCTATATCTAACAGGGCCGCAAGTCAATGCTTCATCAGCTAGATGAACCATAAGGTGGATACTGATATCAAAAAATGCGGGTGGAAAATGTTTTTCAAACACACACATTGCTTCTACCAAACTAGCCTTTGCTTTTAAAAGATGTTCCCTATTGATTACCTTTGAGCACAAAATGTTAAAGAATAGACTTATACAGTGTATAGCATTACGCAGATCCTTATGTTGTAGATAAGAATGTTGAAGCAATATCGGAAGTAATTGTTGCATTATGACATGATAATCATGTGACTTCATATTTGTTAGCTCGGGAGGATTGATGCTCACATTGTTGTGGAAGTTAGAAGAGAATTTGCTAGGTACTTTAAGGGTTTTCAAAATGGTGCAAAATCGAACCTTTTCTTCTTTGCTCAAAGTGAAAGTTGCTTCTGGTATAGTTATTTTATTTGTTTCATGATCTTCCCTCACCCACAATTTTTGTTTTATACCCATGGTTTTCAAATCCTTCTGTGCATTGATTCCATCTTTTGACTTGTCCTTATGACCCATAATTGTACTGATGAGATGCTCAGTGACATTCTTCTCTGTATGCATAACATCAACATTATGTCGGACCAAATTTGCTTTCCAATATGGCAAATCAAAGAGGATAGACCTCCTATACCATGCAGGAACATTGATAAGGTCTTCATAATCGGTTTTCTTTTTTCGTTTTCGACCGATTTCTTGTTTGTTTTTACCAACTTTCATCTTGATATTAGCTACCTTTTCTTCAACTTGATAACCATTCAATGGTCATGGAGGACGACGATATTCTTGTTCATTATTGAAGTTTTCCTTATCGTCTCGAAACTTATGTTAGGAAGGAAGAAATCTTCGATGTCCCATGTAACACATCTTCTTACTTTTAGGAAGATAATAAGAACAAGTATCTTCCCCACAAATAGGACATGCAAAATAGCCGTGAGTTGTGCACCCCGATAAAGTACCGAGCGCAGGATGATCATGAATTGCCCACAACATCCTAGCTCTCATTGTGAACTCGGAATTATTAAATGAGTCAAATGCATTGACTCCTTCCCATAACTGCTTTAACTCGTCTATCAACGGTTGTAAATAAACATCGATATCCTTCCCTGGTTGTTTTGGCCCGGAAATCAACAATGTCAACATTGAGAACTCTCTTTTCATACACATTGATGGAGGAAGATTATATGGTACTATAATTACTGGCCAACAACTATAACGACTGGCTAGAGACACGTGTGGATTGAAACCGTCAGTTGCTATTCCAAGTGTGATATTTCGTGGTTCAGTAGCAAATGTTTTATCAAAAGAATCTACAGCTCGCCATTGAGAAGTGTCACGTGGATGACGCATCACATTTGAATCGGACTTGGCACGAGCATGCCAAGTCTTAGCATCTGCTATCCATGGTATGGTATACAGTCTCCTCAATCTAGAAATTAAAGGGAAATGTCTCAACGTCTTTTGAGGTACTTTGGTAGCTCTTCTCTCTTCGTTGAATGTTGTCTTATATCTTGGTTCGTTGCAAATTGTACAAGAAACTCTGTTTGTGTCATCTTTATAATATAACATGCAGTCATTTATGCATGCATCATAAGTCTTGTAATCCATCCCAACTTGTTTAATCATCTTCTTCATGTCGGGGTACTTTGTCGGTAGTGTGTTACCTTCAGGGAGTAACTCCTTTATAAATTCGAGGAGTGCAGTCACACCATTGTTGGAAAAGCCGTATTGAGTTTTCAAGCTATTCACATTCACAATGGCATACAATGTTGTTATACCTTTAGAACATGAAGGATACAATGGCTCTTTTGCACTACCAAAAAGTGATTTGCACTTCTTCCTTTGATTGGTCGACCGATCAACATCAACCGTAGACGGTTCCCCAATATTATCGAGCAACGGACTGGTAGGTTGAAAATGATGAAATCTATCAGCATCATTGACCAAGTCTTCCATCCTAGGATGTTCAGCCTCATCAGTACTTATGGCTTGACTAATAGATTATTTTTGCTTCTCTGTCGATTCTTCTCCATGAAAATGCCAAACGGTATATGACTGGACAATTCCCCATCTGAGCAAATGATAATGAATGTCATCTACTTTAATCTTCATTTTCATATTTTTGCACTGTGTGCAAGGACAGGAATAGATTTCCTTATCACCACCATTTTCCACAACGAATTCAATAAACTTCCGCACCTCTTCTATATATCGTGTGGTTCTTCGATCGGATTCTTTCATCCATTGTTTGTCTATACTAGACGACATATTGCCCTGCTATATCATACATAATATACAACATTATGAGTGTAAACAATATCATTTCTTATTTTACACTATGAAATAAAAAATAAAAACAAATTAATCAAAACAACTTGCATTTAGAAACTGGTCGAAACTTGTATATATTTTGTGATATGGCCGGGTATGAATATTAAAAATCTTAAATTAACTCTGTCCCATCTTTGGTGACTTCCAGCTGTGATATGTTTTTCATCCAGGCAATCATTATCTTGGGAAAGGTGGTCATTCAAGAAGTACAATATCCAAGTGATTTTAAAAAAATAAAGAAAAGAAGCATTCCAATTAGCATAATGTATAATATATATGCTAATATTGTAGCCCCCATGCAAACACTAGATTTTCCAAATTGATTTTTCAAAAAGAAAAAGAAAATTATATGTATTCTAACATGAGTATGCATTATTTTCTAAAAAGAAATTGTTAGAGATTTTAAGTGTACTATGGTTGCTACATTTGAAACCAATATCAGCCAAAGAAAATCTACACATTTATGATAAACATTGGATTGATATTTGGTGTATTCTAAATAATACCGATTTCTATTACAAATGCAAAATTTTAATGTACATAAGTAAAAAAACTAGTCTTGCTTACTATTATCATCCAACAAATAATAAATTCTAGTTTCTTTTCAAAATAGGGCGGTCATCTAATTTTGTCATTTATTTATGTAGAGAATTATGATAATCTCATAAAAGAATTATAGGATAATCTAGAATCTGATAGTGCATCAATAAACTATCCATGGTTACTTTTAGGTGATTTCAATTATATGAGACTGTTTAAAGAAAAGTCATGGGGTAGGTGTTTACCAACTAGTAAAACTGATGAATTAAATAGTTGCTCAATCAAATGTGGTCTTATGGAGTATGATGTAAGTGGTGTGAAATTTTTTTGAGATCACGTCCTCAAAAAGACATAGGATGCAAACCTGATAAAGTTCTAGTTAATCTTAATTTGTTCTTTACTTTCCCAAATTCAAATGCTTCTGCTTTAACATCAATGTCTAGTGATTATTCACCTTTATTAGTGTGGTTAATCAATAACGTTAGCATTGATGGAATCAGATTTTTCAAATACTGCTATCATTGGTGTCATTATGGGGACTAATTTTCTGAAATAGAAGATTACCTGGTTGTTTTACAAATAGTTAATAATTTGTGTAACTTATTGAAAGTCCAGAAGAGTGCTAAAATATTTCTGAAGAACTGGAGTTACAACAAGATCAAATTGCAGAAGGAAGTGGATATATGCAGAAACAAGTGCAATTCTCTACAGATAGCTTTAGACAATTATCATGATACAAATAATGCAAAATTGTACTATGTAGCAAAAGTGGACTATAAAAAGAAACTACACATGTTAGCTATTTCATTAAAACAAAAATTCATGTGAATGGCTTACTCAAGCAGAAGACAACATTTGATTTTTTTTTGCGTCTGTATTGGTAATGTGATCATATTCACTACTTGCATCCAATAACACTAAATGAAATTTAGTGTACCTATTCATCTTTCTACACGAATATGTATGATAACCCACTTTAAGTACATGAATCTGTATGATAATCCACTTTAAGTTTACGAAATTTTATAAATCCTTCCGTCCTTTCTTTCTATCTTACTAATAAAATAAAGAGTTTTTTTATTAAAGATAAAAGAGTTTATTATAAGTTCGCGATTCTAACTAAACTAATTCAACCCAACAAAAAGGGATTAGATTTATAATAAAAAAATGGAAGTTCAGTAGAGGGAATAAATAATTTTCTTAATGCTGAAACAACAAATGTCTATTCAGAACCACAGAGCTTACACAACAACACAGAAGCACATTTAGTACTAGCAAATAAAAACAATATAGAAAAGGATGCCTCAACAACTAATGTATCAGTTTCAATATCGGATTATAGAATTGCTACTTAAGAAAATGACTGCACCACAAATCAAAACTCGTCATATAAAAGCTCAAAACAGGGTACTTGTGCATCTGTAGAAGACGCAGTTGATCATGTTGGAAACCAAAGTGTAAATGACAAGCATCAAAACTCTATTTCTATTTGAAAATGACTGCACCACAAATCAAAACTCGTCATATAAAAGCTCAAAACAGGGTACTTGTGCATCTGTAGAAGACGCAGTTGATCATGTTGGAAACCAAAGTGTAAATGACAAGCTCAAAATAACTATCTCGAAGGTGTGTTTGTGAGTGCGTAGTAGAAAACAATTAATCATTAAAATATATAAATGATATATATATATATATACATTGTGCACGGAAATTCTATTTGAATACAAATAAATTCTATTTCCATCTTAATCTACTGAATTATAGTTGCAAATCAGAATCTTTTTTAATAATTGCTAATTTCTATAGTACTAGATCTCGCAATTATCCACCCAAATTTGGACATGGAACATTGTTGCTTCCATGATGTTTGGATTTCCTTGGTTGAGTGCATAAGCCATCCCCTTATCCTTAAACAATGAGCTCGACTCATTTTCATTTTTATATATGCTCAACTCTCCAAGTTTTGACTATGTACATTTCAAGTAGTCAGTTTTTCATTTTCGTTTTCATATATGTTTGAATATCTTCAGTTCTTGACTACATACATGCTTAAACAGTGATTTGTGTTCATTTTTTATTTTCAGTTGGTTATGGACTCATGCAACCACAAAATTTTTGGTTCTAGGGACTGCATACATGCTTAAATAGTGATTTATCTTGTTCATTAAATCACAGCAGCCATCGGCTATATATTAAACAATTTTAATCAAAATGTATAACAATTTTGACCAAATGTATATATTTATTTTTAGTTTCTAAAGAAGTGTAAATTTTCAGGCCGCAACTGGGTAGATTCAAACGATTCTTGAATTTGTTATTATATATAAATACACTTTCTAAAACAGTTTGCTTCTTTAAACAATGCAAGTATAATTTAAAAAATCCAGCCTTGAATAATACAAATTCCTTTCAGAAAAAGATTACGCTGTGCTGTTATAATTCGCTAAACTCGGACAGTAACACAATTATATGAAATTCCCACTAATCATTCATGGTTTATTAAGATTATTAGTGCATTATTGAGCTCGCATACAAAATTTGTTTGAAGAAGGAAATGTGCAACCAGACTTTCACAAAACTCAGGCACAATAAGATAAACAGTATATCACATGGGATCAAATAAATGAAAATGCATTGAGAGTAAGAAAGGCCTGTATAAAAGGTACCTCCTGTATTGCACAGATGTTTGTTAGGAAATGGAGGAATGGGGTCTGCCTTCTTTGCAAATCACCTGCAGAATCATCCAAAACAATTGAAAAGTTAATGGAATCGGTTTAGTTGATAATTAGTATGATAATATATAGTTAATGTAGCTTAAGTCCTAAAATTGAAGCTCAATTTCAGGCTAGAAATTGCTGCTAACAGCATTCTCCAAGAAGGGCAAAGTAGTTGTATGTAAGTAATACAAGCATTTTGCCAAATTTATTTTCAATATGTATTCATAAAAAAAAATAAGATGCGTTAGTTGCCAAAGAATCTTAGCTTTTCTTATTGTGTCATTTTTGATTCGCATTTGAAATAAACAATTATAATATGAAATGAAATAGGTAAAATCCCAAATAATTTATATTCTTTTGTTTCAATAATTATAATCAAAATACATCCATACAATAATAAAGAAGATCAAAGATAAAAACTCATAATTATGGACAATATATTTGTCAAGCAAACATATAAAATTCTAGTCCAATTTTATTATAATATAAATGCTAAAGTAATGCAAATAAACTATTCTACCAAAGTTAACCAATAAGTCACCACAAATACCATTTAATTCTCACAAACAAAAATAAACGATTAATAATAAATTCTCTGTGTTTGAAAGAAGTTTAAAAAATAAAACTCTCTGGCTCTTCCATTGGCCATACTATAATCGAAACTAACAATCAAAATTGATTGCCTTGCGACCATGAAACACTTCTAAAAGGTTAGTTCTTCTTAAACTATCATGTTTAAGATATGAATGAGATATTTTTTGCAAAGGTTTAAAGTTTTAATTATGACTAATCATATAAGAACCAATTTATTTATTCAGTTTACTCAATGTACCAAACCATGAATATGAATCAACTATAGAAAAATTGGCAATGGTACATGCTATGGGCTGTCAGCTTTATAAAGTCCAAGCTTCAAAAATTCCAACTATATATGCATACTAAAATAATCTATTTTTTCTTTTTCCTAAAAATTATAATATTTCTTCTATGTACAATTAGTGTAACTCTGAACTATGAACATATGGTAGGAAAAATTGCAATACTATCCATTTAGTACTTTTCATCAAGAAAAGAAGGTTCATTTATATGTTGTAATACAATGTTTTATTTATGAATAACAAAAAAGGTTTCCAAGATATAAGTTTAGAAAATCAAGGAACAAAAAAGGAACTGACAAATGACATATCGTTTTTAGTTATTTTTAGTGAACAAGGTTTCCAAGGTTGTAAGTGAACATAACATTGATTAATAGCCAACATACCATTTTTAGTTATTTTTTGTTATATTAGTTTTAAATCTTATAACTAAAACAGGTTTTGAGGATATGAAATACCACGAGTTTGGAGAATTAAGCTACTATTATTGTACAACATAAGTTTGTTGAACTGTTGATTCTGTGAGCTTCTCGTCTTGTAAAGAACTGTATTTCAAGCTATGTGATTCAGTGCTTATTGATGGTGGTAAAAAGGTAATATTGATAGAGGACTCAAATTCAAGCGTATTTTGTTCTCTAGGACTTCAAATCTATGGATAATTACGTTATCTCGGCGGATTCTTTTAAAACCAATTTTCAGTCAAATTTCATTTTAAATCGCTAATCACCTTTTGATTGTAAGAACAGTGGTAGTTTGAACATAAGCAAATGGAGGTGCTAAGTGCTCATAGATATACTATTAGTATGTATATTTCACTTCGAATTTGATGCAAATAAGTTCAACCATTTAGGTCTTTTCACTGGAGAAGGAAACTGGAACAAAGTGCCTTACACTGTGTGCTAAGGAATTACATATACCGTGGGTTGATGATCAGAACTTATGGAGATGGGTTTATCACTCTGAATCAAGGTATTCAGACCCATATAAGATATTGACATTTTTAGTTATAGTGAACAAATTATAGTAACTGGCACTACCAATTAAAAAGAAAACAGAAACATGGATTTGTTTCCAAATCAAATTCAACGAATTCGTATCAGACACCAAATAGAAAAAAGAAGAACAATTTCTATTTCAAAAAATTTGTTTCCAAATCTGCAACCTTGCAAAGCATTAATCTCAGACATCAAATAAAAACCAGAAAAATCTAACAAATCAACTATCTCTATTTTCGTATGAATACCTCGAAACTAAGAAGAATAATTTGAGCGCAAACTTGGATTTACATGGCTTGAGTGAGAGCAGAGAGATTCATGTTTGTTCGGGGCGAATTAAGGAGCATCGACAAGGATTTTGAGAAGGGGCGTAGATCCGGATTTTGAGAAGGGGCTAATTTTGGAAGGGGCATTCTTTTTTTGAGAAGGGTGTGAGAGTTGCTGAGAAGTATACACGGCAAGGGGTGAAATATTTTTGATAACTTTGGAACGGTCTAGGACCGTTCCAAAATTGCCACGGTCAATAACCATGGTAATTTATTTTACCACGGCTCAAGACCATGGTAAAATTGCCACGGCTTAAGACCGTGGCAATTTTTCCGCATTTGGGTGTGGCAAAATGTGCAGTATGGTGTAGTGTCTTTTTGGTTGGCCCTTGAGCTATTCTGACTTGACCAAGCTGCTCCGACTTCCTTTGGGTCCCGCTGGGTTAAAAACCCGGATAACACTATCCATTCAGTTCACTTTTAAATTTCCAATTTTCATTAACTTTCTTATCTCTTCAAAATTCTTCATCAATGGCTTTCTCAAGCACTCCTTCATCTATGAGACTTTCCAAAAATATCAAGAATTTTCTCTTCAATGATCAAAAGGCTATGAATGCCTATTTTAGCTATATGAATTTTGGAAAGGTTTCCATGGGAAGATTTGTAATTTTCAATGATTTTTCTACTTGTGAACTTAATTCTCTTTGTTCACAAAACAGAATTCTTGGTTTAATTGATGCTTCTTAAAATAATTATGTTTGCTATCTACACTTGGTCAAAATGTTTTATGCAAACCTGAAAGTTTAATTTCATGAGCATAATGAAGGAGAAGTGTAAAAGGAATTTTAATAGTTCTAAATTGTGAACTTTTGAGTACCATTCTTGGATGTAAATCTACCATAATGGACCTTACATCTTTTAAAATTGATGATCAAAATTGTGAAGTATTTCACAATATTTTTGAAGGTGATATTGATTTTGAATTAAAAAAACCGAAACTTTCATCCAAAAGCAAGAATTTTAAACCTCCTCTAACAACAAAGTATCACACCTTGATCGGGAAATTTCAACAATCCAACTCTAAAAGTGTGCAAAGCTCTTTTCTCCATTTATGGTCAATATGACATAAACTGGGCTCAAGTTATTTTAGATAAATTTTATCCCAAAAAATCTTTCTAATCATGAAAACACACTATTTCATGGTGTGTATCTTACTCGAATCTTCAATTACTTTGGTGTTGACTTTAAAGGAGAGAAATTTGTCTCTTGTAAAGTCTTTAATCAAGCCAACATCACTCTTATGGAAATTCCACCCTTTTTCGAGCTATATGAAACTCATGCGGAGAAAGAGGAAAAGTTATCTAATGAAGAGAAGGAAGAAATTGGTGAAGAGGAGGAAGAGGAAGAAGGAGAAGATAAGGATATTAAAGAAGAAGAAGAAAAGGAGGAGGAAACCTCCTTAGAAAGCATTGATTTTCCTCTTCGACCAACCAACAAAGACCTTCTCAACAATAAAAAGAAGATTGTTGAAAAGCAAAATATTCTCAAGCGTTCCATTAGCAAGAAATTAACCACTATTTCCAATAAATTGGATAAATTCTTTCAAAAAGTGAAACGCAAACTTGGGATATCTTCATTGTTAACAAGAAAGTTTGTCAGCATCCCCTAAGCTATGAGGTAAACAAGAAATATTGTCTACATTTAAAAATGATCATCCCCTTCGAAACTCCTTTCGATTGGGTAGTTGATAGTTGTTATCGACCTTCTTCAAATGAAGGTTAAGGAGAGAGCACCTCCTTCGAAACCTCATTTCTAAGTGATTCGAAAGAGGTTATTTACATCAAACATTCTTTCCTTTAGACTGTGTCGAAAGGGCCGTTTTGCCTTTAAGGAGAAGTGTTTGCTTTCGATGCTATTGTTTATATTCTTCTAAGAAGAACTCCATCGAAAGGGTTATATGTATTGTCGTATGATTGCACCATTCAAAGGAATTCATCCATGTAGGATTGCTTATCATTAATACATCAAATCCCTTTCGAAACATCCCTTTCGACCAAGTCGAAAGGGATTTTTATTCTTTCGAAGTAGGTTTGATGTATAATATGCAAGCTTTGTGTTATATATGTAATGGAATATCATCTTGGGTAACATGAGTTCTATGAACTCATTTGGGTCGAAACATCATTATCATCTTAGTTATTATTAATTATCATTAAACACGATGATAATGTGATTTATATGAATATTATCCAAAATGATTCCATGGCATCGCATAAGACCAAAAGAAATTAAGAAGATAAACTAGCATCATGTGCAATTGATCATTAGACAAGCTAATGATCGAAATGATCTCCCTCATGGTCAAAATCTTTATTGAATCCATGTGCTTCCTCTTTTAACATTAATCCAGATTGAGTTACTAGTATGAGTGCTTTGCCCCAAATTGATTTAGGATTATAAAGATTTGATCTTGCTAAGAAGTAAGAAAAGGAAGAATGAGTTTAGGATTCCAAAATCCGGTCCCCCAAAATATGACCCTTAGGGATGTATTATAGATGCAGGTTGGCCCCCCTTTCGCACCTATCCTTTCGATTCAGTCGAAAGGTCTCCCTCCAATCTTCCGCATGTATCCTTTCGACATGGTCGAAAAACCTTCATTCAGTTTTATGCGCGCCAGCTTTCGATGCTGTCGAAAGGCTTTCCTTTCGAGCTTCCATATCCATTCTTTCGCCTCCTATCTTCTTATTCTAGACCTTTCGACCTAGTCAAAAGGATCTCTTTGACAACCTTTCACTGACGTTAAGGTCTAAGTGCCTCTTTTTCTTTGCTTTTTACTGGACTACTTTCGACTTCGTCGAAAGGGTGATAGAAGCGCTCTTCACTTGGTGTTGCCATATTGTTGCAAGTGAGAAATAGGTTGAACGTTCGCATTGCTTCGAAAGGAATAGAGAGTGAGTCTTAGCGAAAGGACTCTTGGCCCTCATGTATGACTTTCACCATGCTTTCGAAAGGTTCAATCCATTTCGAAAGGCTTGTCCATGCTTTCAAAAAGTGTATTGAAATTAATTCTTCAAGCGGTAAATTAACAACAACGAAACCCTCTATTTTAAGGGAATTGGTTCATGTGTGCGAGCCTTTCGCTCAATACCTTCAAAAGGTGTTTTGACTTGTTCCTGCCTTTCTTATATGTGCGAATCCATCTGCTTCGAAAGGTCTTAGTGAGGCGGAAGGGTAGCCTTGCCTTCTTTTTCCATTTTTTTGAAAGCTTTTGTACTGTTTATCATTTGTGATGGCACCTGGTGCTTGCGACTCCTTCGAAAGCCATCTCAATGCCTTCGAAACACCCTTCTTTGAACTTTGGTGAGACCCACGTCTTCAATTTTAGTAAAGCCTAGAACTTTTATAAGCCTTCCTTCATACCTTTGTTCTTAAATGTTTGTGGTTAACATTTTGCCCCCTCCCCCCTCCGTATGAAAGAAGCTTTTGTTCTTTAGGAATAAAATTTCACAACTACTTCGTTCTTAATAACCTTATTTTCCTGCAAAATTCAAAGCAAATAACATTTTCTATCGTTAGCTCATTACTTATCTAAATATATGCTTCGTGATTTGGAAATGAAGTTAATATAATAAAGCTTCTGAACCCTATAGATCAACCAGTCATCATCTTGAGTTAATAAAGGATATGAAATCTTCAATAGTAAATGATTGGGAACCAAGGACTTTTGTCTAGCAATATTATGAGTCCCACCATTCAACATTTGTTGCTAAAAATGAAGCTCATAAATTAAACTCCTACAAGATTAATAATAAAAATCCAGACGTATAATAATTGGAGTCCAAGAACATCTCATTGGAGACGATAAACGTTTGGTAATAGAAAGTCATGGGCTACCATCTCGAAATAAGTTATTGTAATCCATGAATCCTTATTTGGGGATAAGTAATAAGAATTTAGAAACTCCTTTTGGAGATAATAATGATCCAGGGGTCAAGGCTCAAATGTTGATTAATGTTGTTCAGAGTAGCAAACTAATGACCTTGATTTGGGTATTAGGAAGACAAACTCAAAGTTGATTGAAGTCTAGACGTCCATTTTAATCTCAATACCAACAGCTTAAATCCCAGATTCGAGAATCAACGGATGAAATCCAAAAGTTGATGGTAAAAGACCTAAAACTCAAATTTAGGTATTAGGAAGTTCGGATATCTAAAACCAAGATTCGGGCATCAATAAGTGAAGTTTAGAAAAATATAGTAAGATGTCCGAAACCCAGATTCGAATTTTAATAACTGATAATCAGGAATGGTCTTCATAATAGAACTCTCAAACCCAGATACGGGTCTTAGTGGTGGATAATCAAAAATCCATAATAATTATCTTCATACTAGAAATCTTAAGCCTAGATTAGGGCATTAATAAGTGAAGGTCAGTAAATAATCATAGTCTCGAAACACAGATTAGGGTATGATGAAGACCATCAATTGTTGGTAAAGTCCCAAAACCCAAATTTGAGTATTAATAAATGAAGTCCTAAGTTTAATAATGAAAGACCCAAAATCTAGATTCGGGTATTAATAAGTAAAGTTCAAAAATTCTTTTTTGATGATTAGTTGGAGGATGTAGATTCTTATTTAAGCCTACTAGTTTGTTCTGTTCTGCTCTTTGGGCCTTATCTCTTTCAACATATGTCAACCCTTCAGGTCTTGTATTTAGTTGCTGTTTGATTTGTTGCTTCTCGAGCTCGGACGTCTTAGTCCATCATTTGATATGTCGCTTCTCGAGCTCGGACGTCTTAGTCCGTTGTTTGATATGCCGCTTCTCGGGCTCGGACGTCTTATTCCGTTGTTTGATATGTCGCTTCTCGGGCTCGGATGTCTTAGTCCATTGTTTGATATGCCGCTTATCGGGCTTGGTCATCTTAGTCCATCATTTGATATGCCGCTTCTCGAGCTTGGACATCTTAGTCCATCATATGATATGTTGCTTCTTGGGCCCGGACGTCTTAGTCTGCTGTTTAATATGCCGCTTCTTGGGCTTGGACGTCTTAGTCCATTGTTGTCTGGTGCGCTTGGTTAGCTTATCCACAAGAAGTACTTAAGGACTTACCCAATCTCCCTCTAGGAAGCGCCTTGACCTGGCCACAGCATGGCGCGGCCAAGGGCTTGTCGATACTTTAACCTGGCCGGATAAAGGCTTACTCTAACCACCCTCCATGAGGTGCCCTGACCTGGCCATTGCGTGGCACGGCTAAGGGCTTGTCGATGCTTTATCCTGGCCATAGTGTGGCATGGATGAAGGCTTACTCTAACCTCCCTCCAGGAGGCGCTTTGACCTGGCCAAAGCATGGTGCGACCAAGGGCTTGTCGATGCTTTATCCTGGCCATAGCATGGTGTGGATAAAGGCTTACTTTAACCTCCCTCTAGGAGGCGCCTTGACATGGCCATAGCATGGTGCAACCAAGTGCTTGTCGATGCTTTATCCTGGCCATAGCATGGCACAGATAAAGGCTTACTGTAACCTCTCTCTTGAAGGCGATTTGACATGGCCAACTCGATGCGGACAAAGTCTTTGATTGTTAAAGGTAATGTCCAAGTGAAAGAAGAATCTTACTTCCAACCATGTAGACTTTTCTTTTGAAGAAAGAGATGCTTTATTCTTTTATTATAGGAAAATATGGTTGTAAATGTTCTACATTCTATGTTATTGGCACCGTATTGCCGTCTGGTCGACATAATTTGTAAGCTCCTGGGATAATTACTTTGCATATGATTAGGGGACCTTCCCAGTTTGATCCTAGCAGTCCATCTGTAGGATTTCATGTGTTTGCCATTACCCTACGGAGTATTAGGTATCCCACTTGAAATGACCTTGTTTTCACCTTTGAATTATAATATTTTGAAATTCTTCTCTGATATTACGATGTTCGAATAGCTGCTTCATCTCTCAATTCATATATTAAATCTGGCGATTCTTTCTTTAGCTCCTGGTTTAAATCAAATGCATATGCGATCATTCAATGTGATGGTATTTCAATATCAATTGGTAACAT
The DNA here is from genome assembly GCA_030737815.1 of Allium fistulosum. Classification (NCBI taxonomy): domain Eukaryota; kingdom Viridiplantae; phylum Streptophyta; class Magnoliopsida; order Asparagales; family Amaryllidaceae; genus Allium; species Allium fistulosum. The sequence goes on along the minus strand of CM060907.1, from coordinate 820,952,723 downwards.
TGCCTCACACCCATATGTTAATGAATAGGGAGTATGTCCCGCCGTTGTTCTGGTAGATGTTCGATAAGCCCATAGTACAAGTGGCAAGTCGTCTAACTAGTTCACTTTAGCTTCATTCAATCGCTTTTTCAGGATGGTCTTTATAGTCTTGTTAGCAGCTTCAATGGCCCATTTGCCTTTGGATTTACCATGGACGAATAGTTTTTAATAGTCCTATTCTTGTGACAAAACTGAGAAAACTCTACAATTTCAAACTGTGTTCCGTTGTCTGATATAATCTTATGGGGAATTCCAAATCTGGTTATAATGTTTTTGATGACGAACCTGAGCACTGTTCCAGAACTGATCTTGGGGAGTGGTTCTGCTTCGACCCACTTAGTAAAGTAGTCTATGGCAACTACAGCATATTTTGCTCCCCTTTAGAAATTGGCAATGAGCCGATTAAGTCGATTCCCCATATATCAAAGGGCCATGGACTTGAAATCGTGGTTAATTGACTTCGTGGCAATCGGGGAATCTTTGAGTATTTCTAGCATTTCTCACATCTCCTTACATATTCAATGGCTTGACTTACCATTCGAGGCTAATAAAAACCTATCTCATTATCTTTTTTTGCCAACTTTGACCCGTTAGAGTGGTCTTCGCAGAATCCTTCATGCGCTTCCACCAACAATTTCATCCCACCTTCCAGGCTCACACATCTTAAGTAAGGTAGTGCATATCCTTTCTGGTAAAGAATTCCATCCACTATCATGAAAGTTTGAGCTTGTCGCTTGATTTTTCTAGCCTCCCCTTATTACATGGCAATATACCTTTAGAAAGATATTCGATAATAGGTGATATCAAAGTGTTATTATACCAATCATCTGTCTGTGGCTGATTGATTCTCTCATTTGGGATTTCTTTACTAATTTCCCTTCCTTCTTTCTCTTGTAACATGGCTTGGGACCTTGTTAGGACTAACAGTTCCTTCTCTTGTTCGGGTGCTCCCTCTTTAATACTTGGAGTTGCTTGGTACCCTACTGGAACAACCCAAGTTTCTGAGGCTTCTTTTGAACTAGCCAACTTTGCTAATGAATCCGCCTGTGAGTTTTCTCCTCTTGGAACTTGATGTATAGTCTTCAAATAAAGCAAGCATCTTTAATATCTTCTTTACCTGTAGAGATAGCTTGGCGTCTTTAGTCTGATATACTTACTTTATCTGATTTACCATTTATTGGGAGTCACTAAAGATTTGAATTCATGGGATTTTGAGCTCCAATGCCAAAGTCAACCCTGCCACCATTGATTCATATTCGGCTACATTATTTGTCGCGGGAAATCCTAACTTCAAGGCATAGTGTAGGCGGTGTCCATCCGGTGTTATTATAACATATCCCGCACTAGCCCCTTGTTCATTCGATGCACCATCGGAAAAAAACTGCCACATAGGTTTTTTATCCCTTTCGTTTTCTGATTGTTCCTTAATGAAGTTGGTACACTCATTAATAAAATTCGCCAATGCTTACCCATTGATAGCTGCTCGTGATTGAAACTCAATATCATACTGACTGAGCTCAATTCCGTATTTTACCAGCCTACCCGAAGTTTCCGACTTACTGAAAACTTGTTTGCAGGGTAAATTGGTCAATACCCTGATTAGATGTGCTTGAAAATATGCTCTAAGTTTTTGCGCTGTGAGTATCAAGCAATAAGCTAGCTTTTCTATTACCGGGTACTGTACCTCTGCATCCTTTAACCGTCTGCTCACGTAATAAACAAGAAATTGAGTCCCACTCTCTTCTCTAATCAAGACCGAACTCACCGCATATTCCAAGACTGCCATGTATAGGTACAAGACTTCACCATTCTCGGGAATAGATAGTATTGGTAGATTTTTCAAATGATCTTTTAACTCTTGAAAAGTCTTTTTACAGTCTTCTCCCCATGCGAAGTTTTTCTTCTTCTTGATCACATCGAAAAAAGGGATGCACTTTTTGGTCGCCTTGGAAATGATTCTGCTTAGGGCGGCTGCCCTTCCATTTAAACTCATCACATCTTTGCTAATTTTGGGCTTAGATATGTCCTTAATAGCTTGAATTTGGTTTGGGCTAGCTTCAGTCCCTTGAGCACTCACTAGATAGCCTAAAAACTTCCCTGAATGGACTTCGAAAGAGCATTTCTGGGGATTCTGTTTCATCTGATATTTCTGTAATATTTTGAACATTTCTTCTAGATCTTCAAGGTGACTTTTAGCCTCATAAAACTTCACTAGAATGTTGTCAACATAAACTTCCATATTTCGACCAATCTATTCTTTAAACATCCTGTTGACTAACCTTTGATATGTAGCCCCTGCATTCTTTAATTCGAAAGGCATTGCTTTGTAGCAGTAGATTCCCCAATCAGTAATGAAACTTGTATGTTCCTCGTTTGGCTTGAACATGGGTATCTGATTATATCCTAGTATGCATCCATGAAAGATAACAATTTGTGTCCGCTAGATGCATCAACCAACTGGTCTATCCATGGCAATGTGAAATAGTCTTTCGGACAGGCCTTGTTCAACTCAGTATAATCGACGTAAGTACTCCACTTACCGTTCGACTTCTTTACTAATAATGGGTTTGCTAGCCATTTTGGGTAGTAGATTTATGAAATAAATCCATTTTCATGGAGCCTTTTAACTTCCTCTTTTAATTCATGAGAATATGGAAATTCGGACATTTTCAAAAGTTTTTTTTGGATTTTTTTTATAAAGGAAAAAGACTTACAAAAAGAATTTATTTCTCAAAAGGGAAAATCGATTTTTGGTTTTTTTTTTCAATTTTTTTTTGTTTTTGAAAAGGTTTTATAGATTTTTTTGAACTTTTGCTTTTAAAAAAAAACTATTTTTTTTTGGATTTTTGGATTTTGATTTTGAAATTTGAAAAGAAAAAAACTAAGTTAAGGACTACTCATAATTTTTTTAGTTTTTGATTTTGAACTTTTTTGTTGTTTTTTTAAAATATGCATGAACTAATGCAACTAAATGAATGCAGGAGTTTAATTACAAATTATTTATCCTAAGTAGCTTCTAACCCAAAATTGTATAATCACACTTTGTCTTAATTTAACAAGATAGTTCTCAGCCAGGTAACGGGCAGGATTTATTGGTGCACCACGAATCACCGTAGCAATGCAGCCGAAGGTTTAAGTACCTTCAGAGAAATAATTCGGTATAATATTTATGAATCACCGTAATATTAATAACTGATTATTGCTCTGCCATAGCCTAGATACCAAGAAATTAAATTATCGAAAAAGGACAAATTGTTAATATACAATTAAGCGTTATCGATTTCTAACGGTTATTATTAATCAAAACTCTAGGATGAAATGTAAAGCAGAAAGTAAACTTGTATTAACAATGCAATTATGAATGAAGTATGTTTTTGGTTTTGATTTTTTTTTAATGAAAGCAAACAACAATGCAAAGAAAATAAAAACAATATATAAGGGCGCAATACCAGAGCGTGCAAAATTATTAGCAATTTATTTTAAAAGCAACAAATTTTTTTAAGCAAGTAAGCGAAGCAGTTTTAGCAAGCAATTCTTCCTTTTATTTTCTACAACCTGAAAATTAAAAACAAGATATATATATATACAGTTTTTTTAATTTTCTTATATTAAAGGAGAAGCAAAACAAACCAAACCAAAACAAAATAAATGAAAACACCAGAAAACAAAAGAAAACAAAACAATTGAAACTTGTTATGTAATCAAAAAAAATTTAAGAAAAGAAAAACTAAATGAAAACTAACAATTGAAAGAGGAACTAAATGAAAATCAACTAGGGCCCGGCCCAAAAAAAAACTTATTGCCACTCACAAATCAAAGAAATCACTTTAATGATCAAATATACAAACTTCTTAACAGAAATTCGGTTTCTCAAAATCACAAATGAATGAACTCGATTCCACACATCCCAGAGCTTCAAAATTTCCAAAATCTATTTGAATTTATAGTTTGAACGTAGAATGTTTTGTAATGGTTTTGGTTTAGCGAGAGGTCGTAATTGGGTTTGAGGCGATAGGGTGATTTGCGATGTGATGTGGATTCAGGCGATCGGCGATTGGGCTACAGAGCAGGGTTTAGGTTGCAGTGAGTTGGAAGTCGCGAGCGTGGGGTGAGGTAGAGGTGATGGTGGAGTTTTCGACAGTTCACGAGTTGATTTGGGAAGTTTGGTCTGGTGTAGTTGCAGTGTCTGATCGACAATAAGGAATGAGTGGCAGAGGCTTGTTAGGTGGAGGAAGTATGTCAATGATGGTGTGTTTGGCTGTTGACAGTGGGTTCTGGAGTGGTTTGAGATGATGGAGGGGGTGATGTATATCTGTAGATGGTGTACATGTCTGTAGATGGAATTGTACGCAGTATTTTGAAAGTTGTTCAGGTTTGTTTATGGCGGAAGTGATGTGTGGTGATGGATGCAGACTAATAGGGTTGTATGGAGTGATAGTGGATATTCGATGTGGTAGGGCAGTGAATGTTATATTTGTTGAACGACTTGTTGACAGTTGAATTTTGGTGTGGGTGGTTGCTGAGCTAATGATAGTTTGAAGGGGTTCACTGATGAAGTTGTGAATGTTGTTGAGGCGATTGGGGTCGTGGTGGAGGGACAGTGGATGAATTGATGGTGATATATGGTTTGGTTGGATAATCATTGTATATGGTTTGAATTGCTTGTTTGTGGTGAAGTGATGGTACTTGTTTGCAGTGTATGGTTTGTGATATGGGGGAATGGAAAGTCAATGGTTGTAGTGGGAGGAGCTTGCTGTAATTGGTGTGGGCAAGAGTTATTTTGGTTAGTGAAGGCAAGAAGAGGTAGCAGTAGGGAGGGAATGGTGGATAAGTTGAGATGTATGTAAAGGATAGAGAAATGATTTGGGGAGAACTGTAGTGGTTGTTGCAAGAAACTGGTGGTTATGTATAACCAGTGTGTGGTGGAAAGTCGATGTAAGTGTGGTACTGAAGGGTGGTCTGGTATGACCTGTTGTAGATGCAATAGCATTGTGCAAATGCACTTCAGTTGAAACAGAGAAGAAAGGGGTAGGCAGTGAGAATTGAAGTTAGCCTAGAGAATTAAAGCTTCATTTTTTTATATTTGGAAATGTCGAAAAAAGAAAGAAAGAAGAAAATGGAAAATGGAAATGCAAAAACTTAAATGCAATAAACTAATTTTTTTAAAAGATTGAGTATGCAATTTTTTTAGATATACAGAAATGCAAATGCAAATAGAAAAACTCAAACACACAAACAAATTGAAAATAAAAATCACACAAACACACTATTTTTTTAAATGCAAACACACAAAAAAATCAAACTAAAAATAATTCGAAGAATAGAAAATAAAAATCAAAGCAATTCCTCGGCAACAGCGCCAAAAACTTGTTCGTCGACGGGAATTCTATCGAGTTAGAAATTCGTCGAACGAATTTAGAAATAAAAATAACCACAAGCGCACGACATACAAAAGTTAGTACGTGGCGAGTAGGTTCGATCCATAGGGAAATGTAAGATTTTAAAAAATCTATTCAATCAAATTAACCAAGATTTGAGATGTTTAAGCTAACTACTAAAAATTGCAAAACTAACAACTACAAAAGTGAATGAAAACTATGAGAATAAAATGACAATTTATAGATAATTCCACTCTGTAGATCATATAGTTCAACCATATATGAAATTATGATCTCTCTTTTGGTCATTAGTGAAATAAATTGTTGTGTTTATCATAAGTATGGCATATTTGTGCTATTAATTAGCCCAATATAAACCATCAAACTATAACACAACCACTAATACACTTTTATATCTCATGAAATATGACAACAAAATTGAAAGCAAAATCTATTTTAAGCATGGTCTATGAACTATTAAATAGAAATATAGGCCATCAAATTTTAATTTCAACATTCACATCTTTGGCATAATCATATTTATATGAAGAGGCAATTTGTGTTTTGTGATTGTTTAAGCATAGCCTATTTGGTGTCAACAATATAGGCTATCAAATTCAAAGCAAAAACAACAAGTTAAACCACTTCATGCATTCTCATTAAGAAAAGAGAGCAATAATTATCAAAATGTTGAAGCTACATTAATAGAGGCTTCTTACCCCTAAATTAAAGGAACTAGCCTCTTATTTATGTTATCATATCAACAAGTAGCATGCAACATGAAACACAAAAAAAGAAGATGAAAGCAAAGTAAAGGAAGAGCTATTCTACTTGCATAAAATAAAAGAAGATCTACAGTACTTGCATAAGTAAATAAATCTACACTACTAACATGAAAGGAAATAAACAAAAGAAGAAAAGAGCATGTATTGAAATTGCATAAAAAAATTACATAAAAGAAATGGCTAACTAGCCATGGAAAAAGAAAGAAGAGCTTTGATTTATTTTCCAAAACTAAGAGGCTAAGAGGAGAGGACCTAAGAGAAGACTAAGAGAGGATGTTACATGAAACATAAGGGGTATTTATACAAGTTTAAAACACTAATTAACATTTTTGGGAACTACCCAAAATACCCCTCTAGGAAGTGTGGTGGCCAAGTAACATTAGCATCCAATAATCATCCATTAAGTGTGCATGAAGATTTAATGGCCTTTTAACTTGTGGATTGGCTCTAATTTGTACATTAAGGTAGGCGGGTAGGTGGGGTCCTCCATGATCATGGCTTTGAATTATTTCCATCTTCATTTATTCTCTTCACTCTTGTGCATGCATATATCTTCATGAAACCACTTGTAAAATTCACTAAATTTCCTACAAAACAACATAGAAAATTCCAAGTAAATTTTCACAATTTAATAAATTCACAAAAATGACCATTTTGCCCCTATATGAAGATGAATATATGAAAATTTGAAAATAATTTGAATTTTGATTTAAACAAGTTAAAATACCTGATATGATCATTTATTTAATTTAAATAGATTAAATATGGTGGTAAAAATATGCACGTTTACGTGCACATCAATTATTATGTTGCTTTGATGCTTGGTTGTTTCAGTGTTAGTTTATATAATGAAAAATAGAAATATTATTGTAGTAATATGTTTCTATTAATTATAGACTTTTCTTTGAATTAGAAATTGCGAGGACATGATTTCTTTAAGGGGGAAGTCTGTAACAACCCTGATTTTTTAGTATTGCTAAAATAAATTAAATAAAGGTTTAATCTAGAAATTTAAATGAGAAAATCAATTTCTTAAATATTGAAGTTGGAGAAATTAGAATCTAAGTGCTTTATTTGAATAATAATTGAAATTAGAATTTGAAATGAGAATTTTAAAATGTGTATATTATTGGAAAAAACAATATAAGGAATTATGTGATGTAAAATTCTTGTTTTAAAACTTGTTAAACAATCTGTTAGCATCTTCTAAATAATGTGTAATTTTATTTAAAAGAGAAAATGGGAATTTTTGGAGTTAAATTGACTTATGTGTTATGTTGTCTTGTTTTTGAAAATGCAAAATACCTTATTTTCAATAATAAAAATAAGGGTTTAAATTATGTTTCATTAATTAATCATGAAGATTAGGTGATGAACTTAATTTTAGTATATTAATACGAATTTTTGTATATTGAAATCAATGAGATATTAGTGTTTTAAAATGGTAGAAAGTGATGCTCTAAGTCTTTTATTATTTTAAGTAAAAGAGGGTTTGGGCTTAGGTGTTCAGTTCAGCCCATTTGTTTAAGTAAATTCTAGGGTTTTGCTATTAATAAAAGGGCAAATCAATTTCAGTGAATTACTAAGAAAAAAGGTGAGTTAATCACTCACAACTATCTCTATTTCATATTTAGATATTGAATTTGTTGTTTGGATGAATCGTAGTTGAATTCTCGAATTTGGTTGTGATAATTTCATATCTTGGTGCCATATTTTCATACAATTGAAACCCTATTTTCAATTTATAAATACCCACATCATATGATCATGATTTGCATTTAATTATTGATGTTTGTATGCTTGCATGGATGATAAATCATAACCCTAAGACTCAAAATGATCAACAAGGGAAAAACGGGGACGAATGGAGAAATTGGAGGCCAACTTAATGGCTTGGGGATCAACCCAAGCGTTGTGACTGGTGGACCGGTTCATGCAACCGGTGCACCGGTCGTAACCTCGGCTGAGCCTCAGGTCACACCATTTTGGCCCCCTAATGCTATGATTCGCCCGTTCGGTTGCCCGTTTGACTTTTAGATGTTAGTTTCTTGTTTTCCTTGATGTTTTGCTATGATTTAGCGTCGTTTGAAGCTTGGTTGTGATGAATTGCTTATGCATTCTTGGGTGCTTGAATTCAACTTTGATGATCTTGTTTGCAAGGAATTCTTGCTCTATGTTTTGTTGTCAAACACACAATTTAATTGCATTGGTTTATGAAGTTATTTATAAAGAAATTCTTTTTGGAAATAAAGTGATTTCTATTATATATATATATATATGGGGAAATATATATAGTTTGGGTAAGAAGTATTTTAGATAATACATATATTTCTAAATACTTTAAATGTTAGTGATTTCAAAGTAAGTTTTCTATAAGCGTAGATATGAATTAAATCATAGTTTCTACTATACATATACTATAAATCTTTTTAAATCAATGTTTCAAATTAGCTTTCAAAGCACACTTATTTTATTATAAAACTCACTATCTCACTTAAATGAGAAACTGAATTAAACAGTCTAGTAAAACAAGTGATATGAATTTTCACCGATTAATTCATGGACTTGTTCAAATGAATATTTATTTGCATGAGTGGTGTTTACTAGCTTTTAGTAATCATTTGAGCGTCATTAAGTGGTTATGGGACATTAGTCTACACTTTTATGATTACTGATCGAAAATGGATAACACTTATTGATTGGTTTTTAGACTCATTCATGGGTAATCCATTTAGGCGGAATAAATGGGTTTTCCGGCCCATTTTATGATACTCATTTTCAAGCGAGTTATAATTTGTGAACTGCAACATCTTGTATTGACTTGCGATGTGCATGTTTATTACTTGCATATTTAGATGTGTTTATATATGATCTTATTGTTGTGGTTACTTTGACTTTGATGAATGTTGTAAATGAGCATAAACTTAATTAAAATCGTAATCATTAAATGAAGTATTATTATGTTAGTGAAGTGCATTTATGGATATTACCCTTGACATTTATGCAAGTTTATTATTATCGGTATCTCACCTTTTTTGATAATTAGACATAGTCTAACTCATGGGCTATTTTAATTATCAGATCAGACCGAGAATTGACAGATATAGGGACTCAACGACTTTATATGTGAGCTAGCTTAAGAAGTTTATTTTGATGTTGTTTACATTTTCGATGTACAATTTGTATAACGACCCACCTTTTCGATCCTCAAAAATCCACACAAATACATCCACGGTATTTACGTGCTGAATGTCCAAGTGCCGGAAAGATGGATTGTTAGGGCTAAGAAATAGAAGACAGAACATAATTTTACATCGTGACGAGAAGATATTTAATATATACAAGATCTTTACAAAAGAAAACATATTTATTATACACAATATCATAGTACACTAACCTATTTCTAGCTTGGACAGTTATAACAGTCTGTCCTTAAAATTTCAGATAAATACAAACAGAATCAAGAACAACAAAAATAGCGGAATAATATAAGATACGTTAAAGTTGATTTAAATCAATGGCTTTCTAAAATTCAAAAAGAGGCTTAACGATCACAATGGTACTTAAACAAGCTACCATATCATTTAGTTTAACTTTCTAAGTTAATAAATGGCATTTACATAATCACACCCATGTAAATTAAATCCATAATTAACAATCAATTGTTAATCCAGCACTTACCCAATATTAATTAATCGGTACATAGTTAAGTGTCCAAATTAATGTAATAGCACAATGTGGTTTATTTCTGCCTAATAGATGTCCAAATATAATCTATCCGCTTAATTATAGCAGAACAGAGATTTATTCTGCTAATTAAATGACCAATTAATTTAATTAGCGGAATGGTATTTTTTCCCGCAAAACAGATGTCCAAATTATCCTATTCAATTTACTTTAATAGTACGGTGTTTATTTGGACAAATAGATAACACCCATTAAGTATAATTAATTTAACGACGTTATTATTTAAAAATAACGTAACTAAATTCAATCCCTATTATTTAATCAATAATTTAAACATCACAAAACCTATCAACGAGTTATAGTACAATGTTAAACTTTTATTACGAGTCCAATGCCATAATCCATAGGTTAATTGAACCTATAATGAATGAAATATGGTAGTTTATAATCTAAGACATTTATTTAAATTAAAATAACTTAAAGAAAATGAATTCTCACCTTCAATACACTACGGCCTAAACCCAAAACCCGAGCCTGTGCAAGCCTTCTTTCAACTTCCCTAAGTTCGACATCCCCAAACGAAATTCCAGAAACCTACCAACCTCGACCACAACTAGCTATCGCGTCAGCTACAGGAGCTCTGCCTTCCTCATTTTCCCTTAAGGAATCCGACCCAAATCCAAGTGCTACAGGACCATCATCTCCCACAATTCGTTCGAATTTGCACTCCCTTGGAACCCATCATGCACACGTATACATGCACGGCCATCATCCACCACCATCCGCCTATCCTAGATCACCTGTAAGTCACACATCGCCTCCACATCCCAAATCATTGAAAATTAATTTTTAACTAGAATTTGTTCAACTTAATGCTTCGACCAAACCAAGCCACTGAAAATCACGAGAAGACCACTAAAAATCATGAAGGGTTAATCCAAACACATCCATGCTCTCCATTCGTCAATCCACGATCGTCGAAAACAATTGTTTTCTTGACCACTTACTGCTCTTCACAAGAATCACCCAAACTACTCGATGAAAACTCATGAAACTAATTTCAAAATAAATTAGACACTAAAATTAACAACTCTCTAGTTGATAGTTTATTGAAATTCACTATAGTTTAAGAGTTATCAATTTTTGAAGAGTGGGAGGAGTTAAATTTTTCATTGTTTTTGAAATTTACAGAGGAACAAAATGAAGAAGAAGAAGATTCTACTTTCCTGAGCACATACATATATACACACATGCACCTCCTCCAACAGAAAGTAGACCGAGATTCAAATCGAGGTCAAAAATCAAGGGGGACAAGGAGACAAGGCAAACAAAGGCTGGGGAGAAAAACATAGGAGGCAAGGAGGTTAGGGCAGACAAATATGTATGCTGAATTGATGGTGTGCACTGTGTATGGATTTATTTTTTATTTTGAATAGATTACGGTATCCCACTAGACAATATTGTGTTCGCATACGAACCTCAAATGACAACAAATAAAATATGATTGCTTATAGAAATGTGATGCGATCACACCACAAAAATAACACACGCCGGTTATCAAGTTCTGTTAAATTCAAAAATGACAACATTCGACGTAAAATACGTCAAATTATAGTTTATATATTTACCAAATTAAAAATTGAAGAAAAATTCAATAAATTATTTTTATTATCAATTTGATTTTCTTTTTATTTTAAAGTCACAAATTGAATATTTAAAATTAATTAAATATTCCAAAAATCAAAGTGATAAAATTCCAGGTCGTTACAATTTGAGTCTAGCTTATATGCTTGATCTATGTTTGTATATGTGGTAGACTTTTGTAGTCATGTATATTGAGACCCGTCAATGTTTGTTTATGTATATGTATATAAATGAATGTTAGTCTAGTATTTCCTTTTATAGACTCATACTTTAGAGAAGATAGTGATGTATATCATATCCGTTGCGACATTTAATTATGTGTTGTATATTATGTTATGTATTATTCTGAATTAGATTAAACCATTGTATTAACATTTTGAGCCTGGATCAGATATGTCGAATTACCACTTGTAAGAAAAGAAAAGAAATATATAATCGTATTATTCATCATATTCGATACTCATCCAAAGCAATTTTACAGATAGTCGCTCCTAACTAGCCCTATTCTCTGCAATAACAGATAGTATAATCTAGTAGTACCTATTGTTAGTGTGGGTCTCAAGGTGGGGAGTTACATAACTACTAACCAGGGTTGGCACTTCAATGTCTACCGTCCTTGTCAATGCCGAGCATGCATTAGGAAACCTGCCCTTCTACCATTCCTACCTTGAACTGGTACATGTCCTTCAAAAGCTATCCCGTGGGTTGTAATAAGGAGGGGGTCAAAACAACGTTCCAGTGACTGGTGAATTATATATTTTATACATAACACTAGTTTATGCCGATTACTTTCCATCGCATGTTATGTATTTTAATTTTATTTAGTCTTCTCGACTCCACGTTCGCGTACGATATGCCCCATCTAATCGAATTAGAATATAACTACGTACACGCATGTGTGTGTAGCATAGTCAGTTTATGGACCAAGATGCTATCCCCACTAGTATCCGTAACTATGTACCACTGGGCATCATCATCAACGTCTAGGCCAAATTTCCTACATACAAAGTAGAACCTCCCATTAGTGCCTAATAACAGCATCACAAATGTTAACCATATTTTATCTCGCCTTGTGGATCTATTAACTTATCTGCTTCCTATTATGGACTCAGCTCCATGGATTGTAGAGGACCTGTTTCCTGGGGATTTGACCAGGCAACTAGTACTCGACAATAAGTGCTCGGCATCAGAGAGCGACCGGCATCAAGGAGTGTTCGGCAAAGCAACTGACATCCATGAGTACTCGGCATAGTACTCGGCCTCCATTAGTGTCCGGCATCGAGACTACTCGGCATCAAGGGTACTCGGCATCAAGGCTGCTCGGCATCAAGACTGCTCGGCATACAAGGTCGCTCGGCATACCAGAGTACTCGGCATCAAGACTGCTCGGCATACAAGGTCGCTCGGCATACCAGAGTACTCGGCATCAAGACTGCTCGGCATACAAGGTCGCTCGGCATATCAGAGTACTCGGCATCAAGACTGCTCGGCATACCAGGGTACTCGGCATCAAGGCTGTTCGGCATCAAGACTGCTCGGCATACAAGGTCGCTCGGCATCAAGGCTGCTCGGCATACAAGAGTACTCGGCATCCCATGGTGTTCGGCGTAATACTCGACATCCAGGAGACATTCAGCACAACTAACCAACATACCGTTCGGCATAGAAGGGATGGTTCGGCGCAGGGCGTTCGGCCTCGACAGACAACCATCCCACATTTCCCACGACACCAACATACCGTTCGGCTTAGAAGGGATGGTTCGGCGCAGAGCGTTCGGCGAACCTTGCTCGGCATACGGCGACCACTGTACTCGGGCTGGAGCGTTCGGCAATCAGCCCACTTGGGAAGTCCAGCCCATCTTTGCCTATAAATAGAGGGGCATGGTCACAGTGAAATGGATCCTTTTTTGGAGAAAAAACACCGGGGAGACTCTGCCATTTTCAAGACTCATCTTCTCTACTCAATCACTTCACTTAAGCATTTGATTCACGAATTGTATTTGTAATCAACCATAAAGGAAATCAATAAAGTTGAACAAAGTGGACGTAGGCAATTACGCTGAACCACTATAAATTTGGTGTTCTTACTTTCTGCATTTAAATTAGCATTGTCTCCTCTGTTTAATTTACTTTCATCACTTATATCTCTACACAATCTTTCTGAACGAGGTTAGTGACCAATTTTGGTGCTAACACTTTGGTGCTTTCATTGAGAATCGAATTCTCAGACCTCAAGGATCTGCTTTGAAGCTACTGGATTGAACAAATCCCCCAAAGAAGATCCGACTTACTGATAGAACATCCGTTGATTCTACTCAGAGTTCATACCAATAACTCTACAATGGCGAGACCACGTACCAGGTCAGCTTCTCTTAATGCGAATGCCCGAGAGACTGCTAGCGTGCAACAAGCAGGACCTAGCAATCAACCTGCGATCCCGAATGCAAGGATTGCCGCTCAAGAACAGACTCCAGTTGTCACCAGAGTAGAGTTCAATGACTTGATGAGAGAACTTAGGGAAAGCAGGAGACAACTGGGAGAACAGATGCAAGCTAATGCCAACCTGATGGCACAACTCACTCAACAGCAGCAACAGAATGCTGGGGGCAATCCAGCTGCTTATTCCTCATCTGACAGCTCTACTTCTTCTGATGAACCACCCAGGCGTAGACGCCGTAAGACTGAAGCTGCAAGGGCGGATGCTGCTGTTCGAACAGCTGGAGACCGCGACCAAGCCAGAACTGGAAGCTTCCGAACCGGAATACAGATGGAGGATGGAGCTCCAGATCATCAAAATGCTAACAATGTTGAACCTCACGACGCACGATTGGCAGATCGCCAGGAAAGGAGGCATCAGCATGGACAGGCGCGTAGAACTGACTCCAACCTCCCAGCTTCCATACAGACACCCGATCTGACAGCCATGATCAGGCAACTGATGAAAGAAAATCAGGGCTTATCAAATGACGACTGGGGAGTGTCAAGAAGTCATACTCCGTTCACGGATGTTGTGCTGCAAGCAGCGTACCCCAAGAAGTTTAGCATGCCGACCATTCCTGCATACGAAGGAAAGCCTGACCCCAGACAACATGTAATGAGGTATGAATGGATGATGGATTCAGCCAGAGCAAATGATCCCACCAAGTGTAGGTGCTTTCCGATTACTCTATCTGGGATCGCTACTATGTGGTTCACCCGACTTCCTCCGCGATCTGTATCAAATTTCGAGGAGTTGGCAAAGAAGTTTATTGAGCAATTCAGGATACACACTACACGCCCGAAGGACGTGATGTCTCTGTCGAGTGTAATCCAGAATCCGGGAGAGTCGCTGAAGGAGTACTTACAAAGATTCCACGTTGCGGCAACTGAAGTCAGTAATCCCAACGACCATGCAATCATAATGGCTGTAATGAGAGGTGTAGATCCGGATTCTGAATTTGGAGACTGGCTGGCAGGAAAACCTCCAGCCACGCTAGAGCGTTTCTACTCCAAGGCACACCAGTTCATAAGAAGAGAGGAAGCTAGGTGGGTACGACGAGATAAGGCACCGGGACCTGCCCAAGAGTCAATCAAGAGCAACATTGCTGTGAAGCAATCTGGAGACAATTCGGGAAAGGTCCAAGTCAATGTCCAGAGTAAGCCTGTGCAGCCCAAAGAGTCCGAAGGAAGAAGTCAAGGAAAGAGGAAAGAAGCGAGAAAGTGGAAGTCGAGAATTCCAAGCTACAGCGAGTACACTCCGCTAAACGCCCCACTTGAGAACATTTACCTATCCACCTGCAATACTTTTCAGTACAGAAAACCACGTCCAAAAGAATCAACTGAAGAACAGAAGCAGACTGGGAAATATTGCCGCTTCCATGAAACTTATGGACACAACACGGAAGAATGCAGACACCTGCATGATGCTATCGAGAAATTGATCAGACAAAAGAAGTTGCAAGAATTCGTAAAGGATCCACAGGAAGGAGGACAGGCAACGTCCAACCCAGGTCGTGCACCAGCTCCACGTCATCCTGAGGAGCCTGCGCGGACTGTTGGAAGACTGGTCATAAATACAATTATCGGCGGACCTCATCCCGCAGATAAGAACTGGCAAGAGATGGAACGATATGCAAGCTCCTTGAAGCATGTAGATTTTGAGTGCTGTTCGAACGTAGAGGACGGGGCCCCTGCTAAGCAGCAGCGCGTGATGACAGACGATATTGTGTTCAGGAACAGAGACGCTGATCAGGTAGAGGCTCCGACCGTCGATCCCATGGTCATATCTGCAACGATCGGACCAGCATATGTAAAAAGAATTTTGATTGATTGTGGAAGTTCAGTCAACATCATCTTCAAGAAGGCCTATGATCAGATGAAGCTAGAGACAAAAGACTTGAAACCATCCAAAGCTCGTATCCACGGCTTTAACGGCGCTGCGACTGATGCGGTAGGATATGTCGAGTTACCAGTTGAACTGGGACAAGGCGAGCGTCGGAGGGTACGAATTCTACCCTTTGTAGTTTTGGATGTGGACTCTCCGTATAATGTTTTCTTGGGTCGGCCGGCCTTGGCTGAATTTAGGGCGGCACTAGCCCCGTGGTGTTTGACTTTGAAGTTTCCGACTGACAAAGGAGTAGGCATTGTTCACGGTGACCAAGCAGCTGGTCGTTCTTGTTATGTGGCCGAGCTCCGAGAGGCCCACCGGAGGGAGAAAGGAAAGGTAGCGGACAATCCCGTCCGCATCCTCAATACGAATAATTGACAAGTAGTGCCCGATCCCTGGCTCGGGCATAGTTCTCGGGTCTACGGAGATATAGATCCGAGAGACGACGATGAGAAACCCAGGGAAGAGAAGGCGGCACCGGCTGAATTAACAATTGACATCTCAGTTAGCCGTGACGACCCTTCGCGAATATTGAAGATCGGATCACAGTTAGGCCCCGCAATGACTGAAGACCTAAGCGATTTCCTCCGGGCAAACCTTGATGTTTTTGCCTGGACGCATTCTGATATGTGTGGGATTTCTCCCGCCATCACGAGTCATATGTTGAACATAGACCCGAAATACGTCCCAGTCAAGCAAAAAAGGAGAGCAATGGATCCGGAGAGATCCGCCGCTCTTGGAGAGGAGGTGGACAAACTCAAAGCAAATGGGTTCGTCTGCGACGCCCTCTACCCGGAGTGGGTCTCCAACCCCGTGCTAGTAAAGAAGGCGAATGGGAAATGGAGGACTTGCGTAGATTATTCCGACTTGAACAAAGCATGCCCTAAGGACAGTTTCCCGTTGCCTAGGATCGATCAGTTGGTCGATTCCACAGCAGGACACGAATTATTGTCATTCATGGATGCGTACTCAGGATACAACCAAATCCCAATGCATATTCCGGACCAAGAACACACCAGCTTCATTACAAATGTCGGGCTGTATTGCTATGTAGTGATGCCCTTTGGATTAAAGAATGCTGGAGCAACTTACCAACGTCTGGTGAATCGAATGTTCAAGGACCAGCTGGGCAAAACCATGGAAGTCTATGTGGATGACATGCTCGTGAAGTCACGACGGTCAAACGACCACATTCAAGACTTAGCTGAAATGTTTAACATACTCAGGTTCTATGGAATGAAGATTAACCCGCTGAAGTGTTCTTTCGGCGTTGCATCAGGGAAGTTTTTAGGATTCATCGTCAACGCTAGGGGAATCGAAGCCAACCCAGAAAAGATCCAAGCCATTCGAGATGTACAAGCGCCCAGGACTATAAAGCAGGTACAGAGCTTGAACGGAAAAGTAGCTGCGCTGAGTCGATTTATATCCAAGGCAACTGACAAGTGCATCCCGTTCTTTGACATAATAAAGAAAGGAAAGAGAAATTTTGAATGGACGTCTAGCTGCGAGGAAGCATTCCAGAACCTGGTAAGGCATCTGGAGAGCCCACCAATGCTATCTAAACCAGTTGACCATGAGATGCTGTACGTTTACTTGGCTATATCCCCTCATGCGATAAGCGCAGCTTTGGTTCGTGAGGAGGATCGAGTCCAGAAGCCGGTATATTATGTTAGCAAGCGTTTAACGGGGGCAGAGAAGAATTACCCTAAAATCGAGAAATTGGCTTATTGCTTGGTGATTGCATCACGCAAGCTGCGCCCATACTTTCAAGCGCATTCAATCGGCGTTTATACCGATCAACCCCTGAGGCAGGTACTTCAACGACCGGAAACTTCTGGAAGATTGCTAAAATGGAACATCGAGTTGAGCCAATTCGATATCGCGTACTTACCACGGAGAGCCATCCGAGGGCAAGCGTTAGCAGACTTCATCGCTGAATTTACCATAGCCATCAAACCGGACGATCACGACATCATTCCCCCCATTCGATGGAAATTATACACTGACGGTGCATCAAACAACCGTTGCTCCGGCGCGGGCGTAGTTCTTATAACTCCGGAAAACCGATCAATCTGTTATGCCCTGAAGCTCGATTTCCCGGCTACAAACAACGAAGCTGAATATGAAGCACTGATCGCTGGCTTGAAGCTCATCAAAGAACTCGGGATCGAATCAGTCGAAATCTTTTGTGACTCGCAGTTAGTGGTTTACCAAGTACGAGGAGACTACCAAGCAAAAGGACGAAAGCTTGCTCCATACCTCGTTCAGGTCCAAGAACTACTATCAAATCTTGAGCGTTATGACATTTCACATATCCCACGAGAACAGAACAAAGAAGCCGACTTGTTGGCTAAGTTCGCAAGTACCGACGATGCTCAACAAATGGGATTGTATCCCGTTGAAGTCTTGCATGCCCCGAGCGTAGACGAGATGAAAATCGATCGCGTGTTGGAAACAGAGATCGAGAAGGACTCGTGGATAACCCCATTCAAACTGTACCTGACAACCGGGGCTTTACCAGAAAAAAGAAGCGAAAGACGACAGGTCCTTCGAAAGGCTGCGCGGTACGTAATGCAGGGTGGATCCATGTACCGGAAAGGATTCTCAGTCCCATTGTTACGGTGCATCGCTCATGATGAAACAAAGCGAGTCTTGAGGGAAGTTCACGAAGGGGAATGTGGCGACCATACTGGGGGGCAAACGCTAGCAAAGAAGATCCTCCGCTATGGATATTATTGGCCCACCGTAAACCGGGATGCCACGGACTACGCAAGAAAATGTGACAAGTGCCAAAGATATGCAAAAATCCCGAGGGCTCCGTCAACGGAACTCACACAAATGATCAGTCCTTGGCCATTTGCGATCTGGGGAATCGACATAATCGGCTCTTTGCCTCTATCCAAAGGTGGTGCGAAATACGCAATAGTTGCAGTCGACTATTTCACGAAATGGGCTGAGGCAGAACCTTTGGCCACTATCACCTCTAAGAAGGTCATTAACTTCGTTGTACGAAACATTACATGCCGCTTTGGCCTTCCACGCACCATCATTACAGACAACGGAACGCAATTCGAAAGTAGAGAGTTCAAAGAGTTCTGTTTAAAGTACGGCATCGAGAAAAAGTTCGCCGCCGTTGCACACCCAAAAGCTAACGGACAAGTCGAGGCCGTTAACAAAATAATCAAGTCCATACTAAAGAAGCGTCTGGAGAAGGTTGGAGGCAAATGGGTAGATGAACTCCCGACAGCATTATGGGCGTATAGAACTACCCACAAGTCCGCGACCGGCCACACTCCGTTCGCCTTGGCATACGGCTCTAAAGCCGTTATACCCGTGGAACTTGAAGTTCCATCGCACCGAGTGACATACTACGATCCCAAGACAAACCAAAACCTCTTGCTGGAATCACTGGACTGCATCGATGAAAAACGGGAAGAAGCTGAATTAAGGGCGTCGGCGCACAGACATCGAGTCAAGCGTTACTATGACGGCAGAGTCCGCCCAAGAATCTTTGATGTGGGAGATCTCGTTCTGAAACGAGTCTTCCCGGTACCATCACGCATGAATCCCAGCTGGGAAGGTCCATACGCCATTGAACGGAAGCTTGGAGAAGGAACATTCAAGCTAGCGACCGTTGATGGCGCGACACTCCCCCGAGCATGGAACAGTGAACATTTGCGGCACTATTACATTTAGCATGTTTCCCTTTCTTGTTATAGGCACTGTTGTTTCCTGCATGTTTCCATTCAATAATGACTTAGTTTCCTTTTAAAGTTGTAATCGAGCAATTTAGTTGATTTTCATTAATAAAGGCTTGAAGCCACATTTTCTATGAAGTTTCTATATCTCTTAATTGGATGATAAATTACATTATTCTGCGCGACATACAGGCTCGTACGAACGATTCCAATCTCCGAATCCCCAGAGCGTGGATCGGAGTACTCTAAGTCCCCAGGGCGCGGACTAGAGTATAAACGACTTCCAATCTCCGAATCCCCAGAGTGCGGAGCGGAGTACTCTAAGTCCCCAGAGCGCAGACTAGAGTATAAACAACTTCCAATCTCCGAATCCCCAGAGTGCGGAGCGGAGTACTCTAAGTCCCCAGAGCACGGACTAGAGTATAAACGATTTCCAATCTCCGAATCCCCAGAGCGCGGATCGGAGTACTCTAAGTCCCCAGAGCGCGGACTAGAGTATAAACGACTTCCAATCTCCGAATCCCCAGAGTGCGGAGCGGAGTACTCTAAGTCCCCAGAGCGCGGACTAGAGTATAAACGATTTCCAATCTCCGAATCCCCAGAGTGCGGAGCGGAGTACTCTAAGTACCCAGAGCGCGGACTAGAGTATAAACGATTTCCAATCTCTGAATCCCCAAAGTGCGGAGCGGAGTACTCTAAGTCCCCAGAGCGCGGACTAGAGTATAAACAATTTCCAATCTCCGAATACCCAGAGTGCGGAGCGGAGTACTCTAAGTCCCCAGAGCGCGGACTAGAGTATAAACGATTTCCAATCTCCGAATCCCCAGAGTGCGGAGCGGAGTACTCTAAGTCCCCAGAGCGCGGACTAGAGTATAAACGATTTCCAATCTCCGAATCCCCAGAGTGCGGAGCGGAGTACTCTAAGTCCCCAGAGCGCGGACTAGAGTATAAACGATTTCCAATCTTCGAATCCCCAGAGTGCGGAGCGGAGTACTCTAAGTCCCCAGAGCGCGGACTAGAGTATAAACGATTTCCAAATTCCGAATCCCTAGAGTGCGGACTAGAGTATGAACAGTCTCAAGTCTCCAAGTCCTCGGAGCACAGTGTCAGCAAACCAAATAAAGACAAGAGAATCATTCAAACAAGAAGAAACTAAAATTTTATTCGACAAGTCCAAAATGGGGATACAAGATCACTCCTACAAAATTCGGGCCTATACAAACTACAAGTTATGGAAGATAGAAACAATTACAAACTTAAGCAGGAAACTTGTTGAACAAGTGCATCGATCATTTCTTCGACTTCTTCTTCTTGTCTGCCTTTGGTGTTTCCGACGACTCCTCTCCCTCACGTTTTTTCTTGGACTTTTTGCTTGCTAGAGAGACGGAGTCAGGAGTAGGAGACGGAACATCTAGTGGTTTGGACCTGCCCGGGAGAATGATTTTCAGAGGTCTGTTCCGCGGGTCAGTGAGTTCCAGGACTTCAGATTCAACTTTGACTTTGACCTTTCTCTTCTCCTCGTCGGCAAGACGGTCCTTCATGCTCATCTCTGAAGTATGTTCAGAGGCGCCAGTGATTTTAACTTCGTCGCTTCCTTCGGCAGGAGACGAAGTATCAAGTTTGTCATCATCAAGCGCCCCGATCACTTGAGCGTCTGGGCCGGGAGTTACCCCTGCGTGAGCAACGTCGCTTGTTTTCCCCGCTTCCTCCTTGGCATCATCGCTCCTCGGAGTTAGCTCATCGTCAGAACAACCTGCACGAAAACATAAGAAGTGGGCATTAGAACGAATAACCACTGTTGAAAAATGACGGGATCTCTTCGACTTCTAGAGAAAGAAGAATTTCCTACCAGGATCAGGTTGGCTATCGGTGGCGCGCGGGGTTTCACCCTCCAAGATAGGTGACAGCACCTGAACGCCGAGCCCGGGATCTTCGGGATCGTAACTGGCATGCTGCTCGAATGGATCAAGCGTCGACCGACCGGCCGATTGAGCAGCATAAGGAGCGGCGATGTGAGGAGTAGTAGCGTCGGCCTCTGACGGGCCAGCCTTGTCATTCTTCTCTTTCGAAGGGGAAGAGCCTTTGCCATAAAGAGCCAATGCTGCGGATAAATCCGATGGCTCATTCCCCCTCAGGAACTCCTTCACCAATGCATCCTCGTCGATTTCTTCGGAGCCTGACTCGACTTTCTTGATCTTTATCAGAGTTTCCCATGCCTCAGCCAGGGATTCGTGGTAGCCGTCGCCCAAGAATGTTAGGTCGCGGTGCATAAGGACGCGGGCTCCGTACTCGACGATCAACGGATCAAACATACTTTTGACCTCTTCCCTGCCAGCCTCTGTGGCCGCCTCAAGGCGAGAATCAAGCTCCTCCATAGCCATTCTTTTGCCCTCCTCACGGGCCTCATCCTTCATTTTCTCAACCCCGGCAAGTTCACCGTCGAGCTTTGCCTTCAGGAGTCGGGTAGCAACAATCTCATCACAATACCGCTGTGATTCTTCCTGAGCGGCTATTTTGTCTTCTTTCTCCTTGGAGAGTTGTTCTTTCAGCTCTTTGACTTGAATAGCGAGCGCGTCCCTTTCTTTTTGGACAGAGTCTTTTTCTAGGGCAAGGGCGCCGCTGCGCTGAACTGCTTCGTCAAGCTCCTTTTTGTGAGCCACCTCTAAGCGAGTAACTGCCTCAGCAGTATCTTTTGCACCTTGTTCAGCGGCTTCTAGCTTTGACTTATAAGAGGCGAGTTCTTCATCTTGGAGTTTGATGATTTTCTTATCGCTGTCAGCCTCCAGATTTAGACGGTCAATCTCGTGTTGACGCTCGACAGATACTTCTGAGATCTTCTCCACCAAGTGCACGAATGCGTCATGTTGAACATAGACGTCATTGTTGCAGGCAATGGCACTTTGCTTCACGTGCCCAGGAATGTGATGGATGGCCGGGAGAAATTTCAAACCGTCAAAACAGATCTTCGGAAACTTGGCCTTAAGGTCGACCATCTTTTCCACAACAGTTGGGTCCACGGCAGGAGTAGGAGGAGGAGGCTTAGAGAATTCCATTCTTTTACGCGGCTCTCGAACTTGCCTCGTACTCGATGAACTGGAATGTTGTTCTCGAGCAGCATCAGACTGATAACCCTTCTGCAAAGACTTCTCTTTATCCGGCTCATTTGTAGGAGGAAGATCGCGGGACTGGGAAGATTGGTAGTGTGCTTTCTTGCGGTGAGACGACTCGTGCGGACGATTGTCCCTATCTTCATAATCACCTCGGTCCCGGCGTCTGCCTGAACCGGAATCCCGTCCGGAGTGATGGAATATAGAAGACCCCTGAAGGTGATCAAGTCCGTGTGAGCGGCCCATATCACCTGCAAAGAAGGGAGATAACAACGAGTTAAGGAGAATTCACGAATTAAAAAGACTTGAAGTATATTATGGAATGCGCATGTGCGTGTGTGTCCTAAGTGTCCCCCCGACGGACCCGTTCGTTTATCTTTGCTAATCGGAGTATTGTCCCTTTGAGCCGGGAGTTGAACTCCTACGTTGCCTCTAGCGGGCGAAGAGAATTTGAGAGCTTCAGGATCATCGAACCCGTAATTAAGTATGTCTTCGGGAATAGAAAGGTTCGATAGACCTCTCAAGGAACTTTCCAGATGCTGCGAAGAAGCCTCTTTCTCAGGAGGGGTAGGCGTAACTTTTGAGGTGCTACCAACTTTCTCCTTTTGAACCGTGTATTTCAACTTCTTCTTTCCCTTCGAAGGGGAGGATGATGTCTCAATATCCTGAACTTCGATTGCCGGATTCCAAGCGGGACCCACGTTCTCGCCCTGAGTTTCGGGGGCATCATCCTCTTTGCGCTCGCCTTCTTCATGCGCGTCGGGAACGCGACGCGACGACGGTCCGGCAAGTTTTTTCCCTTTACCAGATGAAGGTTTGGGAATTGTAACACCTTCTGGAAGGCTGATCCGACGACCAGGAGCCAGCAAGCCGAACCCCAACAGCGAGTCATTTGAAATGATAGCTCGGATATCTCGATCCTCGGCCGGAAGAGCTCTAATCGCATCGACAGCATCAGAATATCCTCGGCCTTCCGGGCGTGGGCTGATACCTGAAAAGATGAAACAGAGAGTTAGGAAAAACATGACTCCAATTAAATACGAATAACGATTCAGCAGAGAGACTTACTGCCTTCAACCCATCTCCTAGCAAAACCAGACGGGCAGCGCACATAGAACCATTCCTGTTTGTACAGGGCGAATTTGCTACAGGCCCCTGTCAAGATCTGGCACTTGTGGTATGGCTCGAGGAACATGAAGGAAGGGCTATCTTTCCGTCTCTTGAACATATAAATGTATCGGATATCACCGGGGGTTGGAGGTCTGGAGAAGGCGGCCATGAAAAGTAAATAAGTCCCATATAGGAACGCATGGCCATTCGGGTGCAGCTGCGACGGAGCTATGTCTATATACTGCAGCACATCCCGGAGAAATAAATTGAAAGGAGGCACGCTGCCCATCCAACACATGAACTTGTTGCAGGCTGTGTACCCGACTGGGGGCAGATGAGGGCGGTCGTGTCTCGAAGGAACTAACACGTCAGCAAAAGGAATCCCGTGAATGGAACATATCCGTCGCAGAGCAGCCTCGTTGATCTTCGAGGCTTGAGAATCGATCGGATTGTCCAGTAAGATGGTTGACTCCAGAGCATCGGGCGCCAAGTTATGGGCGGGAGAGATTGACGGGTTAGAAGAATCAGCGGCTCCTTGCCTTGCTGACGGCCCAGGTCTGTCAGATATGGTGGCAGAACTAGATTTTCTCGACATCTCGAATAAATAATGAACCTGGCTAAATGCTTGAGAAAGCTATACTTGAAAAACGTTGAGCGTTAGAATTAGCAACACGAGTTTTCCCCCCACGTGGTGTGTGAACTAGTGCAAGCAATTGTGTACAGACAATAAGAATGTTTTAAAAGATATAATAATTAGCTTCGAATCATCGCCTTCGAAGATCGTCATCGCTGACCGTCTCAAAAGCCCGCCTTGAGGTGATTACAGTTCCAGGTTCAAAAGACATATGATTTCTAAAGTAACCGGCCTAAGTGTAGTTTAACATTTATACTGATCGGCATTTAAGTAATGTTCGTCGTCCTAAGTATGGTGTTCGGCTGTGTTAGGCTCGGCTTAAAGAGTGTTCGGCAATTGTATTGTTCGGCATGTCAAGTGTTCGGCAATTGTATTGTTCGGCATGTCAAGTGTTCGGCAATTGTATTGTTCGGCATGTCAAGTGTTCGGCAATTGTATTGTTCGGCATGTCAAGTGTTCGGCAATTGTATTGTTCGGCATGTCAAGTGTTCGGCAATTGTATTTGTTCGGCTAGAAGACATTGTTCGACCTAGGGAATGTTCGGTGATTGTTTTGTCCGGCTAAAGTCACGGGTCGACCTAAGGATTGTTCGGCTGGATTCAACGTTCGGTCTGAAGTCAATGTTCGGCGTGTCAGTCGTTCGGCATTTGGGCATTGTTCGGCTTTAGTTCGTTCGGCTCAATTATAGTTTGACATGTTAGTGAGCGTTCGGCCTGGCATTGTCCGGCCAAGGTACCGTTCGGCAACTAACCATTACACCGTCCGGCACATGACGACATGCGCCGGAGCAGCGAACGGCGCCATTACCCCCTCCAACACCTTCTTTCTTTTTCTTCCCTTTAACCTCGATTCAACACGAGGAAACTAAGACGATAAGTGGACATACTCCTAACTCCTCCACGCTATGTCGTTCGGCAATGCAGACAAGCTATACAAAAACCCTCTACACGACATCGTTCGAACATCTCGTTTGAATATACGAGGAAAAATACCTAAGTTTGCAGATCAGAGATTGAGATGGTGTAGTTAAGTCTCAAATTCGGACGATTGAACAGAATTGCGAGAACGGTGGAAATAAGAAGTAAAAGGAGAGAAGAAGAAAGGGACCTGGTTTTATAGAGGGGAATGGTGGAAGTCGAAGGGGCTATACCCGGTAGAACCGGTCAATACCGGAGCGCCCGGCATCAAGGTGGAATGACGTTCGGCACGCTAGGAACGTTCGGCTCAGAACGTGTCGTTCGGCACCCCAAGCCTGTTCGTCTTGCACCTCCCTTCGCTAGCATTCTCGAGAGGGTACCTCCGAGGTAGATTGTACCAGATTCAAAGCGCACCACGTTTGGCCACCAGATACACTTTGGGGGGCAAGTGTTTCCTGGGGATTTGACCAGGCAACTAGTACTCGGCAATAAGTGCTCGGCATTAGAGAGCGACCGACATCAAGGAGTGTTCGGCGAAGCAACTGACATCCATGAGTACTCGGCATAGTACTCGGCCTCCATTAGTGTCCGGCATCGAGACTACTCGGCATCAAGGGTACTCGGCATCAAGGCTGCTCGGCATCAAGACTGCTCGGCATACAAGGTCGCTCGGCATACCAGAGTACTCGGCATCAAGACTGCTCGGCATACAAGGTCGCTCGGCATACCAGAGTACTCGGCATCAAGACTGCTCGGCATACAAGGTCGCTCGGCATACCAAAGTACTCGGCATCAAGACTGCTCGGCATACCAGGGTACTCGGCATCAAGGCTGTTCGGCATCAAGACTGCTCGGCATACAAGGTCGCTCGGCATCAAGGCTGCTCGGCATACAAGAGTACTCGGCATCCCATGGTGTTCGGCATAATACTCGACATCCAGGAGACATTCAGCACAACTAACCAACATACCGTTCAGCATTGAAAGGATGGTTCGGCGCAGGGCGTTCGGCCTCGACAGACAACCATCCCACATTTCCCACGACACCAACATACCGTTCGGCTTAGAAGGGATGGTTCGGCGCAGAGCGTTCGGCGAACCTTGCTCGGCATACGGCGACCACTGTACTCGGGCTGGAGCGTTCGGCAATCAGCCCACTTGGGAAGTCCAGCCCATCTTTGCCTATAAATAGAGGGGCAGGGTCACGGTGAAATGGATCCTTTTTTGGAGAGAAAACACCGGGGAGACTCTGCCACTTTCAAGACTCATCTTCTCTACTCAATCACTTCACTTAAGCATTTGATTCACGAATTGTATTTGTAATCAACCATAAAGGAAATCAATAAAGTTGAACAAAGTGGACATAGGCAATTACGCTGAACCACTATAAATTTGGTGTTCTTACTTTCTGCATTTAAATTAGCATTGTCTCCTCTGTTTAATTTACTTTCATCACTTATATCTCTACACAATCTTTCTGAACGAGGTTAGTGACCAATTTTGGTGCTAACAGGACCCAACTCATCAGACTACCCTATTCATGATTGAAAGAACTTTTCTGTGGGTTAATTAGTCTTGCCCTAACAAACAAACTAGCAAAAACCTGTAGCGGTGCATTGCCTAACGAGGCCTACCCTAGTAGGAGGCGTATCCCATTAGGTGTAACACAGTCTTTCCCATTTTGACCATTCTAGACATATGATGCACTCAACCTATGTAGCTCCTACTCCTGATTTGGTGCTACACCAGCTGATATAGCATCGAGCTGATCACCATCCTATTTAGATTGCCTAACGCAATCAAGGCAGTACCCTCCCTATATTCATTGAAGCAGACTCTATGTGGGTATTCCTTCACCTATACGCAAGCTTATGTACTCCATGGGTCTTATAGTTGGATATGCCACCACATCAGAATAATATATATACGACTGCAGTAGCTCCTTGCGATTGGCAGACTTCTACTGTATAACACTACCTACCACGCATAACAACTTATTCTAATGACTATGTCATTCTTATTTACTAAGTTATTTTCATACATAAATATTTCATACCCATGATAACGTATATTTGAATATACATATAATTATCAGTTTCCTTTACTTTTAATCGTTGATGTTCAGTAAATCTTACATATCTTACTTTTAATTTAATCTTGTCATATACTATCATTTTTTATCCATTTCATTTAACATTACTTGGTGAATACTCTTGTTTCTTTTTTAACTAATATCTCTCTTTAATTGACTATTTAGAGTTATTAGGATGAAATTTCCTGTTTTTTTAATTAATTTTACTCTTCAATTTCCTATTTAGACTTATTACTTCCCTATTCGTTTAATTATATCTTCTTTGTTTATCGTTTGTTTTCTACACCGTTTTAAATTATATATTTTAGGTTTCCCTTTTCAACTATTGTTATTATTCCTACATACATAACTTTAGTTATACTTAAGGATTTTTATATCTAAATACAATGGAATTACTTCTTTCCCCAAAGGAAATTGTTAACACTATAATTCTATATAAATTACTTAAATGAGGACTTATATTATGTGTTAAATAACAAGGAATTTTCATTTATTTTTCTATTGGAATAGACAGTACAAAATATGATGATTCCCTTATTTTGTACATCTCCTCCTTTTTGTTTACATTCCTTGTTATTTCAACCAATACACTTTTATCGTATTTTTAGACAATTTATAGAAATTCAATTGTTACATAATTCTTTCCGGTGTGTTAAAATATTATCTAATCCCAACCTAATTTATGTTCAACAATTTATATAAACTAACTAAATCTGGAATCCCATTATGATTTCACTAACAAGTTATTTATAAATCTTGGGACTGGTTACATCCCTAACTTTCCAAATCCAAACATATACAATATCTATCAAGTTTAGGATTTTCCATAACATATAGGCATAATTTTCATAATAATTAGGCGTATATAATTAAATATCTCATTCGTGATTTGTATCCATTCTTTACGCACATAAGAATGGCTTATAGGCTAATTAATTTACACAATGGCATATTGGGAAATAGCCGCACCTTATTACAATAACCCTTATATATCCACGGCTTTACCATCCATTCACGTTCATTTTCTCATTTTCACAAAACATAAGGAAAGAAGAGCTTAGAGCCGGCCATTGCTAGGAGAAGAAAAATTCAAGTAAAGCTTAGGATTCAAGCTAGGGGAAATTAATCTCAATCCAATCTCCCTATCCTAATAAAGGTGAATAATAATCTATATCATCTCTATTTTGTTTTATGATCATTGGTTTTCGGGTTTAAGATTAAATCCATTTTTATGATGATTTGGATGATGATATGCTTGGATCATAACATGTTTGATTTAAACAAGATTGTTTAAATATGATTTTATACGATTTTAAGGGTAAACAGATTATAATGATTTTCATAGCCATGAGGAGTTTATATGTTATGTAAAACATGATTTTGGAGTTGTGTTTTAATTTTTATAATTTTCCAAGTTATGGAGAATTTATTATGAATTTTCAATGGAAAATATGGTTAATTGGGTTTAGAAATTTATTTCAGAAATTATATTGAGAATTTGGGTCTGAAATTTAGATATATTAGATAACATATTAAAAGTGAATTTCTACGATTTTTGGGGATTTTTCCTAAGTGATTTACTATGAGAATTATATTATTTTGAAAGGAGGACCTAAATGATTTAATTGTTTTGCTTAATGGAAGGGCTTATTTGTTAAATTAACCTTGGTTTAGATCTGAAATTATGCGGCAGTTTTATTTGGATAATAATTTGAAAAGTTAAGGCAACCAATCATATGTTTACAAGTAGGCAAGTTAGTTACAAAGTTATTTCTTTTATTGGCATTAATCAGCTTTTACCAAGAAAAGTCGGTTCCTCCTCTTTTAGAAGCACCTTTTGACTCATAGCTTCCGCCTTCAATCAAGTCGAAACATACCAGCTAAGCCGAAACTAATACATGAGGTATCACGAGTATGGTACGTAGTGGATTGGAAAAAGGGCGGAAGTCATAGTGTCGAAATCATTGCTTTCGATAGGGGTCGAAACCTTTGTTTTGTTTTCTAAAATAAATGTGCTTACCTGTTTTACTAAATGCTTTCGAAGGTGTCAAAATATATGCTTTCGAAGGGGTCTTTAGAATTGCTTTCGAAAGGGGGTTGCGTCTTATTGTTCAAAGTATAGCTTTCGAATGAATTACTTATTTTCCAAACTGATGATTTAAAACGAGGTAGTTTCGACCTAACCGAAACCCTTATGTTGACTTTTCGCCTTTCGAAGGAATTGAAGATATCAATGCTTTTGAAAGGTAGCCTTTGTTTTGTAAATATGAGCCACCTCCTAAAGCTTTCGAAAGGGGTTAATGGTTTCGAAGGCAATGGCTTTGAAAGGGGTTCCAAAACTAACCTTCAAGCGTTTTACCTAAATGATTTGTGCTTTCGAATGGATGGTTCCGAAGCCATCAAGTTTTTCCCCAAACACTTTTATATGATAAAGAATGGTTTCAAAGAGATACTTTCGTTTATATTCACTTTGACCCAAAAGATATTTTA
Organism: Allium fistulosum; assembly: GCA_030737815.1. NCBI lineage: Eukaryota > Viridiplantae > Streptophyta > Magnoliopsida > Asparagales > Amaryllidaceae > Allium > Allium fistulosum. The sequence continues at coordinate 820,922,777 of CM060907.1, read as the reverse complement.
AGGAAAAACCCAATGGTTTCGAAAGGGATACTTTCATATGGTTTCGAAGCTATGCATCTATGATTGAATGGTTTCACTTTAATACATTTGAAGTTCGAAAGAAAGGTTTTAAAGTGTTTCGAAAGGTAAGTGCCTAGAGTTTTGAAAAGAAGATTTTAATGCTATCGAAAGGAAGTTTTCCAATGGTTTTGAAAGTAATGATTAGAGGTGCCTTAGTTTTCAAAACAAATAACGCAATCTCATTTTAAAGGAAAACCATGGCATAATAAAAGAGTTTTGAAATGATTTAAGTATGGGGTTTTTCGAAGTTTTCCTTCATTAATAGGTTAAAGGGATTAACCAAGTTTTATATAAAATGATTCAAGGAAATTAAACCATAGGTGTTCGTATCACATGTTATTAGGTTGACCCAGTAGTGAATATAATTAACTCCCGAATGAGTAGAATTACATCCAGAAGGTTAGATACACCAGAATGTGGGATGCCTAAATATTGAAGTTGTTAGATAGACAGGTTCGTAGTAAACCCGTGAAAAATATGTTTAGGAAAAGTCATTGGTAGATGCCAATAGGTTTATAGTTAAACCATGAAAACTATAATTAGATTGAGTTAATGGCAGGTGCCAATAGGTTACCAGTGAACCCATGAAAACTATATCTGAATTAAGTTATTGACAGATGTCAATAGGTTCCCAGTCAACCTATGAAAACTAGGATAAGAGAGAAGTTATTGGAGTTACCAGCAGGTTCAGGGAGAACCCATGAAATAATGAAGTTATTGGCAGGGGCCAATAGGTTCTTAGTGATCCTATGAAAACTATGAAATAGGACAGGGAGTCCATAAATTTAAATAGGTTAATAGTAAGCCCATGAAAACTATGAAACTGGACAGGGATTCCATAAACATTAAACAGGTTACTAGTCAGCCCATGAAAACTAATAGGTTAATAGTGACCCTAGAAACTTTAAATATGACAGGTAGTCAATTAAACAGGGGATGGGAAATCCAGAATGTTTTAACTTGTATACATATCATCATATTATTTTGAAATGTTATATTTTTAACCATTGTGGATGCAGGAGCATAGTATATGGTTTTATAAAGTTTTAAGATACCAGTGAGGGGAAAACCCATTCCGCTATGCTGCGTAGTCTCACTAGATATCTAAATGGTTTGAGATGGTAGATTATTATTCATACCAGACTTTATGTCTAACTCGAAGTTTATGTTTTCCCCTTAAACTTTTGAGTGCTCAATTGATTTTGAGTAGTTTGAGAGTTGAGGTTTTTAGGTACCTCTTTAGACGAATAAGCTTCCGGAGACGTGCAGGAGGCATGATAGCTACTTAAAGTTCTCTTTTATTTTGATTTTGCTATGCTGTTTAGTTGTAAGGCAAATTTGTTTAATTGCCTAGTTATATACTCTGATCATCCAAGGCAGCATCTTCATATGTCGCTTTTGGCGTATGTTGAAATAATTATATTTTCTCTAAACGTGGTTCTCGTATTGGGATTATGTAATGAATTTGAAATGTTTTGAAATGGAATGACAAAGTTGTTTATTGATTTTAAATTTTTTTCCATATCCATGGGTTTCTGTTGTATTAATGTATCTAACATTACCATATTTAGTCGCCGAGGATTAATAACCATGGATGACTGCAGCATCCGTAGCCGTTAGTTTTGGGCCTCTAAGTGTGGGATGTTACATGATGTTAGGATATTTTGCCAGAATAGAAAGATATCATTGAGACACCCTAATAGCCATGATCAAATTATATACTCAATAGAAAACTCGAGTTTAGATGTATGTGCTTTATTGGGTGCAAAGGAAGTAGAAGATGAGGTGAATTAGGTTTTCAATGTAAGAGAGTAAGAAGATGTTTTTGAGCTAATTACATGACTGACACCAAGACAAGCTATTGAGTTTCGAATATGTCTTATACCCGGAGCAGAACCTGTAAGTAGGCAACCTAGCAGAATGATACCTATTGAGATGAAAGAGTTGAAGGTGAGGCCGGTGGACCTAAAAGGAAAGAATTTTTTTAGGCCAAGCAGTTCACCTTGGGGAGTGGTCGTGGTATTCGTGAAGAAGCCAGATGGGTCGTTAGAGATGTGTACTAATTATCGTAAGTTAAATGAGAAGAGAATAAAGAATCGATTTCCTTTGTCGAGAATAGTTGATTTGTTTGATCAGTTGAGTGAAGCCAAGATATCTTCCCAATTGGAGAAATATGGTTACATCAATTGAGAGTGGCGGAGGACAACATTCCGTTAACAGCATTTTGAACAAAATATGGTTCGTATGAATGGTTAGCCATGCCCTGTGGACCGACTAATGCGCCTGCTTACTTTGTAGATTTGATGAACCGAATCTTCCAAGAGAATTTGGATAGATTCGTGTTTGTGTTTATAGATGACATTACGATATATATTCTAAGAATGAATGAGATAATGAGATTCATCTTAGAATAGTGCTAGAAACGTTGAGGCAACATCAACTAAAAGAAAAGTTTTCAAAATGTCATTTTTGGAAGAAAGACCCAAGACTAAGATTGAAGCTGTTAATAATTGGAAAAGACCAAAGACTTTGATTGAGATAAGAAGTTTTCCAGGGTTAGCTACACTACAAGAAAAACAGTCTTTTATAGCTGCATATAGCAGCTATTAAACACAACTATAGCGGTTGTATAAATGATGTATATCAACATGTTATAAAAAAGAATTGCACATTTATAACACAAAAAAACCGCTATAAAAGAGTATGATTTCATAGCATATATATACCGCTATAAAATGTGTAGATACAATAACGCCTATTTGCTGCTATCCTTTGACAATAACCTCATACATTGCATTATATTTTTATAGCACTTATGTCATATAGTTATAACGCTTTTTAGGAGATATGCTTTATTTTACTATATATTTGATGCACCCCACTATTACATTTCAATAATAACAATCAAATTGAATCTTCTTTAAATAGATAATAATTTGAACAATGTATGAACGAAAAAAATAATAATCAGCAAATGCAACGCATATTCATGATAACAAAATAAAGTATCAAATAACAAAAAATAAGTTCAATACATGAGTTACCAAATTCAATACATATTCATGATAACAAAAGACAACATAGTTCAAAGTTAACGTCTACAAGTACCAAATGCATCACTAAGAACTTGAACTGCTCAAAGCCTTTCTTCATGCATGTCTTCGGTCATTGGTCACTGGTAGTACTTCCTTTTGCAATTCTGAGGTCCTAGCAGAAATTTCTCTCTGAATTAAAGTCTAAGTAACAGCCATATATTAATATTCAAATAGTCGACAATTGCATGAAAGTCTAAAAGGCTAAATCCTACAGCTTAGCAATTTTACAATTTGACACTTACAAGATATGATAGTTCTAGAGAAATGCATGTAACATCACAGTCAGTACTCAAAGATTTCTCCAAATGAAAAACTTCATCCTCATCCAAATATATATTGAAAACGACAACATCAAGCATTGATATTTGACAATGATGTCAAACTACTAAAGTTGAAAATTAGATAGTAGATTATTAGTCCATGTAGAGAGTGCACACACCTTAGAGTTCAATATCAGCTTTACTTGACCACTGAACTATGCTACTAAAAGCATTACCCACTTGGGTTAATGATGGGGCAAAATCTGTAAACAATAACAAATTCAGAAAATTTAAATCCTAATATAATGAGTAATTTCTACAACAACAACAACATTAATATCTTGCATGTAGCTCCTATAACTTCCAACATGAAAACTACACGAGGTCTTTCAAAAGGATTGGGGAACAAAATTTTGTTTAACTATAACCATATGGTAGTGTTAAAGCTAGAATATCGGGATTCTTCTGATACTTAATAAAAAGGAAAAAGAAAATTACCTTTTTTGATGACTGAGCTGAAAGTGAAACAGGGGCTGAACCAAGTAACACAAACACAGTTGCGGCAACTTCATTTTCAGATAATGTGCTGCCCTGATAACAAAAAATTACAAAACAATATTTCAATTTCTATATCGAGTTAGGAACCCCCAAAACATAAGCAACATTTCTAGTCATTCAAAATTAATAATACAAAACATAATACCAATATTAACAAATTCTACTTCTTTAACAGTAAAGAGGGTATTGTTTCAACAAGATCAAGATGTACTTTTCTGCATTAATACAAAATAGAGTGTACCAGATTGAATTTCAACAAGGTAAAATCCTTTTTTAGGCTTCTTCTTCCTCCTTCCAAAAGCAGAGATCTTAAATTCAACAAATCTACTATCTTTCCTCTCTTATTCCCTATTTTAATTCTTATCCACATCCCACATACTAATTCTTCCTATGACATTACAAACTGCAGGTTACCCCAGACACATAACCTAAATTTAACAATAGCCTTCTACAATTGAATATACTTATCATCGAACATCGATGAGAAGCATATTTTAGACAAACTACATAATAAAATAACAATTTTACACCAATTTGGGCATTGTGTTTTATTGTCAAAATTTTAGGTTGGCCTAACGAATAAGGCTTTCACATAATAGATCTCCAAAGAAGCCATAAAACTTAATAATCTACCTGTCCATCAACATTTTTCGAGTTACTTCGAATAAACTTCTTATTTGGACCATATCCACTAGGTCCCACATGCAATTAACATTTATCTCATTTCATATATAAATTCAACCCCCCTCAGCTTGGAAAATATCAAATCATATTCAATTTTACTATTCCATTTCGTCATGCAACTTGGTTTCTTCTTCTAGTTTGAGATCGAGATCGGAGATGGAGAAGGTGATTGATAGACAGAAAGTGATTCTTCAGTATCTAAGCCCTGATTTGAACAATGATTCTTTTATTCTGAAGGTATACTTTTTGTTTAGATGTTGTTGTTAATATTGTTATAATAAATATTAATTTGTATAAAAATTAGTTCAATTATTATTATTATTATCAACTTATTTAATTTTTGTAAGCTTATTTAGTTTTTATATAACATAACAAACGAAGTTAATTTTTATAATTTTATTTAATTTATTGTTGTTGTTATTGTTATACAAATCTAGTTAACTTTTATAAAATTTAGTTAACTTGGTTAATATTTTATAAGTTATTATTATTATTATTGTTCAAAATTAGTTAATTGTTATCAAACTTAATTAAATTTTAAAACTTAATTATGTTATTATTTTTATTATCAACTTAGTTAATATTTATATGCTTATTTGGTTTTATTAAACTTAATTAACGAAGTTAATTTTTATAATCTTAGTTAATTTTATTATGATTATTTAAATTTTATTGTTATGGTTAGTCAATTTAACTAATCTTAGTTAATTTTATTATTATGATTATTTAACTAAGATTACAAAATTTTATTTTAACTATTATGATTATTGGTGTTGTTATTGTCATTGTTATTATTAGTATTATTATTATAAACTTAATTAATATTTATAAACTTAGTTAATTTATTATTATTATTATTATTATTATATAAATTTGTTATTTTTTTATGAAACTTAGTTAACTTGGTTAATATTTTATCATTATTATTATTACTATTACTATTATTATTATTATTATTATAGACTTAGGTAATTTATTATTATTATTATTATTATATAAAACTTGGTTAATTTATTATTTTGATTTTGACTATTATTATATATATTTAGTTAATTTTTATAAAATTTAGTTAACTTGGTTAATAATTTATAATTTATTACTACTACTACTACTACTACTATACACTTAGTTTGTTTTTATAATAAACTTAGTTAATTTTCATAAACTTTGTTAATATTTTATTGTTATTATTATAAACTTATTTAATTTTTATAAATGTTACTTGACAAACAAGGATAGTAACAGCTTCCCAAATCAAATTCATTTTATAGTAGCAATTGATTATACTATGCAGCTTGTAATAGTAGAAAGTAAAAAATTAAATAATAATACATTATTTAATACCACATCCTATAAATCATCAGTTCCAAGAATGAAGTACTCAAGTGATCCATCAACCACCTCCTCCTGCATTAGAAGAATAAAATTCTTTACTCATAGAAATTACTCGATAATAAGCAGTATATGCACTTCGATTGCAAAAATGTGCACAACTAAATAAGCATTTGAGTGTCTTCTATTTGAAAAATATGATTTCGAAAGAAAAGCAAACCATAACATGGCATAAACTTGTTAGTTTTCTTAATTAATTACTTGCAGGTCTAGATTCATTATAACAAATGGATTGCAAAGTGTTGGTATATGAAGACCTCCGGCAATATATTCTCGAACCAGGCATGAAAACCTCATACAAATGATGTATAAAAGTTAACAGCTGCAATTTAGGAACAAAAATAAATATTGCTCTACTTACAAAAAATGAACATTTTAGTGATGTTGTAGGAAACAATCATTAATCCATATGTAGAAAAATTAGTGATTAAAAGCACCATATATAGTTTGCATATATGACGTCCTATGAAAAAACAAAAATGGGAAGTTTCCCTATACGGATATATAGTACTCCACACATCAAAAATTAGTGATTAAAAGCACCATATATAGTACTCCACACATGAAACAGTATCAAGCTAATCCAATATTAATTCCATATACGGATATACCTCTAACTCTCCCAAATAATCACAGATTCAAAGCTCGGTCACTAGTTTAGTAGGGATTGCTTATAATGAAATTTATACCACCTCTGGTGCATGCTCTCTACCTACTTCTAATATTACTTTAGCTTGCAGGCCACCAATGCAGGTAATACTGCATTTTTAAATATTTTTGAGCTAATAATCCAAATCCTTGAGAATTTTATCTTCTATGGTCTTAAGTTAGAGTAGGTGATCCTATTATGCATATATATAGTACCTAAGTTGTATTTTACAGCTTCGAGAAAGGTTTGGTTTCGTAGAGGTCCATGCTCAGGGTCAATATGGTACTTACAGAATTATTAAAAAAAACATGAGTACTACATAAATGTGGTGCTTACATAATTAGTATGTGGAAATATGCTGCTTGGTTAATTCACCCTCATATTGGATTCTTCATCAATACTCACGCAGATAAAAACTTTATATTTAAAGCTTTAAAATTTGTTGACCTTAATTATCAAATACAGTAGTAGTAAGAAGCATCAGTGAAAGGTCATTATCAAATTACCTTAATTGCAACTTGTTTGGAATTTAATGATTCAAACTTAACGAATGCAACAAATATTCTTAGCCGCAAGAGTAAAAACAGTTTAAAAAATTAAACTAAACATTAAGATGCAGTACGTCTGAAAGAAACTAATAAATATTCACAAACATAAACAACCTTGTGGCTTCTGACTTGGATCCCTTCTTGTTTAATTGGCCCAAATTTTTTGGGAGCCACTTCCACTTCAAGAGCACTTGTAAGTGGATGTAAATTGCAAATGAATAAAGAGTAATCATCTGCAAACAAGAAAATGCATATTAGTTTCGCTACATATTAGAAAAAAATTGGATTTTCCAACTGTTGGGATGTAACCTATTTTGTGATCATTTGTCTCTAAGGAGCTTTCCATTTTATTTACAAGAGAAACCTCCTCAGTGCTAAAGCTATTTGCAGACTGTATCAAAGATAATTACACTTAATGAAATAAGATAATGATACACTGAAATAACTCTATTTTGTTTAGCAGTAAAAGATGCACTAGTAACAAACGCAAAAATGAAGGAAAGTTCAACTCAGAAAATAAAATGAAAATTATTAGTGAAAATTTGGAACTTTAGAAATTCAGGCGCACAACAATATGCAATATTATGCAATGAAATTGAACTAGATTAAAAAAATATAGTGGCATGGCATAGCAACATCAACCATACAAATTAAATTGAAAGTAATTATTGCAAAGAAATAAACCTCGATAATTTTGTTCTCCACAATCTTCATTTCCAATTGCAACATATTTCAGATCAAAAGGTTCTGGAGGTTTCATATACGACATCCTATGAAAATATAGTTACCAGTATATTGATTACATCCCTTATCTATCAAGGAATGGAGGAATTAATGTATAGATCTAAAGGTTCAATTTTCGACTTAATTGCTTTATATTAATTAACATAAACCGTTCAAGTGCTAAAAGTCACTTTCAATTAAATGACCTTACTATATCTGCTCAAATGATCATAATTAATTCAATTAATTATGATCATTTAAATTAGTTTTTGCAAATAACTACTCCAGGTTCCGAATAATTTTGACAGTGATATCAACTTCACTCCTTAAAAGTAAAACATTTGTAAATAAAGAATCTTTGTTATTTATTTAACATTTATGTTGTATAAATAAATGAGAGACAAAGCGAGCTAAGTTTGGAAGGGAAAATTATTTTTTAGTTGCAGTTGTGGCAAAGTAAACTATAGTTTCTTCTTATGTATATCAGAAAATAATATTCATGGTTCACCTTTTGTCATGTATATCCAATATCAGTCGACCACTATATTTCTCTAATTTTTTTTAAATAGTATTTGCATGAGTGCTTGACAAACCAAAAGAAGACCGCATTTTGCAAGTTCTAAGCAGCCTAGTGCATATAAATAGTTTAGTTTATTTTTTTAATCATATAAGACCGAGAGTTGATATATTATTTTACATGTAATATATTAAGCATTTAAGTAAACACCATTAAAGTAATTCAATGTTAAAAGGCTGATTCTCCATCACTAAAAGTAATTGGATTGAGCAATTGATGATGACTCGATCTAATGCTGATTGGTAGCTTGCGAACTATAAAAAGAGAAAAAAATGATGGTCAAACACAATTATAAGGAAGCATGTTACAAAAAACATACGTAACTAAACAAAGTTCAAAACAAATAATTAGTGAATGCATTATAGTAAGGAGCGACTAAAAAAGTTCAAAACTAATTTAAGGTTGTATTCGAAAAATATTTGCTTTAGGTTGTACTCGAAAAATAGTTGAAAAATATATAGATTAAACTAATAATCAAATGTCTGAAGCAGTTAACAATCAAAAAAAGTACCATCTTCATTTTTTAAAATAATAATCAAATGTCTATCTCAAAATCTTGGTCCTTGTTTCTGTTGATTACTCGTACTGCAATCAATCAGACAATCACTCATTATTTCTACAACAAATATCCATTTAAATATATTGAAACACAATTATTATTTTTATCACTTTTCCTACTAACCATTTATGCAAGTCAAATAAAAATATCAATTCTAGTTATCTATTCTCATAGAAGCCATCTAAAATAAATTAGTAGACATTTTCTGGAAAAAAGAACAAGCAATTCATAAACAAAAATATCAAATGAATTTTCCTAGACTATGGTCGGAGACTGTTAAAGAGTGAAATCATTTATAAGGTATAGTGTTTTATAATATACCTTTGAATATATGTTTCTGGATTTCGAATCTGGAAAATATTGATGAAGGGCGAAATTAAAGATCGCAGATTAGGGTTCCAGATGCCGTCGAGTTGACTATGGAGGAGCGAACTATTGAAGTGGAGGAGAACGGCTGCGAAAATCCGAGATGGAGCGAGCAGTTTCGATTAGGGTTATTTCGTTTGAGACGAAAATTGTTAGTGTTATTTTGGGAGGGATATGAAAATGGTTAAGTGTTTTTGGGAGGGAGATGAAACTGGTTAATTATTTTTCTGGAGGGCAAACGAAAATTTTGGAGCCAAGAGCGTTACACAGCACGGTACAAAACAAAATGAGTTAAAAAACAAATGATTAAGTGTAAACAATAACTCTTTAGAATAACACGTTATTAATAACATATTTTCTTGCAGTGCTAGCTATTATCGGAGATTCATTAAGGATTTCTCTCGTGTTGCGGCACATATGACTAAACTAACAAGGAAGGACATAAAGTATGTTTGGACCGATAAATGTGAAGAAGCATTCTTAAAGCTAAAACATTTATTGACCAATGCTTCCATATCAATTATTCAGGTGGAAATCAAGATTTAGTGATGTATACTGATTCATGTGAGACCGGGTTAGGAGCTTTGTAAATGCAAAAAGGTGAAGTTATTGCCTTTGCTTCTTGATAGCTTCAACCACATGAAGTTAGATATCCGACCCATGACTTAGAATCAGAAGTAGTGGTCTTTTCTTTAAAAGTGTAGAGACATTATCTTTTAGGAGAACGATTCAAATGATTCAAGTTAGTTGTAGATCGTAAGTCATTGAAGTATTTATTCTCTCAGAAGAAGTTGAATATAAGACATTAAAGGTGGCTAGAGTTTTTAGCATCTTATGATTTTAACATTGAATATGCTCTAGGGAAAGGAAATAAGGTTGCGTATGCACTTAGCAGGAAACATCAGAGTGTGGTGTTAGCTATGTTAGCAAAATGGAAAGATTTAGAGGCATTGACTACTTGGGGTGTGCATTTAAGATCGATGGCAAGTTCAAGTCGGAATACTACAATGTTGTCATGCTTGGATGTTCGACCAGTAATGACTGAAAGAATTGCTTCTAAGCAGAGAGGTGATCCATTATTAGCCGAATAGATTAGAAGACTTGAAAAGGGAACTAAGATTGATGATTTTAAAAAATTTAGTCTGGACCAGAATGGGTGGTTAAGGAAGAAGGGACGGTCATGTATTTCAGATGTTTGTAACATAAGGAAGGAAGTTCTTAGGGAGTGTCATCGATCGAACTTTACTATTCATACTGGAGGAACCAAAATGTATCAGGATATGAAGAGGAGTTTCTTCTGGAAAGGAATGAAAAGAGATGTAGGCTTATGGGTGAAACAATGTTTGAATTGCTAGCAAGTAAAGGTCGAGCATTAGAAACCAAGTGGATTATTTCAACTTTTAGAAGTGCCATTTTGGAAATGGAATTCTATACCATGGATTTTATTGATGGGTTGCCAAGGTCGAATAGGGAAATGAAAGTATTTGGGTCAGGGTAGATAGATTGACGAAGAGTGCAGACTTTATGCCCATTAATTCGACTAGGATGGCAACTACTCTTGCAAAGTTGTCTATGAAGAATATTGTAAGACTACATGGAATTCCTAGTAGTATAGTTAGTGATAGAGATACTTTGTTCACTAGTAAATTCTGGAAGAGTCTGCAAGAAATGTTACGTACCAAGCTGAAGATGAGTACCGCTTACATCAATAAACGGATGGGCAAATGGAAAGAGTTAACAAAGATCTTGAAGATTTTTTAAGGGCTTGTGTACTAGACTTTGGAGGATCATGGAAAGACCATTTGTACATAGTTGTGTTTTCCTATAACAAAGTTATCATACTACTATAGGAATGAGGCTTTTCGAAGCTCTTTATGGAAGGTTGTGCAAATTACTAGCATGTTGGCTAGAAACTAGAGACATATTGAATCTAGGCCCGGATATGGTGAGAGAAGCTATAGATGATTCAAGAAAGGATGAAGGAAGCTTGGTCTAGGGTATGCATATAAGAGGCATAAGGATTTAAAATTCTCAATTGGAGACCATGTTTCCATTAAAGTATCACCAATGAAAGAAGTGATACACTTTAGAAAATTAGGAAAATTAGCATCGAGATATATTGGTCTGTTTCCTATTATAAAAAGGATCGGGAGACACGCATAATAGATAGATTTACCAAATGGTTTGGCATGAGTCCATAACATTTTTTATGTTCCTCATTTTAGAAAATGTGTACATGATTCAAAAACTGCAATTGCACCGATTGAATTGGTAGATTTAGTAGTAGAACTAGATATGACTTTTGTTTGACAGCCGGTTTGTGTTGTAGCAAGAGATGGGAAGAAATTAAGAAACAAGACTGTCAAGTTAGTGTAAGTACAGTAGAGTGACAATAAGAAAGACTGTACTTGGGAGACGAAAGATAGGATTAAAGATACTTATCCTAAGTTGTTTTGATGGTATGTTCTATATATGTCATATAGACTTTTTGCTAGGTAGGATATGCTAGTATTGTTGTTATGTGTTTGTCACACATGTTTGCATGATTTATAGGCTTGTTGTTTTACTTATATAATTTCAAGGAAGAAATCCGTTAGGGAGAAGCTTGTAACACCCCTAATTTTTGTTTAACATTATTCATCAAATTTAATTAGATAAATTAAATAAAGTAATGTTGGGTGATAAGGAGAATGAGAATTGTTAACTAAATTAGGGTCGGGCCTTAATTAGTTAATTAATAAGATTGTTTTAAACGTAGGATAGAAAGGAATTAATGAGAGGAGCATAATGAGAATAGTTCCTTAATTTATTACCTAAACCCTTCATCTCTCATTCATTCTCATTTCACTTTCTAAAGATCAAAATAAAATAAAATAGAGGCCGACCATTACCTAGAGAAGAGGAAGAAGAAATCTAAGGAATTCAAAAGGAAAAGCTTAAGGGAATTAATCTACAACAATATCAACCTCTCTTATCCAATCTAAGGTGAATAATAGTTAACATCTTTTTTTTATGTTTTATTTCGGATTTATGATTGATTTCCGAATTGGATGTGATAATATTTCATGATTAGGTTGATGATTTCATTATTAGATTAAATACTGGTTTGGTGGAATTTTATGAAATTATTCTAATGTGTTTTCAAGGTAAAACCTAAGTTTTTGATATCCGATTGATTTGAAATTTGAATATGTTGTGTAAAACATTGCTTTGGAGATGGGTTTCTAATTTCATAATTTTCCAAGTTCATACGAATATTTTATGAATTTCATAAGAGGAAAAATATGTATATTTTCGGGTTTCTAATTATTATTTAAATTAATATTTTAATCCTGAATTTTTGTATATAGAAGAAGAAGGAAATTTAGATTTTTGGTATTTTTGGAGATTTTCCCCTAATTGTTATGTTATTCTATGAATTTGTTATTCTAGAATTGTTATAATTAATACGAGTTAACGATATTAATTATATTGTTTTGCAAAGATATTTGTGAAGGTAGTATGTGACCTACCAGAATTTTCAGTAAAGAATATGAAAGGTATTTCATTATCCATCGAAAATTTGACATGAGGCAAGAGTTAGTAGAAAGGTTTGACTTTAAAAGGAAATAAATCAGTTTTTTAGTTATTTACAGAAATGCCATTGACATTATAACATAGAGTCTCATCACCTTTATTTTCATAGAAGCTCAATAATTATAATAGCTAATGCATGTGATAGCTATATGATGTATCTACTTTCATAGGGACTCGACATCTTGCGTTGTAAAAGCTCAATACCCATGGTTTTGTAGAGGTTCGATACCCTATGTTCTATAAAATTTCGATACCCAATGTTTTGTAGATGCTCGACAAACCCATGGTTTAGAGACTAAGCAACTTCTTTTTGTTAAAGTTTGACATCCTTAAGTTTTTAGAGGTTGGGCACCTCATATTTTAAGGACCCGACATCCTTAAGTTTTTAAAAGTTCGGCACCTCATGTTTTTAATAACTCAACAACTCTTGTCTTATAGTTACTCGATTGCTTCCGTATAGTTATTCGATAAGTATATTTTGTGATTCGATAGCTATATGTTTTACAAACCAGATAACTGTATTTTAGAGGTTAGATAGCTGTATGTTTTATAAAGATGAAAGCCATGTTTTAGAGGCTTTATAGCCGAATGTTTTACAAACTTGAAAGCTATGTTTTAGAGGCTTGATAGCCCTTGTTTTCTAAAGGCTCAACAACCCTGTTTTGCTATCAAGTGATTTTAAAAACAATATAAAGATGATGTAGATTTTTAATGGCTTGATAGCCATAGTTTTTAAAAACCAAATAGCTATGCTTTATAGGCCTTATAGCCAATGTTACATATATGCTCAACATCTCTATTTTGATAGCAAGTGTTTTAAAATCTATGTAAAGATGATAGTGTTTTGACACACGATTTTGGCCAAAATATTGGGCTATGTTTTCATTGTTTTAAGAATGATTTCAAGTGGTTTATCAATCCTAAAGAAAAACATTTTCAAGGAAACGAAATAATGTTTTAGCCCAATGTTATAAGGATTCTGCCAAAGGAAAATATTACTTAAGTAATTTTGTTATGTATATGACTACCGATTGAACATATTTTGATGAATGATGTTATATTTTCTTGTTATCATTTGATCAATCAAATTTACATATTTATCATTTTTTATGCTCATATTTTCAGTACCCAACATTACACCTTGAGATTTAGGAATAGAATTATGAGTTAGGTTATTCCAGTGGTGAGTATGGTTAGGCTAAACTCCTGAGTGAGTAGAATTATATCCAGGAGATCAAATAGATCAGTTGTGTTAGGATGCCTTGAACTGATCAAAAAGATATGACTCATGGATTTAAAACCAAATAAGATTTTAGGTGGGACTGTTGTAGGGTTACGCCTTATGCTTCAGCCGTTAGCCCCCGGTTGGTAAAGGTCTACGATTCTGGTGCATAGGGCTTTGTCAGTGGCAAGACTAAAAGATGTATGCATATAGAAAGGAACTTGTGGCTCAATATGCTCACTGTATTTTTTAATTGGATTTACTCCTAACCGTATTTGGAGATTTTGGGACATCTAGTTATGTTTTAGCCTAAGTCATCCTGATAGGTTATTAGTTGCCTGTGAAAATAATAGGTTCATACTGACCCTAGGAAAACTATGATTTGAGACAAACAGTTAATTTTATAGGATGGGTAAACCTTGGTAATACATAGCCCTTTAGTGACAGACTAGTCATATTTATCCATATTGATGCATACGATCATATCATATTTTATTTTAACCATTGTGGTTGCAGGTGCATGATTTATGTTTAAATTGACATATTTGATAAGATACCAGTGAGGGGGAAAGCTGTTCCATTCTGCGGTGTAGTCTCACTATATATCTGTTTTTGGTTCGAGATGGTATATTATTATTCACACCAGACTTTTTCCGACCTAAGTTGTTTTCCCTATTAAACTCTTAGGTATTCTTTTAAGTAGATCGAGAGTACGGTTTTCAGTTTAGACGGATAAGCTTCCGGAGACGTATTGAAGGCAAGTTAATATTAGAAATATTTTCGCTATGTTGTTTGAGGTTTATGTTTTGTTTGAATGGATGTAACAATAGAATTTATAACTGTTGAGTAGTTAGACTCCGATCAACCAAAAGGCATCTTCATATGTCGCTCTTGGAATATAATTGTAATTATTATGTTTTCTCTGAACATGGAGTCGAGGGGGCTATGTAATGAATGTGAAAGTTATTAATGAAATTTGTTTTGAAAATTTTCATATTCATGTGCTCTTGATGTTATTGATTCAATTAACTGATCACATTTTATCACCGGGAAATAATACTATGGATGACTGTGGCATCAATAGCACTTATTTTTGGACCTCAAAATGGGGAATGTTACAACCTGCATTGGTGCTGCTTGCTCCATGAGTCTAAGGAATGCTCCATTATCTTCAATCGCTTAACTAGGAAAGAATCTACCATATTTTCCATCATCATTTGCAGTCACAACTAGACTCTTCTCTAGTAGCTATACCAGACTGTCTTCCTAATGCATTATATTCCATCCTCATATACTTTGCAGGCTCATGGACGAACTCCTCTATTGTGGCTGATTTCTCCATTGTCGATCTCTTAGAAAACTTTGTTCCAGGATGCACTTCACTATACAAGTCATTGACTAATAAACTTCCTCTTTAATATGGCACAAGAATGAATTGATCATAGAGGTCAACCACAAAACCACATAGTAGCTAAGTCTAGCAAGAATAGAGGAAAGCGCTTGTAAATGGCTTCCTTTGTAGCTCCACTTATCAGCATGTGTTGGGTATACCATTGTAAATGTTCTACGAGGTTAGTTAGTCCTTAATACGATTCTAAAGTGGGTGTCCTGAAATCTCCAGGGTTTCTAATAGTCCTATCTCTAGGGAGAAGGTACCGCTAAACCTAGATCCAATTCCCCAATCCACTTATTTACGATGAAGACATTGTCTACCGATTCAAGCCATCCAATCCTCTTATTCGGGTGACTGGCAATGATAATTTGATCATTCTATTCGGGGGGATGATTTCTTTCATCCTCCCTATGATGACTTTATCTTTAGTTATGGGCATGGTTATGGCTCCTAGATTAGTCCTATTGATCGTTTTGTCGTTTATTGACAAAGATTTCAATGAGGGAATAAGATGCTTTTACAGCAGCTGTCCTCCCGGTTCAGCATCATCCCCGTCTAGTTCGACACCGAACTGCTTCTCGGTCAAGCTTTAGGCTGAACTCTTGCTCTTTCATCCCTCCAGCATTCCTTCTTCTATCTCTTTGACTTTCGTGATTGGGTTACTTGTCTGAGTGCGACCACCTTCGCCTTCTAGATCCTCTAAATTGGGATCTCCCTTGTGCTCCAATGTTATGACTAATAGTTTATGGCTGCCCCAAGCGTGCCATGAGTAGGTCCACCAAGCTTGTTATTAGGCAGTAAAACATTCGTTTTGCTTGGCCACAACTCAATCTGGATTGCCTTTGATAACTACATTTGCTAGCACTGGAGTGCTTGCCGAATGATCATCTTGATTGGCAGTTGTCTAACCCGATGTGCTAGTGTTCGCTGCATTCTCGTTGGTAGCACCAACCTTATTCTTTGATTTCAAAGGCATGTTGAGCTCCCAATGAAAGCACTAAAAATGTTTTCCCGAAAAGTGGACAAACACCTCCAATCTATTTTTTTGTAGAGCTATGAATACGTGACATATAACACAGTTGTTATATTTGTATTATGATTGACTTTCAGAAAGCAGATTATGTATAGGTTATGTAGAAAGTAAATTGCACTAAGTAAAGAACACAATGATTTATAGTGGTTCGAACAGAATGTGCCTACATCCATTGTCAATTATTATCCCTTATATAGATCTTTGGTACAATGCTTGGGATATAATGATATTTCTCAATAGAAAGTAAGATATAGACCCAAAAGAAGTCTGTTCGGCTACTTCTATTCGGCTATTCTTGTTCATCTATTTGTGCCTGCCTATTCATTTTCTGTTTTTCCTATTAGGCTATTCCTACTAGCCTATTATTGTTGTGTTATTCATGTTAGGTTGTTCCTGTTAGCCTACTCTTGTTTGGTTGATCCTTTTAGGCTGATCCTAGATTTATATGACTTTTTCGCCATTACCGTTTTGAGTTTGGCTCTCTATAATCCCCTTATTGTTGTTTGAAGCTTGGGTATTTATAGGAGTGAATGCATAGGGTGGTCAGGCAGATAAAATAACTAGTTTCCCTATATATCATGCTCACATGCTCGGTTCGGTTATTTCCATATATAGAAGGTAAGCTTCAGAACTTTCATATATTCAAGATTATCTTTCCATATATGCTCTGTTTGGTCTGAGGTAATTGGCTCGGTGGTTATGTCATGGTTTAGCCATGCCTGGGTTCAACAATAGTCTACCAAATGGGAATTTGTGTTTGGTAGGTGGTTGTCAACGATGCCTTGGTTCGGTGAAACTTATGTTCGGCTATGCCTTGGTTCGTCCGTGCATCGATTTGACGCCATGAGTTTGATAGTGCTTTGGTTCGGTAGTAGGTTAACGAACAGGAATCTCTGTTCGATGCTAGGCTATCGAACATGAATTTTTAATTGGTATACTACCGAACCAAGCACACAGTCTAAGCAAAGTTCACATTTTCCTTCTGGTTTGTCTGCCCTTATTGCTCATCCATTCTCCCCCATAGTTATGCTCCTCCATGAGGTATTTATAAGTGTATGGCTGGGTGAAAATCTATTATGTAATAAATAGTTAGGCAGTAAACGGTTAGGTTTCCTACTGGACCGTTTCTCCTATTTCATAAAAATAGTGCACTTGCTAAGGATCGAACTCCTGACCTCACTGTTGAAAGCATGATGATCAACCACTTGAGCTACTTATATTTTTATGCCATTACTCCTTCAATTTAAGTCAAAATTGAATGAAACTTAGACCAATAGCTTCATATTGTTGAGTAGAGTATTCCAATGCCTCTAAATGTTTCATTTGCCTGAACTAGGTGGTAGTTCTTCAAAATGGGGCACAAGTTGGATAGGTAGTGGACAAATTTCAAGATGATCATATCTTCCAATTCGTAGCTCGGATTGAGATATATTTTGGACCTATGTGCATGTTATGATCTTAGGAACCTTTTCCAAGTGCTTTGAGTATGTCAAATTTGCCTCTAACACTTTGCTTTGCCCTTGTGATCACATAATGACATCTTTATTTTGCACATTCTGGTAGTTTCTATGCTCCTTAACGTCTTTTCGTATTCACCACACTATGGATGAAAATGCCCACAACTCCGTCAATGCTAAAATAATTTTAGGTTACAATTTCAGTTAAATTTAGGACTTCACTAGACATAGGATTTTAATTGTTAGGTTGGAATAGGAAAATAGACCAAGTTTACCTTATTAAAATACTTAAGTATTTACTTGCTCGTATAAGAACTTAGGATAAATCCCTATAGATTATAAATGTGATATCTAGATACAATGATTGTTGAAGGACTTGAGAAACGAATTAGAAGTAAAATGAGATAGCTTAAGTTAAATCGAAATGAAAATAAAAGACGTAGGTTAAATTATATTGTTTTGAAGGATCAATGTGTCCGAAGGTGCGGGTTGTCACAAATATACTCTATAATCTCATTTTTTTTAAATACGTTTTCTTGAAGCATTTAAATATATTGCTTTTTCTTAATGCGGTCAAATTATAAAGTGCATTAGGTTGAACAAAATTATCAAATGCAGCCAAAATCATTACTGCATCTCATAAATAAATTCAGTTAAAAAATGCTATTAAATTATGATTTTCTTAACGCGTTTAAATTTAACTACATTTTTTTATGCAGTTAAATTGTAAACTGTATTAATATTAAATGAAATTATCAAATACAAGCAAATTTATTTACTACATCATAAAAATATAGTTAAAATATTCAAATGCAATTATTACTACATAATTCAAAAACAAATTTCTTTCAGTTAGGTTAAAAGATAATAACTGCGTCATCTTAATGCAGTTAAAACAACTATGTAAAATATTATGGTCATCGAAAATAAATGCAGTCACATAAATGCAGTTATATAAAGCAGTGACATTAATAACCACATTACACAAATGTAGTTAAAACTGCTATGCAAGTTATTATTTTTAAATATTATTTTATATATCAACAATGAATATCATTGTAAAGTTTATTAAATTTATGAGTTAATGGACAAAACAATTATTAAATCCAATTAACCTACAAAAATTATCGCATTTTGAATATTAGAACTAAATAGATTGACGAATGGTGATATTTGTCGGATGTAATGTTAAAGAGGTGTAAAAATCATAAATAAAGAACCACTTTACATTTAAAATAATAAATAGGGACTCGAAGTTAATATTCACTATGTAAAATGTTGATTGAAAGACAAATTAGTTGGTTCCATTTTTCATATTTTAAGTAAATGTTGATGTAATTAGATGTGTAACCTGTTGCTATATGTTTATATTGAAAAAGGACATTAACTTTTAAACTGGTTTCAAGAAAAACACTAGTTTCAGTGACTAAGAATTGATTTATCCCTTCCTATTAAGGGCACATGCTTCCGTGTTCAAGTATATGGAAGACTCTATTTCCATCTTTATTTATTTAATTGTTTATTATTTATTTATTTATTTATTATTTAATTGTTGGTACCATAATAACACTACACTAAAAAAATTACTAATTTAGAGACGGACGATTTAAATCTTTATTTAATAAGTTCAGTCCCTAAATAAATTTTAATAACCGTTTTGAAACTGAAATATCATTCTTTGATTTCCAAGTCCCAAAAGATACTTAAGACTGAAATTTTAGCCTTAAGATTTAAAAACTGAAATATCATTCTTAAATATTTCTAAAGATTGAATATTTAAAACAAAAATATGGTCTTTAGTTAGTTTCAAATTAAATGATTAATTAATATTAAAGGTGTCCAAAAATTAAGAACTGTATTTGAATATACACACACAAATATATATATATATATATATATATTATATGCATATATATATATGCAAATTTGTATATGTACATACTTAAGTAACATCGAAGTGTAGTAATTATAACAACTAACATTAGATTTCTAATGACAACTAAGAGAATTCACACAAGAATTTTATGTAATATGAAATAATTCCAGCATTGTACTAAGGCTTATATCTTCCAAAATATTACAAGTATTTCGTATTCATAGTAACAACAAACTAATGAAATACATTTTAACATAAGCATACATAAAAGATTTCGTAAGTATGCTTCTAAATTCTTCTCCTTGGAAAAACCTCAAGCACTTTGACTCCAAATGAGATGGCGATACTAACTTATTCAAGCTTCGGCTCCATATATTATTTAATATGCTTTATACAGTTTAGATTATTCCATTAAACCAATTTCACAAGAAAACAGCAAAAAGGTATTTGAGTTTCCTACTCCTACAAACACAAAAAGAATAATTATAAATATATATGAGAAGATGTTAATCAACAAAGGTAGCACTTAGCAGAAGAATAATCATATATTACTTTGTGCTCTTTGACTTCTATACATGACATTATCCATGCTATTCTAAATAATCGAAATCAAACACTATGTAGGAAAAAAAAGCACATATGTACAGGTGAATAGCTTTATATAAAATACTTATATGAAGAATAAAACAGTAACCTTAAGTTCTGTTCTAGAGGAATATAGCCTTAGATTAGACATTTACAAAAAGTAGTGTAAAATTGTGGAAAACTTTTGAGTTTTTGTTTTTGTTTTAAAGTAAAGAGAGGTTACCAAAATCAACCATACCAAAAATTATAGTTTTTGAAGGTGCTTTACATTACTTTGCTTCAGGAAATCCTCCTTAGTTTCATTAGCACTTCCTGAAAGCATGAAGATTCTACATAGTTAACATTGCCATTGTAACTACAACACTTTAGAATAAACATAATTAGTATATTTGGAAACTTTGGTAGCTATTGGGTTGGAAGTTCTTTTGAGTTCATTTGTTACATGAACAAATGTACATGAGGGAAAAAAGAGCCAATTTTAAAAGTATGAGATAAAGAAGAACTTGTAACACCCCACCTCTATACCCATATAATCCAAGAGTATTACAGAGTAATACTGTCAGATAATACAGAGAATAAGGCTGTATGGAGTACACACGTAAATATTTTCTTAGACTAACACTGATATTTGTTAAAACTTCAAATATAAAACTTATCAGTACGTACACAGAGTTGGTATAAAACAATAAACACGCGTTCCTATAGGATAGAACAATACATAATATATAGTACAACACAAAGAATACAGAGTCAATCGTAGCGATAACATATAATATAAATACATGGATGTTATACTATACAATTCAAATGTCCATTATATATATACATATAATCAAACAATGTCAAACAAATATCATGTAACAATCCTAATATAGAACTCCTCTAAGCCCAATGAAATACATAATGGTCAAGTCGTCCCTATAGCTGAAATGTCTCGGACTGACCTCGAGTATTATAATATAACACACGGGTCAGACTATATCTAATCATGGCTTATAAATAAGATGGTACAGTATAAAGAAGGAAGAATAATATGATATCTCTAATAAAGATACTTAAACATCAGATGGCGTATCAAAGTATACATATACAGAATAATTGTAACACCCCATATTTTTAGTAACATTATTTAGGATATTTAATTAGATAAATAAAATAAAAAATGTAAGTTGATTAATGGATTGAAATTTGTGATTAAACGAGGGGTAGCCGTGCCATGTTAAATAAGTGAACTAAAGAATAAAAAGAGAATAAAAAGGGTTAGGAAATATGCAAGGGCAAAATAGGGACAAGGTATATCCTTATACCCTAAACCCCTTAGGAATTCATTCTACATGTTCATTCTATTTTCACAAACAAAAATAGAGCTAAGGCTGGCCACCATTAGGAGGAACAAAGAAGAAGAATTCAAGAGGAAGAATTAAATCACTTAATCAAGAACAAATCTTACATCCTTAATCAAAAAGCTAAGGCGAATAATGACTACATCTCAATTTTTATGGTTTCGGTTTTAGTATGAAATCCAAATTATTTGCAAATATTTTACCATGTTTTGGATGATAAAAATGTATATCTATATGTTATTGATGATTTATGCTAATTCACATAGATTTTGTGATATGTTTTGATATGAAAACCCTATAATAAGACATCCAATTGCCTTGCGAATTTAGATGTAGATTAGAAATAATATTTTAGAAATGGGTTTCAATTTTTATAATTTTCTGAATTAATGTGGATTTTATATGAATTTTCTAGTGAAGAAAATGCCAATTTGGGTTTAAAATTAATTACGGTCAAATTATAATAGCTTAGCGTCTGAAATTTATATACGTTAGAAAACATATTAAAAATTATTTTCTAAAATTTTTGTAGAATTTTCCTAAGTGTTTTAATAGATATATAAAATTATTTAAGATATGAGACTTAAATGTTTTATATATTTATAAAAAAAGGAGAAGGGGTATTTTGTAAATAATCCAAATTCTTATTTCTGAAAATCGGCAATAGTTTTAGAAAAGAAAATTTTGCAACCAATCATAATTTGACAAACAAGGCAGGTTAGGTACAAAGAAATAGTTTAAAATGTCAAATCTACATGCTTTTTCCTGTTTCAATGCTTTCGGCACCAGGCTTCCGACTACTTACCTCCACCTCCGACTCCATCGAAACCAATGCCAAATACCTGGTACATAGTTAATTGGATAAAGACGGAAGTTATTGGGCTGAAACCAGGGGTTCCGTAAGGGTCGAAGCACTACTTTGCTTAAAAATGAAAATGCACCTGCTTTGCTTTCGACTGAATAGCTATCAACTTGGTCTGCTTTCGAATGGGTCAATGACTTTAAAAGAATGGTTTTAAGAAGTTTCACCTTTGTTTTTAAGTAACTTCTTTCGACTAGGTCGAAGCCCTTGACTGCCGCTTTTTACCTTTCGACGCAGATTGGTTTCGAAAGGGTTACTTTGTTTTTAAAACCAAGCCGCTTGTAACGACCCGCTGTTTTGGACCATTCGCATCCGCACATGTCGGACTTGAATAATTCAAAATACCGCATTGTTAATTTAAATTTGGCAAAACTGAACATATACAATAAATAAATAATCACAGATCACAAACACAGAGTAATAAATGCAGCGGAAACAAAAGATAGTAGTTCATGAAGCTACTATATACATATCAGAGTTAAATAAGGTACAACAGATGTCTCGAATACAATAATCAAATACAAGAATCAGAATACAATCACTGGAATCAACTGGATATCTGAAAGCTGGATAGATAGCTGAATCTCCAAGCGAAGCTCCAACTCCAAAGGTGAGTCTCGAATACTGGTACACTCAGTCTGACCCGAGCGTAAAGAAAACACAAAACACTCGAGTCGGGATTAACATTCTTATATTTATAAATCCAACTCAAGTGAAATAGCAACTGAAATACAAGTAACTCAAAGGATGTTTGGAATAACCATCCTTTAAGGATCCGTTAACTATCTACTATGTAGTAGTGTACGATAAGTAGATAATGCCTATCAGTAATATAAAATATCAAACTAGTGTTAAGGCGTTACCATTATCCCCCTTAACACATTTTATACAAGCGTTATAGTCTATACAACACTGTAAACTCCACCGTAAACTAGTGGGATATCAGGGAGTACTCCATAGGTATAACACAAAACAAATTCGTAGTGGTCGCGTATATAGGGATACAAGTATGACAAGGCACATGAGGCAATACCCAAGGTAGTGAAACTACCGTTTGCCTGATACGGACTGGTGAGAATGCATCGCCGCAGCGATCGCAACACCGCGAAACAACACTCCCAAAATCAAGGGTGCACCAATCGACAACAAGTAATGAGTAGTTTCCGAAGAAGTGTGTTCGCTCGAGGTAGCTAACCCCCATTTGGCCCGGCACGGCTCCTGTTATAGTCATTTCCAATTTGACACAAGTGTCAAGGCTATCCATTATCGTTCTCTTTCTTCAGTCATCCCGTACATCATTCCAACCACTTCATTTTGGATCATACTCCGCGTGTAGTTATTAAAGTAGTTTTTGGTTTAGACAGTGAGTATGTCCCTAACCGATTCCGGTCTCTTTAATAACCTTCGTAATTATTACACCGATTGGTCGTTTAATATATTTCAAAACCAAATCAATTTCAATTAGAATTTATAAATCAACATTTCATTTCTCTTTCTAAATCAATTTCCATAATTTACGTTTCAAAACTTCCAAATTCATAATTTCAAAATCTTATAATTCAATTTCAATTTCTATTTAAAACAATTCAAATATTGATTCAAGTTCGTATATAAGTTTCATTCTGAAATCATTTAAATTAATCTAATCGATATTCAAATCAATTTAAGTTCATTTATTGAGTTCATTCAATATTGGTTAAGTAAATTTATCCTTCAGGACAATTTCTATTTAATTTCCAATTCATTAAATCAATTACTTAAGTTTAACTTCATTATATCAAAACTTCAAATTTAATTAAATTAGCTTTGACAAATCAACCCTTTAAATTATAAGTCTTACATTAATTTCAAAAATCACATTTGCATTTCTTGATAAAGAAATTCAATTTCCCATATTCATTTACTTAGTGACAATTTCAAAGCTCAATTAAATAAGAACTAAATTTCACTAATTAAAAGTTCAATTTTATTTATCAAAGGATTCAATTTAATTTAATTATTAAATAATTCAATCTCATTAAATTATTAAATAATTTCAAAACTTAATTCAATCATTTCTTAAATTAAACAACATTCTTTCATCAATTTCTTTATTAATATTTTATTTCAGATTATTAAATATTCACATTTAAATTTCATTAAAATTCGATTTCCAACTTCGTTTCAAAACCATATTATTTATTCAAATAAAATCTTCATTTTATTTTTATATCAAATTATTGACCAATCGGGTTTTTATTTAATTCTCTATCCTAGGTCAAAGTTTAATTTGGGTATTTATCATTTCAACCCAATTCCAATTCAATTCAAAATCAAAGCATACCAAAGGGAACTTGCAGTGTGATAACTGGGATGGTGTCAAAGTAAATAAACAAGCAATAACAACAATCAATATCAATCCAATAATCAATTCAAATAATCCCGAAATAATCGTATTAATTCACATTGTTGTTTGTGTAAATTAATATAATTATTTCTAGAATCTACACTATCATTTCATGTAGATTAAAGATTATTACACTTATTATTCTATGTAATTCTACACTTGACATCAATTATTCAATTTCATACTTCATAAAATAATACAACATAAATTCAAATGGTTCAAGGGTAATTAACTATTTTTCTATGTGTCAAATAACTAAACATTTAAGGGGTCATATTATACAAATTTAACTAATCAAATTCAACACATATGTCGATTCAAATTTTTAACTATCCTACGTCAAATTCAATTGCATAATATTGATCACTTTATACATTACAATTTAACATCCAATATAAACAACAATCAATCAATCAATTATCAATCAAACTGTATTACCATCGCATAAATAATTACAGATAATGGTGTCAGATGTCATTGGTGAACAGATACAGGTAATAGCATATATAACAGTGTAAATAACCAACAGCAGCATATTTCAATTGTTGTTTCAATTGAAATCAAATTTAATAAATAAAAGAACATTAATCGTGAGTGATTGCTCACCTTTCGAGGCTAGAGAGAATAGGAGATGACACAGGTACGCACACTGATTCAGACACTGAAATTTGAGTTACGGATCTAGGCACAAATTTGATAACCAAAGCTGATAACAAGTATTTAGACGAAATCAGATCAGAACATAGATCGATGAAAATAAATAGTATAAGTAAACTTATCTATATAGCTAGTTACATAAAAGCATATTATATATTAAAACCATATTTTTTTTATTTAAGTATATATATGCGTTTCAAATCCTTACTTAAATTAAACTCATATATTAAAGTCAAATATACATATACCGTCATATTATTACTTATAAATAAAACTAATATATATATATATATAAACTAGCATATTTTCCTAAAATCAATATATATATACATATATATCCACTATATCTTAAAACCAATATGTACAATACTTAAAGTTATAAAATACGCACGTGAAATTTTTATTTATAGGCTTATATATACACAACAAATTTATATAACCTATACAATATAATATAACTTATATACTAGTACATTAACTGCCATCAACAGTGCCTACATATATGATATATATACAAGCATAAACATACCCTTACATAAATTTTTATACCCCGTATATAAAATCTTCAAAGCTTATATACAAACTACTCTTAAATATTTAATACTGTTATAACATACATACGTATTACATTAAAATCTTCCAGCAAATCATTTAAACTTAATATCGATATAAGATCTGCAGCATATTTAAACTGAAAATAAACTACATATAACTAGCATACTAATATATAATATAATTTATATAAAGACTTGTATATATATATATATAAGTAATAAGTTGCATATACTCAACTAACAAATTTTCAACATACATTGTAAAACTATTATAACTATAGTCGAACATCACCAATATATAAGCCAAACGTATTAAATATATTGATATACTTCAATACTTATAATTTATATGCGGCGAACTAAAATTTATAACATGTATGAATAACATGATATATTGTATCAATATATAGCATCAGCTACCAATAACTCACATATACAAAAATAATATAAACTAATCTCATACATAAAATCTTACTTTATGTAAATCAAGATATGCAACATAGTTTACTGTTCTTATAAACTAATAGGTATATAAATATATGTATAACCAGTTGTTAAGTAATAAATATGTATAGTAGAAAACTTGTACATGCAATACTTTTGATATCAGTAGGCCTTAAACAATTTCGTATAAACATATACTTACACGGGATTATTAAAAGAGAGACTAAGAATGAGAAATCGGCTGGAGGAAGAAACGACGAATGGGTTGTTGTGACTTCCATACGCTATTGCTCGGGCCAGATCTGGAAGAGGCAGGGCTGAGCGTGGCGCAGGCGGCAGGCAAAGTTGCGAAGGTGGGTGAGTGCGAGCAATGGCGGACTGGGAAGAGGGTCGGACTGGGTAGGTGGGTTGGAGGCTTCGGGATGGTGGTGCGTTGGGAGCTGCGGTGTATGGCTCTGGTTGGCGGAGGTGGTGTAGCGGAGCAGGTCAATGGGTGGTGGGCTGAGGAGTGATAGCCGGAGGTGGTCGTGCAGTGTCGGTAGTGACATGTCGCAGAGGCTATGGGAGAAAGAAGAGAGAGGAGGAGAGTGTGGAGATGCAGGTGGAGGCGTGTGAGCATGGAAGTAGCCGGCGGTGGCGCAACATAGGCGAAGGGGATGGGCACGGCCGGTGTTTGGAGGTGGTGATTTGCGAGGAGGGGAGAGCGTTGTTGTTTAATGGGCTTGCGTGGGTGGGCTTCGGCACTTGCTGGAGAAGAGAGACATAAGAAAGGCTGAAAGCGGTCGGCAAGAATGTGAGGTCTGGGAAAAATAAGGAAGAAGGAGATGGGTAGCTTTGGATTCCAGGCAACATCAAAAGAACAGATATGGACCAGTTAATGAACATTGGGACCACTAGAAAATAGAAGTCAAGCACAAAACTTTAGAAAATATAAATGCAAACAACAGTTGGTATTCCAGGATAAGATTTTCGAAAGGTCACGGGACCAAAAGTCACAAACCAGTATCAATGCGATTACCGTTTCTCGCGGATTCCATACCAGACTCCAAACCACAGAAACGAATATATCGCAGAGATCAGCACGACGGGACGATCAAAACGGTACATAGATATCCGTGGTATGATTAAATTATAAAAATTCAAATTTTCTACTGGCAAAAAATGCAAGAAAAACGCTGAAAAATAAGATCGACGGAGCTAAAGAAGTCCGAATTTTGAAAAACGATAAATGACGTCTTGCTCAGAAGATGGTTTAGAATTTTTCTATTTAAAAATATTTAGGTTTCGAAAACATTTTTCATTAATTCCTAACTGATTAAATTGAAGTAAAATTACGCATGAAATAAACTTTCATATTTTTGAATGAAAATTTACCAGTTGCTATGTTTAACTAGACGCGTTTCAAATATTAAATTTTTATTTCAAAATTTTATTGTTTAAAATTTCATAAAATTTCAACTAATTACGTTATTAAAACGGTTAAAATTTACGGGTCGTTACACTCTCCCCCACTCAAAACTTTTCGTCCCCGAAAAGGAAGGAGGTAAGGGAATGGAAACAACCAGAAAGAAAATAGATTGAAACAAAGCAAAACAATTAGTTCAAACCATATAAATTCAATTTACCTTAATTAATACTCAATATTTGATATAAATTCAAGGTATTTCAATAAGTTGATTAAATTTCAATTTATTAATATTTTAATACCAAAAGATTTCTTCAAAACAAAATTTTATTTAATTTGACCCATTTACCATTCATTCAACTTATTATTATTCTATTTACCTCCATTAACATTTTATAATTAAAAGTCAAGTGTATTCAATTAAATTGAATAATTTACATTTAAAATTTCTAATTCAATTATTTCAACTTTACATATTTATTCAAAATTTTCGACTTCATTTTATTTATATGGTTAAATTAATTTCAATTTGTTGATTCTTTCAGAACAAAATTTATTATATTCATCTCATTCAATTAACTTATTATTCTATCATCTTTTATTAGCATTTTTTTATAATTAAAATCTAAGTGTATAACATTTATTATAAACACTCAAATTTTATTTATAAAATCATTTTATATTGTATATTATCCAACTACATTTTAACTTCTGAATAATTTAGGTAAGTTATATTGAAACGCAATTTAGTACTATACAAATAAAATTTCCAAATTCAATTATTTCAAGTTTAAATACTTATTCAAAATTTAGCTTTATTTATAATTGAAGACATCTTTTAACATGATTTTTAAGAATTAAATTTCCATTTAATTTCAAACCCTTTAGAAATAATTATGTATATACTATATATATTAAATCAAATTAAATTTAAAATAATATACCCATATATATATATATATATAAATCAAGTCATATTTAAGAAATTCTAATTAAAATACTTTTCCAAAACAAAACCGTAGCAAAGCTACAAAATGGTTTCTCCACTTCGAAACTCGAAAATGAATGTCGATGATGCGGCCGTCATGACCGAAATTATTTTCCAGCGACAAAGAGAAGAGCACTGATTTCAATATTTAAAATTCTTTGAAAACGGTTTCTATTTGAAATTTCTTTTATAATATGCATTTTAAAATTTAAACCCAAAGTTTGAAAACACCGGAAATTAAATTCTCCCATTCTTGATTTAAATTCATTTCAGATTCCAAATCAAATTATATCCAAGTTTTATAAATTCATTTATACATATTATGCAATAGTTAGTGGTTTATAAAACAATAAATGAAAATCAAATATTATCATTTTTGACAACAAATTCATTAACAATTTAATTTCAGAAAACTTATATTTATATATAATATAATAATCCAAAACTATTTTGTTTACCAAATTTGAAAACAACATTGTGTCAGTTTGTTCTGTTCAAGTGTTTTGGAAATCCATCGATAGCGCTGATCAGACGAATCGATCGGAAACCCAAATCACATCAACAACTCAAACAACACAATATATATCAAAACATTTTAATATTAATTTATAAATACACTTCCTCGCTTGACGCTACAAGAATAGATTTCAAAACAAGAATAGAGGTTCAAATTTGATGGTCTCAAATCAAGGAGAATTTTGAATCGAAGATAAGTTCGAAACAAAGATATGATGATGAAATAACAAAGTAGGAAGGTTGATAAGTTTATATAAATCGCGGGCAACCTTAATCGGGTCGACCGTGACTTCAAGAAAAAGATCGATGTAGAACTTCGAGGCAAATCTACATTCAATCTCAAGAAATAGAATTCAGGTATAGCGGGAAATAGATAGCATCATAAACCGAGGATGCAGAAATCCCCGGTAAATCGATGTCTATTGTAAAGGAGTTTCTCCAATTTACAAATCATCCGAAGATTGGCGAGACCGCCAATTCATTACAAAGATCATTCAAAGTGGAGTTATGGGATACTCCAGAATTAGAAGACGAATAGTGAGGGACACGAATGAATTTTGGAACCGCAGGGAATGTAACATCCCACCTTTTTTAGCGCTTAAGCAGACACACGTGCCAACTTAAACCATACAGAAGGGTGGGTTGTTATGGGGTAAATTAGAAAAAGTGGAGAAATAAAAGAAACAAAATAGAATCTTGCAGCGGAACGATAAAATATAATAATCAAATAACAGTTCATGAAGCTGTTTTACAAAACATTTGATTATACTTATACAATACATATCAGAGTTACACATACCAGAGAATGATAATTATGCAGCGGAATACAATGGTGTAGTAGAATATATAATAAATAGTAATAATAAAATCTTCGTCTTCGTCCTTCAGAAATAGGGCCTTCAAATCCTGAAATGCTCAGGCTGACCCGAGCGAATTGAAAAGACAAAACACTCGAGTCAGAACTAAAAGATCTTATGTAAGTTAAATCAATGAAATAAATATGAGTGTAAACGGCGTCAGAGATGTTTACGGGGTTTGACATCTCCTATCCAGTGTCTAACGTGAGTGCAGTAACTTAAGAAATGTTCGGGATTCACATCTCTTAAGGATCCGTTAAACTATCTACTATGTAGTAATATTCGCTATATACAGTAGTGTCTAATCAGTAAAGTGTAATCATATAGAAAATAGCGTTAAGGGGATGGAGAACCTTAACGCGGTCGGATCTTAAAATCATAATCGTAGTAAAGCTCGATATGGTAGGTGACACGGCACAACTAGGCAATGCCAGGGTAGATATACCAATTACGCACACGGACTGATGGATACGCATAGCAGCCACTACCGTTCCACCTCGAACAACATTCCCAAATCGGAGGATGGCCATCTAGTCAAATCACAAGTAAGAGTATAATATCGAAGAAATGTGTCCGAGAAGAGGTGCTACCTCACTGGTCCGAGATCGCTCCTGTTTTAGCCACCTTATGCCAACTCACGGGAGTTGGGTCCACGTAACATACCTTAAGAACGTCGCCACCATCCTACTTCATTCTGGAATCTCCACCGCGTACACGGTTGTCAAAGTGGTTTTCGGTATCGACAGAGAGTATGTCCATATCCGATCCCGGTCTCTTTAACAACCAATCGTATTATAACACCGCGGTCAATTTGAAATAGTTTATACTTTCAAAACCGGAACAAAATATCTATTTCAAAACCATATAGATACGATATCATTTCCTTTTAAAACCCAACTCAATATGACATCATTTTTATTCCAAAATATATTTTCTTTCAAAAAAAAAATCATACCACCTTTAAAATTTATAATACCTCGAAACCAACCTTTGAATTATACTTTTCAAAACATAATACTTCGAAATTCATAGCTTTAAAACCATAACTTCTAAAACTTGGACGGTTTGGATATTCAACGGCATATAAATAAATGGTTTACTTTAGATTTCTTTATAAAGAAAAATAGTTTCCATGACTTCACAAATATATTTTCTTTAAATGGAGTCTAAACCATGAATTTAAATTTCACTTTCAATTTCCAAAACCATTTCAATTTCGACATATCATAACCTTTCAAGATCATTTCCAAATCATTTTATTATCAAAATGTCATATCTTTCAGAACTTCATTCCAAATCATTTAATATATCAAAATATCATATCTTTACAAAACTACATTTCAAATCATTTAGTATCAAAATATCACTCAAATCATTTTAATATCAAAAATATCATATCTTTACAAAATTATGTTTCAAACATTTTAATATCAAAAATATCATATCTTTACAACATTTTGTTTCAAAACATTTTAATATCAAAAATATCATATCTTTACAACATTTTGTTTCAAAACATTTTAATATCAAAAATATCATATCTTTAAAAAAATTATGTTTCAAAACATTTAATATCCAAAATATCATATCTTTACAAAATTATGTTTCAAAACATTTTAATATCAAAAGTATCATATCTTCAAAAATTATGTTTCAAAACATTTTAATATCAAAATATCATATCTTTAAAAAAAATTATGTTTCAAAACATTTTAATATCAAAAATATCATATCTTTACAAAATTTTGTTTCAAAACATTTTAATATCAAAAATATCATATCTTTAAAAAAATTTATGTTTCGAAACATTTAATATCAAAAATATCATATCTTTACAAAATTATGTTTCAAAACATTTTAATATCAAAAATATCATATCTTTAAAAAATTTTGTTTCAAAACATTTTAATATCAAAATATCATATCTTTAAAAAAATTATGTTTCAAAACATTTTAATATCAAAATATCAAAATTAAATTTGTTTATAAACTGTATCCCATCCAAACCATAGAAATCACTTTAAAATATATATATATAGACCACGGTGCCTGTATATAATTTTCTATCCTATGGTCAAGTGATACGGGTATTTATCATTTCAATCCGCAATTTAAAATAAAAATTTGCGGTTGTATATCATTTCAAACCGCAATCCCAAAATAAATAAAGATAAATCAGTAACGAACTTGCAAACTTATGATATACAGTAAAACATCCATTCATCCATTATCATCCATCATCCAAATCAAAATCATCATCCAACAATAAATCAATATCAATATATATAACTGATAATATATACAAGTAATAACTAGCAGTTAATATGCAATAAATAATAAACAACAATTTAATTAAATAGAGGTAATTAACTGAGATGATGATAAAAATAGGCCAAACAGACATAGATAAATTTCAGATCACAATGTATATCAATTTAACAAACATGAGATATTTTAGAAATTGTGAGTGGGTTAAAACACTCACCTTTTACGAATCAAAAAAAAAAATTAAACTTCTAATCCAAAGCTCCGCTCTATGTTTCCTTAGTCTCCTTCTTGATTGCTATCTTGTTCCGTAATATTTTATTTTGATTTTTTCTTTCCTTAATCCCTTTTTTTTAGAATGTTTTGGAAGAGATAGAGAATTTTGTATGGATCTGGATTTGAAGAAGAGTGTTTGAAAAAGAAGAAGAAAATTTAAAGAAGTTGAAGAATTGAAAAAGAAAAGAAAATTTCAAAAAAAGAAGAAGAAGATTTGAAGAAGAAGGAAAAAAAATGAAAAAGAAAGGAGGAAGGTGAAGAGAGAAAAGAAATGAGATGGAAAGAATTAAAAGTAGCCTAAAGGTCTAGGCTTAGGTGTTAAATAGAAGGAGAAATGAACGGACCAAATATAAAAAAAATGAGATAAATATTTTAAAACGTACATGTGAAAAAAAAAAGAAATGAAGGGACCACATACACATTTTGAAGTTCAATTTCTCCGAAACATAACCAAATTAATTTCATTCACTCAAATAATACTCAATTTGTACACATATTTTTTTTTTTAATCTACGCACAATTAATAAAATTATACTTAGCTTAAAAATGAAAACGTTCAATTCTTTTATTTCCTTTAAAGCACCATTTCTGTTTAACACAAAACGCGCGTTTCTTTTATTACATCTATTAATTACAATCAATGTTTCTTTCCTTTTACGTTTTCTTTCCTTTTAATTAAAATATTTCCATTACATTGATTGCAATTAATAACAAAGTTAAATTTCAAAATAGCCAAACAAAAAGGATGAAAAATAGAACAATTGTTTATTTAACCACGTTTATAAATTTATTGTTTATACACAAGAGTAATAAATAGATTATTTTCCTATTCTTATAATCAGTCTGTAAGCTAAATCACAGTTCAAATAAACATATATTTCTTTCTTTAAAAATCAAATTTTTTCTATTCTTTATTTTAAGGAAATTAAACCTACATTTATAAGTATATATTATTTACACTCAAATATTATAGATATATACAGAGTATAGGTTTCCATTAAATCATTATTTATTATATATTCAAATTAACTAAATTCACTATTGAAGTCCATTTACATTTATTACCAAATATCCATTTACCTTTCCCAATAAATTTGAATCCCATTCATTTAATATAACAAATCAAAATTCCATTCACACCTTATTATCAACCCACAATTATTGCAATTCATTATCTTAGATAAATTTTATACAATTTACATCAACTTTACATACAATTACTATTCAATGTATATTTATTCATCAATCAATTCGATATTTACTCTTCTTTCCTTCTATTTGATAAATAACCTAGTATACATTTACACACATTCATTTCATTCCATTCATATTTCAAATAGGATATTTTACCGTTGGATTTAAGATTATTACATAAATATTTCCCAAATTTCAACTAAAATTTTAATTTGACGCTATAAATAAAAATTTGATTTCATTTATTTCAATAAGTCCAACTATTATAAATTAACAAATTGACCCACTATTAAAGAGTCAAATTCAATAATTCAAAGACTACATCATCTTGACCAACTTATTAATTCATAATTCTTTAAACCAATTTCCTTTTCAATTTTAAAGTAACTAAATTTACCAAATCATAGTATTTATTTCAATTTCTTAAAATAACCCCTTCATTATAAATTGAATCCAACTTATTAAAATAAGTTCCCAAAATTAATGTATTAAATTTAATTTCACTTTTAACTTACACTTAAATATAGGTCAAAATCATTCTATACGTATTCCTTTCTTAGTTACTACTTACATATTTCTTGTATAAATTTCACAATTAACCATTATTATTAAAGTAACGCCAATAATAAATACGACCCTATAACTACCCAACTATTAAACGAACGTTACTTCATTTTCAATTAGGGTAACCTTCATTCATTTTATTGATCACTTATCAAAATTTCAAATTCCATTAACAAATAAGCAGGTAATTTATAATATACGTTACAAAATTTGAATTCACCCCAATTCCTTGTTATTGACTTAAATTGGGATTACTTACATTGCATTTAAACATTGTTACTTAAATCTCTATCCAATTGTAATTAATACTCTAAATAAATATGCTTACCCCTTTCGTTATTTATTAATTATTATAGGAAACGTTTAATAATTTCAACAACATTGTAATTACCAATTACCTATATTGATTGTATACGTTTTCCATTATTATCCTTTATTAGAATTTTGTTCAACTTCCCAACTTAACCTTTCTATTGATTTTACCTTCAAAATCTTCAGTTCTTCTCTTAACTTACAAAAAGGCAATGATTAATTTTATTTAATCACTGTTAATTACATGCATTGTTAACGGACAATAGTTGTCACCATTTTTCAATTTAAGACATTTGAAATTTATTCTCTACAACAATTATTACCTATCAATATTAATTTGCCCATAAATACAAAACTTTCAATTGTTCTTATTATCATATTCCATTTACTGTTAACAATGTTTATTACATTATATCAGTTTAGTATTTTCCTTAAATTCCTCATATTCAATTCATATACAGGTAAAATTCTTTTTACTACTTAAAATCATTTGAATTAACTTCGAATTACTATAAGTAGGTTTTTAATTTATTTTTCTTCTAAATTTAATTACAAATTTATTAATTTAACCAAATTAAATCCATGAAATTTACGGGTTGTTACAGGGAACGTTCCAAAATTCAAAGGAATCAAGTCAAAAGGAAGAGATTGAAACTCGAATGAGAGTGATTCTGTAAATACATTTACCCTATATGCTAAGTTTTGCCTAGAGCTACCAAAGCTCTGATACCAACTGTAACGACCCACTGTTTTGGACCATTCGCATCCGCACATGTCGGACTTGAATAATTCAAAATACCGCGTTGTTAATTTAAATTTGGCAAAACTGAACATATACAGTAAATAAATAATCACAGACACAGAGTAATAAATGCAGCAGAAATAAAAGATAGTAGTTCATGAAGCTACTATATACATATCAGAGTTAAATAAGGTACAACAGATGTCTCGAATACAATAATCAAATACAAGAATCAGAATACAATCATTGGAATCAACTGGATATCTGAAAGCTGGATAGATTGCTGGATCTCCAAGCGAAGCTCCAACTCCAAAGGTGAGTCTCGAATACTGGTACACTCAGTCTGACCCGAGCGTAAAGAAAACACAAAACACTCGAGTCAGGATTATATAACATTCTTATATTTATAAATCCAACTCAAGTGAAATAGCAACTGAAATACAAGTAACTCAAAGGATGTTTGGAATAACCATCCTTTAAGGATCCGTTAACTATCTACTATGTTGTAGTGTACGATAAGTAGATAATGCCTATCAGTAATATAAAATATCAAACTAGTGTTAAGGCGTTACCATTATCCCCCTTAACACATTTTATACAAGCGTTATAGTCTATACAGCACTGTAAACTCCACCGTAAACTAGTGGGATATCAGGG
Organism: Allium fistulosum; assembly: GCA_030737815.1. Lineage (NCBI taxonomy): Eukaryota > Viridiplantae > Streptophyta > Magnoliopsida > Asparagales > Amaryllidaceae > Allium > Allium fistulosum. The sequence continues at coordinate 820,886,142 of CM060907.1, read as the reverse complement.
AGTACTCCATAGGTATAACACAAAACAAATTCGTAGTGGTCGCGTATATAGGGATACAAGTATGACAAGGCACATGAGGCAATACCCAAGGTAGTGAAACTACCGTTTGCCTGATACGGACTGGTGAGAATGCATCGCCGCAGCGATCGCAACACCGCGAAACAACACTCCCAAAATCAAGGGTGCACCAATCGACAACAAGTAATGAGTAGTTTCCGAAGAAGTGTGTTCGCTCGAGGTAGCTAACCCCCATTTGGCCCGGCACGGCTCCTGTTATAGTCATTTCCAATTTGACACAAGTGTCAAGGCTATCCATTATCGTACTCTTTCTTCAGTCATCCCGTACATCATTCCAACCACTTCATTCTGGATCATACTCCGCATGTAGTTATTAAAGTAGTTTTCGGTTTAGACAGTGAGTATGTCCCTAACCGATTCTGGTCTCTTTAATAACCTTCGTAATTATTACACCGATTGGTCGTTTAATATATTTCAAAACCAAATCAATTTCAATTTCAATTAGAATTTATAAATCAACATTTCATTTCTCTTTCTAAATTAATTTCCATAATTTACGTTTCAAAACTTCCAAATTCATAATTTCAAAATCTTATAATTCAATTTCAATTTCTATTTAAAACAATTCAAATATTGATTCAAGTTCGTATATAAGTTTCATTCTGAAATCATTTAAATTAATCTAATCTATATTCAAATCAATTTAAGTTCATTTATTGAGTTCATTCAATATTGGTTAAGTAAATTTATCCTTCAGGACAATTTCTATTTAATTTCCAATTCATTAAATCAATTACTTAAGTTTAACTTCATTATATCAAAACTTCAAATTTAATTAAATTAGCTTTGACAAATCAACCCTTTAAATTACAAGTCTTACATTAATTTCAAAAATCACATTTGCATTTCTTGATAAAGAAATTCAATTTCCCATATTCATTTACTTAGTGACAATTTCAAAGCTCAATTAAATAAGAACTAAATTTCACTAATTAAAAGTTCAATTTTATTTATCAAAGGATTCAATTTAATTTAATTATTAAATAATTCAATCTCATTAAATTATTAAATAATTTCAAAACTTAATTCAATCATTTCTTAAATTAAACAACATTCTTTCATCAATTTCTTAATTAATATTTTATTTCAGATTATTAAATATTCACATTTAAATTTCATTAAAATTCGATTTCCAACTTCGTTTCAAAACCATATTATTTATTCAAATAAAATCTTTATTTTATTTTTAAATCAAATTATTGACCAATCGGGTTTTTATTTAATTCTCTATCCTAGGTCAAAGTTTAATTTGGGTATTTATCATTTCAACCCGATTCCAATTCAATTCAAAATCAAAGCATACCAAAGGGAACTTGCAGTGTGATAACTGGGATGGTGTCAAAGTAAATAAACAAGCAATAACAACAATCAATATCAATCCAATAATCAATTCAAATAATCCCGAAATAATCGTATTAATTCACATTGTTGTTTGTGTAAATTAATATAATTATTTCTAGAATCTACACTATCATTTCATGTAGATTAAAGATTATTACACTTATTATTCTATGTAATTCTACACTTGACATCAATTATTCAATTTCATACTTCATAAAATAATACAACATAAATTCAAATGGTTCAAGGGTAATTAACTATTTTTCTATGTGTCAAATAACTAAACATTTAAGGGGTCATATTATACAAATTTAACTAATCAAATTCAACACATATGTCGATTCAAATTTTTAACTATCCTACGTCAAATTCAATTGCATAATATTGATCACTTTATACATTACAATTTAACATCCAATATAAACAACAATCAATCAATCAATTATCAATCAAACTGTATTATCATCGCATAAATAATTACAGATAATGGTGTCAGATGTCATGGGTGAACAGATACAGGTAATAGCATATATAACAGTGTAAATAACCAACAGCAGCATATTTCAATTGTCGTTTCAATTGAAATCAAATTTAATAAATAAAAGAACATTAATCGTGAGTGATTTCTCACCTTTTGAGGCTAGAGAGAATAGGAGATGACACAGGTATGCACACTGATTCAGACACTGAAATTTGAGTTACGGATCTAGGCATAAATTTGATAACCAAAGCTGATAACAAGGATTTAGACGAAATCAGATCAGAACATAGGTCGATGAAAATAAATAGTATAAGTAAACTTATCTATATAGCTAGTTACATAAAAGCATATTATATATTAAAACCATATTTTTTTATTTAAGTATATATATGCGTTTCAAATCCTTACTTAAATTAAACTCATATATTAAAGTCAAATATACATATACCGTCATATTATTACTTATAAATAAAACTAATATATATATAAACTAGCATATTTTCTTAAAATCAATATATATATATACATATATATCCATTATATCCTAAAACCAATATGTACAATACTTAAAGTTATAAAATACACACGTGAAATTTTTATTTATAGGCTTATATATACACAACAAATTTATATAACCTATGCAATATAATATAACTTATATACTAGTACATTAACTGCCATCAACAGTGCCTACATATATGATATATATACAAGCATAAACATACCCTTACATAAATTTTTATAACGTATATATAAAATCTTCAAAGCTTATATACAAACTGCTCTTAAATATTTAATACTATTATAACATACATATGTATTACATTAAAATCTTCCAGCAAATCATTTAAACTTAACATCGATATATGATCTGCAGCATATTTAAACTGAAAATAAACTACATATAACTAGCATACTAATATATAATATAATTTATATAAAGACTTGTATATATATATAAGTAATAAGTTGCATATACTCAACTAACAAATTTTCAACATACATTGTAAAACTATTATAACTATAGTCGAACATCACCAATATATAAGCCAAACGTATTAAATATATTGATATACTTCAAAACTTATAATTTATATGCGGCGAACTAAAATTTATAACATGTATGAATAACATGATATATTGTATCAATATATAGCATCAGCTACCAATAACTCACATATACAAAAATAATATAAACTAATCTCATACATAAAATCTTACTTTATGTAAATCAAGATATGCAACATAGTTTACTGTTCTTATAAACTAATAGGTATATAGATATATGTATAACCAGTTGTAAAGTAATAAATATGTATAGTAGAAAACTTGTACATGCAATACTTTTGATATCAGTAGGCCTTAAACAATTTCGTATAAACATATACTTACACGGGATTATTAGAAGAGAGACTAAGAATGAGAGATCGGCTGGAGGAAGAAACGGTGAATGGGTTGCTGTGACTGCCATACGCTATTGCTCGGGCCAGATCTGGAAGAGGCGGGGCTGAGCCTGGCGCAGGCGGCAGGCAAAGTTGCGTGAAGGTGGGTGAGTGTGAGCAGTGGCGGACTGGGAAGAGGGTCGGACTGGGTAGGTGGGTTGGAGGCTTCGGGATGGTGGTGCGTTGGGAGCTGTGGTGTATGGCTCCGGTTGGCGGAGGTGGTGTAGCGGAGCAGGTCAATGGGTGGAGAGCTGATGAGTGATAGCCGGAGGTGGCCGTGCGGTGTCGGTAGTGACATGTCGCAGAGGCTATGGGAGAAAGAAGAGAGAGGAGGAGAGTGTGGAGATGCGGGTGGAGGCGTGTGAGCATGGAAGTAGCCGGCGGTGGCGCAGCATAGGCGAAGGGGATGGGCACGGCCGGTGTTTGGAGGTGGTGATTTGCAAGGAGGGGAGAACGTTGTTGTTTAATGGGCTTGCGTGGGTGGGCTTCGGCACTTGCTAGAGAAGAGAGACGTAAGAAAGGCTGAAAGCGGTCAGCAAGAATGTGAGGTCTGGGAAAAATAAGGAAGAAGGAGATGGGTAGCTTTGGATTCCAGGCAACATCAAAAGAACAGATATGGACCAGTTAATGAACTTTGGGACCACTAGATTACAGAAGTCAAGCACAAAACTTTAGAAAATATAAATGCAAACAACAGTTGATATTGCAGGATAAGATTTTCGAAAGGTCACAGGATCAAAAGTCACAAACCAGTATCAATGCGATTACCGTTTCTCGCGGATTCCGTACTAGACTCCAAACCACAGAAATGAATATATCGCAGAGATCAGCACGATGGGACGATCAAAATGGTACATAGATATCCGTGGTATGATTAAATTATAAAAATTCAAATTTTCTACTGGCGAAAAATGCAAGAAAAACGCTAAAAAATAAGATCGACGGAGCTAAAGAAGTCCGAATTTGGAAAAACGAAAAATGACGTCTTGCTCAGAAGATGTTTTAGAATTTTTCTATGTAAAAATATTTAGGTTTCGAAAACATTTTATTTTCATTAATTCCTAACTGATTAAATTGAAGTAAAATTACGCACGAAATAAACTTTCATATTTTTGGATGAAAATTTACCAGTTGCTATGTTTAACTAGACGCGTTTCAAATATTAAATTTTTATTTCAAAATTTTATTGTTTAAAATTTCACAAAATTTCAACTAATTACGTTATTAAAACGGTTAAAATTTACGGGTCGTTACACAGCTTCTCTAATGCTTTCGAAGGGGTGGTTTCGACACCATCTCTTCTTTACTTCAGAAATACTTTCGTAAGAGATGCTTTCGACTTAAATGTTTTAATGACCCTTTTGCTCTATAAAAAGTAGACACCAAATGGTTTCGAAAGAGATAATTTTAATGGTTTCGAAAGGTGTTTCCACATGTTATAAATTGAACCCAAATTGCTTTCGAAAGGCTTGATGTTTTGATGCTTTCGAAAGGTTTTAAAGAAGGGTTTCTAAGGGGTGGTTCCCCAATGGTTTCGAAAGGTCTAAAAGGAAAGGTTTTCCAATGGTTTTGAAAGTCAATGTTTAAGTGTTTTAAAGAGGATGTCTTAGGTTTTAAAGCTTTCGAAGGAGATGTTTTCCAATTCTTTCGAAAGGGTAAATATGAATGGTTTTGAAAGGTATGATTTCGAAAGGTATGTTTTGGCTTTCGGCCTAAGGTTTTACTTGTATTGAAAGGGATACTTTCAAAGGTTTCAAAAGGGGCACTTTCAATGGTTTTGAAAAGGTTGTTTAATGGTTTTAAATAAAGATTTCAAATGAGTTGCTTTTGGCAATATAGCCTAAGTGTTTTTAAGTTAAAAAGGGTTTTAACTTATTTTGGAAGGATGGGAAATCCTTAATGATTTCATCAACATTATTGTGGGTAAAATATATATAACATGGCAAATAACTTAAAGTAAAGCAAAGAGTATATTTTTCTTTTATATGTATGATTTAAAGGTTTAAATCATTTTGAAAAGGTTTTCAAGGAAAAATTTAAAAGGGTAGTTAACCCTAACAAAATGACTCAGATTAGAAGACTAGATGGAACTAGTGTAGGGTCGTGCCTTATACTCATTAGCTATTAGCCCCTAGCTAATTTAGTCCAAAATTCCAACGTGTAGGGCTTTGTCACAGGTGAGACTAAAATTATGTTACACACAGAAATGAATCTAAAAAGGAAAGACAGGTTATTGGTAAGCCCGCAAAACCATTAGGATCAGCTAGACCTGGAGATGTAAGGATAGACCGTCCAAAAGAGGAGTATCTAACGGATGTTAGATTTTCTTTTTTATGTTTTTTTTGTAGGCCTGAGTCAGCCAAGAGTTAGTAGTTAGCCAAACAAAACTATATTGTTTGTACAAATAGTCCATTCGATAACCGGGTTAGTAGTTAGCCAAACAAAACTACAGTGTATGGACAGATAGTCCATATGATAACTGATATGTTCATATAAATGATATTGCTTTACAGATTTAACCAGTTTTGGTTGCAGGATTATAATTTGCAAAAGATATGTTTTTAAAAAGGATATTAGTGAGGGGAAACCCGTTCCGCGAAGCGGCATGGTCTCACTTAATATCAGATAACCGAGATGTTTAGTATTATTCACACCAGGCTTTATGTCTGGCTCGAAGTTTATTTTTCTTTAGACTCTCGGGTGCTCAAATTTTGAGTAGGCCGGGGGTTGAGGTTTACAGGTTTTAGTAGGTTGGTGAATAAAGCTTCTAGTGACAAGCATGTGGTTGATGGATAGCTAATTAGGAGTTGTTGTTATATTTTGGATTGATTCCGTTGTATTGTATATATAGTACTATGATCAACCAAGGGAGCATCGTCATATGTCGCTCTTGGCATAATATTGTAATAGCTATATTTTATCTGAACCTGGGAATGTGATGGTATTATGTAATTTGAATATGGAACATGTTTTGGAAATGTAATTAGTAAAATGTTGTTTTTGAAATCTATGAATTTGTTTCATATTCAAGTGCTTCTGATATTATGGATACTGTTAACATAGCCGTATTTAGTCGCCGAAAGTTAATACTGTGGATGACTGCAGTATCTATAGCGCTCAGCTTTGGGCCTCTAGGATGTTACAATAATCCTCGAGGCATTAAATTACCTAAATATCTCAAATTCATATAAGGATATCATCACCCATTTAAAACACATTAAATCAGAAGCCACTTAATCAACACAAATGGGTGAATCATACATATCCAAAAACCATCATCGAAATCAAGAAAACAACAATAGATAAGATGTCACTAAGTATATTGGGCTAACACGAAACAATGCCCAATTATCTTTCAATCTCATATTATAAGATATCATCATCAAAACTCTAAAATAAATAACAAATATATGAGCCAGCTCATAACAATATACAAATATAATCAATAAGAAGTAGGCTATCTGCCTGTAAAGAATAGGCCATCTGTTTGAGAAGGATACAGGGTTGATCATACTCTGGACACACTCTCAGGTATAATCTCATCAATACATAGTATATGTATATCTACTACTCACATACATACCCCCATACACCACATACACCCAAACCAGATGGGAGACTAACAGCACATCTGCTTGCTCCAGGAGCCACACGTTGTCTATATGACACGACTCCTACAATCATCGGTTACCTTTACCTCTCCCCTCTCGGTATCGTAACAATGATCCACCATAGGCTCGACAGTGCGTAGTCACTTCGGCCACGACTACCGACATGTGCCCCTATGGTAACTGACTACTGGCCTATGTGACACAAGGGGCAACCAACTAAAAATCTCATGATGTGCATCGAATATCATAACAACAATGGTGTCGTGGATCTGGGGTGCGACTCCACCATCAGGCCGCTAGGGTGGATACTGGCCAATCTGGTTCTGTAAGAGTCCAAAAACTCGGCCTTCGAAAATCGGCATCCGTACTTCACTTGTACTCAAAGTGCCGCAGATTCAAACGCCGAATCTGGCTCCCCGGAGCTTATAACACAATAAGTATAGCAACACAGCGGAAGAAAGAAATAAATGATATCATATACAATTCCAATGAATACAATATCCAGAATGATATACAACAATGATATCAATATGATACAAGAATATCAGAGGTAAATAATGCTACAGCGGAAATAACAGAAGTGATAACTCCAAATGATCAGTCAGAGAGACTGACTCCAACCACTCCAATGTCAAGCTCGAACCACAAAGAGAAGCAAGTGCAGTCCTGAACTCCAAGAACTGAACCAGCTCCAGATAATCTACTAAACCTGAATATCTGAGAAACCCAACTCTAGACTGCCCGTGCGGAAAATGATGGGCACCCAGAGTTTAGGAATGGAACAATAAACTCCGGGTCAGTCATGGGACTGGTATGAGCAAACAAAAATAGTTTATCTTTAAAACAAACAACAAAATAATTCTAAACATTGAATTCCGCAATGCTTTTGGAAAATGAAACTACCATAAGGCCTCCGGCCACACACACAATGCAAACGCGGAATTGGAGGAGATTCCTCCTTATGATAGTCAAACATGCTTACTACGCAAGAAAACTCTTTTGATATTATTACTAGTGCATATTGCAGAAAACATTTCGAAAATATAATATTAATCTTAGCCAACATACAACCATTATTGTATGCCTACTATAGCTACTATGTTCAATAGAAGGTTACCGCCACATTCCATAGCAGGTTATACAACTAAAACCGTACAAGGCTCGTATTGTTTCTTTGGATTTTCCAATAAATGGTCAGGCTAAGGAACTTCCTATGCCACATGGGAACGCCTCTGGCGGGACGCCCCGAGAACCACCCGCTCTCTGCCAACATAAGGCCGGTTACCCCCTTCCCGGGTAGTAAACCTGAGATATTCCACCCCCGGTCCTTTGGGACCTTTATCCGAGGCCTCGGTCACACTGCAACAATCACACAGAGTAAATGAGATTGGAGCAACCACGTAGGTAAATATCTGGGCTCCATACCATGATACCACCTTTTTCCAGAAGAAATGGGCATACCCTAGGGGAGCTACCCCTGAAACCTTGCCGCATCTTTCTTGTTTCAACCATTTCCGGTCTGTGAGGTCCGATGAGGTATCGTCCACAAAGCTACGCTTTTTCACAAAGCCATGCTTTGATCAGCAACACACAACAACACTCAGCATGCCAAACTACCAAATTGGGAGTATATCACTGATAACCTTCAACTACATAACCTCTGAGCTCGTACGTCTCAGAGAAGGGTGTTAAGCTAAGAGAAAAAATCTCCGCCACCAAACAGAAATGTATTTGAAAGAAATCAGCTTTATATCTCAAAGTGTAGTGTCAGACATACAACCATACAAGTCTATTTCGGTTTTGAAACAGATGCGAAGGCACTTCCAAAGAAGCCCTTGCAAATCCGGATAATTTCTAATCACGTTCGGACTTCCCATCACAAAGGGTGTTAAAATCTCTATACCGGGGATCAGCCGATGTAGAGACAATCGATGGTAATCCTTTCGTTTTCGAAAGTATCCGGCCTTCACCACCGGTCTTCAAATGCTATCCATATACGTCGTATCATTATTCGGAATGGGTTATATGACACAAAGGTCCTCCCCCGGCTAAACCGAATAATGAGCGCAATATTTAAAACATATGGATATTGGGATTTCGATTAAGTCACAACTTATTACCCAACTTCTCTTTCAAATGGTTTAAACACATTACCATTTTAATCTTTTACACAAAAAGATTTATTTCACAAAGTTCACCCAGTTTCACAAAGATTTATTCATAGATTTTCCAAATCAATTTTCCATTTTAATTTGGATTAACTCGTTAAATCTTTAAAACAAAGATTTAACTGATAGCTTTCAAAACAATTCCATTTTGACCTTTTATACAAAAGATACACCTTCCCAATTTCCAAAACAAAGTTTAAAAACCTTTCACAAAGATTCATTCATAATTCGGAAAACCATTTCCAATTCAAACTTGAAATTCCTTCAATTAAATTGGAATTTCAATTTACTTCCAAATTTTGAATTCAAATTCAAATTCAAATTAAATTATTTAAATTAAAAAAAACTTTACCAAGTTATTCAAAATAACTTTTATCTTAAAAAATCCTTTTCAAAAGCTTTGACATTAACCCAAATCCATTTCCAAAAGCAATTGAAATTAAAATTTCAATTTCAAAAATATTAAATTTAAATCATCTGTGACTTAACCGATTTCCTCGTGAAATCCATATTTGTGTGTGTAAAAGTGTGGTCCAGGGGTTTTACACAATAGTGCAACATTAATAAATCATCACAGATCAAAATATAGAAATATAGTTGATAAGCGGTATAAACTATAACGCTTATCGTTCATTCACAGATTCACAGATAAATCACAGATAAAACAAATTACATTCATCACAGCTTGAATTAAAACAATTCATATCACACAGCATCACATAGTAGGGATATCGAACAATTCACAGCATTCAATGAAATACAGTCATCCGTAAGTAAGGTCAAGCATTCAATAATCATTTATAAGCAGGATTAATTAATTGTTTAATCCTAATTAATTCAATTTATTTCCAATTAAATTAATTACTTATGAATTAGTTATCCAATCCTGATTAATTAATTAATTACAAACCATTTTGATTAATTATCCTTTAATCACTTGTTAATTAACCTTTAATTATTCCTTAATCATTAATTAATAAATCTCAATTATTAATTAATTAACCTTTAATTATTAGTTAATCAACCTTAATTAGTAATTTAATCAACTTTTAATTATTAATTAATTATCCTTTAATTAATTATCTTAATTAATTACCTTAATTAATTAACCCTTAATTAATAATTTAATCAACTTTTAATTATTAATTAATTATCCTTTAATTAATTATCTTAATTAATTACCTTAATTAATTAACCCTTAATTAATAATTTAATCAACTTTTAATTATTAATTAATTATCCTTTAATTACTAATTTATTTATCCTTAATTACTTTAATTAAGTAATTATCTTTAAGTAATTAATTTTATTAAGAAATCATCCATTAATTTCTTACATTAATTAAATCAACCTTAAATTAATCACATTAATTTATCAACTTCTAATTAATTAATTGTCATTGAAAATCTTATTAATAATCCTTTGAAAAGAATAATCATTAATATATAATTCATCTTAAAACCTTTAAGTTAATTAATAATCAAAACATTATTTAAGATAAACTATTTATCTTTTTAAAATCTTATTTGCATAATCCTTGAAATTTAAATCAACGTATGAATTAACTTAAAATTCTTAAGTTAATTAAAACCATGATCTTTTAGTTACTTAAATATACCATTTAAAAATAAACTTAAGAATTTATTTAAAATAGATAATTAAAACACTTTAACTTAATTAATTAAAAATAATCATTTTTAAAACTTTAACTAATTAACAAAACTAGTATAAAATATTTAATTAAGAAAGTGTTTTAAAACTTGAAAAAAACTTGTTTTATAAATAAATAAATAAACTGTTTTCAATCACAATCCCGAGCAACCCCCAAGATGAACCCGAGCTCAACTCCGAACTACACATTCACTTCAATTTCTTCGAGACAGTTCGTTTTGACTTCGAGATACGACCCGAGCCCTTTTCTTCTTTCTCTATCTTCGACAACCACCTGATACTGATGATATTCGTGCACATGTACACGCAATCGGAGCGACTCCGATCATCGCAAAGACCGTCGACAAGTCACTGGTGACCCCCTCGACAACACCGACCAACTAACACCCTCAAGTTCGCCGTGATTCGAAATCGAGTTGAATAGCGAAATACTAGAACCACATTCGATCGGAAATTCTTCTTCGCGCCGACAATCTAGGCCACCATCGACCACGCCCCTTCGACTAGAACTTCTCTGATGACCCATCAACGTTTCCCCCTGATGCGGTTCATTCCGATGCGATGACGCTGGCGAATTTCAATTCCAAATTTGGACGAATAAACCGGGTTCTAAACCCTACAAACCCACCGTGCCACCACCATGACCCACTATAAATTCAACCACTAATTTTCCTGTATTCGCCACCATCCAAGCCTCCTCTGACATTAACCTCGACCCGCCTATCCTTGCCGATCGCCAGAATTTGGCAAAAATGTAAAATCTGTTCAATTCGATATAACTCAACAATTCCCGACCTAAAAATCTTGAAAACATATTCTAAAACCATAGTTTTCTATTACAAATCACTTCATAAGACCCAAACAAGAAATCGTAATCATCCATTTTTGACTTGAATTAAATTATCACTGTAATATTCAATTTCCTAAATATTTCCACTTGGAATAAATTTTTTTAAAATAATGTTATACACCTACATCACTTTTTATTCAGAGATCTAAGGTCTAAATTTGTTTGGGTAGGATGGTTTGAATTTTTGAACTTAATTTTTTCAAACCTGTAAACTAAAACAGAGGTTGTATTCTCCTGTTTCCCAGACGTGCATATAAAAAAAACCTTATACATATATTCATGCAGGCATAACTCATATCAAATTTCAGAGAGGATCACATGTATCTGTAGATATAAACAGATTCAACTTAAAACAGGTCCGTTTGCTCACATATTATTTGTTTTAAAACAGAGAGCCTGTAGAGTTTAACAGAGTGATATAAACTCTTATATACACAGACATTTCATATTGCAAACATTGCATTCATATCCAAACATTTCATTATCACACAATCAAGCATTTATCACAGGCAGATCAAGATTTATATATAAATAAAGGGTTAAGAGTTTGCTCACTTGATTTTCAGAAGAAACAAAGTTTCCCTTTTTATGCTTGAAACAGGCTTTGAAAATTTGTAAACTGAAGTCTTCAATTTGATCTTTGGTTTGATCTGAGCTAAGTTGTTGTTTGATTGAACACAAGATGACATTACTTTAGATTTTATTCAGTTCTCTTGATGAACGAACTGAAATGAAGATGATGGATATAGAAAAGAAGGTTCACTGGGTGATAATTCATTTTGTACAGGTGATATTTTGTTTGTACAATACAAAGTGATATTTTTCTTCTCCCTAGTACAATTTAGGCAGCGATTTTCTTGCTTATGGAGGCTGATGGGTAATATGTTGTGTACTAGAGATACTTGCATTAATTGCTTTGCATTGTTTGTCTCGGCTGATAATTTTTCTATGCTATGCTAGAGATGCAAACATTAAATGCATATGTACCTTATGTCTTCTTTGCAAGCCTAAGATATTTATATTCTTATTTGTTTGCACTTGAATATATATTGTTGTCTTCTTTTGCAAGCTAATACATATAACTATGTATATTTGTTTAAACTTATCTTTAAACACTTTTTTTGTTGTCTGGTTTCATACTTGAATACATTTTATTTTCTTTAAATCTTATTATTTTGTAATATAGGTGAAGTTCTATTTTTAATATGTTGTTAGAATTTAGCTAATGTTTACTTTATATTTTTACATAGTTTATTAACATGTTGTTTAAATTTTATTTATGTGTTACTCCATTTTTTATAGTTTAAATAATTTACCTTTTACATATTTATTTCTAGCTTAAATTATTATTATTAATTTATTTCTTTATTTCTAACATAACCCATCAATTACAAATTTTAAAGTTATTTATTTTTAAACTTGTATCAATTATCTATATTTTATATTTATCTTTAAACCATTCATATTAAGATTTAAATTCAAATCAAATATACACATATATATTCAAATTTACTCATATATGTCCGTATACATACATATATATATATATATATATATATATTCACATATACACAATATTTAAATTCAAATGATTTAACACATATTTTATTTGGATTCGGGGAAACTCGAATCAATTTATCACTTAATTTTACAATTTTATTCAAAAATTCAATTAATTATCAATTTAAACTTATATAAAATCCGAGATCGTTACAGGTTCACTCCCAAAACGTAAAGGGAGTCAGACAAAGGTAGACAGACATATAATGTACACAAACAATGTGGCTAACAAGTAGCCTCCATACATGCTCATCGCAGCGAGTCACACATAACATACTCAACATACCCTCGTATGAGTGTCATCCATGATCAAAGAATAACTGAATAAATAATACATCAGCGTCCCATACCAACGTTTATTACTAGTCCATTTATTCAGTGCTCACACATCACACTCGCTCCTCCAATATTCTATATAACGAGTCCAAAGAATAATCGGAAAAGTGTTACCGAAAGTCCCATACCAAACGATGTCACTAATCCGTTTATTCAAAATTCTCGTTTCACAGAATAAAACATAAAATCACATAGAAGGATGTCATCACCTTATTATATTAAAATCACCTAATTAAATCTATATCACAAATCAATGTGAACGGTGAATCATTCATAACAACCGAGTAAACATAAAAGGAATAAGAATTTATAATAATTATATTAATATAATAAAATATTATTGAATTTTAAGTATAAAATATTTCAGTTAATTATTCTCATTAATTATAAATAACACTTAAAATATTGGTGTTTTAGGTAATAACCTTTGATATATATTTATATACAAAATAAGATTTGAATTTAAAAAATTTCTATTAATTCTTAGTTTAAATATAGGTATCTCAATATAAAATTCAACATAAAAATTCTTATACAAATCCTTTTTATATAAATATACGTAATTCAAACTTTCAAATCACTCAAATTTATTTTCAACTCCTTTTATACATCTTTTCCAAATCTTCAAAATTCATTTAACAAATCAAAGCTAATTATATAAGTTATTCTATAATTTTCTATAACTAAATAATACTTTTTAAAATAAATTTATAAATCCAAAATAATTCTTTTTATCTCAAACTATAATTTAAACTCAAAATATTCATTTATATTCAAACAATAAAAAAAGAAATAAATTCCAAAGTAACTTTTATATCCAAAATATTCTCCAAGAATTCAATAACTTTCCAACTAATATTATTTATTTATAAATACACTTCAATTCATTTTAAAATATATCAAACTAGTTAATCGATGTTTTCAAAATATTTTAAAACTAAAATCAATTAAATATCCAAAATTATGAATTATGGAGCAAATAATCGCCGAATTCAACAATCAAATTATCAACATAAATCCACCGTATGGCCGAGTCGAATTCCACCGAATTTCGGCCATCAATAAACTGTACACATTGTATGAATAAATTTAAAACACTAAAATAAAAACGGTCTGTATTTCCTTTGTATTTTTAATAATCCAACAAACGCAAAACTCCATTATTGACCACTAATATAACATTTAACATCAATTTCATCCAATATCACACAATTCAATCCAATACCCAACCAAATGTTCAACTAATATATCAAGCAATATAATCTAATCGGCTTAATATCTATATAGATATTAAACAATGAATTAGATATAGTGTGAGTGAGGAGACTCACCGATACGACGAATGCAGAAATCAAATGATGCTCAATACGGTGATATTGCCAATGACTACCAATTGATTATTTTGTGTTTCTACCCCCTCAACGGTCGAACCTGCCTTGAACACCAAAACCCTCTTCGTCACACTAACCATCAGCATTTGTACGCATCTCGATCGACCACCAAAATATGCTCGCGTCGCCTCAAGTCGCAACCATCTCAGTCATGCATGTCTCCCTTATACTTGAAATGCGGCTCTCCTCCTCCATAAGCGACATCACCAGCCCCTTCACGCAACTCCAATCACCTTGCTTGCCTTACGCAACAAACATCGCGATTTCCTCCCATTGAATCCCCATCGCGACTTCATGTCCCGTCTCCAATTTCACAATCGCTGTGCCTCTTCCCTCTCCCACTCGCGTCTTCGACGATGTCAGACCTCACGTTTCGTGCGTGAAAATTTGTTTTGTTGTTGTTAATTTTTTTGATCATGTGTTTTTTGGTTTTTAGGGAAAATTTGGAGAGGCAATGCAGGTTGCAAAAATGGGGCGGGTTTTGGTTTGAAGAGTCTTCTAGGGAGTGAGTTTGATTTAGAGAAGGTTCTGGGTTAGTGCTGGTTTTAAGGCTAAGGGTATGGATTTGAATTATTTTAAGATTTAGATTTAATTCCTTTCATTTATTTATAAATAAATTTCAATCTAATTTTATTTGATTTACACTTCATTCTACAAATTATATTTTAATAACTGAACAATTTTATTTGATTCGATGTCCATTTATTTAATCGTTCATTGTACTATTACAAAATAAATTTATTCTCCAACTATTTCAATCATTAAACAATTACTTACACTTTTTAAAAATATATATACATATTTTATATTCAATTAAAACAATTTATTAATTTTCAATTAATTACCTGATAAAAATTTATTGATTTAACTCAATTTGTTCACACCAAAAATCTTTTATTAATAGTCTTCAATTAAATAAATACTCTTTTTCAAATATAATAATTATCAAATATTGAATTCAAACAATTTTATTTTAATAAAATTTATACGGCATGGAAAGCAAGATTGTTACAGAACTGCTACTACAAAAGGATTCTGTTACAGCATGAATAAGATTGTGGCTTGTGAGCGACCTTAATTGTAGCAAAGTGGGCTAAAGTATTCGAATAAACTAATAATTTTTTATTTAAACTTGTACCATTAAGTATGTCATGTGAAGCGTTGAATTCAGCCATTGAACATAGTATGAAACAAAATTTCCAACCACTAGATAAATAGTTACGTAGAGGTTAATTAAAAACTGAATTAGAAACAGAATTTATTTAAGTCTTTAAATCATTTTAAACTTTACAGACCAATCAAAAACTGATATTCAGTCCTTAGTTTGTAAAATTAATAACTGATTTTTTAGTTTTTGATTAGTATTAAATTAATGACTGAAAAAATCAGTTTTTATTTTTTTATCTCTAACCAATTTTTTTAGTGATATATGTTTGATTTGTGGTAACGACTTTTTTTTAACATGATTAATTAGTGCCAACAGGTTTTGATCTCAAGAATCGAACTAATAGTATTTAATCTTCTAGTCCGAATTATGAACAGATTGCTTCAAAACTGTTGCTGAGGTATATATATCTAGAGCTTTACGTTGAACATGACCACCGCCTTTACTTTAATAAACTAATAACATATATCTTACGCCTTTAATTATCAAAAGTACGTAATAAACCGTGATGAAATTTTGATTCTATTTTTTTTCAGTTTCTGTCATGCTTGTACTATGCAATAGGGATGTCTTACTCATCTTTGGTCCGAAAATATATCGAGTTTAAGGTGCTGCGCGTTAACCATACACCACATACAGTGATAAACTCATGTGTGTTTATATGCGTCACAACCTTGACAAGTAAGACAAGTAAATGATGAATCATGATGTGACTGCAATTATAATTTCCAACTGATTCGTGTACGGACTAATACTCTTTGTTTTCTTATTAACCTTTTGCTAGTCATTTTATAAAGTGATTTGTGGTAGGCCATTTTACCTCGTGTAACTAGCTTTCTATTTACAGCTGAAAAGAGATTGTGTGTATTCTAACACGAAAAATCCATACTTAACTTTAAACTCTTTGACCACATGAAAGATTTATTGGCTGTAAAAAAAATTCATTGACTTTCTACATTCAACCATTCATTATTATATGTAACCGGAACATGTGGTTGAAATCTGAGGATTTAAGACGATCCCCCTTATTTTTGACGGACTTCAAATCTCCCTTGTTTCGACCACATATTCCATTTGAAATGATGCAGTTTCTCTATCATGAAATTGGAAGAAAGAAACTATATTATTTTAATTGGAACATGGGGATTTGAAGTGTAACAAAAATGAGAAGGATATCTATAAGTTTTTATCTAAATATTTGTTCTTTCTCCCTCTTGTCAAATGGATAAAATATTTAAATATAAACTTGTGGCTGATATCAGATGACTACAAAATCACGCTTAAATAAAAGGGCTATATACACACACAACAACAAACGGGTTACAGGAGAGTAAGTGAACCACATTTGCTACATCAGTGAAATCCATGCATTGCAGGGTGCATCACGTTTGCATAAGTTTTCTTATTCCGTTAGCTAAAAATTAATGAACCGATGGAGCACTACTTAACCAACTATTTTATTTCAAAAAGAACCAGTGAATGATGCACCATACACACACAGTATATGTACAGTTTGTTGGGTCCATAGCAAAATCCCTGGATCAAATAGCAACATGTTATCAAAATCACAATTTAATTCTTCGCATTTATATATTGTTTATGTGTTCTATACAAAATAAGCAGGAATGCAAGGAATACTAAATGATCTAGAGAATTAAATGATTCGGTAAAAGTAAATCCCAAAAGCTGGCTTGCTCTCCTCTCTCTTAATTAATTGCCAGCGCCCTATATAATTAGCAACATCGTTCAAGTATTTAGCAAAAAAGAAGGAAGAAGACTAAGAATAAAAATATGGAAGATGCTGGCTTAAAGAAAGGGCCTTGGACAGCTGAAGAAGATGTTCTTTTACTTTCCTACATTCAAAAATACGGGCCGCGTAATTGGAGATTAGTTCCAGCTAACACTGGTACATATTTTGCTTAACTTTGCAACTGCTTAATTATTCATGCTCTTGTCTATATACTATATATAAAAATTAATGTATGCATGCAGGATTGCTAAGATGCAGCAAAAGTTGTAGATTAAGATGGACAAATTATCTCAGGCCTGGAATAAAGAGAGGCAATTTCACTCCTGATGAAGAAAATTTGATTATACATCTTCAATCTATGCTTGGGAACAGGTATCTATAAATAAACCCACATTTCTCCTAATATGCATGTAAAACAGCTGTAAACATAACTGATTGTGATTTTCTAACCTGTTGTTATGCCAGAAGAAAACGACAATTTCTAAACATGTAATGTAAATCTTGTGTAGGTGGGCAGCAATAGCTTCATATTTGCCACAAAGAACAGATAACGACATAAAGAATTACTGGAACACTCGACTCAAGAAAAGGATCAGCAATAATCAGACAGCCAACTGTTGCAGTCAAGAAAAAGAGCCACTGTTTCAAGAAGCAAACAATCTTAATCTGGAAAATCAAAGAAACTACCATGACTGTTCTTCTACGACGTATGTCTCGAATACGGAAAACATCTCCAGGCTGTTAAAAGACTGGATGGGTCCGACTGGTACAGATTCTACGGTTAGTGTTGCAAGTAGCAGCAATGCTGTTACCTTATATAATGAGCACCAAGAAAATATGGAGCTTTGTAATGATATGGACAGCATGCAAGAGCCCACTGATCCAGTAATTGCTTTTGAGAATAATATGGAATGCGAAGAGTGGAACTGTCTTCCATACGAGAGTTGGCCTGTTGACGAGGAGCAGTGGCAATGGTAACTTGAAAGAAAGGTGAAAAATGAAGAAGATTTTTATCACGAAATTGGGAGATTATATGTATTGGTGTTTATGCGGGTACATACAATAGAGGGTATACTCAACAGTTAGAGCGTTGATGAATATACTAGATATTAATGCAGTTAATGAGCAGTGGGTATTTTTACTTATGTTTATAGATGAATAATGTATGAGCTTGTAAGTAATGCTATTTTGAATTATAAGAAGGTCGTGTATTCCGTTAAAAATACAAATTTTTTATTTTCCTTTATTACTTTAATTATGTTTTTATTTGTAATCTTATACTATCTACTTAAAAAGATGGTTCTCTCCTAATGTCTTTTCATTTTTTCTTGTAATTTAGGATTATAATTTAGGGGTTTTGGACGAAGGGTCTCTGTTCTCAAAGCCCATGCACAAAAAGTCCATATTCTTAAACCCATGTAAATTAGGTTTCAACTTTGTTATTTTTTACCAAACCGTTCCCTTCAAGAAAATCGGTCCAGCATTAAATCAGGGGCAAAAGTGAATAAATTAGCTAAAAAGTAAAAATAAAGACCTAATTTTTATAACTTTTTTTTGAAAGGGACTTTTCTTCCATCATCTTTCAATTTGGGGAGTTGGCAGTCATTCCTTATTTAATAAAAAGGAAATTCAATGAGACATGGTGCTACATCTAAATATATTAAACCTTGCTAAATATGAAAATATAGTATAAGAATTGTACAATTGAATTTGTGATATGATTTTGAGTCCTTGTGAAGCTTGAGATTAAAGAGGAATTAAAATGAAATAAGAAAAAAAAATATTACGATTTTGATGAGAAAAAAACTTTTGCTTAAGGTTTGAACTTTGTAAAGAAATGAAATACAATTTAACATAATGAGTAGATTTAATAAAAGGGAAAGTTAAAGGGACATGGTGTTACACTTGAATATATTAAACCTTGTTAAATGTGAAAATTTAAAGGGGTAAATATGAAAATATACATATGAATTAAGGAAAATTAATGATTTTAATTCTAAAATTATGAGAAAAAAGAAAGATATTTAGAGAGATCCATTTTTTTACATATATAGTATAAGAATTATGTAATTGAATTTGTGAAATGATTTTGAGTCATCGTGGAGCCTAAGATTAAAGAGTAACTAAAATGAAAAAGAAAAAAAAAGAATAAATATTTCAATTTTGAGGAGAAAAAATCTTCCGCTTAGGGCTTGAACTTTGTAGGGAAATGAAATAGAATTTAACATAATGAGCAAATTTAATAAAAAGGAAAGTCAAAGGGACATAGTGTTACACCTGAATATACCAAAGCGTGTTAAATGTGAAAATTTAGAGGGGTAAATGTGAAATATGCTCTTGAATCAAGCAAAATTAAGGATTATAATTCTAAAATTATAAGAAAAAAGAAAAGACATTAGGAGATCAATATAATGAGCAAATTTAATAAAAAAAAAGGAAGTCAAAAGGACACAGTGTTACACTTGAATATGCTAAAGCGTGTTAAATGTGAAAATATAGAGGGACAAATGTGAAAATATACCCTTGAACCAAGGAGAATATATAAGGATTAATTATACAAGAAATGGTTGTAAACTCCCCAAATTGAAAGATGATGGAAGAAAAGTCTCTTCAAAAAAAGTTATGAAAATTAGGTCTCTATTTATTAAATCTACTCATTATGTTAAATTGTATTTCATTTCTCTACAAAGTTCAAACCCTAAGCAGAAGTTTTTTCTCTCATCAAAATCAAAATATTTATTCTTTTTTTTCTTATTTCATTTTAATTCCTTTTTAATCTCAAGCTTCACAAGGACTCAAAATCATATCATAAATTCAATTGTACAATTCTTATACTATATGTATATATAAAAGATGGATCTCTCCTATAATCTTTTATTTTTTCTCATAATTTTAGAATTAAAATTCTTAATTATTCTTGGTTCATATGTTTATTTTCACATTTACCCTTTAAAACTTTCACATTTAATAAGCTTTAATATATTCCTATGTAATAACATGTTCTTTTGACTTACCATTTAATTAAATTTACTCATTATGATAAAATCTATTTTATTTCTCTATAAAGTTAAACCCTAACAAGAGGTTTCTTTACTCTCATCGAAAATAAATTCTTTTTTCACTTTCTTTATTCTTTCTCCTATCATTTTAGTTCCTCTGTAATCTCAGTCTCCACAAGAACTCAAAATCATATCACAAATTCAATTGCACAATTAAATCAACAGGAGGTTGCATAATATGATGGTAAAGTTTAAACTTTGATGATATTCGGCTCTCTTTCCCCTAAATTCACTAGCTTTTCGCTAACTATAGTTTAATTCCATTTTTTATATTATGTGGCTGCTAAAAATTAGTTTTGAATCATTATAGATCTTTACTTTTATCTGAAATTGCATTTATTATCTCGGAAGACGCATCTGTATAATATTTAAAAGTCGAAAGGTTCAACTTATTTAGGGTTTATTTGCTTATTCCTTTTACTTATAAATAGTAAGGATTAGTTTTTACAATGCACTTTTATTTATTATTTTTAAAAATTAAGTTAAGACCATGATTTTTGATGTGTAACCAAAATATTGAAAGTGATTTTAATTATGATTAGTTATTTTTTGAAAAATAATCTCAACTGTACTAAACCAATTTACCTTTTCTTTTATAGCTTGCAAGCTTATGTTTTGATCTTTTATACAAAGTTAAACTCTAACTAGAAGTTTCTTTACTCTCATCAAAAATAAAATATTTATTCTCTTTCTTTCTTCTTTCATTTTAGTTTCTCTATAATCGTAGTCTCCACAAGGACTCAAATCATATCGCATATTCAATTTCACAATTCAATCAATAGAAGGTCGTATCATATGATGGTAAGGTTTAAACTTTGATAATATTCAACTTTCTTTCTCCTTAAATTCACTAGCTTTTTTCTCACTGTAGTTTAATTCAATTTTTTATATTCTATAGATGTTAAAATTTTGTTTTGAATTATTGTAGATCTTTAGTTTTATTTGAAACTGCATTTATTATCTCAGAAGATACATCTGTACTCTAAAAATCAAAAGGTTCAACTTATTTAGAGTTTATTTTTCTTATTCCTTTTACCTATAAATAAGTAAGGATTAGTTTTTACAATGCACTTTTATTTATTATTTTTAGAAATTGAGTTAAGATCATGATTTTTGATGCGTAATTAAAGTATTGAAAGCAATTTTAATTATGATTAGTTATTTTTTGAAGAATAATCTCAATTGTACTAAACCAATTTACCTTTTCTTTTGCAACTTGCAGGCTTATTTTTTGATCTTTTCTTTTGCAAATATGCACAATCTAATTGCTGGTAATTAGCAATGATAATAGAGAAAGTTGAATGCAAAGTTATTTTAATGTCTTGAAAAACTATGATGATGCCTAAGCTATATTTGGATTTTAAAAGAAGTTAAAATAATCAGCTTGAAAAATTGATAATTTGTTAAATTTAGCTTTAAAATTTCTCCTTTAATTAATTTTATTAAATATAAGTGTAACAGTTGCTTTTCTCTTCCAAATTTAATTAGTTTTGCAAATTTTATATTCGTTCTATTCCATTGTATTATGCATATCTATGCAGTTCAATCACTAAGAAAAATATTATTTTTTCTCCTCTAAAATAAAATCTATGAATGCTTTCCATTTAATTTTTCAATTTAATTTCAAGCTTCACATGAAATCAAAGTGACTTCATAACTTCTAATGCATATATCAAAGTTGGATCTTTTAGAATTCTAATCTATTTGCTCTTTCTTTCCATTTATTTTCTCTTTAATCTCGAAATCCATAAAAAATCAAAATATTATATAGATTAAAGTTGGATATTCTCTTATCCTTTTGCTCTTTTCTTATAATTTTGGAATTAAAATTTATTTTCCTTTATTCATGTGTAAATTTTCACGTTTACACCTCTAAAATTCGTCATTTAACAAACTCTAATATATTCAGGTGTAACGCCATATATCTATTTGACTTCCACTTTTATTAATTTTTACCTATTTAATCAATTTTATTTACTTCTCTATAGAGTTCATACCTTAAGTAGGAGTTTCCTTTTTCTCATCAAAAAATAAAATATGTTCTCTTTGTTTCCTTCTTTCATTTTAGTTTCTTTTTAGTCTCTAACTCCGCAATGACTCAAAGTCATATCACTATTTCAATTGCACAATTCGATCATTAGAAAAGGTCTCATAATGTGATGATATGGTTTAAGCTTGGATTACATTTAACTCTCTTTCCCATGGTTTAAGCTTGGATAACTTTCAACTCTCTTTCCCACTCAGTTCACCAGATTTTTTTTTATTACTTTATGTATAATTCTCATATTCCATATCTAAAATAATATGTTTTGAATCAGCGCAGTTCTTCATCTTTCATTGACATTGCATTTATTTTTTGGGACGATGAGTGTGCACTATTTTTAAATCATACAGCATAATGCTAGAGATAATTTTCTTCTTTCCTTTTCCTGTAAATAAGTAAGAATCTATACAATATATTTTTATTTATTATTTTTATAAATTAAGTTCAGGTCATGATTTTAGATATGCAGATAAAATATTTAAAGTGATTTTAATCATTTATTATTCCTTTTTCAATGAATAATCTTTTGACTCTACAAAACCAAATTGCTTTTTTTTAATTTGTAGGTTTATTTTTGGATCTTTTGTTCTTTTAATATGCACAATCTAATTGCTAGAAATTGGTGATGAAAATAAAAAATGTTGAAAGTTAAATTTTTATGTCGATCCTCTTGAAAAACAATGGATGATTTCCAATTTGTGTTTGGGTTTAAAAGAAGTTAAATGAAATTAATTTTAAATTTTGGCAGTTTATTAGTTTCAACTTTAACATTAGTTTTTCCTCCTTTGCTTCCTTCCTATTCGATTCCATTAACAAATCTATGTAGTTCAGTCCCTAAGCAAAAATATTCTTTTTTCCCAACCAAAAAATAATAATCTCTAATCGCTTTCTTCTCTTCTTTTATTTATTTTTCACTTTAAACTTGTGCTTCGCATAGAATCAAAAAGGTGTCATAACTTATATATATTAAAGTAGGATCTTTCACAAATATCTAATATATTTATTTCCTTCTTATTTTCCCTCAACTATCGAATTCTATAAGAACTCAAAATACTATACACACACATAAATTTATTAAAGTGAGATCTCTTCTAATCCATTTGTATTTTTTCATTTTTTTAGAATTAATATCCTTATTTCTCCTTAATTCAATTGTATATATTCAGGTGTCTCGGCATGTCATTATGACTTTCCTTTTTTACCAGTTTTACTCATTTTATTCAATTCTATTATATTTTTCTTTAAAGTTCAAACCCTAGGAAAATGTTTTTTTATCATCAAAAGTAAAATCTTTTTTCACTTTGTTTCTTTCTTTTGTTATTGTTTCACTTTAATCTTGGACATCATAAAACTCAAAATCATATCACAATTTCATTTGCATAATTCAATCATCAGAAATGGTCATAGGATATGGCGATAAGGTATAAATTTTGGTGATATTCAAAACTTTTTCCCACTCAATTCATTTGATTTTTTGCTTACTCTATGTAGATTTCAATTTTTTTATATTGCATATCTATAAACAGTTTGCTTTGAATCATTATGGGTCTTCACTTTTCATTGAAATTGCATTTATCATCTTGAAATATTAGATTGTATAATATTTTATAACCATAAGTTTCAAGGTACTTAGATTTCATTTACTTCTCTCTTTTCCCTACGGTTAAGTAAGAATTATTTTGTATAATGTATTTTATACTTTTTTTTATAAATTAAGTTCAAATCATGATTTTCTCCTAAGTTTTTATTTATTTACTTCTTCTATTTCCCTATAGAACCGAATGATATTCAACTTTCTTTCCCATTCAATTTACAATACTTTTTTCTTACTGTATATATAATCCAATTGTTTATATTTCATATCTACAAACAATTTTCTTTAAATGAAAATATTCCTTAATTATAGATTAGATACCTTCAGTATATGTGAGAATATGAGAATATTTGCCCATGTTTGTAAAATCTCAATAAAAATTTGGATTGATAATAGTTATATGTCATATCACATATAAAGTTGCAAAAAGATATAGTGAGGTGTCAAGGTAAGATGATTACACATACTAAATAATTTGAACAATAACTAGAAGTGTCATGGGTTTCTTTAAATTATATCCATACGTTACTATTTAAGTTTACAAATCCGATAACATATTTTAATCAGGTCCATAATTAGACTAATATATAGTAAACAAAAATTGGTGTCCTATTTCAACTAACATGATTTCAAATATATTTTAACAGTTTACCATGTTTCACACTCTTAGTTGTAAGCATGGTTTTAAATCTCCAATATATCGCCCGAGATCTCATCCGAGATCTCCTTTTCACACTTAAACGAGACGAGACATCAAATCTCCTTCGACACCCATCTCGTCCGAGATATTCAAATCTCACTCGAAATATGGATCAAAATCTCACCGAGATCTCACCCGAAATTATACATTTTTCTTATTTTGCATAATACCTTTTATTTTCATATTGATTCAAAAGAAACTACTTAATCCAATTATAATTTACCAACTTCTTGAACACATTCTTTACTTTTATCTTAAAGAGTCATAGCGAAAGGTTTCACTTTTTTATTATGTTTAAATAAAATGATATTATTCAATCATTACCAAATCAATTAAGCTGATTAAGCTACCACTCTTCTAAAAATGTTCTTTTTTCCATGTAAATCAAGTATGTTACCATTTTTATTTTTACTAAGAAAGTTATGAGCGTTAAATAAATTTTTGACACATCAATTTTAGACACATAAGTACATCCGAGATATTCCCGAGATGCATTATAAGCCCCGAGATGTCAATCCGAGATGTACACCCGATATGTACTCATCTCGTCCGAGATCTCCCCCGATACGAGATAACTTGTGTAAATATTCCGAGACGAAACGTGACCGAAATCCGATATTTAAAACCTTGGTTGTAAGATTGAATTATTATAGATAATTTACAGTTGGGATATGGAAGGGAACACATCAACTTTGTAAATTCCCAAATTCAATGTTTCTCTGTACTTATCTATGGCGGAAGAACTATAGTCCCTTTATGTTCAAATAGTGGATAAAAATCTTCCCATAGAACACATTCAGTCTAAAAGTAATAGAGATACTAGAGTTTTTACACTAGTATTTGAAGTTCAATAAACGGAATGTTGAGAATAATTTAAACATTATAAGATGTTGAAAATAGTCGGTGTTATCGGATTCTATGATGGTTCATTAAACTCTATGATATTGTGTTCAAAATACATTTTGTTTTCTTTTTAATATTCTAGTCAATTTTTCGTTCAATTTTTATTTCATTCTACTCATTATGGTATAATACGGAGTTTTTGTGGTTGAATTTCGACTAGAAATAAGTATGTTTTAGCTAATGTATAATCAGAACAAATTTAATATAAAGAATATGTTCTACTTAACTGTATCAGTGCTAATATCTATTTTATATTAATATGTATCTCATGCTACATTCATATCAGGCATTACTGATTTTTGAAAGAAGAAAGTGCTCTAAAACATTTTCAAGCACTGCGAATTTCTGGAAAAGAAGGAGTGATTTTGCAATAGTGTTTGGGTATTGCTATTTATAGTTGTAGAAAGGTTCCTTTTGGCCAAGGGTTGTGTCTGTTCAGAACGTTGCTTCCCAACGGTCCAAAACTGTTGCAAATGGTCGCATCTCCCGCCTTATGAATTCGAGTTCTGGGTTATTAACGGGTTGGAATTTGGACCCGTTATGTCAATAGAATTTTATTCCAAAAATATTATTTGGACCCAAACCCGACCCGGTTCGGTTTAGTCAGCCGGACGGATGGCAGGGCGAGCATGGTATTTATGCATGGCTTCCCTCCTCATAATAGAGCAAACATTTGGGTGCCCAAAGGGCCCAACCTTCACTTGAGGAGTCTATAATTAAACAAATATAATTCCAATAATTTCTACGATGTGGGACTATTCCCAATCCCACTTCCTCTTCTTCTTTAAAATAAACCCTTATGCCCCTTATTTTCAAAATAAGTAAAATAAATAAAATAGACAGCTGCAACACTAGATTGACTGCCTAGGTACCCAAGTGGGATCAAACCAACGAAGTTACAAGATCAAGTATTGCATCATCGTGGAAATCAATACATAAATGATAGGTATCTTTCAGATTTGAACCTTCACTTAGTATAAACCGTTCAAAGTTCTATCGAGGACTATGGTGAACGTATCTTGAACCAAGCACCCCTTGTGATAGTACCAGAATAGTCACACATACTGATTCCGTATATAGAGTGTTTTGTATGTTCCGCACATTAATGGCCATGTGCTTAAATCCTGAGTTCATGAGTGTACTTCAGAAAGCGATCTTACTTTCTTAGGGAACGACCTGATTTCCATACCCATATAGGTAAGCCACTTAAGGTGTTTCGATGATACACCTTGTGATTTTAACTAGACTTATTAAGGATCTTCATTCATCTACTTTCATGCAGAATCAACACTAATGATGGGCAATTAGTTTTAGTGTTCCATAATCATTTTCTTAACTTGTTAGTACCTATTGAACCTTGTCTATCCTTTTTAAGACATAAGTTGGGTTTCTGTTAAGGATGACCAACCTTCATTCACAGGCATTAGCCCCATTTTTTTCAATTTTATAGAAACCATAGTCTTTGAAAGACTCTTAGTAAATGGATCGGTCAAGTTTTTCTTTGTTTTTATGCAGTCGACATTAATTGCTCCTCTTTTGAGTAATTATCTTGTCATTTGATGTCTAAGACTTACATGTCTAGACTTTCCATTATATGTTTTAATAGAAACATTATATATCGTAGCCTGATTATCACAGTTAATCAAGACTGCTGGTGGTGGCTTCTTCCATAAAGGAATTTCTATTAATAAATTCTTAAGTCATTCTACCTCCTTACTTGCATCTGCAAATGCAATCATTCTGATAACATTGTTGATTCAGAAATACATGCCTATTTCTTTAAGCACGAAGACATAGCTGCACCTCCTAATGTGAAAATCCATCCAGTCGTAGACTTGGATTTGGATTCAACATCATTCCAAGTTGCATGACTATATCCTTCTAATACAATAGGATATCCTTTATAAGATAGACCATAGCCTAAAGTGCCCATTAAATAAGCTAGAATTCTAAAGACACCTTTCCAATGTTCATAACCTGGATTACTCGTAAATCAACACAACACGTTTATAACATGCGCTATGTCCGGTCTAGTGCAATGCATAGCATTCATTAGACTACCAATAATTCTGGAATATTCAAGTTGGGATATTGTACGTCCAGTATTCTTCACTAACTTAAAACTCGGACCTAAAAGAGTTGTTACCGATGTGTCATTGTAATGACCATACTTCTTGAGAAACTTCTCAATATAATGAGATTGGGTTAGTACAAACTCTTTCTCTTTTCTCAGGATTTTGATCCCTCAATTACGTTAGCCTCTCCTAGTTCTTTCATATCAAATTTAGAGGATAGAAACTTCTTAGTTGCTTTCACACAAGATATATTAGTCCCAAATATTAAAATGTCATCAACGTATAAACATAATATAACACAACCGTTTTCATTCGATTTGCTATAAATACATTTATCAACATCATTTACTATTAAACCTTGAGACAATGCTACTTTATCAAAACTTCTTATGCCATTGCATGTATGCCTACTTTAGACCATAAAGAGATTTTATCAGTTTACAAAATTTCTTTTCTTTGCCTGGATTTATAAAACCCTCTAGTTTTTTCATGTATATCTCTTCTTCTAAATCACCATTTAGAAAAGCAGTTTTCACATCCATTTGGTGTATTACAAGTTTATGAACGGATGCAAGTGCTATCAAACAACGAATTAAAAATATGTGAGCAATAAGAGCATATGTTTCAAAATAATCCACTCCATGTCTTTGCTTATAACCCTTTGCTACTAATCTGGCTTTAAATTTATCAGTGGATCCATCGGTATTCAGCTTTTCTTAAATTTCCATTTACATCCTATTGGATAAGTACCGGGAGGTAAATCAGTCAAAATCCAAGTTTGGTTTACCAAAACTGAATTCATTTCATCATTGATAGCTTCTTTCCAAAAAATAGCATCTTTGGAACTCATAGCTTCAGAATAAGTTTTTGGGTCATCATTAACATTCATTACATATCTAGTGATGTTAAGAATTTCATTCTTACTTTCTTCTACAAAATATGTAATGAAGTCAGGACCATAGTCTTTTTCTATCCTTGCTCTTTTACTTTTCCTTCATTCAGCATCTTCTTCAAATACCGAAACATTCTTGTTGTTTTGAGAAGAGGTATAATATTCATCATTGTTATCATTAGTTTCAATATGTTCTGAATTAGATGATGCCAATGGATTCTCGCTAGTTTGATGTTTGGCTATATATATACCTGTTTACATAAAAATTTACATCTACAGACTCAATTATTTCAAAAGTATCAAGGATAATAAAATGATAAGTTATACTATTGAGAGAATAGTCTATGAAAGCACACTTAAATGTTCTATTTCCTAATTTTTGCCTTTCGAGATCTGGTTTTCTAACATACGCTAAACCTCCCCAAAATTGAAGTCTTGATAAGTTAGGTTTTCGTTTAAACCATAGTTCATAAGGAGATATATTCTTCCTTTTCAAAGGAACACTATTTAAAATATAACACGCAAACAAAATGGCATCACCCCATAAGGTGTTAAGTAAATTTGAACTAATTAGCATAGCATTAACCACTTCTATTAATGTCCTATTTTTCTTTCAGTGACTCCATTTTGTTGAGGGGTATAAGAAGCAGTACACTGATGAATTAATTGTTGTTGTTTATAGAATAAAGTAAAATCATTTGAAAAATATTCACCACCACGAGTAGAATGTAAAACTTTTATTTTAAGTCCTAATTGCATTTTAACTTTAGCCTTATAAATTTTAAATTTATCAAAGATTTCATCTTTTGATTTTTTTAGATAAACATAAGAATATCTAGAGTAATCATCAATAAATGTGATATAGAATTAATTTCCACCATATGTTGTGTGACCTTTTAAATCACCAACATTGCTATATACAAGATCAAGCAGATTAGTCTTCCTTTTTATAGATTTAAAGGAATTTCTAAGTATCTTTGCTTGAACACAAATTTCACATTTAGAGATGGAGTTAAAATTTCAATCAGAAATTAATCCTAACTTATTCATATTTTTAAGTGAACTATAATTAACATGTCCTAATCTAGCATGCCATAAATCTATAGAATCAACGATATAAGCAGAAGATTTCTTTATTAAATTCAACTTAATCATGTCGTTATAAGAATATCCCTGTCCATTTAAATTCTTGGATAACACTAATTTGTCGGACTCACATTATCTTGAATCCTTCGTTGTTAAGAAGGTATCAGAGACCAAATTCTTGCAAATATCGGGTACACTTTTCAGAAGTGAACGGGAGTTCTATAGTGTCTTTTTCCAATCACTTTGCTACAAATATTATTTGCAACAGTAATTTGATTTTCATCTCCTCTAATTTCTTCGTAGTTCTTACAGAGACCGTGGTTCTTGCAAATATGAATAGTCGCTCCAGTATCAAGCACCAATCATTTTGTATTCCCTCAATGGAGTTTGCATCTTGCACTACTACCACTAACGTGTCTTCAACCATATTTACCTTCATTTGTTTCTTTCGTCGATGACAGTCACGAGCATAATGGCCGGGCTTGTTAGAAAAATAACAAGCTCCTTTTTTGTTATCTTTATAGAATAATTTTTCTTATTAAACCGTGTCTTATTCTTAGGGTTCAACGAATTTGTCAATTCAATATTATTCACCTTAGAATGAAACTCAATTTGCAGACTATCATTTAGTTCTCGTTTACGAGAGTCCTCTTCTATGCAAAGATGATGCTGTAAATTCTCTAAACCATAATCCGTCTTCGTGTGTTTCAATTTCTTCTTATAATCATTCCAAGAGTGAGGGAGTCTAGAAGTTCTAACTACAATAACAAAGGATTTAGTGAGTTCAATCTTGGCATCTTTAAGTTAATTTACTATATATATAATTTCACTATCTTGTCCAATAATGGACTTATTATCATTCATTTTAAAATCCATAAAATTGCATACTAGGAATTTCCTGTTGCTTGCCTCAGATGTTCGATATTACTTTCCAGTGCAGTCTAGAGTGCTTTCTTGTTTCCAGACTTCTGTGTGCATTGTACACATAAGTATACAGTGCGTTAAGTATGTGTCCTCTACACAGAAAATCATCTTCTTTGTGCTTTGTACGTTTCGCTTTCAGTTCATCCATATATGTCGATGTTTCTTCGGGTATAGCCTCCAAATCATCGTTAAGAATGTAGAAGAGTTTGACGGTGATCAAAAAGAACTACACAGTTTCTTGATGACATGTGAAGTTTTCATCATCAAACTGCTCTAAACACGTTAAGTGTTGATTCATGACTTGTAGAGCATTGATGCTGCTTAAACTCGAACCATCCATGGTTGAAACTATTATCTAAAAATTGTTGGAAAATGATCGATGATTCAAGTATTGTGATGAGGAGATTGTCGTACTTCTGACTTCAAAGATCTACTATATTGATTCTTTTAGAGAATAGTTCAAACCAACAAGTACAAACGGGTTGTAGAACTATCGACTTCAGGATTCAATGAAGCCTTCAAACATCATAACCAGATTCAAAGTTTGTACCACTTTGATTCGGCCAAGAACACTACTTTGATAATTTCTGATCATGCAGTTTAGAGAAGAGAGTAGAGAAGAAGAAGAAAAGATTTGCAACACCTTTCAGGTTTTCTGATCCGCAAAACCTATCAGGCGTTACTAATTTCAAGAAGAAGAAAGCACTAAAACATTTTCAGGCATTGCGAATTTCAAGGAAAGGAGAAGTGACTTTGCAATAGTGTCTGGGTGTTGCTACTTATAATTTTAAAGAGGTGCCTTCTTGCCAAAGGTTGCGTCTGTTCAAAACGTTGCTTCCCAATGGTCCAAAATTGTTGCATACGGTTGCGTCTCTCGCCTTATGAATTTGAGTTCTGGTTACTAACGGGTCGAAATTTGGACCCGTTATGGAAATAGAATTTTGTCCACAAAATATTATTTGGACCTAGACCTAAACCTAAACCAAACCCATCCCAGCACGGTTCGGTTCGGTCAATCAGACGAACTGCGTCACACGTGTGTGGTAGTTATGCATGGCTTTCCTCCTTACAATAGAGCAAACATTTGGGTGTCCAAAGTGCCCAACCTTCTCTTGAGGAACCTATAATTAAAATAATACAGTTCCTATAATTTCTAGGATGTGGGACTATTCCCATCCCACTTCCTTTTCTTCTTCTTTAAAATAAACCCCAACGCCCAATTTATTTTGTAAATTTACAACATGTCTCGTATTGTATATGGATAATGGACGCACATTGGAAAGAAGAATATTCCCACATTGTGAAAAATAATGGAGGTGGTGTGGTATATATATAAGTTTAATCGCATGTAACAACAATAGATTCCTTTTGTTAAAATTGTCGACCAAACTGTATGTTGCCCCCCCAGAGGGATGTGCAGACGAATCCTTGAAATTTCAACATGGTATCAAAGCCGATGGTTACACCTAAGACAATGGACAATGCGCAAGAGATCTGTAAATTGTGCATCCTGTTGGCATAGTGAAAGATGCATGGATGGATGCAAGCCAAAGGTGGAGATTTGTTGGGGTGTCCCGTAGTGTAAGGCCATGTATATGACTTTACTCTTGGACTTGGATCTAGCATAATGGACTAGGACTTGAACACTAATAGATTCGAACTTGCATATTATTAAATTTGTGTAAGGCCATGTAAGCCCTTATTCAAATTAAAAGTTGCCTTGCATATTGCCTATCTTGCCTATTGACTTATGAGTAAAGGACTATTGCAACTTCATGCGACTCGCCTATTTTACTCTCATGAACTTTTGAAAAACTCTACAATTATCTCGATACTAAGGGGTATTATAAGAACATTTTCAAATAATGCCACTTGGTACAACTTCTTGGGTATTGGAATGAATTCTAGTTCAACATTTTGGCCTCAGAAAGAGGGCTTGAACCTCCGTCTCATTGTTTCTTGTCTTTAAGGATAATTAAGTAAAACTTTGTTTTAGGAAATCTCCATCTTTCGGCTTATCCCTATAGAGGACTCTCTATCTTTCAGCGTATTCCTATGGAGGACTTTCCATATCTCACATAACCTACTAAACTATATAATGACTATCTCTAAGCAAGGATCCTCCGAGCGTCATTTCACCAAATTAGCTTATCAAGTCACCCATAACCTTTAATTCTATGAGAAACAAGTATTGAAATTAAGGAACATAGTACTAAATGTCTAGCAGAAAAGAGATAAGTTATTCCTTACGATCTGGATAACTGGAGCATAAATCCATTCCATATGGGATTTACCCCCAATCTTTTCTTATTATTTTACTTTGAGTAGAGAGAATAAAAGAAGGAATGATCAGTTCTCATAAATGAGAAAAACTATACAACTCAAAGCTAAAGGAACGATCTTCGAAGGTGAACAATAAAGGATTTTAATAAGTTTACTCAAAAATGGAAGGGAATAATTGATCACTCCCCTTCACCAATCCAGACTAAACGATAATCAAAGAGAAAGCTCACTGTCAAAACTAATGAACCTAACCAATATTACAAAAAAGCCAATTGGGGACCAAAAGCACAATTTCCTAAAAAACCACCGATCTACTAGAGCATGTTCCCTTACTACCTCCTATGAAAATATCTATCTCCTAACTAAAGAAAGATTGGACTATTGGCCTTCAAAGAAGAAGCTGCAAGGAAATTAAAGAAATCTTGGAAAAGCCTATTGTCAATACCACCGAACAAATGGACATAATACCAATCACTGCCGAGCCCTTAGAGGGACGATTGAAATTTTCTTGGGAAAAGGAGAAATTCAAGAGTTCATCAACGAGACTTGACCAAGAGATCAATGTATTTACAAAGGTCAAGTGCTTAATAAAGAGAAGTGCTTCATAAAAACGATTTACAGAAATAAAGGTAAAAACCTTTGATCCTGCAACAAGGGCCCGGTCAAAGCGCTAAAAGCCTTCAGTCCCACGTATAAGGCTTGACTGAAGCACCTCATAGAGGAAGGTTGGAGTAAGCCTCTAGCCCCGCTTATAAGGTCTGTCCAGAGAACCACAAGCCTTCAGTCCCGCCTACATGGCCTGGCCGGAGCGCCTCCTAGAGGGAGGACGGAGTAAGCCTTTGGTCTCGGCTAAGATGGCCTAGCCAAACAACCAACCAGCCTTTGGTCCTGCTTATAAGGTCTATCCAGTGCGCCTTTTAGAGGGAGATAGAGTAAGCCTTTGGTGCTACCTAAGATGGCCTTGCCAAAGCACCGACCAACAACCTTTGGTTTCGCCTATAAATCTTGTCCGGAGAGCTTTCTAAAGGGAGGGCAGATTAGGCCAATCAATAACCTTCAGTTCCGTCTATAAGGCCTATCCGAAGTGCCTCCTAGAGAGAGGATAGGTTACACTAACCAATAGCCTTTGGTCCCACCTAATATGGCCTGGAAAAAATAGCGACCGGCTTTTACCCTTGCCTAAAGAGTATAGATAGGGCAACCTTATATAAAGAAGTTAATCAGACGAGTCTAATTCCATCTTAAAGATAGGCCAAAGCAATCTTCCAGAGGAAGAGCAATCAAACATGATCAATCTTTCCCCAAGGAAAAGTCAAAACTACCTTCGAAGCAAAGTTCAGACCGAGGGAAAGAAGTTTACTCTGAAAAATCAACCAGGGTAATAATATTTAAAACAAAGATTCGTCTTTGAGGTTATTTAGCCTAGAAATATAAGAAGGCAAATTGATCCACATTTTTTACTGGATTCGAAACGAGGGGGCAAACAAATACTATAACGCCCGACAAACAACTCTCAACTTAAGGCCTGTAGACTAATCTATGCTTAGTCAA
Organism: Allium fistulosum; assembly: GCA_030737815.1. Classification (NCBI taxonomy): domain Eukaryota; kingdom Viridiplantae; phylum Streptophyta; class Magnoliopsida; order Asparagales; family Amaryllidaceae; genus Allium; species Allium fistulosum. The sequence continues at coordinate 820,851,187 of CM060907.1, read as the reverse complement.
AGATCATAAATCATATATAATCAAATTAAGGCTCTGAAGTGAGTCAAAAATCTTGAAATACTCAACAAGTTCAAATAGAAAGACAAGAATAAGAATGAAAATACAAGGTCTATTCAAGATGTTGATTATTCGGGTATAAAGTTATTTACCAATTTACATACAAAAAAGTTACAAATATCAAGAAAAACCTTTCAAGTCTTTCTGAGGAGGAGGTTAAGGGAACATATGATGTTGATATACTTTTTCTTTCCCCTCAACCTCAAGAAGCATGGATGACTTTCGCTTGAAGCATTGGTGTCTCTAAGTAAAAGAGGAGGGCCTCCAATATTCTTGAGATGGAGCACACCCATACAAAAATAAGTGCTGATACCGTCCATATCCTGCCTCCGCTGCTCTGCTCAACCTTTGGTTCATTTCTAGACCTAAGAAAGAATAGTCAATTTTTAAGCCAATAAAGTAATCCAATCGGGAGTTCTCAAGCAACATCACCTCGATTATTTTCAATTGAGACTCAAGGTCCTGCATTTTCCCCTTCAAGACCTCAACGGCCAAGGAAGGTTCGGTTATGCAACGAATCGCCTCTTCCTGTAGTTCTTTAAGTTTCCTTTGCATCTTTCGGATAATATTCTATCATCGACATAGCCAATTTGAATCTTTAATGCATTATGAAGTGTTTTATGGGTCCTTTTAAAAGTTTTGAGCTTGCTCTCTAATTATTTAACCTTCATTTAAGAGCGCATTTTTGGCATCCAAATTCCTCGACCTGATTTTGGTAATTATTGAGGTATTTTGAAACCTATTTATCCCACTTTTCTTTTAAAAATTGGGTGCATTCATATTCATACTCTCGGCACCATCTGGCAATTTCTCCATCATCCAAACTCGAAGGTGGGTTTTCCAAGAAAGAAAATTTCTTTTTACCAACTAAAGATTAGGACCTAGTTGTTTTTCTGGGAGTAGGAGTGGGAAGGCTGGATTTGCCTCCACTTGCAATAATCTCATGATACTTGACTTTTCAATAGGTCAACTTCAAGGTACTTAATTTTCTGATGCAATCGAGAAATTTCTGCATCAACCTCAATCCTTTGGTCTGGGGGTCCAGATCGACCAACTGTATCTATGCTCTCTTTCAGCTCTTTGATCACTTTGTCTTTCTCTTTCATTTTCTCCTCTAAACTTGAGGTTATTTCATTCATACTACTTAATTTTAGCCTCAACTTATAGTATTTATTATACCATTTACATGCTTCTAAGTTGTCTGGGAATGGTATAACTGAAGCTTCCTGAGAAGAGCGCTTCCGACTATCTAACATCAACCTGGCTTTAAGTTTATCTAGTCGAGAGAAGAGGTCGGGATCGGTGGATGTAAGCGTTAGTTGACTTTCCTAGTAAGAATAAATAAAAGAAAAATCAACACATAGGAAGAACATATTCTTTCATTAACAATACAAAGTATTAAAAACATGAAGAAGTTCAAAATTAAATCAATGAACCAAGTTCTATACATTCAATATTAATTTTGGAAATGGCGGTCTAAGCTTTCTTTAGTGAACTCGCAGACATAGGGAAAGAAGAATCAAAAGGAGCATTAAATCAAATCCATCAGGAGTATGAGCTGGAGGAAACTAGTGATAATTCCATCTCTTGGCAGGAGGGCTAATTTCTCTGTATAACAGCTTAGCATAGTTAGACTGGACTTCTTTAAGTAAACTGTCTTTTTCATCACTTAAGAAGTCAAAATTTAGGTGGGGGAGTTGCATGTATCTTGAAGATTTCTAAGAAAGCAGTATTTTTCTAGTCGAGAGGTTTTGAGAATTACTATTTTCTCCTTAAAGTCCGTTTTAACTCGACAAATTTACTTAGAAGTTATTTTGAAATAGAATTGCTCAATGGTTCCTTAACTTGTGCATTTTAAGAAAAACAAGCTAAGCCTTAAAGAAATAAAAACATCGAAACTCATAAAGATTGTCTGAATTACAAGATACAACAATGAAATCACTCAAGTTCATACAATATGGAACCTTTGTAAAAATTCAAAGATAAATTTCCCTTTGTTGAACTTGACCTTCTTAGGAGGAAGAGTGTGAGAGGAAAGTGGAACAGTCTCAATCATAGGAAGGTTCCGTCATTCTCCAGGATGAGGATCGGTCCCGTAATCATTCAAATACCTATTATGAAAATACCTAAGTAAACCCCCACTCTCTTTTCCTAGAAAGGAAACGAGAGTAATAATATTCCTAGTATAGATTTTATAGAGGAATCCTACTAGGGTGTCCCTATCTTCAATAAACATCTAGAAAAGTGTGCTCAACTCCCCATTCTCCTTTATAACTCTTTCCCAGTGAAGACGGGATCTTTTTACGAGAAGGGCTACCCATTTTTCTTTGAAATCTTTAATCATTTAGATTAAATGAGAAGGCTCCTATACTTTTCAAATAAACTATTGTGTTCTTTATCAGTTTCTCAATTTCATTATTCAATCGCAACACATCCATCTTACTTTTCTCGTGCAAAATCTCAAAGTGATATTTGTTTCTTTTCCTTAGCTAAAATGGTAGATTTATTAACTAAAGCTAACGGAAAATTATAAACATTTAAAGATGATAAACTTTATACTTGTACCCTCTATTGTAAAAATCCTTCCAGGCTCCTAACTAGGCTCCACCTAGACGCTAGCCTAGCCTTACCACCTAGGTATTTGTTTAGTCCGCCTAGATAAGACTTGCTGCATTGCCTAAGCATACAGATAGGTTTATAAGCACTATCTATGCACCTATTAATGCTTGATGCCTCTTATAAGTATGAATTTTTTTTGTTTTAAGCGATTTTGTTTCCACGATTGTTTGCAAACCCATCCAAATCCATTATATCCCATTGTGGATTAGTTAATACTAAGAAAAATACTAAAATTTTGTCCAAAATGTATGAGTTTATCAAAAACGCCTAGCTCTGATTAATCCTCGATTAATTCCCGCTTAGGCGATCAATCCATAATCCATGCTTACCGCCTAGCATCCGCCTAACAATTTTTACAACTTTTCCTATATTGTGGGAGCCTGTGAGTTAGAATCCTGAATTTTTTCCTAGCTATGATAGGAGGGGGCATTGATGTCCTTTGATGAAGTGTCTTCCTAAGGAGCATTCTAGAACTTAGGAAGGTCAGAGAAGTCCGTATCATGAGCAGATAGACCCAAGTCATGGCCACTTGACCCATTACTACCACTTACCGATTCTTCAGTGTCTTTATTACCATCATCCCATCCTTCCTAGAATCGTTATCATCATCGTCACCATCTTCTTCCCTATAGTTGTCATCTTTTTCACCATCCCCCTTACCATCATCATCCGTATCTTCATTGGGCAAAAGATCATCAAAAGATAGTAGTTCCTGAGGATTGATGGCTTCCTCTTTTGGGAATTCATCTTGTAATGACCCAGGAACTCCTTCTAGTTTAAGGTCGAACTTCCTCTTGAACTTATCTTTTAGTTTTGGTGGTAGAGGTAAGTCCAACTCTGTAAAATTTTCTATGTTATCGAAATACGCGATGAAGAGGGCCTCCTCATAACATTACTCTTTTATTTGAGGAAGGGCTTATTCTATGAAAGAAGAGACTTTCTGTTTAGCATCTTTGATGATGTTATTCATATAAACCAGTGCAGCCTCCTTGCTTTCCAGTTTATCTTCCAAAGTTGTAAATTGTACAGCCATTTGAGCGTTTTTAGTTTTGGCCTGCTCAAGCTCCTTTTCTAAAGATTTCATCCTCTCTTAAGTCGCTAGTCTAGCTTTTCTTTCTTCATCCAAAATTTAGGCAAGTCTGTCCTTTTTTGTAATGACCTCATCCTTAATTGTTGCGACTTCAAGAATTTGGCCCTCAAGGAACATAACTTAATCCATCAATGATGAAATCCGTTCCTTAAAATCTAGGACTAGATTAATAGATTCATGAGAGGCTTGTTAAAGAAAGAACAAGTGCTTAACCACCTGTATATATAAAAATGATGAATGAAAAATAAGTCAAAGTTTGTATTTAATTAAAAGAAATATGAAAAATTGCCAGACACGTAAAGACATGTACCATAAAAACTTGTTGAAAAGGAATGTAAAGATGGTCTCTAGAAAAGACAAGACAAAAGGCTGTAGTTGTATTAAGGTGGCCACAAAAGAGGATTGGATAACTAAACACACAAAATTATCAAAATCCAGGATTGGGTTGAGCCGAAGGTTCATAAGGAAGAGATTCAAGAGGAGGAGGAGTCAGGTCCAACTCCTGATACAAACATTGTATGGCAGTTGCAGGTAAGGGATTCATGATGTCTATAACAAGACTTGGGATGTGAGCAATTTCTGTCTGGTCTTGAGGATTTTGGTCTGGCAAGCTTAAATCAACAAATCCGGAGTCTTAATTAATTACTACCATAGTTGCATTTGGTTCCTCAGCAATAGCAGCAAGAGTTTGATCTGCTCCAAGTTTCGCCATTTTAACCGGGGGAGGAATTGAAGCATCAGACAGATTGCTCGAATCCTTCTTCCTTTTACGAACTTCAATAGCTTTGAGAACGTCAGTGATGGATCCAGCAACGGGGGTAACTTTAATAGTCATAGCTAGGGAGGAGGAAGGAGCTTTAACATCGTTTGTCTTAGCAACTGAATTGATAAGATTTAAACCAAAGTCAGAGGGGAGAACCATAAGATGTAAATATAAGATTTTATGGTAAAAACTGTATTAAGAGATTTCCAGAAGGATCACGTTGAAAAGAGGAAGAAGGAGTAAAAGTGTTTTGGTTGCCAATAACAGAGCTTGGTTCCCATGGGCATCCTTCTTGACAATTGGGGCTCCTAAAGTGCTTTGTGATTCTCCAGAACCAAGGAAAACTTTCGAAAGTTAGCTTCGGTTAAGAGTTTAAGCCTATCCCCTATAGTCCGAGATGTCAGGCTCAGAGCACTGATTGTACTAGTGACAGGAGGATTTGTCCCCTTAGAAGCAGGTTCTGAAAGAGAATAATTATTAAAGAGAATAACATAATACAATATAAACAATAAATAAAAAGTAATAAGTCATACTGGGGACAGAGAAGGACCCCTTTTATTCTAGGGGTATAGCTCTTACTATAAAAAAACTGGTTTTCTCAGTCCTTAGTCCTATTGATCAAATTAGTGATCATGCTCTTTGGATGAGGAAGAAGGCGATATAGGGTACCCGCTGGTTGTGTCTTCAGCTTAACAAGATTTACCGATGAATGAAGAGTTTCAGCATCAAGTAAGGGGAGGTCAGCTTTCTTGGCAAGTATTTCCATGCAATTCAGATAGGTATAAGAGTTAGGAGGCAATTGTGTCATAGCAATTCCCAGGTGGTCCAAGAATCATACAAGGAATTCTGGAAAAGGAAGGTAACCCGAGCGTCAAATATGGATCAGAGTGAAAGTAAAGAATCCTTCCGGAGGATTGTCTATCTTTCTGGATGGGCCAGCCACCCTAGCTTCCAAATTTATAATGCCAAACTGTTGAAGGATGGTATCTACTTCATTTTGAGAAGTTATGGAAGATTAGATAAGTCTGTAATCTCCTTTCTCCGAAGAAGGATATTTCAAGCGTGCCTGAGAAGAACAGGGTTTAGAATTTTCTTATGAGCCATTTATGTACCAGGCAATATCTTGCAAAAATCAGGGAATCATCGTATATTTTATGGAAGTCTAAAGTACTTCGGAAAATGTTAAGGAAAATTTAATTCTTTAAGTATAGATCTAAATGAATAGATAACAAGCTATCGAACTCATAAACAGTTATTGAGTTTGTAACTAGTTGGCGATTCTCTAACTAAATAGAGATTCCTTAACGAGTTATTGAGTTCATAACAAGATGTCGAACTCATATGTAGTTACCAAGTTCATAACAAGGTGTCAAACTTATAAATATCTAGTGAGTTCGTAACAAGTTGAAGATTCTTTAATTAATCATCAAATTCATAACTAGATGTCGAATTTATAAAAAATTATCGAGCTTGAAACTAGTTAACAATTCTATAAATAGATGTCAAATTTGTAACTAGGTAACAAGTCTATAAATAGTTATCGAATTTGTAACTAGATAACAACTCTTTAAATAATCATCGAACTTGTAAATAGTTCATAACTCTTTAAATGGTTGTCGAGTTTGTAACCGGTTAATGATTCTCTAAGTAGTTGTCGGATTTATAACTAGTTATCAAGTCTCTAACTAGTTGTCGAGTCTCTAGCTAATTGTTGAGTTTACAATTAGTTGACGATCCTATAGCTAGTTAACATGCCTCTAGCAGGACATCGAGTCGCTAGAAAGTTACCAAGTTTATGATAATTATCAAAAACCTGTCAAGTTTCTATTAATCATAGGGATATGTATTGCAAATAGCATTCAAATCCAAACATAAAAGTTCTTAAATCATGAGAAGTGTATGAATTCAATCGCTAATCAAACCCAAACGTTGCATAAACACCTGATTGTCGAAACCCTAATTCTAAAATCAAAACCCCATTTTCTAAATTTAATCGATCAAAAAAGAAATCGCACCATGAATCAAGTTTGAATACAGTAGGAATCGAAAGCTTCCTTTTGAACTTGCGAGATTGAAAAGAAAAAATTATAATTGCATTTTAAGTTTTGAGTTGTAGGTAAAGCTTTTGGAAGAAGGAAAGGCAAGTATTTATAGAAGGAGGGAAACAACGATGCGTTGATCCTTATTTGACTGAATCGACGAGACTGAAAGTTCTAGAATATTAATATACGACAATATGGAAAGTGCAATTACACTAAAGTATAATATGTTTCTTCTATATAGGGGGTAAATGTTAATATAAATATGAGTACCGAACACCTAGAGAGAACATATCAAGCTTGGAAACAACAAGGGATGTTGAGCCCGAAGAAAGTAAAGTTACCAAGCATTTAACATTATAAAAAGGATAATGAGCCTCTAGCAATAATAAGAAAGTATCGACATTCAATAGCAAAAGGCTATCAAGCCTCAGCAACAAAAAGGATGTTGAATAATCAAGCAGTCAATAAGTATAGAAGGGGTGTTGAATCTCTAAGGATGTCGAACTTCAAGCGGTTAACAATCAGTAAAGAGGTGCCGAGTCCCTAAGCTGTAACGATCCTCTACAACCATAAGGGTTGTGGAACATCTGAAGCAGAGGAGGATGTCGAACCTATACAACAATAGGGATGTTGAGTATCCAAAAAGTTGACAAATCCCAACAAAGAATAAAGGAGGATATCGAGTATCTAGGGATAACGAGCCTTCGCTACAACAATTGTAATTAAGCCCCTACAACAGTAAGTATTTTCGAGCATCTACAAGTAGAAGGTGATATCAAGCATATAACTGTAAAGAGAAGGTAACGAGTATCTAAAAGGTGATAGAGATGTCGAACCACTGAATGCCTAGAGATATCGAGCTACAACAAACTTAGAAGAACATGAGATATCGGGCTTCTACAACATAAAGGCTGTTAAGCCTAAAGATAACAAGGTTGGTAAAGACGTAAGAAGGGATGCCACACCCCTAGAAGATGTTGAGCATTTAACTACAAAGGAAAGCTACCGAATCTTTGCAAATAAGACTATACTATCGAGCTTCTACAGATGATACCGAGTTTCTACAAAGAAGTGTCACCAAACCTTCACGAATGGCAAAAGATGAACCCTAAAGATGTAAAGGTTATCGAGTTTCAACAAGGAAGATTGTGTTATCGAACTTCTATAAGAAAGTGACATCTAATCTCTATAAAGGAGTGCCGAGATTTCATCAAGATGGTGCCATTGGAACCCTTGGATTTCAAGTCATGACACGTGTTGATCATCCCACGTGATTGACACCTATAAATAGACCCCCACCATCACTTAGAAGGGGCGAATTATTTCTTTCTCTATTTCTCAATTTAATTTTGTAAACCCTAAATCAATTTGGGGATTTTTAGAGCCAATTTTAACTCTTGAAATTTTTGCACATAAAGGCTTGGACATATAAATTTGCATAGTTTATTTCCTTTGAATTTGTATACTTGACTATTATTGAACAATGGACTTGCATATGACTTTACTCTTGGACTTGGATTTTAGGATAATGGACTTGGACTTGAACACTAATGGATTTGGACTTGCATATTATTAAATTTTTTCAAGACCACGTAAGCCTTTGTTCAAATTAAAAGCTACCTTGCATATTTCCTATCTTGCCTATTAAAATATGAGTAAAGGACTATTTCATATTCATGCGACTCGCCTATCTTACTCTCATGAACTTTTGAATAACTTCGTAATCATTTCAATACTAAGGCGTATTATCATAACATTTTCAAATAATGCCACTTGGTATAACATCTCGGGTGTTGGGCTAGATTCTCTATGTATTTAGTTTCACTTGAACTACAATATTTGATTGATATTCACAACTTGTACTACACTTTTGATATCTACACTTCTTTGTGATATGTGTGCTTTTTATGGCCATGCGCCTACCTTGGGTCCTCATGAGTGCTTTAGAGAATCAAATAAAACCTCCCATAAAAGAAGATCCCACCTTCACACTCAAGTAGGTAAATTCATCAAGTGCATCTCCTTAGCACCACTAAATCTGGCCATGGACTCAATAAGAGCATGAAGCTCAACCTTAAGTCAGATAATATAATTCATCAAGTGCACTTTAAATGCACCACCAATTATGGTTATAGATTCTATTAGTCAAGTTTGGACAAAAATAAATAATGTCCATCAAGTGCATCTTAAATGCACCACCAAGACTGGTTATGGAATTAATAGGAAAATATTGGTAAAATCGATCAAGTGCATTACAAAAGCTGGTTATGGACTTAGTAGGGAATTTTTTATATATAATCCATTAAGTGCATCTCAAAAGCACCGTCAAAACTGATTATGGATTTAATAGGAGAGAATTTTTTATATAATCTATCAAGTGTGTCTTAAAAGCACCACCAAAACTGGTTATGGAATTAATAGGGAACAGTTCATAGAATCCATCAAGTGCATTTCAAAAGTACCACCAAAACTGATTCTGGATTCAGCAAGAGTAATAGACTCAATCATAGAAAAAATCCATCAAGTGCATAACATAAGCACCACCAAAACTGGCATTAATGATGAATGTATGTTCAAAATCAAGACTTTCACGGATGAATCCATCAAGTGCATCATAAGAGCACCACAAAAACTGGTTATGAATTCAAAAGGAAATCAATCACAAAAGAGGAAGGGAAAGAGTAATCAGGTGGACTTATTTGATTGTCAATGTGTATTCGTTCAATTTTCCTCTACTCTAGGCCTAAGACCCATCCCTCTTGAAGATTCAAGGACCACATTTCCTGGTAATCCTTTCGTAAGTGGATCTACCAAGTTCCTTTCTGATCTTACATATTCCAATGAAATCGCGCCTTCCTCCTAAAGTTTCTTGACCGATTTGTATCTAACACGAATGTGCCTTCTTTCCATTATATACACTATTCTTTGCAATTCCAATAGTGGCCGGTGAATCATAGTGCAAAGAAATTGGAACATAAGTTTTTTCCTCTAATGGAATTTCTACCAACAAGTCTTTCAACCATTCTTCTTCTTAACCTTCTAACTCAAGAGCAATACACTCAGATTCCATAATAGATCGTGCTATGCATGTCTGTTTATAGGACTTTTAAGATATAACACCTCCACCCAAAATGAATACATAACCACTAATGGAGCTAACTATATCATTATCAGTAACCCAGTTTGCATCAAAAAATCCCTCCAAAACAGTAGGATGTTCATTAAAATGCAAGCACCAATTAATTATACCCTTAAGGTACCTTAAAAAATGACGAAGGGCGTCCCAATGTTTATTGTTGGGGTTGTGAGTGTACCTACTCAAATGACTCACTACGTAAGCTATGTTGGGTCTTGTATAATTCATAAGAAACATTACACTTCCAATGACTTTAGCATATTCATCTTGTGCCACACTAGGTCCTTTGTTCTTTTTAAGATGCTTACTGAAATTATACGGAGATCGAACATGGGTCATATCAAAAAAATTATAGCTTTGAGACTGATCCAGTGAGAAACCAGTTGTAGGTTTTCTCATTTTAATTTCTAGTATCACATCAACCCATCCCAAATCTTACTTCTCAAATTGGGAAGATAAATTTCTTTTTAGCATCATTTACTACGGCCATGTTTGTACCAAAGATTAACATGTCATCAACATAAATGCAAATAATCACACAATGAGGAACAAACACTTTGAATATACACGGGAATCAGACGCATTCACGGTATAACTATTATTTATTAGGGTTATATCAAGTTTTTCATACCATTGTTTAGGAGCTTGTTTTAGGCCATAAAAAAACTTTCTTAATTTACAAACTTTATTCTCTTTACTATGTACCACACAACCAATAGGTTGTTCCACATAAATTTCTTCTTCTAGGTTACCATTAAGAAAAGCAGTTTTCACATCCATTTAGTGTGCTACTAGATTATGAATAGCAGCCAAGACAACTAAAGTTATAATAGTACCCACCTTGGTGAGGGGGGGAATACGTCAAAATAATTAATTCCTTTCTTCTAAGTGAAATCAACAACTACTAATCTAACCTTGAATTTATCTACAGAACTATCAGTTTTCAATTTCTTTCTAAAGATCCGCTTAGTCCTAATTGGTTTGCATCCCTTGGGTAGGTCAACTAAGTTCCAAGTATGGTTAGATGTTATAGAGTCAAGTTCACTTTTAATAGCATCTTTTCAAGAATCGCCATCCCTAGAGTTAATTGCCTCTTCGCATGTTTTAGGATCGTCCTCAATTGAAAGTATGAAAATAATGGTATCATCAATCCTTTCAAAATTGGTGTTTTCTACCAAAAAGGAGATAATAAAGTCTAGTCCAAAGTTAGTCTTTGTATGTTACTTTTTACTCCTTCTAAGTTCATTATTAAATTCATTTGCAACATATGGTAGAGTAGGCAAAGCCAATGACACATCAGTGACAATAGAAGAGCCAAAAGAGCTCTCATTATTACGGTTCTTTAAAGGAAAGACATTTTCAAAGAATGCAACATCTCTAGCCTTGCAAATATTTCGATCATTTAAAGACATGCATCTATATGCAGCACTATTAGAAGCATAGCCAATAAATACACAGTCAAATGTTTTAGGTCCTTTATTATTTTTTCTAAAGTCTGCTAAACCTACCTTAGCAAGACACTCCCACACTTTCAAAAAAATTAGGTTTGGAGAAAAAACCTTCCACAATTCATAAGGGGTTTTATCCAACCTATTATGAGGCACTCTACTTAGTAAATAACATGTAGATAATATAGCTTATCCCTATATACTGTCAGTCATACCAGAGCTTAAGAGCATGACATTCATCATATTCTTAAGAGACCTATTTTTTTTAGCCACTCCATTTTGTTAGGGGGTTGTAAGGAGCACTAGTTTCATGGATAATTCCATTTTTCTTGCAGAACCTTTTAGAGAGTCAATACAATATTTTCCACTTCTATTAGACCTAAGTCTTTTGCTTTTTCGATCTAATTGGTTTTCAACTTTAGCCTTAAATTTAAAGAACAATTCTACAGTCTCATCATTAGATTTAAGTAGATAGATTTTGTTATATCCAGAAAGCCATCAATGAAGGTTACTTAATAGTGTTTTACCTCCTCTACTATAAAATCAGTCAAGTTTGAGTATATTAATTCTAGTAATTCAGTACTCCACTTAGTGACCGATTTGAAAGGTTTTTTTAGCATGTTTGGCATCAACGCATGTAGGGCATTTGAGAGATAAAGTGTCATTTTCTATTTTTAGCATATTCAGTTTTCTTAGTCTATTGATTGAGCCTGCATTAACATATCCTAATTTGTTATGCCATAAGTCAAAGTATTCAATCACATAAGAAAAAGCAAAAGCACTTTCATTACTAGAAACAACATAGTTTAATACAAACAGATCATCAGCTAGATATCCCTTTCCCATAAATAGCCCATTCCTAGTTATTACAATTATATCAGATTCAAAAATAAGCTTCATCCCAGCCTTGTTCTATAACCCACTAGATGCTAAATTCCTATGAAGGGATGGGACATACGATACATCATTCAAAGCAAGTTTTCAAGAAGTAAGTTTAAGAAGAACCTTTCATTTGCCAAGTACTCCAACAATAGCAGATTTTCCCATGAAGACATGCTCATCGTCTTCTGCATCACGGAATTGATGGAATCGATATGCACAGAGATGTCTAAAGGCTTATGTGTCTAGCACCCAATCGGTCTTGTTTTCCACCAACTTAACTTCGATAATGACTGCAGCCATGATATCTTCATCCTTAGCAAGATTAGTTTGTGCTTCGAAATTGGTAGCGTGCTTCTAATTAAATTTTCCTTTCCCTTGAAAGCATTGATGCGCTTTGTGACCTGGTTTACCACAAACATAACATATGGTTTTTTTTCTTCTGAATTTTATTATTTTTGTTCACAACACTCTGAATTTTCCGATTTGCAAAATTCCGATTCTTTTTCCCTTTATTTTTGAATCTATCCACATTAAATAGATTTCCAGTTTCTGCAAGATTAGCATTATCAGAGTCAATGGTTATAGCATTGAATTTATCCTTCAAACGATTTGCTTCCTCGGTCTGCATGTGATTGATTAGTTCGTGAAGAGAAAGATCCTTCCTTTTATGCTTGAGATAATTTTTGTAATTGCTCCAAGATAGTGGGAACTTTTCCAGTATTGCATTGGCTAGTAGGATCTCAAGCATCTTCATATCTTCATTGAGTATTTCAAATATCAAGTTTTCATATCCATGAATCTGGTCCATAATTGATTTGTTGTCAACCATCTAAAATTGCAACCATTTACCTACCACGTAGCTTTTTCTTCCAACATCATATGCTCTACATTTCTTTTCCAGCGTTTCCCAAATGATCTTTGCTGATTTCTAATTAACAAACATATCAAACAATTTGTTTGACATGTATGTCAACGTGTGTCCCTTGACTAACTTGTTGTCCTTTTCAAATTTCTTTTTGACTACATCATCATTCTCCTATGGTACTAAGCTTTGCTGTGCAGTTTCGGTTGTGGCTGGTGCAGTAGCTTCTAAAACCTCGATTGGGGGTTCAGTATACATGACATAATCGACTTTCAATTGCTTTAATAGAATGAGTAGTTTCTGGGACTAGCGTTTGTAGTTGGTTGCATCCAATGCTTCAAATCTAGAAGTATTACGAAGAATGCGGTTGACTGGAAGGGTCATTACTCTTTACTGTTGGAATTCACTTTCAAATTGTAACAAGAGATAGTTACTAAAGAGTAGAAAATAGATGTTATGCCCTGGGCAGGTCACTATCTTGAAAGAGAATTCCGAGGTGACTAAGGTGCAATCATTGATTGTCATTCGCTCTCGAAGGATCACACAACAAACTTCAAACTTGTGCACTAAAGGTTGAAGAATTTGGAGAAGTGTAGAAATGAAATTGCTCAGGATTTTTTTGAAGAAATTTAAGAAGATGGATAGGGTTTTTTTTCTGTATATTCCCTCCACAAAAGGAATGGCTATACATAGGTGTGGTGTAGAAACTGCAGCTCATAACTCAAAATATGATAAATTTGAATAGTTTGGCCAATGAAGAGACAATTCTTTTAATACATTCATAAATTCTATTAATTACAATTATAACTGGTAAGTGGATAAAAATATTTGTCTTTTCAGTTTGAGAGCTAAATTAAAAAAAAAGGAAAAGAGAGAAGAAAGTGCAATGGACAATTAACCTCAGTGTATTGCCAAGCGCCAAGTGTGCGACATGTGCCCATTTGCCTATGTGTGTGTGGGTGTACGAGGTTGCCTGATAATTCATACTACCCATGCCTAATTAATAAGTGTAGAAATAAGAATATATAAAGAAGACAATAACATAATATTACACGATGTGAGACTAAAGTTTTATTGTGGTTATCCTATAAGAAGAGAGAGAGGGGGGAGAGAGAGAGATGTATAGTTAACTGTAAGAGAGAGGCTGGAAGAGTGGAGGGTATAATCGTTATTAACAGTGCTGTTAACAGCCAATGAAGGGGTGGGTAAATTAAAACAAGGGGTGGTGATAGATTTACCCTATATGAATAAATATGAGTCCAGTACAAAAAGCTGATTCTAAGGTGAGAAAATCCATAGCAAATCTGCTTTTATAAGAAGTTTAGTGATGGAATGACATTGGCTCGGTCCGATCACTATATTTATAGCCATAATGTACCTTAAAATCAATGATAAAATATGGCATGGAATCGTCGATATGTTCTTGATATATCTTAAATAAATATGATCTAGAAAAATACCAAAAAAAACATACAACGTTAATCCCTACTAAATAGCGAGGGATTAACAACAATATCTATTTGCTAATTTTTCACTATTTGTTTGGGAGTAGGGGAGAGAATATTTGATTTACTTATTACATTCAAACTAATGTCTATCCATCACTATGTGATGGATTAATGTTAAAAATTTTCTTCCTTAAAATCTAAATCTACGCTCCCTCTCCATGAGTGATGGAATCGAGTAATGGATTTTTTTTTTTTAAATTTGTCATACATATATTCTATTTTTTTTCTATTATTGTAAATCTAGTTCAACATCTAGTGAATACGATGCATAAAATATGCAGAATGCAGATATTCCAAACATTTGACGCAACATTTTCTGAACTCATTGTTAGTTATTTCAATCATTTTAGTAATCTCACGAAAGAAAGAATAGTGCATGTGTTATTTAGATTAAAGAATGAAATGATTTTATATCGTTGGGTATGGCAAGCTATTATTTTACAATAAGATTTAGCATAATATCATGTTTATGTAAGCAAGAATGGTACTTTGCATCAATGCTTTGCCCATCCAAACAGGCCCTTAAATTGATAAATGTGAGGCTGTTTGAAACATTGTATGGTAGGGATATCAAACACAACACAGTTGCTGACATTAGTGTACAGGAGTCAAAACCTAAAGTCGATCAACAAACATATTCTCCCTGTCACCACAATGTTTCTCCTCCTCTAAATTTAGTCCATATAATTCATAACTATATGATTTTGTGTTTTATGATGGGTAGAGCATACAAGTCTCTGCGTGACCACTGTTTATACAGTTATTTTTATGATGGATTAATGGGATTCAAAACCAAAGGGACTCAAGTAAGGACAGCCAGGGGGGACAGAGTATTTGTGCGGATTCCAGAGCAGTTAGTTGCAGCTTTCAACAGTAATTCATGGGACAAGAGTCACTGTTGAACTTTGAACGGTCTCATAATTTTCAAAGCATGAACTTGTTGTTTTTCACAACAAAAACATTAATAGTTCATATAAGCATTAAGATGCGTTTCGTTGATATTTGGCAATCAAGTTGGACTAGATAACTAGGATTTGAATTCCTCTAATTCATCGGTACAGTCTTAAAATTTAATCCCGATTAACTTGTGATGCTAACACCGATGATGTTTATAATACTGCATCTCTTCCAGGAAAAAAAGAGAGCATTTTAATCTTGGACAGCACATTTAAATGCAAGGTAACTGAATATTTCATTGAGATTTTGGTTAAGTGATGTATGTTTCAATAGAATTTTATTGTTTTCTTGTTCAAAGATAAAGAACAGATCAAAGATTATTTGTTTTATTTTATTATATATGTCTAGAAAGAAAAAAGAAAAAGTATCAACTAATCTAATAAAACGCAGCAGATAGATTTTAATTACCTTGCAGCTCTTTCTCAAGTTGCTTAATGATATTGTTAAAGCTGGTCATTGCATTTATGAATCTAACCTATCAATATTTGAAGCAATTAAGTACCAATCAGACAACTGGATCATTGAAAGGATTTGCTGCTCAGTGCTCATATTGTATATACGATATCCTTGATTGGTTTTCTCAAGTAAGGATGACTACCGTTATTTAACGAACATATAATGCGATCAAGACTTAAATCTACCTTAAGGACCACTTCTATCCATGCAAATTTTGAAAACTACAAATCAACCACCCTGTTTTTTATTTTTAAAATTGAGTCTGTACAATATATTGCATGAAATTAATCAGAGTTTGGATGAATTCGAACCTGAAGTTCAAACATACTGATTTATTAGTCATATATTTAAGTATTCAAATTACAATATTGATTTCTATCAAATTAATGGTGCATAACTCAAACCTTGCTAAATGCTCCAACTCCAATCAAATTTTACAAGAGCACAACCAACAATGACTTGTTTAGTTGAAAAATCAGTCATCGAACAATCAAGTGTACTTTGTTCACTTCTCCGTGACAGGTTTGAAGTAATCTCATGGTTAGTTCAGTGAACATGAGACTGTTTTTTATAACGGCGAAAACTTCGTCGTTATAATAATTAGCCGTTGCTTTTATATAATATAATAGCGAAGACTTCGCCTTTATAATTAAAAATAATTATAACGGCGAAGTCTTTGCCGTTATATTCTAATGTTTTTATTATAGATAAATTGCATATGCCTGGTTCCGTGGTTATCTGGATGCGCAGCTCGTTCGTTCAGTCCAAAAACACGAGAGAAAGAGTAAAGTGAACGGGTCCGATGATCGCTAATGTTCTAACAGTTTAACATATTTTAGATTAGATGATATACTATGCTTATGGTTTCTAATTGTTGACTAATATAAGAGACAATCCAAGTTATGTGATCCTGACATAAATCTAAATTAAGGACCACTGTAATGCTAAATTAGAAATCAAAGTTTCGACTTTTTATGGGCTGCAGTATGTTTTCGTAACATAGGCAAAGAACATATGAAACCATGTATTCTAGCCTGTGTGTGTATCATGTCTAGTAACTCATTTTTTTTCAAAGATCTTAGCTTTATAGCTTTCTTAGTGAACTTATATTAGGTTTACAAAACTTCATACTTGATTCTATATGAAACCCTTGTTGGAAAAATTCAATCTTTGTGCCCTACACATGTAAAATAAAAAATGATATTCTACTTCTATATAAAATGCAACTGAAGTGCTCAAATCACAAAATGATGCTAAAAAACATAAGGATATAGCACTCATGGTATTAATGTCTAAGATGCTGTTGGAAATGCTGTCAAAAAAAAAATATTAAATTTCTTTTTAGATGCTCCTTATATTGAGATAGTCCCATATCTTGGGATAATATAAAAGAATCATAGTCAAGTATATGATTCTCAAGAGTCAATTGGTACAAAACTAACACAATAGGTCGTGAAGTATAGTGGTCAAATCTCATTAAGCTAGCATTTAGAACCTACACGATATATATAAATCACTTGTTAAAAGAAAATGGCCGACAGACCCATCGATCTAATCATATTTGCGCCGATCCAGGTCAGGTTGGTTTGGTTTTACATTGTGACACTTTGATCATTGAAAAAAAATTTCAAGATATTTTCTAAATTTTATTTTCAAAACCCGAATGTTTTATCATGCAGCAAATCGGTAGAGACCAAGTCTATATGTTGCTCATTGTTTTGTTAAACTCTAATTCAAATATATTACATAAATTGGATGCTATGTTTGTTCGCTTCATTGATATGTGTTCAGCGAAAGACGTGAGCGTTATCAAACATTCTTCGTTACTTATGAATTCCGAGAATGAAAATTTTCTAAGTAAGCAGAATGTGATAATCCAAAATTTTGGTATATAATATAATTCCAAATTAATAATATAATAGTGTGGAAATAATTAAATTTAATGTGTTAATGAAATAAATTAAAAATAACAGGAGGCAAAATAATCGTTTCCCCACCTTGTAATTTGACAACAAAGACTACGTTGTTGAGGTTGTTTCGTTTTTCTAATTCGCGCAGTATGTTGATGTTAACCCAAAAAATGGATCAATACCCTGAATTGAGTGTGAATACGTTAGTTCTGCTCTTACAAAGCAATAATGTAGAAAATAAATGTAAAAAGAGCAGAAATTGTAAAAATACAAGAAGAAATTTATAGTGGTTCGGCTGTTAATGAAGCCTACGTCCACTTTATAATTTTCTATTAACTGATTGCTATTACAAATTGAATTGAATTACAATATGATTGAATATTCTAAGTTAGATCAAGTCATAAGTACAAGAGTTCACTGGAGAATCACAGTGAAACCCTAGATGACTATCGTGTGAGAGTAGAAGAGTGAAGAATAATATCTGCAAAGTTCCAGCGGCAGTCTAGAAGATCTTCTTTATGTTGCAGATATATGAGTATTTATAGGGATTGAAGAGCTATTGGGCTAGGCCGCTTTACCAGAAGCCTATACTTAATGGTACGAAGGCGCTCCAAAAAGTTCATAGCGAACCGATCTAACCCGATAGGTCGCTAGCGATCCATAGGACATGGATCCATATAGTTATAGTATTTTTGGATCGTACTCCTTGCCTTATATAAATGCTCTCCATGTAATTTCATAACGAGTTGGCTTGTTTTGATGTGATTCATGTACATGTTGCATTGAGCTATGATTGGAATCAGAGAAATGCTCACTTCTCGAACTATCTTGCTTGGAATATCATGAAACTTGACAGATATCTTTAGAAAAGATATTGGTTCATGATGCAAGAAGTTTGAAGGATCCATGAACAGTCCTTATGGATCGCCATAGATGATGGATCGCTAGCTATCCATCCCCTTAGCCTATTTTTGCATCTTTCACCTTGGGTCTCTCTTAACTTCTTCTTCTAGTCCTTTTGGTTGATTCTTGAGCTGTTTTGACTTGAAGTAGGTGTTCTACCTCCCGTTGAATTTTATCGGGTTATAAACCCTATTAACATTTGCCCCCCAGAGTATGCCTTCGTTGGAAGCAAGGTGTGCTCTGGAAGTAATTCCTTTGAGTTCCCATTTCGTGAAGTTTAATTGATCGTGTTGAGGCTATCATGCGAATTTAGCTTTGGCTATTCAGCCGTCTATTGAGTCTTCAATGTGAACCATCGTTGCTCATAATGATAAATCAATTTCAATCCTGCAACTTTCCAAATGCTTGCAAACAACACTTAGATCATACCTGGCGAGTTTGAAGAAAATCGATTGTAACTCTGTGGATCGCTAACGATCCATAGTCCATGAATCACTAGCGATCCAAGGACTTAGCAAAAATTTTCATTCAATCTCCTACTTAGCTTTGTTCGAGCCGACCTTTCATCATTTCACACTTTCCTTTGCGAACCAAGCTAATCTCTTTGCGACCGGAGCCAAACGCGACCAAACCCTAAGCTCGCTTATGCCATCGCCATCGTCGATCTCCACCGCCGAAGCTTCGTGCTACCGACCTCACTCGACTTCACCATCACCTTGAGCCAACCTCTAATGCTCGAAACATCGCTCGCCTGAATCGCTATCGAGCTTGCCCACTTTGGATTCCCAGCAACTTGAAATTGACCGCATTTGCCTTCAGACTTGTGGTTGATGATGTGAATTTTGGCGTAGTATTAGCGATTGGTGATGAAGTTATGTTGGTGACAGATGTAGTGGAAAATTTGAGTTGATTGTGAGTTTGTGGAAGAAGATAGTAAATTGAGTCTTGAATTCTTCATGGAACGAAGCCAGGGTATTGCCTCGGTGCTTGACATGTTTTGCTATCTTCATCCATAGAGTCAGAATTAACTTACACCAAGTTACGCTGTTGATCCCGGCATAGTGTCTTGCAGATTGATTTTGGTTTTTCTAGGAGGTGATAATAGCCTAGGGTAGCATCTTATATGAAGCTCATGCTGTTATCACTTTCTATAGAACTGAAATCGACTTATGCTGAGAATTCTCTACTCGATTCGGACCCATTGATCTATAGTTGCTCACTTTGGATTGGTACTGTCATGGCACAGTCGGTGTACCTGGAATAGGAAGAGCTTTCCGTGTCGCTTCGGACATCAGATCCATTATCGATCATTGATCGATAACGGGTAAGTGTAGGAGGAATAACTTTAATGAATGATACAAAAAACTTCTTCCTTTCTTCACTATGAGTGAACTATCTACATAGGATAGAGCGTTCGTAGTGTTCAGGACACCGAGCCCATCCCACATAGATAACACACTGCACTTGTCCCAATCAACAACGCTTGGAATCCGATGAGTTGGTATAAGTCAATATTTTGAATTCAAGTGTTGAGCGTAGGGGGAATTCTAGTTATAAATAGAATTACCTCACCACGTTAGACACAAGTTCTGTTTTATAGAATGATGCACCCATCATCCTGTCGTAAATCCAGTGGAGGAAGTCTAGCACTCTTGAAAGCCGAGTCGACATTAGTTATGCCTTCACAAACGATTTCAGCAGCGCCTACTTTTTTGGCACCATCAGCTGAATATGTGGTTCCAGTTGGTTTGGTTGTTGATCAAACTCCTCCAAACTTTAGAGTTTTACTCAACCCACCAGAAAGAGCTTCCACCGTAATTTCTACTAAAGTCCTACACAACATTTGTTTACAGCATGGCATCCCGGATGATGACATACTCCTTCAATTGAAAAACGAGTTTGCACACATGCCACCTTCGGGATACACCGCTTGCCATCGGTACATGTGCTTGAATGGAGCAGTGGTCCCCTTCAATCATTTCTTAAGAGAGACTTTTCTAAATTTGGGAATTGCCCCATTTCAGATTCACTCCAAAGTATATGTGATTTTGAATCATCTTCATGTTTTGTTTATGCGGACATTTAATCGTGCCCCAAGCAATGATGAGTTGAGCTATTTCCTCTCATTTAAGAAGAGATACAAATGTCTGTCTCTTGTGATCATCGAGGCCCAAAGAAATCACAAAATTATGCTGCAGCTTCAAAGTGATTTGTCCCAGTTCAAGACCCAAATTTTTTTCGTTAAGTGTCCTGAGGGATTTAATCGCATTTGGACGACAGGGGGTAAGTCTTCTCTTTTACTCGTCAAGATTTAATACGATGGTGAGGGATCTTTAATAGATCGAATACTCCTTATAGTTATTCTGAGGCCAAACAAAGATCCATTGCTTGATTCCATCTTCCATACTCTAAAGGCCATAGACGCTAGAGAGAGATCGGTCAAGTCTTTACTAACAGACGAGAATTTTCTTTAGGTACGGGTTGTTGCATCTTGGGAGATCTTCCATTGTCGTTGAAGTTCTATCTCCTTCCCGTTCTAGGATTCGAACACACTCCACTTCTTCATCGCACGACTCCAAAGAGGCGATCTACCAGAAGGAGAATGTCCATCCAGTGGATCAAATGAAAGAATTCATGAAGGAAAAGGTGTTATGATCGGAGCCAATTGCCTAATCAAGATGCCCTCGATTCCGAAGGAGTGGGAAGAGGAGTTCAAGCAGCGTGAGAGCAAGGCTGC
Source organism: Allium fistulosum (assembly GCA_030737815.1). Taxonomy (NCBI): domain Eukaryota; kingdom Viridiplantae; phylum Streptophyta; class Magnoliopsida; order Asparagales; family Amaryllidaceae; genus Allium; species Allium fistulosum. Next base: position 820,829,817 of record CM060907.1, on the reverse strand, counting down.
GGTGATCACAGAAAAGTAAGAGGGTGAAATTAAGAATAGTAGTAGCAATGATTCCTCCTCAAATGATGAGAAATTTGATGCAAGTTCCAGCGAAAGAATCTTCGAATAATATGATGAAACTTCGGGAGTGAGTCTTAATCTCTCGGATTCGCCTCCCCAAGAGATGATTGCTAAAGATGCTCCCTACACATCCGAACGACTTCATGGTTCTTCGCGTAAGAAAATCGATTTCAACTTTGGGGACTTGAGCAACATTTTTGTAAACATCGATGAACTCGTGGGAAATGATTTCGAGTTCGATGGCTTGTCTTCTCACCCCGGTCATGCTATGTTTAGAGTTAGCCCGACTCCCACTTTAGTCGCTTCCCGATCCAGTTTGTGAAGTCCTTTTAGGCCACCTACACACATTATACATTTCACTTGGGTCACGTACACTTACATATGCATTTTTTGAGTTTATTTTCTATCGCTAAAGTTCTTCATTCATTTTATATATCGGGTACTATGGGAGATCGAAGACTTTATGAGTACCTTAAACAATTTAAAGATGCATAATGCGGGTCAAGACGGGCTTCAACCTGCCATCAGCCCCGAGAACCTTATAAAGAATGGAGAAGGAGGAAAGATTTGGAAGCCGAAGTTTGTCATCGGGATGACAGGGACTAAGGTAGAGTTTATAGGAGTGTTTATGAGAAGAGGAAAACTCCCGACGCCCGGGAAGAGCCATCCAAGAAACCGAAGGTAGATCATGGTTCTCATCCTTCCGAGCACCCAACAGTTGCCCTAGCTCCGTCAACTCACATAGTGTCTGCTTCTGGTTCTTCATGCCCCCGCAGGAGTCAAGCTTATATTCTCTCGTCTGATCCCCCTAAGCTTGAAGCCGCGCTCCCCGGATGGTTTCTGAAGGGAGTTAAATTTGATCGTGACATGCATCCAATCTGTAAGGATTCTTATGTGCCCCATCTCCAGGTGATTCAGAGTGATTTGGATCAAGCTGAAGGATGGGAGAAATTATCTAAGCAACCGGTGGACACAAACCGCAACAACTACCAAGAGATCCTTTCCTTCGAGTCAGAAAAGGATGATTAGGAGAGGATGTTAACGGAATGTGATGCCAGAATTGAGCAACTGAAAAAGGAGAGAGATGCTGCAATTTAAGAGAGTAAAAGCAACACTAGTTTGCTGAAGGAATTGAAAGAGGCCCACACAAAAATTGAGAACATGTTTAGAGACAAAATCAAGAAAGCTCATGCTAATGAGGTCAAACTGAAAAAGGAGCTTGAAACTCGATACGAGATCATCGAAGCTCAGAAGAAAACTATTGCTGGTCATGATGAAACCGTCAAAGCTCATAAAAAGTTAATTGCTGATTATGCAGGAATGGTGGAATCCCAAGATAAGACCATCTCTGACCATGCTCGAATGATTGCTTCGCTTTAGGAAAGAGTAGCGCAACTTAATGTTGAAAAGACCCAAGTTGAAGTTGAGAAGGCCACTGTGACGGGGGATTACTTGGAGCTGCAGGATATGTTTTAAAGGAAGATGCTGAAGATGGATGACACCATCTTGAATTTCTATATCAACTCCCTGCTGCATCAGGGCAGCCTTAGCTATCTGGGCCGCAAATTCCCACATACTCTTGCTGTGGTTTGGAAAAAAGTTCTGGTCCATTTCCATGAAAAAGGGGATGTATACACCAAGCAAGAGTTGGAGGATGCCTATCTCAAAGATTCGAAGAGGGCTTTGGTAGAGGGCTGAGAGATCATTCGGATTGAGAGGGAGCGAGAGGCCACCGATGCTACTGCAATTGCAATTGCTAAAGCGCTATCAGTGCTTTTCAGTTCCAGGCCTGGCGAATCATCAAAGCAGCCTCGTGATTGTGAGGAATGCAGAATATGGATCTTAAGTCTAGGAATAACACTAGAGGGGGGGTGAATAGTGTTTTTAAGAAATTACTAAATCTTTTTGAGTTTATGTTAATTTGAACACAAATGTATGCAATATTCAGACACAAATATAATCACAGAAACAAACACAAATGCAGAAATAAAGTAAATGCAGTAAAGGAAAGAACACACCGGATTTTATACTGGTTCGGGGTTACCCTACATCCAGTCCCGCACAACTAAGTACGGATTTCCTTTCAAAAGCAATTCAACAATTACAACCCTCGGTTTTAAGGCTACGAGGTACACCCTCCAGAATCACAATCCTCTGGGTAGAGATACTTGATTTCCGGGGCAACAAGTTCACCCAATTGATTTCTAAGGCTACAATCACAACTTTTCTCGCTTGATTGATTTCCAAGGCTACAATCACACCTTTTCTCGCTAGATAGATTACAAAGAAGCCTATAACTCTGAATAGCACTTGGATCTTGTTGAGATAGTGATAGAGAATCAAACCAGAGATAATCTAGTTAGATTCAATGTTGATTTCGGCAGAGTAATGATAGGATTTTTAATAAGAAAATGTGGAAGAAGAATAGAAGTGAAAAACCAGAAAATCTGATATAAAATTCGTTGAAACTAACCCCTATTTATAGAAGAACAACAGTCATGTCCATTCGTGAAAGGTTATGACGAATAGACACTTCTTTTGAAATTCAAATTTTTTGTCCTAACTGACACTATGTCGACATGGGGTACTAGGGCATGTCGACATCCCAAAGGAAATTTTGATGTTTTGTTTTTCTTTGAAAATAACCTTTATTTTATATTAAAACTATTTTAAACTTTATAAATATACTTGACTATAGATAAAATACATAGATAAATATAGAGAATAATATATATATAATTTTACTATAATTTTATATTTAAATCTAAGTATAAAGATAGTTTAAAACAAACGAAGTTTAAAAACACGATTTTATTAAAAACAAAAACATAGAATATTTTAAGGCTAAAACATCTTTTTGAAAATCATTTGAAAAGATAATTTTTAAGGCTAAAACATTTTGAAAAGCAATTTTGAAAATCATTCTAAAGTAGTTTTGAAAATCATTTTGAAGTAGTTTTGCAAGCTTCTTCCTGTAGAATATCTCATCATGTCAGGACTCGAGAACTTGTACAAAACCAGGATGTTCGTGGGTTTGTAAGCCACTTGTCGTAGGTTTGTAAGCTACTTGTCGTGGGTTTGTAAGCCACTAAAAAGGTAGAAATGGGTTCCATCCCAAAAGAAAAATGGAGTGAAGATTTCAGTGCTATTGTGAAGTTTTAACAAAATTCTAGACTCAATACTTATCTTGAAATCTTGAACTCTTGATAATCTTGATATTCTTGATACTCATGAGTCTTCAATCTTGATATCTTGAATCTCTATACTGTACAGTCTTCATTCTTGGTACCTTCATGGTTAAATCCTACATATACATATATATCTAAGCTATTATGTTAGTATTTATATTTTATAATCTTATTCTAAGGTTGTTGTCATCAAAACCATCATCTCAAGGACTAACAGTGATCAGTCAGGAACTACTCCGGGTTCAGCCGGTACTGCTTTGTTGTCCGCCCTTTCAGTAGCTATTTTGGAAGCCTTGGGTGGTCCTGGAACTTCACCAAAGATCGTGCAACCATCCAAAGAAGGAGACGATAAGGAGTATGAGGTTGAATTTCTCGGTCACACTTCTGATGCAGGTAACCTTCTTGTTTCTCCCAAGTTTGAGGATTTTCAACTCACATCTCAAGAAGAAGACGAATTTATTGATTTCATTTTTGATCTTAAAGGTCCGTCTTCTTTGCCTATCGAGCTGCCAATTTCCTCGGTCCCGGGGCCTGCTACTATTTCGACTACTTCGACGCTTGTTTCTGTAGCTGCTTCGATAACCACGTCTGTGTCTGGCTCACAACCAGGGACGGAATCCCAGATGATTGCTGTGTTGCATGGCCTGGACAACCCTTCCATATCTTCAGAGGGCGATTTAACAACAGCTGACACTTGAGAGCAGATAGACCAAGCTAGCCAGCTAAATAAAACTGAACAACAGATGGTGCCAGTTAAGAGGGAAAAGATTGAGGAGAGTAAGTCTTCGAGGAGCTCCCGCAAGTCAAGGAAGCGCAAGACCAAGGCGGAGTCTTCCAACGGGGTCAAAGAATAAGGAGGAGACATGGGCACGTAGGCGATAATTGATATTTCTGGTAGCAATACAACTCCTGGTGGGGATGGTGAGAGGAAGAAGAAACTTTCAACCAAAGGCGGGAAGGGAAGTGGTAGAAAGAAACACTGATAGGCTCGAGTGACAGTGGACCCAGATACTAGAACATTCTGATTTGTTTGACATGTATTTTTTACAAGTGCAGAGTCTGAACTTATTACTTTTATTGTTGTAGCATCTTTACTTTTCTTTTTGTTGGCCGATATTGTGTGGGTATGGCCCTCATATTTTGACTTTGTACATAAAATGTTATAAGGAATGAAAAGATTAATGTTTCTACTGTCATCTCTTATGTATTCTTCCTTATTTTTCACGCACTTAACTAGCTGTTATACTACTTATGTGTGCACATGGCACGATTGCTTGTTCTGCAATTTCTATACTTCACATTGTCGTGCCGTGTTTCATGTTATACTATGCCTTTATTTCAGTGATTTCACGCATTATGTATGCATTTTTTAACTTTATAACTAGATCCGTTGTGATTGCAAAAATTCTTTGTTTGGAGAAATGGACCTGTGGAGTAGTTTTTCTTTCAACTAAATGTTGGTATGTGTGTGCCCCTACTTTACAAGGTTGTTTTCTCCAAACACTTGACAAATGACCGATTGACTCGTGCGATTCCTCGGATGTCTGTAGCCGAATCTACCTTGCGGTTCCTATCTTCGGGAATTTGTGACTCCAGCGTCTCGAGTCTAGAGATTTTGTCGGTCAACGATCGGAATTTTTTTGCTAATTTCTAGTTGTGCGACATTGTTGGATTCATGTCAATAACTTTTGATAGTAGGAGTGGATTCTTATTAGTCCTGCAATAGATGAGTTTCTCGGTGTTGTTAGGACAATACTGGTACTTACTAGATCTTAATGGTTTGCTTATGGTGTTAGAGCAACATCAAGTAGTTCTTGAGCAGAATGCGTGGCTTTTAAGAGTGTGCAGCTTAAGAAATGCGTGTAGTGGGATCGAGACTTACATGGTCATAGTTTTGCGAGCCAAGAAGCTATGCACGGCTTATGGGATGCGCGACTTGAGTAATTATATTTGCTTGGGCATGATTTCACAACCGAAGAAGTGGTGCGCGGCTTACGAAATGCGTGGCTTTGATTTCACAACAGAAGAAGTGGAGCAACACCGGTTCTTAGAAGGCGGGGATCGAGTTCTGTCGATCTAACGGTTTGAGTCGATTTGCTTCCGTCGACTCGGCAGGTAGATGTTGCGTACTTGAGATTGGTTCCACTATCTGAAGCATCAATTGGATGGTTTTGAGTCCTTTTAACCCTGTCGACTCAGCAGGCTACTTTTGTGAATATAGTTTTATTGGTTCAGTAAGCAAAGCAATTTTATTAATAAAAGTTGGGCAAGTTTTGCCTATTTACAATGCCTCCGGTATTCCGGGATGGCTTATTTGTGGAAAGTAGGAAATATATAAGATAGTCTTAGATAAAGTAACGATGCAGCGGTTCGCTGTTCCAAACTCGGGGAATTTTGGTTCCATTAACGGTTGATAGCTTGAATGTGCCATCCCCTAGCTTCTAGCCGATCACATAGGGCCCTTCCCAGTTTGGTACGATTGTTCCTGGTACAAGGCAGATCCGTTTGAGGACAATGTCTCCCACTACGAAAGTACGGATATCGACTTTGGAATTGAAATATCATGCGACCCTTTTCTAGTTAGCAACAATCCTTAACTCGGCTTCTTCCCTCTTCTCATCGACCATATCGAGCGACTCGAGTTGGAGCTGCTCGTTTTTCCTTTGATTGAAGTTTTACCTTTGATGAGAGGGGACTTCTAGCTCGATTGGATCATTTCTTCTGAACCATATGCCAGGGTGAACGGGGAGTGCCCGATTGTAGATTTGTGCATTGTCTTGTAAGCCCATAGCGTGAGTGGAAGTTCATTAACCCAATTTCCTTTAGCTTTAGTTAGCCGCTTTTTGATGGTAGACTTGATGGTCTTGTTCACTGCTTCCACTTGCCCGTTTGTCTACGGATGTGCAACAACAGAAAAGCTTTTATCGATTCGAAAGCGTTTGCAAAAGCCTTTTAACTCAATGCTTTCGAATTGAGTACCTTTATATATGATGATTTTTTATGGTACTCCAAACCTACAAATAATGTTTTTAGTGACAAATTAATAACTTTGTTTATGGTAATAGTGGTCAACGGTTCCGTATCGGCCCCATTTGATGAAATAGTCAACAACAACGATAACATATTTGGCTCCTCCTTTGGCCATTGGTAATACACCAACAAATCGATTCCCCAGATTGTGAATGGCCATGGGTTGACCATCTGTGTCACCTCTCTTGAAGGAGTTCTTTTTATATTGCCAAATCTTTAGCATTGGTCGCACCATCCGACATAATCTGCTGCATCTCGGTTTACTGTTGGCCAAAAATACCCATATCGAAGAACATTTTTGCGAGGGTTTGCCCCTAGTGTGATCTCCGTAGTCGTCTTCATGAACTTCTCTGAGGATTCTTCGGGCTTCGTCGTTGGTCACACAACTGAGCAAGGGAGTAGAGAATCCCCTTAGGCAGAGCATCCCATCCCGTACTACAAACTGTGGTGCCTTCCAAAGGAGCTTTTTCTGTTGATTCTTATCTATATGGAGTGTTCCTCTGAGCAGGTAGTCCTTGATCGGTGTCATCCATGTTTCTGGTTCTTTGGTTGTTTCAAAAATCCAGTCGATATCCATCTTGGTTATGCTTGGAGCGGCCTGAGTTTTGACTGGGACTAGCCCCAAGGACCGAGCTTCTCCAGAACTGGCCAGTTTGGCAAGATAGTCTGCCTTCGCATTTTGTTCCCTCGAGATATGAGTTATCATGTACTGTTCGATGTCATTCAATAGTTCCTGCACTTTAGATAGATACAGGGTGAGGTTCTCTCCCTGAGCTTGGTATTCGCGTTTCACCTGGCAGACGACTAGCCGAGAGTCGCTATAGATGTGTACAGACTTTATCCCGAGTTCCTTCACAACTTTCAGCCCGGTTATCAATGCTTCGTATTCGGCTTTGTTATTTGTTGTAGGGAATTCCAAGTGTAAGGCGTAGAAAACGGATCGTCCTTCGGGAGTTTCGAGCACTACTCCTGCCCCCGAACAGAAGTTGTTAGATGCACCATCAACGAACAACTTCCAACGTGTCTCCACTTCCGGAGTAATTTCTTCCTCGTTATCTTTTATCGTAAACTCAACAATGAAGTCTGCCATTACCTTCCTGTTGATCTCCCTTTGAGGATGGTATGTGATTTCGTATTGACTTAATTCGATGTTCCATTTGATAAGCCGTCCAAAGGTCTCGGGGCGGTATAACACTTGCTTCAAGGGTTGATCTGTTAGCACTTTAATCGAGTGTGCCTGGAAGTACAGTTGTAACTTTTTGGATGCGAACAAGAGGCAATATGCTAGTTTTTCCAATTTCGGATAGTTCTTCTTAGCTCTAGTGAATCATTTACTGATGTAATATATGGATTGCTTGATCTTAGCTTCTTCTCGTATGAGCGCGACACTTAATGCATGAGGCGAGACTGCTAAGTAGATAAACAAGTCTTCTCCATCTACCGACTTGGATAGGTTTGGCAGGGCTTCAATATGTCGCAGCAGCTCTTCGAAGGTGGTTTGACAAGCCTAATTCCGTTCAAAGTTCTTCTTTCCCTTTTTTAGTGCGTCAAAGAATGGTATACATTTATCGGTTGCCTTTGAGATGAACCGGCTTAGTGCTGCAACCTTTCCATTCAAGCTTTGTAACTCTTTCTTGTTCCTTGGGGCCTCGACTTCCCGTAACGGTAATTATTTTAGGAATTGCTTTGATGCCTCTGGCGCTTACAATGAATCCCAAAAACTTTCCAAAGGTTACTCCGAAGTGACATTTAAGTGGATTGAGTTTCATTCTATATTTGCGGAGTATTTCAAACATTTCGATGAGGTTGTCCAGTGATTTGCAGCTACGCACGATTTAACCAATATATCGTCTACATAAACTTTCACAGTCTTCCCGGTCTGATGTTTGAACATGGCATTCACTAGTCATTGGTAGGTTGCCCCAGCATTCTTTAAGCTGAATAGCATCACTTTGTAGCAGTTTAATCCCAGATTAGTAATGAAACTAGTATTTTCCTGGTCAGGTTCATGCATCATAATCTGGTTGTACCCTGAGTAAGCATCCATAAATGATAGTAGTTCATCTCCAGCTGTCCCGTCTACAAGTTGGTCAATTCTAGGTAGAGGAAAGCTGTCTTTTGGGCAAGCTTTGTTTAGGTCTGAGTAGTCAATACAAGTTTGTCATTTTCCATTGGACTTCTTGACTAAGACTGGGTTGGATACCTATTCGGGGTAGGTTGCATCGTGGATAAAACCATTCGCCATCAGAGCTTATCCATTTCTTCTCTCAGCGCTTTGGACCGTCAGGTCCTAGGCTGCATCTCTTCCGCTTCACGAGTGTATACTTGGGATCAATATTAAGTGTGTGGCATGAAATCTCCGGCAACATCCCGCACATATCAAAATGTGTCTAAGCGAATAAGTCTAGGTTAGCATGAAGAAATTTGATTAGTTCCCGTCGTATCTTGTTTCCAAGACGTGGTCCAATTTTAAGGACTCGAGTTGGGTCATCCATATCGACTAGAATAGGCATCGTCAATTCTGCTAGTGCTGCCTGATCCTCTCCTAAAATCTTCTTTCTAGGGTCTAAAGCCTTATCAAATCGGCTATGGTCCCCAAGCCAGGGGTGGCTCTGTAGTTTCTATTCGGTTGGTTTGTGAATGTGGAGAGTTCTCCCCACATTCTTCTAGTTTTCTTTTCTTCTAGACTTGCGCAGTTCTGCGATGTAGCATTCTCTAGTGGTGCTTTGATCTCCTTTGATCACACCAACTCCATTCTCTATCGGAAATTTCATAGTTAGATACTATTGAGCTAAAGCAATCCTGAAATATGCTAAGGCGGGCCAACCTAAGAAAGCATCATAGGCGGATATTTTATCTACAATCACAAAGGTATGGATGATGATGAATCTGCGGTCGCCTTCCCCAAGTTCTATGGGTAAATCAATTGTTCCGACAGGTTGCTTAGGTCCACCGTTGAATCCATGGATGCAGATATGTATTTCATACTGATATTCATCTGATCAAACATGTGTTTGACCAGGATATTCACAGAGCTGCCACTATCCACCAATACACATCGGACCATGGCTGGTCTGATTCCCGCCGTCATGACCATGGGGTCAACGGTCGGAGCTTATATTCCTTCAGTGTCTCGATTCTGGAACATTATGTCATCATTCAGGCTCCTCTGCTACTTGGCAGGAGTTTCGTCTTCGATCATGAAGCACGAATCTTTTAGAGCATGTCCTAGTGAGCTTGCATATCGCTCCATTTCTCCCTAACTCTTCTATGCAAGATGAGGTCCTCCAGATATTGTTCTGATAATGAGTCTATGATCGGTCCGTGTGGATCCCTCTTTACTAGTTCCAACTTGGTGTCCCCGGTCCATAAGAGCTTGGAGTGCTGAGGGCTGGTCAGGATTTTGCGGCTTCCTCACATATTATTGAAGCTTGTTTTCCCGAATTAGCTATTCAATCAAGTGCTTCAAGCGACGACACTCATTCGTGTTGTGATTGTGTGTTTCATGGAAGCGGTGATATTTCTCAGAACACTTTTGTTGTTCAGTTGCTTCTTTATTTGGCGGATTCTTGTACTCCTCCGTCCCTTGTGTCGCAAGGTAGATATTCTCTAGAGTATCATTGAGCGGGGTATAGTCTTCAGGCCTCAAGCCTTTAAGTCGCTTGTTACTACCATTTCGCTTGTTGGAATTTTTCTTCTTCCTTTTCTTATTTCCATCCTTCTCCATGTTTCTTGCAGCAGTCCTAGTGGTATTTGCATCTTGGTTCGCCGCCATACCATTCTGCCCAACGTTGGTTGGTTGTAGGTTAGCAGATTTTCCTTCTAGCTTCCCTGCCTCTTCCATTCTCAAGTACTGGCTCAACTTTCAATTAAAGTCCTTCCTGGTGGTAGCTTGTTTTATTTTGATCCATTTTCCAAATTCAGTGTCGGGATGGATGGAGTGGACTAGGGCCATAAAGACCATATCTTCATTTGGGTTACTTACTTTAGTGACCGCGGTGTTAAACTGGCTCATAAAGGATTTCAAAGATTCATTTCATCCCTGGAATAGGCCCGATAAGGACATCATTTCTTTTGGTTGTGCCGTGTGAAGCCTAAACTGATCAAGGAACCTTGTTGCTAATTCATCGAAAGTTGGATATGGATTTAGATGGGAGCCTATTGAATCACATGGAAGCAATTCCCTCCATAAAATAAAAAAACATCTACATCAAACAGCATTTGAAGCATTCGCTCCATCCATGTACCAACTGTACTCGTATAAGTGAGGTTTCGGGTCTCTTATTCCATCATAGGACGGAATAGTCGACATAGTGAACTTTTTAGGATATCGTTCATTCAGAATGTCATCAGTGAAGGAAGTCTGGCTTGGAGCGGATCCCCATTCATCATATCTCCTATTCTTACTTTCATCCATTAGGCGCTTGATCATGTCCGCAATATATGCCTCTGATATCCGGTAGTCCATGGGTTGGCTGTCAATGACTACACCAAGTGTTTGATCTTACAAACGATCTTGGTAAGTGGGCTGAAGACTAGGCTCTCTTGTCTTCGGGAGAGCCACTCCCTTGGAGTTCTGTTGGCTTGTGGTTGGTCGGGTAAGGGCGGTTTGGACCTCTCTGCCTATATTAAGTGCGTTTGTATTTTCTTTCAACTCGTCGTCACCAAGTTGTTCACCATCTTCGAAGTCGAAGAGATCCACTGCTATATCTTCCCATGGGGTTTTCGTTCCCAGATTCAAGTTCATGGCGGGCTGCTTTGCAGTTAGAGGAGTGCTTGCGTTTCCTTATATGGTGATTCCTACATCTCCAACTACTACTCCTTTTTGTTGCTGCTTTTTGTTTCCCCAGTTTGGGCTAGAAACAAAAGATTTTCCTGCTCCCTGTAGCGCGGGCTTTGGCATGGTTCTCGAAGTAGCAAGTGATTGCAAGGTCAGGAGGGAATTTAATGTTTCCATAAGAGCTTTTTGGCTATTCTCCATCTTTTGATTGATTTCATCAACTATCTTTTTTAACTCGCCTCTAGTGAAAACTTCATGCTGGATAGAAGATCTCGGCACCTGGTCTCCTGTGTTGGCACTAGAATTTGCTCTGATTAACGGGTTGTTGCGCCGTTGACTTCAACTTGCTGAGGATTAGTTTCCTCTCCAGCTATTACAGCTCCTATGGATCTTTCAAAAGCAGTTCTCTTTCTTCCTAGTGCCATTGATTCTTAACAGCAAATCTTCTAAGCAAAGATTGAGAATCTAACTTCCGAACCTGGCTAATCCAAAGTAGATAGCTAGATCTGAGCCTGAGTTGAGTTTTCGGTGAAAGCACCAAAATGTTAACCCAAAAAATGGATCAACATCCTGGATTGAGTGTGGAAGCACCAACCCTATTCTTACAGAGCAATAATATAGAAAATAAATGTAAAAAGAGCAGAAATAGTAAAAAGACAAGAAGATTTTTTAGTGGTTTGGCTGTTAATGAAGCCTACGTCCATTTTATAACTTTCTACTAACTGACTGCTGTTACAAGTTGAATTGGATTACAATATGATTGAATCTTCTAAGTTAGATCAAGTCATAAGTACACGAGTTCACTGGAGAATCGCAGTGAAACCCTAGATGACTATTGTGTGGGAGGAGAAGAGTGAAGAATAATCTCTGCAGAGTTCCAACAACCAGTCCAAAAGATCCTCTTTATGTTGCAGATGGGTGAGTATTTATAAGGATTGGAGAGCTATTAGACTAGTCCGCTTTACTAGAAGCCTATATTTGATGGTATGAAGGCGCTCCAAAAAGTTCATGACGAACCGATCTAACTTAGTGGATCGCTAGCGATCCATAGGGCGTGGATCGCTAGCGATTCTTGTTGTTAGTATTTTTAGATCATTTCACTTGGATCGCACTCCTTGCCTTATGTAAATGCTCTCCATGTAATTTCATAATGTGTTTCCTTGTTTTGATGGTGATTCATGTACAGGTTGCATTGAGCTATGACTGGAGTCAGAGGAATGCTTACTTCTCTAACTAGCTTGCTTAGAATATCATGAAACTTGGCAGATATCTTTAGAAAAGATATTGGTTCATGACACAAGAAGTTTGGAGAATCCATGTACAATCCTTATAGATTACTAGTGATCCATAGGTGATGGATCTTTAGCTATCCATCCCCTTAGCCTAATTTTGCATCTTCCCTCTTGGGTCTCTCTTAGCTTCTTCTTCTTGTCATTTTGGTTGATTCTTGAGCTGTTTTGTCTTAACGTAGGTGTTATATCTCCTGTTGAATTCTATCAGGTTAAAAACCCGGTTAACAATTGATTTACCTCATTTGGAGTTTATATGAAGGGGTTATGTTCGAATCTATGTTGAACTGAATGGGCGTCAAAGTTTGAGTTTGAAAGATGAGTCGACCATTGTTTTCCCACCTTCTATATAAATCAAGTACGCAACTGATATTGCATTTGAGAAACCACCATCCCCTCGTTCTTTCTTTCTTCTTCCTCTTTGCATACAAAATCTAAAACCACCATATCTCTCTCGAATCTCAACGAAATCTGCGGAATCGTGAAGTTAACAGAGAGCGCTACGCATTTATACTAATTTGTAGGTGAAATTTTGAAGCTTGAATGCACAGTTGGCTGGTCAACGGAGACATAGGTAGCGGTAATCAATTTCGGTGAGTGATTCATGCTTTCCTCTTAATGTAATGCAATCTTTATCCTATAATGATGATATGTAATCTAGAATAGAATATATAACACTCATTGAAATTTGGATTTAAACATGGGTTATGGAGGGATTTGAATATATAGCAAACTAAAAAATAATAATTCCCTTTCTCCTTTAATTTAATGAATATACAATGCAAATTAGTGAATTTACCTGTAAAACCGACCACAAAGACATAGTTTAGGGTGGTGGTGATGTTCCTAGGTGACCAGAGGTAGAAAGATGGCGAGTGGAGGCAGAATGACATGGAGGAGAGATCAAAATCATGGCCATATTTTCAGAATTCCTTACGACCAGTGGACCAATCTACCCCATAGGTGCACCGGTGGCCTATATCTGGACGTAGATTGAACCTGTACCCAGATGGGCCAATATATAATAACGTTTATCGACTTATGTAACAACCCGACTTTTTGCGAACATAAAATCATCGTAGAATGAAAAGCTGGATTACTTTAAACATAATAGTAAACAGAGAGCTAAGCCAACTAACTATATCTTTCAGAACTCACAGTGGAATGGATTAAAATACAATATATTTATATATATATAAACAAATCTCATATGTATACAACATAACTCATTCATAGTTTTGCTACATACACACTATCACACTACACATACATACAACATGCACAAATCAATGGATAACATATGTAAACATTTCCATAGTCTCCGTCTTCCAAACACTGCACTCCTAAGCTATTCTATAAACCTATAGTGTATGAGGAGGTGTGGAGGTTAGACACACATGTCTAATGAGTAAAAATATTACAAAGTATAAACTGCTAACATGATTTCATAAACATCATAAGAGAACTAATATTTACTTTACCTTAACATGTCTCACCTACATTTATAGGGCTAGTCCATCATAATAAACATAGTATAGGGATCATTATCATATACTTAACAACATTAAACATACAGTGGAGTTAGTAAACCATATAATAACCCATCAATATACACAAGAGAGGAAAAGAGTTGGTTAAACATATACTTCGACGATAAACTCAAAGTTGGTTAAACATAGACCCACTCCAGGATATAGTTAAACACTGACTAATCACATAAACATGAACAATAACATGAGTTAGATAAATGCAGACCGACTCACGTATACATAAAGGATAGGTAAATAGGATAGGTAAATACAGTCGAACTCCTTTTCAAATGACTCAACGCGATCGTCACAACACATAATCATCAAAGCATGCCTCTAGAAGTTAAACACTTCTCAATGTCACTAAGAAACCAACATGTCACTCGCTTTCATTTCATATAAGCTTGGCTGAAGTAAAAACACTTCAGTTTGGTCCAGATTCAACTTGACATTTCAGAGTGCATCGATGGACTGGTATATCTCATACTAGTGGATTGGTGGCTATCTTGATTGTTAAAAAATTGATAATCTGAAACTACATCTTCCTCCCAAATTTGAACTATAACCATTGTTTACTATTTTGTCATGTTTCTACGCCTCCCACACATCATTTCATACTACCCTAACCATTAATATGCCACATAATAATCATATATACAAAATTTAACTCTAACCATTACATATTCAATCTTTTAATTACAATCTTCATATTATATAACACTAATATAAATTTGATCATCATCAACTTCATTTCACCCTATAATTACTTCAACATTTATTCCTTAATTCAATTTTCCTAATTTTTACATCAATTAACCTAAGTTAGCAATCAATATAATGCAACTGCTTTCATGTGAGACTTATATAACCCAGTAACGATTTCCACTCACCGAATTGCGTTGCCCAACCCTAGAATTCATCTAATGGACCTCCAAAACTTCATTGTCCAGAATTGGTGTCCCCTGAAATTCCTCGATTTCACAAACGATGGATATCTTCTAGTAGTCCTCTTTGCGCTAATTGATTTGATATATAAATGTCTAGGGTTTTGTGAAGGATTGAGAGAGGAAAAGAGATGGAAAAGATTAAGAAAGAAGGAGAAGAAACTGAAATGTACATGAATAAGAAAACTAAATTCATATGCTTTTTCCCGGCCTGATATAAACTTCTTGAACCGTCTCTTCAACCAAATGCGCTTAGACCCATTGAAATAAATTAAAACCCACTTACTAAAAACCCATCCTTCATACGAACTTCAATCTAAACAAACTAATGTACTGTTTTGACTAGAAAAACGAGCTCTATGCAATGGTATAAATCCCATCACCTAATTCCAATGTTTGTAAAATTACTATTTTGCCTCTGCTAATAATATATACATATATCTCATGCGGTATTATATTCTCTCACCTTAAAAAAACTTTGACCTCGAAATTATAAATGTAGCTCCATTTCATGTATCCACGTACCTTGTGCTATATATAAATGTATATATAAAAACATAGGATAATAACACACTTCATAACAACTTTACTAAAGTAGGGCACTCATACTTCATAAGGCCTATCTGATTGCAGTTCTAGCACTTTATCTTCAAGACCTTCACTCTACAATCCTTTGCTTATGTCCCCTTATATTACATCTTTCATGCCTCGTGTCTTTCTTACCACCCTGTCCACTTGGACATCCATGATCTTTATGCATACCTTGGGTAACATTCTTCATTGGCTGTCCTTTCGAAGCCTCGACTATTGTGGTATTCAACAACGCTGCCTTCACTAAACTCTCAAACTTTGCTCCCATAGGAATCTAAATAAGCGCTAGTTCCCTATGTGGCAAACTCAACACTTTTGCAAACTTCATTGCCTTCTTGGTTGCCGTGTCTATCAATTCAAAACCAAATTTTGCCAACTCATTGAAATTATTAATATACTCCTTCACAGTGGAATTCACTTGTTTAAGATTAATAAACTACTCAAGCATCACTTTTTTTGGCCCCAAACAAGAATTTTGTCTCAAACCTTTCCTTAAAAATTTTCCAAGAGATTTCATTTTCAATAACTTCTTCTATAACAACTTCTCACCAATTCATTGCTCTTCTTGTAGGTGCCAAGAAGTAAGTTGCCTTTTAACATCATGATTCAACATACTAAAAATCCTGTCACATGTATGCAATCAAACCCGCGTCTCCATAAAAGCTTTTGTTTCCTTATACGGCTTGCCACCCATATCAAAAAACACATTTTTGAAAATTTTGGCACTGGCACATGAACAACACCTCCATCTCGTACACCTATTATAGTGGCACCTTCATTAATAGTGACATAGTTTCTACCTAGAAGATAATGATGTAACCAAAGTATAATGTTCACGTCCGGTACTTCCATAGCTTTATTTCTAGTGCCAGTTTCAATCAAGTTGCTCATCTATACTATCTATAAAATTGAATTCAATATTAGATTGTCCCAAAGTTGTAAACAAAGATGGTAAACATAAACCCAAAATCATTCATCATACACCTATTTACTTTAACAAATAGACACAAATGCACATACACACATACATATATACATATACATATGGATATCTATACAGTTTTTATACAAGTACGCTCTCTCTATATGTCCTAACCTACGCTCTAATACCAAATATAACAACCTGACTATTCACAGACATAAAACTGCTTTAGAATGAAAAGCTGGATTACTTTAAACATAATTGTAAATAGAGAGCTAAGATAACTAACTATATCTTTCAGAACTCACAGCAAAATGGATCAAAATAAAATATAGAAAAAATGAACAAATCTCATCTGTACACAACATAAGTCATTCATATTTTCATACATTAACACTATCACACTACACATATATACAATATGTACAAATAAATGGATAACATATGTAAATATCTCCATAGTCTCTGCCTTCCAAATACCACTCTCCAAAGCTAGTCTATCAACCTATAGTGTATAAGAAGAGGAGTCGGGCACCCATGTTTGTTGAGTAAAAATATTATCAAGTATACAGTTTTGTAGTAATCCGTACCTTAATGGACCTAAATTTTCGCTAAATCGAAAACTCAAGTCCACCAAAGTATGGATCGTTGGTTTTAGTACCCTACAAATGAACAAATGCAAATAAAAGCACTATCAATATAAACTTACAGTAAAATAGTAAAGTATAATAAACATACGGTTATAGACCAAAGTTGAGACTTCTGATGTCTAGTGCCCTTGTCATTGTCGATCATGTATAAGGAAACCCGTCCTTCCACTATTCCAGCTTAGCACCAATACTTGTCCCTATAAAGTTATCATGTGGGTTGTAATGACGAAGGGGTTAGAACAATGTTCCGGCGACTGATAAATTATACATTTGATACATAACACTAGTTTAAGCCGATTGTCTTCCATCACATGTTATGTCTTTTTATTTTACTTAGTTGTCTCGACTCCATGTACGCATATGATACACCCCATCTACTCAAGATAGACCATAACTACATATGTATATATATAAATATATAAGTACCACAGTCCCCCTTTGGACCCAGATATTGTCCACGCTAGTATCCCTAACCCAACACCTCATCAAGATCCATCATCAAAGCAGTATCACATCATCGTCATCATACATACCAAGGAACTCTCGCGGCGTCTAATAATGGCTTACAATAGTTTAGCCGTATTCTATCTCGCCTTGGGGTTTTACTACTTGTCTGCTTGTTATTGTGGACTCGGCTCCATGGACTATTGAGGACACAGCTCCTTGGACTATAGAGGACTCGGCTCCTCCCCACTCATTTTGAAAGACCTCACTAAAGAGTTATCTAGCCTTTCCCCTAACAAACAAACTGGCAAACAAATGTGGCGGTGCATGACCTAAACATGACCTACCTAATAGGAGATGTACCCCATTTAGGTGTAAACCTCGTCTTTCCTACTGACCGCTCAGGACCAATGACGTTCTCGACTTATATACAGCTCCTACTCCCTAATATGGTACCAGCACGCTGACATAGCGGCGATTGTTGCTCACTGTCCCATTTAAATTGCCTAATGCCATCAAAGAAATACCCCTCCTAAAAGATTGAAGCATACCCTATTTGGGTATTCCTTCACCTATACGCAAGCGAATATAATTTCACGGGTCCTATAGTTGGATATGTCTCATATTAATATAATGTATACACAACTGCTGGTAGCTCCTTACGGTGGGCAAACTTCTGTTATGTAACACTAATGGCCTCGCGTTCCAACCAATTTTAATGACTATGTCGTTCTTATTTAATCTAAGTTATTAGCTAACTTTAATAATTCACGCTGTTATAAATGCATACTTGAGGCTACATATATATTCTTACCTATTTATTTATTACGACTCTAATGTTCAACTATTAATAATATTTCTTTACTTTTTCATGCATTTACTTCTTATTTCTTTATTGTCAATTTGTTGTCATTTACCGCTTACTTATAACTTAAAAGATTTAAATATTGATATGCTGTTCTTTTTTTATCTCTCGCCATCTTCTTTTAGTTATTGACCGTATTACTTGCTCGTTTCATCACTTTACCTACATTTGTCGCTTATTGTTTAATTTCTAGCTTGTCTTATATTTCATATACTAGTTTTACATTTAGACTGTCATTATTGTCCATACATACAATTCTTTAATTTATACCTAAGGATTTTTGCATTTTAATGCGTTGAAATTATATCTTTTCCAAACGGAATTGTTAACACTATAAACTTATATAATTTACCAAAAAGGGGATTTGTGTAACCTTTCGAATTAAATGAAATTATCCTTTTGTTTTTATCATTGAAATAGACAGTACAAAATATGGTAAACATCTCTATTTTATACATCTCTTTCTTTTAGGCATATTCTTTTAAAATGATTTATTTTTATTCCTAATTATAAAACTGGATAATTTATAGAAATTTACATTGCAACACGCTTCAATCCAATGAATTAGAATACTACTTAAATCCCAATTCAATTTATAATAACTTCTATTTTACATTTAATTGCATAAATCATTAAATCTAGAACTACTGTATGATTTATCAAATTCAGGAACATCTACTACCCAATACTTGCCAGATTCAAGTACATGCAATATTAAATCTAAGTTATCAATCATAGAATAAGTAGTTAGTGTTTATAAATTCATTATATGCATACTATTTGGCTTATGACTTCAAAATTACATTTAGGCATATGGGAATAGATTTACAATGATATAAATCATATTATATAAAGGTATATAATTTCCCACTCATCTTTAAGCTTTCCAAATCTCCTGATCTAAATTCTGTTATTTCGGTTTGACTCTCTTTTTCCCCCTATCGAAATATATACCGCAAGAATATCCATATTCATTAGAAATTTAGATCCGAGAAGAGATTTGAATTTAATTTAGATTTGGATTTAGATTTACCCTTTCTTCTCAAAATTGACTTAACCCTTCTTCTCTTTTATTTTCCGCTCTTCTTTACACACACATATATATATATATATATATATGTGTGTGTGTGTGTGTGTGTGTGTGTTATTTGAACCCTATTAGTTTTTTTAATGATGACAACTATATCTTTGCATATATCTAGAATATTATATTATGCAGGTACCAGAAGATCTTGATTCAAAGAATCGAGGAGAAAAGAAAGCGGATCTTCTACATATCAAAAGCAAAGGAAACATGGATCATTAAGTCAAATGTACTAGAAGATCTTGAATCAAGAATTGAGGAGAAAAGAAAGTGGATCATCTATATTTCAAAAGCCAAGGAAATACAGATCATTAAGTTAAATGTATGTATTTGGTCTTAGATATACTTGTAAAATCTCTTTGATAGTTCATATGCACATACATACATACATACTTGATGACAAAGAATTTTGAAAAGAAAAGAGTTATGCAATTTAAAATAAGTCTGTCTATATAAAAAAGAATTTTTATATGGTTCAGTCGATTGAAAACATATTCTGTTGACCAAGGGAAGTTGGATGAAAATATTTTCAATCGATCGAATTTGTATATTTTATTATGCATTCACATTTTCAAATTTGCCGCGTAACTCATTGTTTATATTTAGTAGACTGACCTTTTATTCTTAGTCAACTAATCACCCTGTAACAGCTATTTTCTGAAAAGTAACTTCGAATGGTTGCGATCGTTCAAGAGAATCTTTGCGAATAGTAATGGTTGTTCTGAACAATTGCTACTCTTTGATGCTACTCCTCGATATATATAAATAGAGATCAAGATTCAGGAATCAAATTAACTTTCACAACTTTCTTTTTTGATCTCTTGTCTCTCATGAACACATTTGCTCTAAACCCCTTTTGTTCACTGAAGAACCATTATATATACTTCCATAATCACGATGCACGCACCTTGAATCTTCAAGGAGATTATAGGAAGTCTTGTACTACAATTTACTATATTCGAGTTATCAAGAACTCATTAGAATTTAAAATTTTATTCTATTTTTGTGAAGTCATGTTGGAGATCTTCAGGCAAAGGTTAAAGTCCTGTTCGGTTGCTTAGGCATTCTGTATGATACATGTTCCATCAGATTAAGTGAGGGTTGGTTAGTTAATTCCAAAAGGAGTCTAGGACTGGACGTATGATGGGAGGTCTAAACCAGTATACAACTTCGGTGTGATCGTTTTTATTTACTTTACTTTACTATACTCTCCTAGTTAGAATTGCTTAATTATGAATATACACTTGAATACACGCCTAAGCCATATTATACGAGATCCTTACACACTTTCATTCATTATCAAAGCGGGTCATTTCAACAACAGTTACAAAGTTTTTGAATAACATTATAATATGGCAAGCACTTCTCTAGTAGGTCAGTCAACTACACGTCCTCCACTATTCACCAGATCTAATTATGCATATTGGTCAACTCATATGAGAATTTTTATGGAAGCTAACGATCTTGAAAACTGGCAATCAACTCAAACCAATTATAAAGCACCTACTACTAAAATGAGTACTTAGATAGATGCTCAAAAGACCGCAGCAACCAACAATGCAACATGTAAGAATGTTTTATTCTATTTACTTGATAAGAATGAGTTCTCTATAGTTATTCTCTGTAAGACTGTATTCGATATTCGTCGTACATTAGAAATTATATACGAAGGCACAAACAAAGTAAAACTAACTAAAATATCTATTCTATGGAATCAGTTTACAACATTTAAAATGAAATCAAATGAGACCATTATAGATATGTATGCTAGATTTCAAACAATTCAACATGATCTAATGGCTATAGGAGTTACTTTTATAGAATCTGATCTTGTCACATGTATTTTGAGTTCTTTAACTATTGAATGGGAAATAAAAGATTTATCTATTGTAGAAGCTAACGATCTTTCTCAAAAACTTTAAGAATTAATTGTAAATATGATATTATATAAAGAAAATTTGCAGGCCAGGAAAGAAGAAAATCAAGAGAAAAAGAGTATAGCTTTCCAAGCCAATAATGATGACTCAGACTTAGATGAAGATGAGATTGTGTTTGTCGCCAAGAAATACAAATAATTCAAGAAATTTAAGAAGTTCACGAAGGTTCAAAATGGTGGAAACTCTACCTCAATCAATACTTTGAATATGAAAAATTCGGATACATAAAGAAGGATTGTCCACAACTAAACAAGGAAAAGAAGAAGGATAAATTTGAGAAGAAAAGAAAAGCTTTTCAAGTTTTATAGGATGATGCAGACATGTCTTCTTCGGACAGTGATGGCGATAGGGACATGAAATATGTAAACGTTTGTTTCATGGCTACTAGTGAGGTAAGTCATGAACTCTCTTATAATGATATTCTAGAAATCAGTACCGAACTTGATGATAAACTAAGAGATTTAAATAAATTATATAAATAAAATATAGGCAAATTAAATAGAGACGAATTAGAAATTGGCATGCTTAAAGATGAGAAGAGTATTTTACAAAAAGAACTAGAAATTTCACAAAAAATAAATGAAAACTTATCTTCTCAAAATGCCGCTTTAACTGATAAAATTAAGGCTAGCAAAACCGAGAATGATGAGCTGAATAATGAAGTTTGTGCTAAAATCTAGTTTGGACTTTGCTAAAAATGAAATTGTAGAGCTCAAACAAAACTTGGAACAAATTACTAAAAACGTTTCAAAATTTAACAAAGGAAAGCAGAGTTTAGAAATTTTAATTAAAATTTCAAAACCATCTGGCAACAAAAATTGACTTGGTTTCAGAGCTAAAAAATAATAATTATAAGGAGTACAGCACTTTGTATACTAAGTTTAAAAAATCCAAAAAGAGTGTTAAATCAAGTATTTCAAATCCAATTTTTTTAAAGATTTAGATCCTTAAAATGAATAATAATTTAATAAGATAGAGATACATAAATGATTTTTTAGTAAATGTTGTTGATAATAGCAATTATATTTCTAAAGGTTCCAAACTCTCATGGGTATAGTTAGCGAAAATCTAACCCCATAACCCTAATGTAGGAAGCGGGTACTCGAACTTTGTCTTATTTTATTACAGGTACACCAAATATTAGTGGGGAGATGTATTCCTAATTTTCTGATGCATATGGAAATGATGCTAAATATAGGAAAACTAGAAAATTTAATAATCCTAACTTTAACTTGATTTTATAAGAAATATTATCTTTAAGCTAATACATATTTTTGAAAAGGATTTCTCTTAAAAGAAAATATTTATGGGTATAAGTGCTATAAAAAAGATTAAATCTTAGAAATATACACCCATTGAAATGTTTTAATGATATTAATATATTTTAAAAATGATTTACTATATAAATTAATAATTTTGTTTCATCAATACAAATATATATACGCGTGTGTAATAAAAGATTTTTCATATATATATATATATATATATATATATATATACACACACACATACATTTATCAAAATTAATATGTATTGCCTTGGGTTGGTAAGTTTGTGTATGTTTGTGTTTGTTAGTTTTTTGCTTTGGGGAAAAACTATATGTTGAACTTGAACTTATGTGGTTGTTAATGGTGTTTTTGTAGTTGTGTGTGATGCTTTGAAAAAAGAATGGACGCATGTTCTATTTGAAAGTCTATGCAGATCAAGTAATACGAATATATCTACTAAATTAAAACTTGTATATAATAACAGTGGAAATAAAAGTAAAATGCACTAGAGATTTTTATATCGACTTGAACTTCCCATTCTATGTCCAGTCCTAGACTCCTTTTGGATTTAACTAGTAAACATCCTCACTTTACCTGGAGCAATAGGTATTACAAACCGCCTGAGCTGCCGAACATGACTTCTATATTACAAACTGCCTAAGCTGCCGAATAGGACTTCGTGCCTGAAGATCTCCGACAAGACTTCGACTACAAATGGTAGTAAGTTTCTTGACTGCTTGTGTTCTAAATAACACGGATGAGTCGATATAGTACAACCTTCCTATAATATTCTTCTAACTGGTATATTGAGTGTACATAAAGAAATGGAAAGATTTGATCACAAGAATCATATTCTTGAATGAGCATGTGATCAAAAGAGGTAAAGCAATATAAAATTGCATAAATGCTTGAGAATTAAAAGATAGAAAGAATTGTGAATCAGTGATTTAAATGGTTGAAATAGATTAATTTATATAGATATCCATCAGTTGCAACTGTTTATGAAGAGTAATGATGAAGAGAAAAGATGGTAACCATTATCGGAGGGAAGCATTCCTTCAGAATTTCAAATAAAAAAATAGTTGTTATGTAATTCATTCCACTGAATGAAATTAATGAGTAGACTGAATTCTGTTAGATAAAACTGATTTTAAAATAGAGAATAAATAGTGCAATTTTCACTATATTCAACCGGCTGAAATTTTCCACTCAGTCGGCTTAATATTATTAGGCTTAAAAACTTGTGTACAAGCGCACATTTAGTCTGCTAAGTGGTCATATTCAGTCGGTTGAATTCTGTTACTTTATGTTTTCTACTTTGAAATTGATTTGTGCTAAATGTGTTTGTGCGTATACCACCTAAAAGAGATTTTAACAATATTTTGGACTCTAAACTAAGGCACTATGACCGATATTACAATATTGCAGCATCATTTTGGTCTTCATTTCGTCAAGTTTGTCTCTTCATTTAAATTATAATATTTCCTACATAAGCGTTTAGTGTATACGATATATACTTGTATAGTTGTCACTATCAAAACATCAAAATATGAGGTTCTAACATTCTCCCCCTTTTTGATGGATGACAACTATATAAGTTTATTTTAAAATTAATCGATATGCAGATAGTTCTCCCTTAAGTCAATACTCTCTTATCGATATGGCCGTATAATTGTTCTCCCTTTTTGTCATCGACAAAAAGGAAATAGATATCAAATATGAGTAATATGAATGATTATAAGGGTAGAACTCTCGCGTATAAATTTATAAGTAAACAAAACATTAAAAAATTATGTCCAGATTTTAAAGAACATACACTTACCATAGTAACAATTTTAAATATCATAACATCACATATCATACTTACATAGAACATTTGAACATCACATTTGTGGCTTCATTTCCTTAAGTATTAAAATTGAAATATATCTCCATTTATATATGGTGCATCTGCAAAAGATAATATTTGTTTTTGGTACCCACTTACTACTTTATGGTCCAGGGGTTAATTATAGGGTGAAAACCTCACCAAAACAACTACTGCTTATAAACTAGGGTATCAAAAAATTAACATTTAAAGCATGCAATACCCAAGGTTCTTATAATTTCCTAAGTTTTAGGAAATCATACCCATTTGGATATGGTTGAACCTTTATAAATATAGTTTTCATTACAAATCATATTCTTATAATAGTTGGTAATATAAAGTTGTTTATCATGATTAATCATATTAGCTGGAATCCATATTCTAATATTGTTAGTTATTAGCTTGGTACTTGAAAAATATTTTCTATCATTTCTAAGCAAAGTGCTATTATGACTGCAAGTGGTTTTAGGACCATCATGGTTACTACTACCAGTACCAAAATTAGTATACATGAATGCTTATTTAGTACTATATTTACTTTTAGCTTTTTTATAGCCTACACCGCTTTTATCATCGTGAGCTTTCGAATTTGTAACTAAGGAAGATAATGTTTCTTTACCTTTATTAAAATTTATGAATTGTCATTTAATCTTTTAAAATTTGCTTTAGAATCACAAACTTATTTTCGCAAAATATTACTATTATCTTTTAAAGTCTCACATTCTTTAAATAATTCTAAGTTCTTTTTAATTAAAGCTTCATTCTCTTTTTCAAAAGACAAAATTAATGCGCCAAAATTATTTAAAGAATTTTCCAAAAATATATTTTTATTTTGCAAAACATCGATTTCCTCCAAAAGATCGTTGTTTTTAATTTCTAACTGCTCATTTTCTTTTTGTAGGAATTTTTTTGCAAAACAAGTTCTTCTACCGTATTTTCAAAAAACTTAGTTTGTTTTACCAAAAAATTATTTTCCTCTTTTAAATTGGAAATTTCCTACTCATAATTTTTTAAGTTAGCTAATGAGATTTTATTAACTTTACTCAAAATTTTACAATCGTTTAATGATAAGTCATGTGCTAACAAAAGATCTTTATAAAAGGAGTCTAAGCATACCGATTGTTATCTATGTTTAGCCATGAGGCATTTGCTTGTTTGCTCCTTTGATTCTTCTTTATTGCTCTTCCTCTTTCAATTGCCTTGACTAGATAATTTTATGGCCATTTATTCTAGGATGTTGTTACAATCTCTAGAATTCCAAGCTCTGATACCAAATGAAAGTCTATGCGGATCGAGTAATATGAATAGTTCTACTAAATTAAAACTTGTATATAATAACAGTGGAAATAAAAGTAAAGTGCACCAGAGATTTTTATACCAGTTCGAACTTCCCATTCTACATCCAGTCCCAAACTCCTTCCAGATTTAACTAACAAACGTCCTCACATAACCCGGAGTAATAGGTATTACAGACCGCCTGAACTGTCGAACATGACTTCTATATTATAAACCACCCGAGCTGCCGAATAAGACTTTGTGCCTGAAGATCTCCAACAGGACTTCGACTACAAATGGTAGTAACTTTCTTAACTACTCGTGATCTAAATAACACGGATAAGTCGATATAGTACAATCTTTTTATAATCTTCTTCTAACTGGTATATTGAGTGTACATGAAGAAATGGAAAGGTTTTGATCACAAGAATTATATTCTTGAATGAGCATGTGATCAAAAGAGGTAAAGCAATATAAAATTGTATGAATGCTTGAGAATTCAAAAGATAGAAAGAATTATGAATCAATGATTTAAATGGTTGAAATAGATTAATTTATATAGATATCCATCAGTTGCAACTGTTTATGAAGAGTAATGATGAAGAGAAAAGATGGTAACCATTATCGGAGGGAAGCATTCCTTCAGAATTTCAAATAAACAAATAGCCATTGTAGCGTCATTTTTGTTTTCATTTCGTCGAGTTTGTCTCTTTATTTAAATGATAATATTTCCTGCATAAGTGGTTAGTGTATACAATATATACTTGTATAGTTGTCACTATCAAAACATCAAAATATGAGGTTCTAACATTGTTTATTTCATGTTAATATATTTATATCATGTGTTCTTGTGTGTTAAGTGCTCTATTTGTTATGTTTTAGTTTGGTTTCGTGATCGATTAGTTATGATAATATTGTATAACCATGTATTTAGTTTTGATTTCTATGTCATGTGTGTGCATCCCCTAAATTGTTCATTTGTATTGTCTCAATTTCGTCGTATTCTATTATTTTTGTTGATGAGAAAGAGGGATAGTATACTGACAGAGGGAGCATGTATTAAGGAGGAGATTTATATATATTATCTTATCTCAACTTATAAAGTTGTCATCATCAAAATGGGGGTGATTGTTAGAACCCTATTTATTTGTTTTAGTGATGAAAACTATACTTATATCTGGAATATTATATTATGCAGGTAATAGAAGATCTTGAATCAATGAATCGAGCAGAAAAGAAAGCGGATCATCCACATATCAATAGAAAAGGAAATATGGATCATTAAGTCAAATGTACCATAAGATCTTGAATCAAAGATTTGAGGAGAAAAGAAAGCAGATCGTCTACATATCAAAAGCCAAAGAAATACAGATTATTAAGTCAAAATATGTATTTGGTCTTAGATATACTTATAAAATCTCCTTGATAGTTCACAAGCGCGTGCACATACTTTCTTAGAAAGAATTTTAAACATCAAAGAGTTAAGCAATTTAAAATAAGGTTGTCTATATAAAACAGGCTTTTTATATAATTTAGTCGATTGAAAATATTTTCAGTCGACTGGGGGCAACCGACTAAACTAGTATATTTTATTTTGCATTTGTATTTTTAAATTTTCTGCATAATTTATTGTTCATATTCAGTAAACTGACATTTTATTCTCAGTCGACTGATCACCATGTAACGGCTATTTTCTAAAAAGTCACTTCGAATGGTTGCGATCGTTGAAGAGCATCTTTATGGATAATAATAGTTGTTCTGAACGATTGCTACTCTTCGATGCTACTCTTTGATATCTATAAAAAGAGATCAACATTCAGGGGTTAAATTAAATTTCACAACTTGCCTTCTTGATCTCTTATCTCTCTTAAACACTTTTGCTCTCAAACTCTCTTTTTCACTCAAGAATCTTTCTATATACTTCCATAATCACATCACACGCTTCTTTAATCATCAAGGAGATTATAGGAAGTCTTGTACTACAATTGACTGTATTCAAGTTACCAAGAACGCATAAGAAGTTAGAGATTTATTCTATTTTTGTGAAGTCCCATTGGAGATCTTCAGGAAAAGATTGAAGTCATGTTCGGTTGCTCAGGCATTTTGTAAGATACATGTTCCTCTAGGTTAGTTAATTCCAAAAGAAGCGTGGGACCGAGCATAGGATGGAAGGTTCGAACCAGTATAAAAGCTCTCCTGTGATCGTTTTTATTTACTTTCCTTTACTATAGTCTGCTAGTTAGAATTGTTTAGTTTTGAATATACACTCGAATACACATCTAAGCCATATTATACAAGATCTATGTGCACTTTCATATATAATACTATAATTATAATTTCTAAATTTCCTAGAATATATAGAGAAAAGAAAATGGCAGAGCTTCGCACTTTGATTAAGAAAATATGAGAAGAAAAGTGAGGGGTTAGGCTTGTATTTATAGGTCCAAGAATCAATTCCATTCGTTAGATTTTAATTTATTAAATCCAAACTTTTGGGCCTAGGTTCAACCTACAGCCACTAGTACATAAACTGTCGACCACTACTCATTACCGGTCGACCGATAATGGTCAACTGGTCGTAGTAAGGGGACGAT
This sequence comes from Allium fistulosum, assembly GCA_030737815.1. Lineage (NCBI taxonomy): Eukaryota > Viridiplantae > Streptophyta > Magnoliopsida > Asparagales > Amaryllidaceae > Allium > Allium fistulosum. The sequence goes on along the minus strand of CM060907.1, from coordinate 820,801,500 downwards.
TGTTGTGCATTTTTGTTATGCATTAATTTAATTTCTTTTATAAGTCATTTAATAACATTTTCGCCTGATTGATTAACATTAATATTTTTTCTACCACATTATATAAACATTAAGTGTAGTTAACGTCAATCAATTACATTTATTTCATACCATTTTTGCTCTAATCCAATTAACGTAAATCCTTCTTACACATTAAGTATCTGCTAACAATAGTTAATGTTAATTTATTAGCACTTATTTCTTGATTTTCTTTCCTTCAACTTTAACGTTTCTAATTATTAATGTTTTTTTAATGTTAATTAGTTCTTAATTATTTATTTCTTTCTAATCTCTGGTTTGATTAGATTCAACATAGTCAATTATTTAAATGATAAGATTCACACCTAATGTTTACATTAACATAAGTTTTTGATACTTATTTACTTCCGTGTCCAATTTATTTACTTATGCACTTTCTTGATTAAATTAAATTTGATTGAGCGCCATTTATATTTAACGTTAACATTTATACTAAATGCCCATTTTAATGTTAAGTTATTAATATTTATTTCCTTAATTGGTTTTGAATTTATTTCGATCCAAAATATTCAAACATTATTTACTTTTTCATTTGAACTCCGATCAGAAAACTTTATATATGAAAATTGATCATAAAATCGCCACAAATCCAACAGTGCTTGATTCATAGCCAAATTCTGATATTTGTATAATTTCATTTTTTGGCGTTGCTACTTATTAATTAATTTCTTTTTAAATAATTATCGTTAAATTACAGAGTGTTACATTCTTTCCCCTTAAAAGAATTTCATCCCCGAAATTCCTCAAAATTTGAATCATGTAACATAGCATGCAACCATTTTAACCTAACCAACTAATTAGTGTGCAAAAATTTTTGTAATAAATAGTATACAAGTGCTTGATGTACCATAACATATGTGGCATGTATGTGGAATAATTCTAAATCTATGCCTCTTATATACATGCACAATATTGAAATATATGGTGCAAACAACCTATATATACTGGCAGTTCTATATCTATGCAAATTTTGAAAATCAAAATCTTTGTTTTCACAGTCAATTTTTCCCACACTTCTATGAATAGAAGTATAGTTCAACCGATTTTGCATCCAACCCCTACTATCTAATATCTAGCACATAATTTTCTAACATCCAAAATTTTGGAAATCCAGTTTTCTAAAGCTATATTCTTATGTTGGAAGAAAGGTTGAGAATTCCATATTTCTATCCTTCTCTTGTGGATCCAATTCACCGTACCTTGGAACCTTCTATTTTACCCCCAGTTCTTTTTCAACTTTTCCAAGTACAGTCGACATAAGAAAATTACTTTTACATTTTAATTTTTTAAACAGGGTTATTTTAAAATAAGTTTTGATTGTTAGTTACTGAGATGATAGTTTTGATGACAACAACCTTAGGACTTGTTATTAAATATAAATACTAATATTCTTGTCTAGATATATATGTATATGCAGGTACTGAAGAATGAAGATTGTACAGTATAAAGATTCAAGACTGAGCATAGAGTTTCAAGACTGAAGAATTCAAGATTGAAGAAACCAAGACTGAAGACTCATGAGTATCAAGAGTTAAAGATTTCAAGGTTTCAAGATATCAAGATAAGTAATACTGTCTAGATTTATGTTAAAACTTCATAACAGCACTAAAATCTTTATTCGGATTTTAATTATGGAATGGAATCCACCTTCTCGCTTTAATAGTGGGATGGAACCTACGACCTCTTTAGTAAGATGGAACCCACGACCTTCTCTAGTGGAATGGAATCCATGAAATTTTCAAAATGATTTATTTTTAAGATTTTTTTCAAAACTATCTTTTTAAAAGTTATCTCTTTCAGTTTAAAATTTTAGCCTTAAGATCTGTAATCCGCATTTCCAACATTTGATATTAGAGCATTGGTTTTCAAAGTTATAATAATATTAATTTTGAAAAAGTTTAAAATGGCATTTTTTGGAGATTTTGTAAACACTAGTTCAAAACTGTCCATTTCATCATTGTTTCATAAGTCTACATATTGTTATCATAGAAAATCAAGTTATCTACCAAATTGGTGTGTTGTGCAGGAACAGATATGTTACATGGCTTTTGATGAATCAACACTCAATGGACAAATGGTGCAAATCAATAAAAAAATGGATACTTGATAGTGGATGTTCGAGACACATGACTAGCAATCCGAGGATACTGAATGAAATAATTTATGAAGATGGAGGACTGGTCAACTTTGGAGACAACTCAAAAGGATATGTGATTGGTATCGGAAATGTCGGTAACTCTAAAACTCCTACTATTTCTGATGTTTTGTTAGTTAGGAATCTAAAACACAATTTACTTAGCATAAGTCAACTATGTGATAAGGGGAACAAAATTAAATTCGAAAAGGATAAGTGTAACATCGAAGATAATAAATTAAATATTATCTTTGAAGGAATTAGGAAGAAAAATATTTATATTCTCAGTATGAAAATCTCAAATGATAACCTATGTCTTTTGGCTAATACAAGTGACCCTTGGATTTGGCATAAAAGATTTGGGCATTTGAATTTCAAACTCTTAACTAGACTTACGAAACTTGATCTAGTAAGAGGTATCCCTAAAATGGATTTTAATGTAGATAGTATATGTGATGCTTGTCAATTAGGAAAACTTAAATTGAAAGATATGATTTCAACTTCAAAACCTCTTGAGTTACTTCATTTAGATCTGTTTGGTCCATCTCAAATTCAGTCAATAAATCACAGTAAATATGTTTTTGTAATTGTAGATGATTATTCTAGATTTACATTAACAATTTTTTTGATACTTAAAAGTGATGCTTTTGATTTATTTAAAACTTTTGCAAAAAGAATTCAAAATCAACTTTCTTTAAAAATCAAAACTATTCGTAGTGATCACGGTGGAGAATTTGAAAATGAAAATTTTGAGAATTTCTGTAATAAAAAAGGAATAACTCATAAATTTTCCTTTCCAAGAACTCCACAACAAAATGGAGTGGTAGAGCATAAAAATAGGACAATTCAAGAGTGTGCAAGAACTATGCTTTCAGATAGTAAATTACCAAGAAATTTTTGGGCTGAAGCAATTGCTACAGCTTGTTACATTTTGAATAGGATTTTAATTAGACCTTTAACCAATAAAACACCATATGAACTTCTTTTCAATAAGAAACCAAAGGTATCATATTTTAATGTTTTTGGAAGTAAATGCTTTATTCTAAATACAAAGGACAATTTGAATAAATTTGATCCTAAATCCGACAAAGGAATCTTTATCGGATATTCTAATAGAAGTAAAGCATACAGAGTTTTCAATTTAAAAACTAACACCATTGAAAAAACAATGCATGTATATTTTGATGAAAATTTCAAAGATTTTGTTCAAATAAATGATGAAGATGATTTTGTTACTTTAAATAATGAAACAAATTGTGAAACTGTTCATCCTAATAAAAGGATTAGGCTTTTAAAAGATCATCCTATAGAAAATATACTAGGAAATATTGAATCCGTTACAAGAACTAGAAATCAATTAAAAAAGATGAGTAATGTAGCTTTTATATCAACTATTGAACCCAAAAATCCAAAGGAAGCATCATCTGATGATTCATGGACTCTTGCTATGCTAGAAGAACTGAATCAATTCACCAAAAATGATGTATGGGAACTTGTTCCGAGACCTGAGGACAAAACTATAATGGAACCCAATGTGTTCATAAAAATAAAATGAATGAACAAGGTAAGGTCGTTAGAAATAAAGCTCGGTTAGTCGTGCAAGGTTATTGTCAAAAAGAAGGAATATACTATGATGAAACCTTTGCACCCGTGGCAAGATTAGAAGCCATTAGAATTCTACTTGCTTTCGCAAACCATAACAATTTCAAATTATTTCAAATGGATGTCAAAAGTGCATTTTTAAATGGTTTTGTTAAAGAAGATGTTTATGTTAAACAACCCCCACTTTTTGAAGAAGAAAAGTTTTCAAATCATGTTTACAAATTAAAGAAAGCTTTATATGGTCTGAAACTAGCTCCTAGAGCCTGGTATGATAGACTAAGATCTTACCTATTACAATCAAATTTTGAAATTGGTAAAGTAGATAATACTCTTTTTATTAAAAGAAACAAAAATGATATTCAATTAGTACAGATATATGTAGATGATATAATTTTGGATCAGCAAACAATGAAATGAACAAAGAGTTTTCTGAAATAATGACAAAAGAGTTTGAGATGAGTCACATGGGTGAACGTACTTTCTTTTTAGGATTGCAAATAAAACAATTAGATAGTGATATTTTCATTGGTCAAAAAAAGTATGCTAGGGATCTACTTAATAACTTTGGTATGACCACAGCGAGTGGAAAACCCACTTCTATGGCAACCAATGAAGCCTTGAATAAAGAAGACATGTCAAAAGATGTCGACCAAATACTATACAGGGGAATGATTGGATCGCTACTCCATATAACTGCGAGTAGGCCTGACATCATGCATATTGTCTGTCTCTGTGCAAGATACCAAACTCAAACCAAAGATACCCATTTAAAAGCTGTTAAACATATCCTAAGATATGTTAAACACAGTAACACACTTTAGACTATGGCCTATTTTACCCTAAAAATGATTCATTTGATTTAATCTCTTATGTGATGCTGACTATACTGGTTGTAAATCAGACCGAAAAAGTACAAGCAGAACTTATCACTTTTTAGGACATTCTTTGGTTTCCTGGTTTAGTAAATAGAAAAATACTATCTCACTATCAACAACTGAAGCAGAATATATCTCTGCTGCTTTGGCTTGTTCTCAAGTAATCTATATTCAACAGACCCTAAAGGATTTTGGATTTAATATTTCAAAATCACCAATTTATTGTGACAATACAAGTGCAATAAATTTATCCAAAAATCCTACTCATCATGCCAGAACCAAACATATTGATATCAGACATCATTTTCTCAGAGATAATATAAGTAAAGAGATTATTTCTCTTGAATTTATCAACATGGAGAATCAAATAGCTGATATTCTAACCAAACCCTTGAATCAATCAACCTTTACTAACTTTAGAAGAGAACTAGGTATTTGCTCTATAACTGAGATATAAAATATAGATATGGTAACATATATATTTAAATAAAGAAAGAAAAATAAAAATTGTCAAAATTTCCATATGGATGTCGACATCCCCCTACCCCCCATGTCGACATACAACAGTAAAATTTGAAATTTTGATTTTCCTTCTAAAATTAGTTTGGTAGTTATATATTCTCTATATTTCGAATTCTTCTATCTTCCACTTCATTTCTCTCTATAATAAACTTCTGAGAATATAAAATAATGGTCTCCTCTTCCAAATTAAACCAAAAGGCGACCTTTTCTTTCCTTCTCCTAATGCTGGTCCATTTCAACGAACTACACTGGCCCGAGTCATGAAGATAGAGGAAACTTTGAAGGACTCTTTGCAAATGATGACTGAGTTGCAAGTCACGCAAATAAAGATGGCTAAGGAACAAGAGAAACAGGACAAAATCCTTAGAAATTTGCAAAAATTTCTAATGGATAATCATGCGGACCTGATCGTGATTGAAGATGACTCCTCTAACATTCATATTCATAATCCATTAGAGGAAGACGACGACGATGAAGAAGAAGAAGAAGAAGAAGCGCAAATTCATGAAGACGATAAAGTTATTTGCATTGGAGAAGTCTGTTTTGATAAAGAAGGTAATTTGGTCGAACAACGTGGAAACTTTTTTCTCCATTACCCAAATTGTTCGATTCACAAGTCACCAATTATCAAAGACTCTCATTATATTGTTTTTATTTTAATGATTTTATATATTGTGTGTATTTGTATATATTTGTGTTTATATGCGTAATATAACAACATATGTATATATATATATAATAAAATTATATTTACGTTTCGCTTAATTATACTTTGTTATTAGTATTTAGTTCCATAGTATTATTTTAAGGAGGAGTTATATAGTTTAGGCTTAGTTTTTGATTGATGACAAATGGGGAGAATTATAAAATAGGATAGATAGGCTTAGATTGAGGAGTTAGTATATTAAGGGGGAGTTGTTGGAATAAGGGGGAGTCGGAGTAGAATCGAAATTTGTTGGAGTAGATTTTATAAACAAAGGTTGTCATCATAAAAAATGGGGAGATTGTTAGTTCCTGCGATGATGATTTTGATGACAACAACCTCTGGACTTGTTATAAAATATAAATACTAATATTCTTGTCTAGATATATGTGTGTGTGTGTGTGTGTGTTTGTTTGCAGGATATATATGCAAGTACTGAAGAATGAAGACTATACAGTATAAAGATTCAAGACTGAGTATAGAGATTCAAGACTGACGAATTCAAGATTGAAGAAACCAAGACTGAAGACTCATGAGTATCAAGAGTTCAAGATATCAAGAGTTCAAGATTTCAAGAGTTCAAGATATCAAGATAAGTAATAATTTCTAGATTTATGTTAAAACTTCATAATAGCACTAAAATCTTTATTCAGATTTTAATTGTGGAATGGAATCCACCTTCTCACTTTAATAGTGGGATGGAACCCACGACCTCGTTAGTGGGATGGAACCCACGACCTTCTCTAGTGGAATGGAATCCACGAAATTTTCAAAATGATTTATTTTTAAGATTTTTTTCAAAACTAACTTTTTAAAAGTTTTCTCTCTCGGTTTAAATATTTTAGCCTTAAGATTCGTAATCCGCATTTCCAACATTGTTTACCAATCGACAAGGTATGAAAGAATAAACCCCAAGGCTAAAACAGCTTTCCCTCATCACTAACTACCTTTTACTTTATTGTTACTTCCGTTGCATAGTAAAATTCATACTAGCTAACCCGTCAACAATTTCTCTATGTTAAGCACGTAGCATCTCAAAAATAAGAAATTCGGTCCTTTTTCGTAAAAAATCATTTTCAATTAAATTTTAGAAATGGTTTAAAAATTTAAAAATAAAACTTACGTTTTTTTCAAAACTTTCACAAAATATTTTTTATTAAAATTAAAGATTTTTGAACAAATTTTTTGTTCGAAAGTATTTGTTTTTATCTTTTGAAAACAAACTAAGCCACATCCTAAGAAGTCAGAATTCAATCAATGAGTTAACGTCCATGATTGTCTCTTTTCTACTAAAGGGTAAAATTTTAATTCTCAAAAACTATTTATTCTTTTATTTTAAATTAACAACCCGCATACAAGTTCATTTATAAATTTCAGCTTTTTAAAAATAAACCATACTCCGGAGAGTAGAGCTAGAGAGTTCAATAGGCCCGCCCCTACTGACCCACCATTTAAGTCGGGCTCTCGCAGATGCACTTTTTAATTAGAAGGATAAATTTCAGCTTTTAAGGCGTACGGATAGTGACCCTGATTTAACAACATCCTATCCATGTCCTTCACTTGCTAAATTTTATCTTCTAAAAATTTAAAACTTGTTGGGACTTAACTTTACTTTTCTTTTAGTAGCTAATAAATTTTCTAATTTATTTTGTAAACATTCGGTCTTTTATTTATTTATTTTGCATTAATTAAGTGTCTTTTATGAGATTTCCTTATTTTACCGTGTTCTAATAAATGTTGCAGTCCACGGAAAAAACAAATAAAAATAAACATTTCATATTAACATCGTAGCACTTTGATACAACAAAAACAACTAATGCTTATAACCCAAACCTAAAAGAAATAATTGCTGGAAGCTACACTTCAGCATCAACTGATATTAATGATGTTGTGGTCCTATCACTTCTTACTTAATTAAATGGACCTTTCTAACATGTCATTCTACTGTAACCTACATATCTTAACTTTCCTTTCTGGCTACTAATAAATAAGATCCATTCATTACTTCCATTACCACAACCAATTAAACTACTTTCTTTTCTTAATCCAAACCCCTTAATAATATTCTCCAATCTTAGTATAAACTTTCCTTACTTTTAATTTTCATGTGGGTATACTCCCAAACTTGTAAAAATATAGTTTGATATCATTTTCCATTTCCTTATGGGTTCTTTTTCATGGTCTTCACCCATGTTTAGTGAAACATTCCTAGGCTCAAACATATATTCCTTATACTCTACGGGAATTGCTTATTATCGTTCTATGAGTAGTCTTCGCTATTTTCTTCATAACCATACCTTCTACCATGTCTTACCTAAGCGGTCATCCTTATCTACTCCACATTAAAGTTTTGGCTTGGTTTTTGCCAATTTTTTTTCAATAATTAAAACTTCAAAAAAATTTAAGCACATAATCCCAAAACTTTTAACTTTAAAAGTACAAACTTAGAAACTTTTTATTAAATGCAAAAATAACTTGGTGTCTTAACTTTTAAAACTATAATTTAGGATTGAATTGAACTTTATTCATCATGTCCAAAAGAAAATGTTAGCAATTTAATTTTAAAAATGTTCCTTTCATTTTCCTTCAAATCAACTTTTCTTTTAAAGCCTATTTTCAACAACAAGGATTTTTTACTTTTGCGACTTTTAACTCAAACAATTTATCAAGTTTTGCTTTTAGAATCTCAATTATTATAACAAACCATTTCTTTAAAAAAATACACTTTACAATGTTTCCAAAACATCTTTTACAATTTTAAATAATAAAAACAAAAGTAGACAGAGACACTTCCATCCTATTATTTTCCTATTACTCATTCTATCCTACTTCCAATCCTTGGTGGAGTCTCTAATATCATGTAAGGGAGACTTTTTAAAAAAGGCGTGCAATCAATGCGCAAAATGATGGAAAATATCTGTTTTCTTTGTTTTGCCTTTAATTTCCAACGTTGCTTCTAATGGACTACTAGCATAATCTTTAATAAAATCTCCTAACAAGGTTTCTAAACACTAACAGTATTTTATAAAAATTTCTAATAGTGTTCCTATTTATATTTCATAATGTTATTACTATTTAATTTTCTTCTACCTAAACTGCTCTTATTTTAATTACTCTTCTTATACATCTTCTCCTCTCAATTAACTGTCTTTTTATTAAACCATTGTAGTACGTTCGTCTACTGCTTTTATTTCCGAGATCTAGTCTTCTTTCTCGTACCATTTAACCTATTTAAAACTAGTACCACTTCTTATTGTCTATCCTTAAAAAGAATTTTACAACTTAAAATTTTTCATTTTAGAAAAATTAATGAGCTATACGTACGTTCTATACATTTTTTCAAAAGAAAAAACTTTTTGTTAAAATCCCATTTACCGAAAGATCCAATTTTACTAATTTTAATTTCTACTAAAACATTTTATTTAGATAAAATGTAGATATTTTATTTTTCCGAAAATTTAATATTTACTTTTCGAAAATAGGTTTTTCTACCTTTAAATAATTCCTTTGAAAATCATTTCAAATATATTATTTACATATTTTCTCAAGCTTTTATATTAAAATCATTTCAACTTTTATATTTTTTTTTCATATGGGATCGAACTCAGTGTGGATTTTTATTTGTCCCTTCTTTTGTACTTTTCTTCTTTTCAACTTACTCACTAACTTATCTTCTTCCAGAATGTTAAAAATCCAGCTATCATCTTGGAGTGATTAGTACACACCTTCTTTTGGGAACTTATATAATTCTTACTTTCGGCTATCTAGAACATATAGATTCTTACTTTTCCCTTAATTGGATCAAATCTACAACATTAATCGGCAATCCTATGGGTATCTACAACCATATGTCGATCTATGCTCTACAAGGGAGTCAAGCACCATCTATCTTGAGGGACTCTTCTATATGTCGCATTAATGCTCTTCTTAATTCAACGCCTTCTAATATGACCTACTTTTGTGTGCTAATCGGGAGAGGTGTATATCTTCAACTTCATCTATTGCTCCAACTCATAGTCTTATTGTCCATCTTTTTAGAATATGGTTGCAACTACTTTCATAGTCGGAATTCATATGGTATGGCATATTATATATATATATATATATGTGTGTGTGTGTGTGTGTGTGTGTGTGTGTGTGTAAAAATACAAATACGTTCACTCAACGTATCCTAATTTTTAAGATCGACTAACCTAAGCTCTAATACCAAATGTAACAACCTGCACCTTAATGCGTTCGAATTTTTGCTAAATCGAAAACCCAAGTCCACTAAAGTATGGATCGTTGGTTATTGTATCCTATAAATAAACAAATGCATATCAGAGCACTATCGGTATTAACTCACGGCGGAATAGTAAAGTATAATAAACATACAATTACTGACTAATGTTGACACTTCTATTGTCTAGTGCCCTTATCTGTGTCGATCAAGCATAAGAAAACATGTCCTTCTACTGTTTTCGCCTTGCACCAGTACATGTCCCTCTAAAGCTATTCCTTAGGTTGTAACGAGGAGGGGTCAGAACAATGTTTTGGTGACTAGTAAATTATACGTTTTACACATAACACTAGTTTATGTCATTGTCCACCATCACATGTTATATCCTTTTATTTTACTTAGTTGTCTCTACTCCATGTACATGTATGATACGCCCCATCTAGACGAGGTAGACCATAAATATATACATACGAAATATTTTGGCACGTGCAACGCACATTCATATAACCTCTTTATTAAATTATTAAATTTGAAAGTTCTATGTAGTCTGATAAAAATAAACTTAAAAATATAAAGAAAAAATGTAATTTTTTGCTGGAATAGGTTTTGAACTTGTAACCTTGTTTGTGTTTTAAAATTCCATTTAAAGATAGATGTTAATTTTTGTTCATGGTGGGATTCGAATTCATGACCTCTTGTTTGCATGGAAGGGCATTTTTGAAATTTCATGGTCGGACTAAAAAATTGTGTTTTTGTTTCAACTATTAATAAGGATTAATAAAGATTTATAGATTGGTTAATTTATCTAGAAAGATCTTGCATTACCTATTCTAATGCAGCCATATATATTTGACTTGCTTTTTGAAGTCTAATTATAATTAGATTTGAATAATTCTATTCTATGAATAATTGGAATCAACATACAAATTTGAATACGTCTAAAATAATTATAGGGAGATTTTATCTCCTAATCTATTGGGGAGATCATAATAAATAAAAAATTAATATTTAAAAAGTTATATATAAGGGTATTTTGGGAAGTTCATGGTCGGACCAAAAAATTATGTTTCTGTTCCAACTATTAATAAAGATATATAAATATAAGTACCACAGTCCCCCTTTGGACCCAGATACTATCCCAGCTAGTATCCCTAATCCAGCACCCCGTCAGGATCCATCATCAAAGCAGTATCACGTCCTCATCGTTGTATATACTAAGGAACTTCCGCAGTGCCTAATAACGGCATTACAATAGTTTAGCTATATTCTATCTTGCTTTCGGGGTTTACTACTTGTCTACTTCCTATTATGAACTTAGCTCCATGGACTATAGAGGACTCAACTCCTCGGACTACCACACTCATTTTGAAAGGCCTCACTAAAGGGTTATGTTGCCTTACTCCTAACAAACAAACTAACGAACAACTGTGGTAGTGCATGACCTAAACGTGACCTACACTTGGAGGAGGTGTAGCCCGTTTAGGTGTATCCCTTGTCTTTCCCGCTGACCACTTAGGACCGATGACGTTCACAACCTATGTACAGCTCTTATTCCTTAATATGGTACCAAGTACCAACGCACTGACATAGCGTCAATTTTTCTTGCTTTCTGCGACGTCTCACCCCGAGACCCATACTAATAGAGAATATTACAAAGTAATATTGTCGGTTAGTGCAGAGAACATGGCTGGTTAGGAGCGACCATCCATGAATTTTACTTTAAACGAGCGTTAACACATCAATTAATATGCTTTACATTTCTTGAATCAAGTGGAATCGACGTATACAATTCAGGCTTCAAACAAAACTATGGTAGCTATAATAAAGATTCAGAACAACATATAATAATATACATATCATAGAATATCAGATCAGTCACAGTGGAATATAATAGATATAATTCTAAACCGACACATAATAGATACATGATGTTGACTACATATATACAAAGTGCTACATCTCAAATGAATATATACACAAACAGAGTCTAATCTTAACACAAGATACTACATAATGTCAAATATATACATAGGATAACAAAAGAGAACTATTAGCTAACAGGTAAGACATTCACTCTAAAGCCTCAAGCTGAAGGACCTGAAACATCTCGGTTTGACCCCAGTATTATAAAAATAATAAACGGGTCAGTCTAGACTAAGATAAATGTGTTAGCAAAGCTGAATGATAGATAAGGAAATCTAGATCTCAATTATAAGCATATTTCGACAAATATCAAGCATGTATCAATAACTTCAAATCACCAAATGCAAAAACTCATAATAGCTTCTTAAAAGCAAAAACCACCGGAATGATTTAGTGATAATCCAACAATGTTAAATCAAGAAATCTCATAAATAGAAATCTTGAAATCTCATAAATAAGGGGAGGCGCCAAGCTCCAAGATTAGTGAAATAAATTCACCTACATGCATGTAACTCCAAGATAGACGTATAAGTCTATAAACATCAAGATATATACTAGACTTATAAACATCGAAATAGGTATAAAATCTATGAACTCCATGATAGGTACGTAACCTATAAATATCGAATAGGAACAAGTTCTATAGACATCAAGATAGCTAAACCTATTAAAAAGATCCGTCTCCCCAACTCTCAAAAATCGACACTAATACATCCACGGTATTCACGTGCCGTAAATCCAAGTGTCGGGGAAGCAGATTTTCAGCGGTAAAGTAACGTAAAAGATAGAAACATAAATTCTCACATTGCATTAAAATAGGTAGATAGCACCCTCACTAGGGTATATCATAGTTTTTGTATGAACTAACCCAACCAGGAACAGTTATAACTGCCTACTCCCACACTTGCCAGTATTACCTAACTTAGACACATCGAAAAAATAAAAATAAATAGATAGATAGACATCAACATTGGGTGCTCCAGCTCCATGCTCCAAAAACCTATTCTAGCATGACCTTACCCAAAATACTCCAACCAGAATCCTTACTACTTGGCTGCCTAAAAAAATAGGGCACCTAGAGTTTAAAAAGAAAAAAAAATAAACTCCGTCTCAGTTATGGGACTCGTGTGAGAACTCAAAATACGTTGTTTGAAAGCAAAAAGGTATCTCATAAGACCACGCTGCACATAAACACAGAAAGGGTTTTTACCTTATGATAACCAAAACATTCTTACGTAAAAATACTTGATATTATTTTTAGTGACATATCTTTGAAAACATTTGCAAGTAAACTTATCAATCCTAGCCGAAATTGTTACCATCATTAAATTCCATCATACTAGGCTCTACAAACAAAATGGTAGGCGCTTATCGGAGAATGGATTTCCATACAAATGACCAGGTGAAGGGACTACCTTCCGGCAGTACATCTCTAGAGGAATGTGCCGAGGTCAACAGAATATCTACACCTCTACCAACACAAGACCGGCCTACCTTTCTCACTAGATAGCACCGAATATGTCATCACCCCGGTCTCCAAGATGTCTTTTAGCACACACCACAATAATTTAAACCCGAACGTCATAGCGGGTAGAAATTTATCTAGAAGGGGATGATCATACCCTAATGGTTGCGAACCACATAGCCTTGCTGCATCTACCATGTTTCAGACATTTCTGAGTGTGAGGCTTGAGGTAACGAATACCTTTCACATAGCACATCATCTTTCTTTGAATGCCACACTACCATTCCATGGTCACACAATTGATCTCTATAAACGTATAACTCCTGAGCTCATACGTCTCAGGAAAGGGTGTTAAGCTAAGAGAAGTTGCCTTCTCTGCCACCAAGTAGATAATACGTTTAGAGAGATCACTTATGTAATTAGAAATGCAACATCATACATTCATCCATATGAGTTCGTTCTGGGACTGAACGAAACCGAAGGCACTCTCCTACCACATCCAGTTGGGAATTTACCCTAGGATTAGTAGCGAGAAGTCCTAGCATCGAAGACCTTAAATGAAGAACTATTGTCATGTAATATGATATGGGAAATTTTCCCGAGGGTCAATAACAAGTAGCTCTACATTCCATCATCCACAATTATTTTCATGTCTTCACTTCGAATACGTAAATTGGTTTGAAGTGGTCTTCGGACAGGAATTATCCAAATCCGACCCCGGTTCCTTCGAACCAATCATTGATAAAAGAGGTCAAGTGAATAGGAAATCATTCTTTAATTAATTAAGTTCTTTTATCGAAATCACTTTTGGAGATATACATTTCTAAAACATTCTTTCTGGTATATACAGAGATATTAAACCTCTCTTATAAAATCTGTTGATAACTTTTAAACTCCTTTTTACTAAGAATAAATTCGAAATTGTTTCATTTTCATTTAGGAAGATATTGATCCGAATAAACCAAATTCACTATCCCCTCCGTCGGGCCAGTCCGGATAGCTAGGGAGAGCAGGAAACTGGTTTTCCAAACTCAAGCCTAGACACTATCTCTTTGACACCCAAAAGGCGGTCAAGTTGTTTGATCGACTCTAAATCTTTAATCATTCCAAAAATACTTCAAATCATCTTTAAAACACTTTATTAATCATTTTAAAACATTTATAAAATAACTGGAAAAGAATTGTTAAGTTTAAAACTATATTTCAAAAGTTATAGAAAAGTGCTGTGAGAAAGTGCTGCGGAAAGTGTTTTTTTAAGTATATTGATCAAAACGGCTTTTTATTATTTGAAAATTGATTTTTATTACTTAAATCACTTTTAACGCATTTTAAAACATTTATAAGATTTATTCCATATTTCTAACAAATTTAAAACATCATTTCCAAAGAAATCCAGTTTTGGATTCTGAACTGCAAAACCACGATTTTTTCCAAAACTTGTTTTACTCATATTTCAAAATCTACTTATCGAAATCTCAATTTTATTTCTTCATTGGAAAACTATGGACATAATAGTTCAGAAAATTCTTATCTCGAAGAATTTCGAGCTATATTCCATCTTTTACACTCGTTTGACTATTACGGTGCGAAATCGCAAACTGCCGTTACTTGACGCGCTTATTTAACTAAATTTTCCATTTCTTTTCAAACTTCACCAAAATTCTTTTCAATGTTTATAAAATATTTCAAACTGATTTTAAACCATTTTTTAAAAAGGTTTAACATTCCATCCACACCATTTCATTAATTCAAGGAAAGTGATTTCATTTGTGTTTATCGACGTGTATTTCCGTGACTTGCATATATATTCAATATTCATATGAAAACATCCAAACTTAATGATCAAAGAATATTAAACGTCTATTTGCAAACATCATGTCATCATTCAATATATAATATAATAGTTTAGGAGTTCTCACCTTGAGTTTTCAACGATTAATTAAAAATTCGCTATAGCTCCGCTACTCGGTTTCCAAAGCTCAATATTCTTTGGATTTTAGCTCCTATATGCCTTAACCAAAGCTTGGGGTGGCTTTGGGGTGCACAACCTAGGGTGGAGCAAGGAAGTGGCTCGGCCTATGATGAAGTGGGGTGGAGATTATGAAGAACAAAGAGAAAAGTGGAGTATCGGGTTTTTTGAGGTGTTTAAGTCTATATAACTATATATTACAACTTAAATTCTTTTTGTAATAAATTTTGACATTATTTCTGTTAGGATGGAAGCCATTAAAGTGGAAGACAAAGCTTAGAAAATATGAAGAAGAAGATGAATGAAAATGAAGAGAAGAGGTAGGGTATTTATAGAAAAAGAAGAGTGTAAAAGTATCCATGCATACATCATCATCTTCATCACCATTATATGGCTCCACCAACACACCTCCCCCCTCCCTAGGCACAACCATCATCCCCCCTTCATGTGCCCATCACTTCCATCATCTCATGTATGCATATGTTGACTTATGTATGCTTCAGGAGTAAGAAATCTTAAAATATATTATATATTTTATATTATACTTTTATATTTAATTTTGTATATATAGGTTTATGTGCATGTTCTCATGTATGAACATGTAAATGTGTATGTGCATGTTACATATTCCTACAATGTTGCACAACTTCCACAAGTTGTATCGTTACAAATCCCGATTCTGATTTTTGGTCATATTTTCTCTTTTAAATTAATATGCATATTTTTGTAAACAAATTTTGAAAGTAAATTTTCCTATCATTCTTAACTAATTAAAATGATCATATTTTATTTATAAAATCATATAAATTAATATAAATAATTATTTACAAAATTATTGTTATATCGATAAAGCTAAACGCTCATTTATTTAAAAGTGATATTTTTACGGGTCGTTACAGACTCCCCTCCTTAAAAGAATTTCGTTCTCGAAATTTAGATAAGTAGGAAATAGCTCAAAAAGAAATATATTCTATATATTGAATATATATAAAAATATGGATAAGTGACTACACCACAAGCGGTGAGTACACTACAACGACATGATTTATACAATTCATTCTTCCATCCTAAATTCAGGATATGCCTTTTTCATTCTATCCTCTGTTTCCCAAGTGCAATCCTCAGCATCTCCACTCTACTAAACTTTGACTAACCTTACTACCTTCCTCCTTAATCGTTTCTCATAACGATCAATGATTCGAACAGGTCGTTTAATAACTACAAAATTCGGTTCCACCTCCAAGTCTTCTTGAGCAGTTGTTTCTATGCTTTGCTCTGGGATGCACATGTTTCCTTAAATGAGATACATGAAAAACATTGTGCACTCCGGCCAACCTTTCTGGTAATTGCACTTGATAAGCTGTGGGTCAATTCGTTCCAGAATGGGAAATGGTCCAATATATCGAGGTGCCAACTTCCCAGCTCTTCCAAATCTCACCACTCCTCTCTTCGGAGAGACCTTCAAAAAGACTGAATCTCCAACTAAGAATTCCAAATTTCTACGCCATTGGTCTGCATAACTTTTCTTTCTGCTCTAGGCTTCCTTTAGCATCTTTCTAATCATATCGACCTTCTCTGAAGCTTCTCGTATCATATTAGGACCAAGTATTAACCGATCTCTGCTTTCGATCCAACATGCTGGTGACCTGCACGGATGACCATATAGAGCTTCATACGGTGCCATGCCGATACTAGCTTGATAACTGTTGTTATAAGAGAACTCTACTAAATGCAAATGATTTTCCCAGGAGCATCCAAAGTCTAAAATACATGCTCTAAGAAGATCTTCCAAAACGTGATTAATTCTTTTCGTCTGTCCATCAGTTTGGGGGGTGATAAGCAGTGCTTATATTCAGCCTTGTTCCCAAAGCGATCTGTAATGCTTTCCAAAACTAACTAGTAAAGATTGGATCCCGATCACTTACTATACTGCTTGGAACTCCATGCAATCGTACAATCTCATTCCTATATATATCTGCAAGGCTTGCAGCGGTCCTTATTGGCTTAACTGGAATGAAGTGTGCACTTTTAGTTAATCGGTCTATGATAGCCCAAATACCTTCTTTCCCTTTCCTCGTTCGAGGTAAGCTATCGATGAAATAAATTGATATTTGATCTCACTTTCAAACTGGAATCTCCAGCGGTTTAAGTAATCCTACAATTTTATGTTGGTCGCTTTTGACTTGTTGGCAATTTACGCATTGGCTAACATAAATGGATATGTCCCTTTTCATACTTCTCCACCAAAAAGTGCGCTTCATATCTCCATACATTTTGTTAACTCCCGGATGAATGTTGAGTTTGGATTTGTGAAACTCGGCTAACACTTCCTGCCTAAGATTTTTCACATCTACAACGCAAATTCGCCTATTTAATCGTAATATTCCGCTTTTATCCACTTCATAGCTTTAATTTCTTTCTTCTTTAGTTGTATCTTCTCTCTGTTTACCAGCTATTCTTTCCAGAAGAGTTGGAGTTACTACCAAACAAGAAATAATAGCATACTTCCTACTCAACGCATCAGCTACTATGTTGGCTTTCCCAGGTGCATATAAAATATCCAGATCATAAGATGTGAGAAATTCGAACCAACGTTGCTGCCTTATGTTTAAAGCTTTCTGAGTGAAAAGATAATTTAAAGATTTATGATCCGTAAAGAGCTCAAACTTTTCACCTAATAAAAAGCGGGAATTTTATTTACAAAGGTCAATTCAAAGTTTTAATTGAAACAAACTATGAAAACTTCTTACCCAGCAAATAGTGCCTCCATATTTTTAATGCGAACACCATGGCTAATAATTCTAAGTCGTGCGTTGCATAATTCTTCTCATGAACCTTCAGCTGTCTACTAGCATAAGCAATCACCTTCCCTTCTTGCATCAGAACTACACCAACTCCTTCTCCACAAGCATCTGTATAAACGGTTAATCCACTATTTCCATTTATAATTGCTAGGACCGGAGCGGTTGTTAACCTCGTTTTGAGTTCCTGGAATGCTGCTTCACATTTAGAAGTCCAAATTTTTTTTGCATCCTTATGGTCAACTTCGTTAGGTGGTAGGCAATCTTTGAGAAGTCTTAGCTGAATCTTCTATAATACCCTGCCAGACCCAAGAAGCTACGAAATTCTTTAGGAGTTTGTGGTTGCTTCCAATTTAGAACAGCTGCAACCTTTACAGGATCTACTGAAATCCCGTCCCTTAACAATATATGCCCAAGAAATCTTACCTCCTTTTCCCAGAAATGGCATTTTGAAAATTTGGCTTTAAGCATATTATTTCTTAATATCTCCAACACAATTTCTAGATGCCTTTCATGTTCTTCTTCTTTCTTAAAATAGATTAGGATATCATCGATAAAGACTAACACGAATTTATTGAGTACATCTCTAAATACTCTATTCATTAGGTCTACAAAATAAGCGGGTGCATTGGTTAGCCCAAAAGGCATAACCAACCACTCGAAGAAAGTGTTTGGACCTTTAAATGCAGTTAGATGGATGCATTCTTCGGCGATTCTTAGTTGATGGAATCCTGTAACTAGATCCATTTTCAAGAATACCCGAGCACCATGTAACTGATCAAACAAGTCATCTATTCGAGGTAGAGGATACTTGTTTTAATCGTTTGTTTATTCAGATCTCGGTAATCTACGCATAATCTTAGAGATCCATCCGACTTGGCAACAAAAACTACTGCCGGTCCCCAACTTGAACGACTCGGCCTTATCAAACCTTTCTTTAATAGCTCTTGAGTTTGGTAATTTAACTCCTCCCTCTCCTTCAGAGTCATCCTTCGGTCATGTTGTTTAATTGGTCTTGCATCAAAAATCAAATCAATACGAAATTTGATTTCTCGATGTGGAGGTAAACTTTTTACTTCTTTAAAAACGTCTAAAAATTCTTTAACAACATATATTATTTCTAATCCTTTCTGGGATGAATCTAATGCATATAGGAAACTTCCCCTCTTTGGACTAGGATCTTCATAAGAGATTTCAATAAACTTCCTAACTTTGTTTTTACTAAAACCGTTCTTTTGACACAATCTAGAATAGCTTCGTGCTTATTCAACCAATCCATACCGAGCAAAATTTTGAATCCAATAAAATCTAAGACAAATAGGTCAAAAGGAAATTTATGGGAAGAGTGGGAAATTTGGACTTTTTCACAATTCATACAAAGGTTAGTGGTACCAACTATAGGATTTGTCATGCAAATAGGGCGAGTTTCGTCTAACTTCGATCATCTTTTCCTCCGATTTACCAAATTCACCAACCTATCTTTCTAAACATTCAAAACATTATCAAACAACATCAAAGCACAACATACAAACATAGAACAATATGCATATACATCCATTTCAACAAGCAATAAATAAGATTATGATAGACAAACAATTCTAATCTAGATCTACATATTACATGCACATATAAACATAAATAAACAGAATTACTAAATAATTCTTTTGAAAACCATTTCCAAAATTCACCAAATTAGGTTACAAACATATGATAACATGTAATTAAAGTTAGAAAAGGTTTTAAGGCAAAAAATATGTTAAAAATATATAATTCTACCATATAAACATGTATAGGATAGTAAGAAGTCATAAACCACTCACCAATTACCAAATTCAACCAATTTGAGTCTCAATCCAAAGTGGAAAACAATGAAAATCAAATAAAATCAACCAAAACGTTGATCTTATTTTCTAACCAATGATCTATTCATTAATCTTCAATTTGGTTTGATTTAGAGAGTAATTTGGGTGATTTTCGACGAATCTAGGGTTAATAGGAGTTTAGATCTGATTTGATAGACAGGGAAAACATTTAATTTGACTACTACAGCCCTATTTATAGTAATCTCAAATTAGACTAGTGGGCCTAATCATAGGCCTAATTAATTACACACTAATTCTGGCCAGCAATTATCCAAACTTTAAACAGGCATAACTTCCTAACCGTAAGTCCGTTTTTCTATAATGACCAATGTACGAAATGGAAAACCATCATCCTGAAGCAATGAAACTAGTTTGAGACCCTTATTCGGCTCCTATCAAATGCTATATCCCAAACAAGATTTCCAGGGTTAAAATGGTCGCAAAGAAATTCGGTAAAAATCATAGGTATGTAAAATATCACCAAAAGTCATATCCTAAAATTATAGAATCATACGACCTCATATGAATAAAATAAAAATATTTTACGATCCTCTAATACGTACAATGTGAGTCATTACAGATATAAAGGAGTCATCCACAGAGGTTCTCTTATATATACTTTTTTAAAGAAAGAGGTGATTCATACAAATGGGTCTTCCTCGGGTGATCCTGTATATATTATATATACTTCTAAAGTTAAATTGGTCAAGTTTGATAGTCGACTAATCGACTATCAAGTACGAAATAGAAACGATCGCATATGGAAACCATGTCTCGTATACTTATCATGTTTCCGACCTTCTCAAATTATGCTAACACTCGGTCAACAGTGTTCAGAGCACTGTTTACTTCTAAATCCTACTCGAACATTATTCTTAACTCTTGTAGATAGAATAAATATACTTTGTTGGCTTTATGTGCCAAGTATAGAATTAAAAACTTTCTATAAATGAGTAACCACATAAAGCACGATTAAGTCACACAAAGGACGATTATGTCACACAAAGCATGATTAAGTGACATAAGCGACTTCTAATCCTTTATTTATTTAAATCTCTTATTAATTTGAATTTTATTGTATATACTTGTATGTATATTCGAAGTACCTTTATAAAAGATATAAACATGTATACTACCATTCCACTATCCATTTCTACTCTTTCACTATTCATTTATACTCTTTCACTATTCATTTCTACTCTTTTTAATACTAAGAAATGTATCCATATTCTTATCCCAAATGGTATAAAAATATTCACAAATCTTAACAAGATTTCACATTTCCAAAAGTATAATTAATAGTTTAAAAACAAATTTTATTAAAACATCGTTATTATAAACCCAAAACCATTTTAGTAAATTATATTATTATAAACCCAAAATCATCATTACCTTTAAAACATTCCTTTTTAAAGACCTAATTATACTTATTAACAAGATAATATACTTGATTAACTTCTCAAAACCATTTATCATAGCTAAATGTTATAATCAAAATCACATTAATTCGTTTATAAAATACTTAACTTAACTTTTCCAAAATTATATATATAAATACTTTAAAATATCTATAAATAGGTTTAAATATTTATACAAAATATTACTTAAAAATATATAATTTATAATTTACTAAATTTTTATATTTTAAATGCTACAAAGGGAACCTTTTCTTTAGAAAATCATATTTAATTATCAAAAATATATTTAAACTTATAATCTTTTTTTCATACTCTAATCCATGTTATTAAAATTCCCTAAAAATATTCCACAACGATAATATATTTTAAACTATTTAAATCATGGAAAACTAGTTAAAATGTCGAGAGAAACAATACAACAAGCCTAGAAGTGCTGAGTCGATCAAAGACAACATTTATAAGTGCTATAGAAAGTTCTGGACAGAGAACACTTAAGAAAGCATTGAAGGTTTGATAAGTTTTCTCCATCCAAACGATAGATTCAAGATCTGATTTTTTTGCAGTAAGAAGTATACCAATAAAAGATAATAATAATGCAAAGAAACATGTAAGGATATCTTTCAAAATTATATTAAAAATTCCCAAACGCAAGGTATTTTCAAAGTGCTCATATAGCGACCTTTTAACTATAACTTTTGTCACTTCGTTCAATCTGTTCTATAACTTTATAAACCTTGATATTTTTACAGTAATAAGTGCACATATTTCACTTATTTAAACAGTAAAGAAACCCTTGAGAACATCTACCAAAACTAAGTTCAAAAATCGCTAAACATAAAGCATTTTTAAAGTGCATCCATAACGACAAATTCGCTTCTAACCTTTTCAACTTTGTTTCACAAGTTCCACGACTTTCCAAACCAATTCCTTATTGCACCATACACTATAATATGTGTAGAGAATAGTCAAAAATATATTAACATATCACCAATTTAAACAAGTTTATAGCAAGGAGATTTCAAAGTGCGTTTATAGCGGCTATCGTTATACAAACACTTCCTAATTAACATCAATTCAACACGCAAGCCAATCATATATGCAAACAAAATCTAGGACATGATACATGTTTAAGAGGTTAATAAAAGTAAATGTATACAATAAAGCTGTTATTTTCTTTCAAAGCAAGTATGGTCCAAAAGTTATAAATTTATTTAGTTCATTAACTTTATATTTCAAACACAGCATGTTATCATGCCTTTTGGCAAGGCCGTGACACCAAAAACTTGACTAGAAACCAATGACAGTTCGTCTTGGAGATCGGTTATACGCAGGCTCACTATGGATATCGACGAATTTTTTCCGAGTCCGGATCGAGCTAAAATTGATATCACATGACAAGCAATGCTATGAGAACCAACGTTCCAAATTTCAAGTCAATCGGAGTTCATATGCTCAAGATATTGATCGATCACGGTTGAAAAATCCAAACTTGCATCGATCATAACTCGAGATCTACAAGTCCAAATGCCACCAAATTTTCACAGGAGCTTACGTACAACATGAAGAATGTTCCTGCCAAATTTCGACTCGATCAGAGCAAGTCTTGATCGATACAAAATTCGTTCATATCGATCGCGGATGGAAAAACTCCAACTTGCATCGATCGTATCTCATGATCTACAAGTCCAAATGCTATGAAATTTTCACAGGAGCTTACGTACAACATGAAGAATGTCCACACCAAATTTCGACTCCATCGGACGCAATCTTGATCGATACGAAATTCGTTCATATCGATCACGGATCGGGCCGAAACTTTACGGACTTGGTCGCGTGGGCCCGCTCACGTGCTAGAAGAAGTCTCTCAAGATCCAGGCGACATATCAGCCTCCTATGCCTATAAATAGACACCCAGAGCCTACAGAAAAGGGATCTTTGAATTCTCCAACGCTCAGACTCTACCGGATTCAATTCCATACTCCATTGCTGCTGCTGTTAACGAATTTTACTGCTGTAATTCATTGTTATCTGTTGTAACCTGCTGCAATCAATTGTAATCATCAAAGAAACATCAATAAAGAGATCAATTTCATAGTGGACGTAGGCGATACGCCGAACCACTCTAAATCTTTGTGTTTCTGTGCATTTTTATTATTCTCATATTTGTTTTTTAGAGTTTTTGTTAGATAATCCTCTTTTTCCATTTAATTTCTTCATTTTATCTCTTCAAAAACTTCTGAAGAGTGTTGTGCCCATTTTGGTACAAACACAGCAAATATAACATAATACATACTATTAAATGGCGAGTAAAATCACCCCAAAACAAAGCCAACATAAGCACAAGCCTTTACAAATACATGAATACTTCCTACCATCACTAGAAGCTAAAAGATACCAACTTTAGCATTCACAAGCTCAAAGCCAACCTCCCCCTCTTCACAATTGCTCATGGCCTAACATGATACACCCATTTATGCCAACTTTCTTCCATCTTTTACTTGATATTCTTGCTTCCAATGATGATCTAAGGCCTTGGATAAAGTTCGGTGAAGTTTGGAGAATATTTCAATTACTTAACGAAAGATTAGTGGAGATAGAAATGGATTAAGGCTAAATGTTTCTACCCTTTGTTTTTAGTGGAAATTAGCCACAAGGGCCTCCTTAGCAAGTGAAATTAATTTCTAGGACACACAACTAAAATAATTACTTTTAAGAACAATACGCAAAATAATTAGTTTCAAGGGCCTAAAAACATATGAAATTATGTCCTTGAAAATAATTGGACAGCTGACTTTGTCCTTGAAAGCAATTATTCTGCTGACTTTGGCCTTGAAAGTAATTATTTCAGATGTGTGTCCTAGAAATTAATTGGCCTGCAACGTTTGTCCTTCTGGTGAAATGCCCCTTGTTTTTAATTTAGAAAAAAGCGATTAATGTAAAATATGAAGTGTATTTATAGGCTTAATAAAGAGGTCATCCTCACTTCCTACCCTTCATGGAAGGTCACAAAGCACCTCCCTCTCATGTGCAACTTTACACATTATTACCCCTCTCCCAAAATATCTTGAAAACCTTCTAGAAGCTTCCAATTAGCCCTAAGACACCAATTATTTTTAGTTTCTAATTAATGAAACATTATTTAATTAGACAAGTATAAGTTCAAACAACTTTTATCGAGTAAAAGCTGTTTACCGGTAAAACGATTTTCGATCACATTATCGATATTTCTTCAAACTGTTTATTTTCTTAAACATTTTTCAAAAAAAAAAAGTTTACCATCATTAGTTATTAATAATAAAGGGTTAACAAGGTAATTAAATCAATTCAATCAAATTAAATCCAAGATTCAAATATTTAAATAATTTATATATATAAATATGATTCGTTCAAAATTCTTGGTCATCACATTCTCCCCCACTTAAATAATTTCATCCTCGAAATTCCAACACAACTAATTAAAAAAAGAAACAAGCACAATCAATACTCAACAGTATTCGAAATTACTAGCAAACAAAGCTTATGGTTTGCTCAATTTTAAAACCCTCTCATTCCACAAGGACGATAAATAATTTACTAAGCGCACATTATGCTTAACAACCTCAGGTTATTACTTAGATGATTATTCAAGTAACCTTAGAAAAAATCAAAGAGTCATTTCCTAACTTTTCATAAGCCAAAAAAACATAGTGTACATATACTTTGGTCCGTACGATGTACATGGATCGTCCGTACACAGTATTCGATCTGATCACCTGCTTGATAAAACAAATTTGACTTCCCAAGTAGTATATATAACTTAACCCTTCTAATGAGGACTTCGATTAGGTCCCTTGCAAAGCCATATACTAAGATAGAAAACCTCAGGATCGTATCAAGAATCCATTTCAAGTCTTCACCGTCGAGAATCGAATAAAAAATCTTTGTTCGAACCAGTGTAAATCATGTAGAAACCATGTACTCGAATCTTGGATCAAGAACTGTCATACGAATAAAATGATCAATGTACAACGTACGTATTTTTATCCTATTGGTTCCTTAACTACACCAATTTCTTATTTTATATCAAATTCATTTGCTCTAATAGTATATCTTCTTCAATACCTAAATCATTTTTAAAGCATTCCATAAAACATTACTTAAGTTTATAAATATTTTATAAAGACTTGACTTTATTTATAAAACATTTCATAAAAAATTACTTCAAGTTATTACTTGTATAATACTCTACTACATCCTAAGAGTATATACACAACATGAAATTCATTTTACTTCTAAAATTCAGATAAAAGCCCAAAATGAATATGAGTCTTATAACCGAGTCACTCATTTAGACTTCTTCAACCGTCGGGTTAGGCAAGTAGCAAGGATGAGCTAGACAGTGGTATCCAAACTCAAAACTAGAGTCTACTTTCCTTATAAACCCCTAAGATAAAGAAGCTTATTAGTTGGCCTAATAACATCGAAAGTTCTACATAACAAGGATGTTCAATAAATTTAAAACATGTTTTAGCTTACTACATTATAAATTCAAGAGTTATATAAACTCATCTTTATATTTTCCAAAATACTTAACTTCAAATTCTATAATGGTTTGGAAGTTTTAGGCTGTCCAAAATTGCCAAAAAAATCCATTTCATTCTAACAAAGGAAAATTACCAACCAAACACATTATATCATAACAAGATGAATATAACACATTGTCCTAATATGTAGGATATATGCATCAATAAAATAAATTATCAAAGTTACACTTATTTATTAGACGCGCTTTATGAGAAGGGTAAACAAGAAAAGGTTCCATAATTATCTAGGCCATGCCACTAACACTTGGGCATCATACATAGCGTGCATTCAAATCTTTTCTATACAGAAATTTCATATCAAATCCGCACTACCCAAAACTACTCGTTTTTAAACTACTCTATATTTTATACCAAACTTCTTTAAAGGAAAATTTAGAACTAAACACCGAGTTTTATTCCATATCATTTTGAAATAATAATATATACATATATCTCTTGTATATCAAATCATACTTTCAATATTTAATCAAGATCCCCTCTAAAGCAGTATCAAATACTTAATAAAATCATATTAAGTATCATGATCTAAATTCATAAAACAACTTCCTAAATATATACATTAAAATCCATAGAATATTTACATATAGATCGAGTAACATAAAATGTACCATGGAAACGGGTCCACCAAGTCATCATATATATTCACTTACTAAGAATGGTAATGCTCACGAGAAGTGCTTAGCAACCGAACACATCTCTTGCCCATTTTAGTTACTTTCAAGCCACCTGAAATAGATAACATAAAAAAGCTTTATTTCGAATCGATTTGCCGATTCCGAGAGCAACCACAAACTCGAACAAATCTTAAACTACTTTCAAAATATTTGTATTCACAAATACTTTCAAATAATACTATTATTATTTAATCTAATATCTTTAAAAACATTTTCAAAGACATTGGTATTTAAATTCTCAATATACCAGTTTAAATTCTCTTCATTTATAAACCATCTTTTGTAAACCATACTTAGAAATTATATTCTAAACTTCTGTTATTAAAGATACTGCTAAACCAACATTATCATCGAATGCCTTGTAGTCAAAAAGTAAAACTCAATTCACAAGGTGTTCATTTCAATGCATCCACACATATTGCCTACCCAACCCATGAAGTAAAAAGGTAAATTTCTCATAAACTGGTCGAGCACAAATAAAAAATCAATAGGCGATATTAAATTCTCATAAACTGGCCGAGTACAACTAGTCAATCTACAAATGATAACAATGCTCGCAAATTGGCTGAGTAAGACTAAGCTAATAAATCTACAAATGAAACTAATGATCATAAATTGGTCGAGCTTTCAAATCATTCCACAAAGGATAGCAATGTTCATAAACTGCCCGAACACAGCTAAACTAATTAGTGAGGGGTAACGAATGAACATCATTAATCCCTACAATAATTAAACTACACTTTTATAATTCATACTTATATAAGTTAACTTATATAAGATCTTTAATATTCGTAGTTGAAATTACCTTTAAGGCATACACTTATAATAATCACAAATATGCTCTCATATTTATAATACGCTCAACTTATTCTAGGGCACCGCTTAACCTATCTCTAATGAGTTATACCCTACCGAAGCCAAAGTTCTTGCTTAACCTTCTATCTGGTATCGGCTATAATGACCCTCCTTTTTGACCCACAAATGTCAACAGTAATACATCCACGATATTCATCCTTTGAGCACTCAAATGTCGGAAAGACAAATTGTTAGAGTAAAATAAAAAGAAAATGAAAATGAACAAGGAAGAAAGAATCACAATATCAGAATCTCATAGTGGAATGATAACATTTATTTCAAAAGACATTATAAACTATCACTCCAAGATACATAGCATTTCAGAGTTATAATCCAAAGTACTATCATCAACCTAGACAGTTATAATAACTAGTCCTCATACATGCTTATATATACATAATAATAGTGCAGTGGAAATAAGAATATTACAGTAGGTGAAAACATCTTGCTTGACTCCTTAAGTTCCAAAGAATATCTAACTAAAACCTGCATTTCTCAAACTGCTTGAAATAGCACTCGAGCAATTAAGGGAAAAATAAGACTATGATTCAGACATAAGTCTGGTATGAGAAATCCAATAAATATGTGGCCAAAATATAACTGTGCTGTTGAGACCGTTCGAATCATCATAATGGTTACCCCTCAAAAGAACCAAACCCATCTAATATGTACATAAGTGATATAATAGAAAATGTCAAATGTGTAGAATATAAATTAGAAAATAGCTAAGTTGCTTGCATCTCACAACACAAAAATATTAGAAGTACAACTAAAACTGCTAAGCAACGCTCGCATAAGGATTTCCAATGGAGACGCCCTCAGTAAAACGCGGCAGATCTCCTAACAAGGGTTATAATCTACCTTCTGAAACCACGTATATCTCTAGATAAAATATAGTGAATATTAGGCTCAGGTCCCTAATAAGTTTCAAAATACATAAAAACCCCAGTAAAAAAAGTATGTAAATTAGATCCCTAGAATTAAGTTACTAAGTAATTGCATATAGTTATGCAATTATTCACTGAATAATTGCAGACATTTATGCAATTATATCCAAAAGTTGCATAAATTTATGCAATTTTTTCTGTGAATAATTGCGGAAATTTTCGCAATTTTTTGGGTGAATAATTGTGGAATTTTACGCAAATTTTTGAAAAAATTGCGGAAATTTCGGTAATTTTTTGGTGAATAATTGCGGAATCTTCCGCAATTTTTCAGTGAATAATTGTGGAAATTTCTGTAATTTTTTGATATAATTGCATAAATGTCTGCAATTATTCACTGAATAATTGCATAAGTGTATGCCATTATTTGGTAAGTTAATTCTGGGGATCTAATTTATAAACTTTTTTTTACTAGGGTTTTTGTGTATTTTGAAACTTATTAGGGACCTGTGCCAAACTGTCCCTAAAATATAACACTTGGAAAACATAGCAGGTCCATGGCCAAACACATGATAACGAATACCATTAAGTCCTGTGCACCAAATCAAAAGCATCTCTAGATATTTGGAGTTGATGTACCCTCTTTGGTTATTTAAACTCCATAGCTATGAAGCTTACTCTATTTTTTTTCATTTTCCATGGTGAAGTCACATTCAGAAAATATAACATGAGTCTTCATCACTTGAATAGATCTTGAATCTCTCTAGATTCCAACATCTCAAACAGTTCACGAACCTCTCCACGGATTCCAACATAAGTCATGCGACAAATGCTAAGTTGGCCTCTTCCTTAGACTTAACCTTAGGATACACAATTAAACTCTATAGTATTCCACTCCATAACCGCTTCCAAAACATAGAAATTGTATATCATTTTTGAAGTGTCTTTCGGTAAGTAATACACTTATCCGATCTCGGACTCTTCAAAACTAAATCAATGAATTTTCAATTAACTCAATTTCGGTTCTTTAAGAAGTAAACGAACGATATAAAGGAGTTCCCCTTAAGGAATCTCGTATATATACATTCTTAAAGCAAGAGGCGATTCATATGAATGGGTTCCCCTCGGGGGATCTCAAACCGTATCAATACGTGATGCTTTCATATACTTTCAATGTTGAATTAGTCAAGATCGATAGTCAAGCAATCGACTATCATATACAAAATATAAATGATCATATATGTAAACCAAGTCTCGTATACTTATCACATTTCCGACCATCTCAACTTACACAATCCCTCGGTCAAGAGTGAAGCCAGTAGGTTAGAGCAATGATTGCTTCTAAACCCTACTCGAACATCATTCTTAACTCCCACGGATAGAATAAATCTACTTTACCAGCTTTTAGTGCCAAGTATAAGATTAAATACATTCTATAAACAGGTAAACACATAAAGCACAATTAATTCACACAAAGAACGATTAAGTCACACAAAGCACGACTAAGTCACATAAGCGACTTCTAATCCCTTTTTACTTGATTCTTTAATTAATTAAAACTTCATTGTAAATACTTGTATATATAATTAATACCCTTACAAAAGATATATACATGTTACTACTATTTCACTATCCATTTCTATTCTTTGACTATTCATTTTTACTCTTTCACTATTCATTTCTAGTCTTTTAACATTCATTTCTTTTCTTTTCAATACATAGAAATGTATCCATATTCTTATCCTAAATGGTATAAGAATATTAACAAAATCTTAAACAACATTTCACATATCCAAAAGTATAATTAAATGGGTTAAAAACAAATGTTATTAACATCGTTACTATAAACCCAAAACCATTTACACTTAGCATTACCTTTAAAACTTTCCATTTTAAAAATCTAGATGTACTTATTAACAAGATAATATACTTTTGACTAACTTCTCAAAACTATTTATTATAACTAAGTGTTATAATCAAAACCACCTTTATTCATTTATAAAGTACTTAGGTTAACTTTTCCAAACTTATATATAAATACTTTAAAAATACTTATAAATAGGTTTAAATATCTATACAAAATATTACATAAAAATAACTAATTTTTAATTCACTAAAAACCTTTTATTTTAAATGATACAAAGGAAACTTTTCTTTAAAAATCATATTTAATTATTAAAAATATATTTAAACTTCAAATATTTTTTTCATTCTCTAATCCATATTAGTAGATTCCCTAAAAAATTTCCACGGCAATAATATATATTAAACCTTTTAAATCATGAAAAACTAGTTAAAAAGTCACATTAAAATAAAATAGTGCAACAAACCTAGAAGTATTGTAGTACAAATGAACATTTATAAGTGCTGTAGAAAGTTATGGACAAAGAATATATATAAAAGCATCGAAGGTTTGACAAGTTCTCTCTATCTAAATGGTCGATTCATGGTTTGATTTCTTTACAGTAAGAAGTATATTTATGGAAGATAATAACCATGCAATGACACCCTAGAGGATATCTTCCAAAATTATCTTAAAAATTCTCGAAAATAAGGTATTTTCAAATCATATAGCGACATTTTCGCTATAATCTTTTCCACTTCATTCAACAAGTTCTATAAATGATTAAACCTTGATATGTTTACTATATTAAGTACACATATTTTAATTATCAAAAAAGCAAAGAAACCCCTAAGATGTCTTCAAACTTAACTTTAAAAATCGCCGAACACATGGCATTTTCAAAGTGCATCCACAGCGACAAATTCGCTTCCAACTTTCACAACATTGTTTCACAATGTCCACAACTTTCCAAACCAGTTACTTGCTGCCTCATACACTATAATATGGATAAAGAACAATTAAAATATATTATATCATAATATATTAACATATCACCAATTTAAACAAGTTTAAAGCAAGAGGATTTCAAAGTGCGCTTATAGTGGCTATCGCTATACAAACGCTTCCAAATTCACATCAATTCAACACACAAGCCAACCATATATGGAAATAAAATTCTAGGCTACTATAAATATTTCAGAGGGTAATAGAAGTGAATATATATAATATAAAGTTTTCATTTGCTTTCAAAAACAAGTATGGTGAAAAAGTTATAACTTTAATTAGTTCATTAACTTTATATTTCAAACACAACAAATATAACACAATACATGCTATCAAATGGTGAGTAAACTCAGTCCACAACCAAGCTAACACAAGCACAAGCCTTCACAAAGATATGAACACTTCCTACCATCGCCAAAAGCCAAAAGATTCCACATTTAGCCTTCACAAGATCAAAGCCAAACCTCCCCCCTTCACAATAGCTCACGGCCCAACATGGTGCACTCCCTTGTGCCAACTTCCTTATAACTTGGACTTGATATTCTTTCCTCCTGTAATGATCTAAGGCCTTGGTTAAAGTTTGGAGAAGTTGGGAGAAGATTTGGATTGATTAAAGGAAAATTAGGGGAGAAAGAAATGGATTAAGGCCAAGTGTTTCTATCTTTTTTTTAATTTTGGAAAAGGTGATTAATGTAACTTATGAAGTGTATTTATAGGCTGAACAAACTAGTCATGCTCACCTCCTATCCATCCTACCCTTAATGGTAGGTCACAAAGTAACCTCACTCTCATGTGCAACTTTATATATCATTACTTTAGCCTTAAGCTTTCCCAAACTACCCCTCTTCCAAAATATCTCCAAAACCTTCTAGAAGCTTCTAATTAGCCCAATACATAAATTATTTTTAGTTTCTAATTAATGAAACATTAGTTAATTAGACAAGCACAATAAGTTTGAACAACAGTAAAAAAGCCATTTATCAATAAAACAATTTTCGATCACATTATCGATATTTCTTCGAACTATTTATTTTCATAAACATTTTTCAAAAATAAGTTTGCCATCATTAGTTATTAATAAAAGGAGATAACAAGGTTATTAAATCAATTTAATTACATTAAATCCATGATTCAAATGTTTAAATAATTCACATATTCAAATACGAAGTGTTTGAAATTTGGAGTCGTTACATATTATATGATTTGGAGAAGATTTATTTTAAAGGTACTTAGTAGGTAGGTTTTTTCGGCCAAGGCAAGGCTGTTTTTTAAGTGGAGAATCCACTTTTATAAATCAATTAAAATTTGGTGTTAGGCAAAGTGCCTAACAACTTATACGAAGAAATCATAATACAGCACTGGAGCGAGGTGACAAATATCTCTACTACGTATAATACATGAAAATAATACACTATTACTGCTCTAAAGAGGAAGAATCACTACTAACTATGGAAGAAATAGTTCCTAGAACAAGAAGGCACTTAGTAAAAATGCTAGGGTCGACGACCATCGCGTCACTGCAAAAAATGTGTCGCCGGTCTCAAGTGTCATCGGCTAAAATGTTACGGTTCCAACCTCCTTAGTCGCCTAAGATTTCCAAAGAAAGTCCCTCCCCAATAACATGATAATATAAACATATGTTCTCACCTTGCCCTCAAAAGTATTTATTTTATCTTCCATGCTTCGGGCCAAATCTGAACTCAGTCCTGTCATGTTGCTAGACTTAGTCACCAGAATTCCAAGAGATAAGGTTATTAGAAGGTTCTACCAAAGGAAAATTAACCGAAGGGGAGTCGCAAGGAGGATCCATAGAAAGCAAGACATCATTTGAAGTATCATCGGGAAAGGGCATAAAAGAGAAATATCATAACAACTTTGGTTAAAGGATTAGTTTGAATAAAGTTAAATTAAGTTGTATTGAAATTTTTGAAAGTAAATTTTATTTTTTGACAATATGAAATTTTTATTTTTATTTTTTCTTATTATTATTAATTTTATTAAAAATAGTCAAAGTGAATTAATTATATTTAAGGGTAAAGAAAAACAAAATTTATAATTATGGAATTTAGTTTAAGGTTGAAATACTTTTATTATTAAACATATATGTATGAATGTTACAAATTTTATTTTATGTGTAAATGAGCATTTATTTAAATGGGATTTGAGTGTTATAATTATAAAAAATAATTTATTGGAATATATCTATGAGAAATAGTTGAATAAAATGGATTGAACAACTATTATAAATTTTTAATTATAGGGAAAATATTAGTGATGTTATTTTTATAAAATTGCAAACAAGGAGGAATTAAAGAAAATATTTTTTGAATTATTTTTCTAAATAAAAGGTTTGAGTTAAAAAGGGTAAAAGAATAAAGAGAATAAGAAATAAAAGTAGTAGTATATTTGTTTCCTTTTTAGGTTTGATTCAACCTAAAGCCCAAATGAAATATTAGTAAAAGAGGGTTTCCTATTTCTCATCATAGGTACATTTCAAAAATTGGGAAAAAGAAAACACCAAAGTTTTCTTTCTCTCTTCATCCGTAGAAAAAAATTACTCAATTTAAATTCTGGATAGATTATGAAAATTCCAATAAAATCAAGATAATATCTCTAGCCCCTTATCTATAATTTAGAGCTTTGATTTCACTCATAAATGTTTTTTAAGTTATTTATTCTCTTTCTTCTTGTTATCCTTTCCTTAGGGATGAAGTAAATTGGAAGGCTAGGTTAAGGCATCATTTAGCAAGCTTATTGTGACCTTAACGTGAGAATTTATCACAAAACTTATCTCTAATTAGATGCTGGTATATTATCTATAATTTCGGTTTATTGATCTCTATGTTGTTAAACATGTTGATGGTTGAATGGCGTTTGCAGAGTTGCTAAAAAGGGGTATACTGTATTCATGAAATCCTTATTGTTTGATCCTATATTGTAATATATTTATGGCTATGGGTTAATGCATGTTACATTAGGCATAAACAGTCTCTTAACGCCAGTAACCATCATGAATCACAAGATTCATTTAGAAATAGAGTTCTATGGAGCTGAAATGCTCCAGGAATATGTCACATCTGTGCACCGGTGGGTGCCCATCAGTCTATCGGTGGACGACAGTCATAGAGCATTTCAGCTCAAGATGAAGACCTCCATATTTTTATTTTTTCCATCATTTAATTGATATGTCCTCTAATATTGAATTGAATTTCTGAAGTTTACTTCTAGTATTAGTTTGTTGATTTTATATTTTAAATAATTTTAAAAATAATTTAATTTAAATATGTTTCAAAATGAATATAGACAAGCTTGCCTTGTTCTTTAAATTGCCTTGAATATGTTTTGGGTAATTATATCTATATAAATTTCATGCATCTATATTTTTTAGCTCTGATTTCAATAATGTCGTTTTAAATTATATAAGTGCTAAATTACAAGTATATATTTTAAATAGTTAAGCTTTCGAATTCATACTTTACATATACTTCATTATATATATATATATATATATTATTCAATATTTTAGCAAGGACTATTATTAAAGCTTCATTAGTAGCCTTTAAAAGTTTTATAATATTCTAAAGCAAAAAAATATTTTCTATGAGTAAAAATCTATCTTTGTCATGGCCATTTTGAGTAGCTTTTAAGCTTATTATTCCTCTATAAGGCAAGGACTATAATTAAACTGTTTAGTTGTAACAACCCAAAAAAATTAGTGGAAAATTAATAAAAGAATTAAATTAAATAAAACAAGGACGAAAATAGAATTTCCACAAACATCCTAATTTGGTTACAAAACGTGTAACATTGCGTTCGTAGTGATTTTCTGGACAATTTTTATATATATCACTTTGTAATTGGAATTAACATGGAGAAGTTACAAGCGTTTTATAATTTGGAAACGAAATAAATTAAAATATAAAACTTTCCTAAATAAAACAACCGAAGCGGTTGACCCCTAGGGTCCACCAGTCACCCAATAGCGGTCGATCGGTCGCTATAAGCAGTCGACCGATTGACATTGAAGATCGTGGATCTGGAGCACATGATTGAAAGAAATATTTTACTTACATACAAAGTAAATGATGAGCGTCCTAATGAAAGCCAATATTCTACCAAGAGGTAGAAGTAGAGAGGGAATCAATTATTCTCCATGCACCCACCTGTATTCTTGAGCATGGTACAAAACAACTCTGCAACAAAGAAAAAAAACTTGTTAAGGTCCAATAGGGAGATGATCCAGCGAAGAGTACGTGGAAGCCCGAGGAGAAGATCCGAGCTACCCACCCACAACCCTTTTCTGGTACATTTTCGATTTAAATTTAATAAGTATAGATTAGTTATGCGTTAGGACTTAGCATGGTAAACCCCTTTAGGTAGAAACCATTTGATGACAAGATGGTTGCAAACGTATCATTAGGACATGTTATAGATGATGGATGCTAGTAGATATATTATTTGGATTGTTTCTTTGAGACGATTAGGGAAATATACTCTCTAGATAGCACACTCACATCATCTCTTGTTTATTTGCTTTATCTTGTTGAGTATTATGCATATGGATGTTGCATATGAATTTAGTGGTTGTGCATACATGTAGAATTGCAAGTATATTTACTTAGGATATTGCATATATCTTAGATATATGGCATAAGCACTTACATGATAGGAGGTCGACTAGATCCGGAGACTGCCTACTCTTTGCATTAGTATAAGTTCACGTGCATTTCATGCTTGCATATACTATATTGCATTTGAATTTTACTAAGAACAATGATTGCCAGTGGATAATTGATGAATACATGGTAGTAGCTATTGATTGTTGCACGCACGAGTTACACCCCAAAAAATATTAAGCGAAAAATTAATAAAAGAATTAATTCAAATAAAATAAGGGTGAAAATAGAATTTTCACAAATGTCCGAATTTGGTTAAGAAACTTTCACCATTGCGTTCGTAGCGACTTTCTGGACAACTTTCATACATAACACTTTGTAATTGGAGTTAGTATAGAGAAGTTACGAGTGTTTTAAAATTTGGAAATGAAGTAAACTAAAATATAAAACTTTACTAAATAAAAAAACCAAAGCGGTCAACTCCTAGGGTCCACCAGTTGACCAGTACCGGTCGACCGGTCCCTATAAGTGGTCGACCAGTTGACGTTGAAGACCGTGGATCTGGAGCATCGAATGGACGAGCTTGATTGAAACAAAGATTTAACTTACGTGCAAAGTAAACGATGAGTGTCCGAGATGAATATAAAATCCCTATAAATACATACCTAACCTAAACCCTATTTTATTAGAAAATTGTCAATATAGTGAAACTCTTCAAAATCTCTTCTCCTCCACTTATAAAATTTCTTCAAAAACAAAATAAAAATAAAATAAGAAGAATACAAGAAGGTCAGATCGAATCAAGGAAGGGGAAAGCTATGAGTATCAAATTTCGAATAGAGGATAGGATTAGAGCTTGGATCCGAAGTGAGTAGGAAAATTTTAATAAGCTGATTATTTGCAATTAATTTTAGTTTACACTATCTGATCTAGGATGTTAGTGGTTGTAAATCCTAATTGTTCATATCTGAATTTAATGATAAATTAGAAAGATGTAAACCTATTAAATAGGAATTAACTTAGATCAAACCCCTTTTAAACTCAAGTAGAAATCCATATAAATTGTTAATGATAAGTTAAACTAATCTATTTAAACTTGTGTAAATCTATGAATTTAAATTGAATAAGAAGTAGGGTAAATTACAAAGATTGTATTACTGTAAATTGAAAGTTAGGGTTCACTATCGAAGTCTCGAAACTGATTAAACTAACAACGAACTTAAAATCAAATAAACTGTAAGTAAAACCCTAAAATTTAATCTGCGACCGGTTGACTGTTCAACTCGAGCAGTTGACCGCAAGCAGCCTACCGGTAGGGTATAGCGATCGACCGGTAGACGATCCAGATGCGCAATCTAAACCTTGGCCTAAGGACTAGGTTGAAAATAAAAACATTAGTAGTATTTTTAGTTCTATTATATACATATGTGGATGTTAGAGATAGTAGGAAAGCTAGTTCTGTAACGACCCGTATTTTTAACACTTTAAAAATACGAATTAAAATGAAAATTTTGGATAAAAATCCGAAGGAAATAAAATTTTGTGTTGTTAAATGTGAATTACAAGTTAAAATACAAAACTGAATTCTGAAATAACTTATTTGTAAATTAAATATGGATGTTAACTTGTAGTGAATGTAAATAATGAATTGAATTTGATTGTAAACCAAATTGGTTATGATTGTAAACAAAGAATAAATAAAATGGTAGATTTAATAATGGAAGTTTATGTTATTGAAACTAATATAAATAAATGTAACTTAATATTACAGTTGATTGAAAGCAGATAATAACTGAAATTGTAATTCGATAAAGATGTTAACTTGTAATTGAACATAAGTAAAGATTTAAATTTGAATGTAACAAGTAATTGAATTGAATTGAATTTGATTGTAAACAGCAAAATAAATAAAATGTTACATTTAATATTGAAGTTATAATATGGAAATCAACATAAATGAATGTAATTTAATATTACTGTGAATTTAAATAAGATGATAGCTGAAGAAAATGAAAGTAAATGAATTATAAACTATTGATAATAATGTATAAGTAAATGGTTGATTCAATAATGAAAGTGTAAATCGAAATAAAAGAATTCATTTGGAATTAAATAACTTGAATTTGAATTACAATATAATTGAACGTGGAATCTAATATAATCTTTTATATTGGATTTATAATGGAAAATTGCATTGTAAAAGATTGTTAATTACTGTGAAATTAAAAATGGAATTTGTGAACAATTTAAATTTGATTTAAAAGTTAATAATTTAAAATTGGGAATTTTATATTGAAATTAAACAGGCGAATAATTTATTTTTTGAATATTGGATTTAATTAGACAATTAAATCGATAATTTAATAAGTTAAATTTCAGAAATAATTGAAAATCGAGTTGAATATGATTGAAAATGATTTGTAAAATTTTATCTTATCATATTGGAGTTATAGTAATGTTATAGAACTTTTAAAATTGAATTTAAAGTTAATTTGTGAAAATTGAATATTTTAATATTTAATTATCGACTGAAAAATAGCCATTTTTCGAACAATCTCAGAATTGAACGAAACTAGTTCCATTGGATCCGTAATAGTTTGTTATTGTCGGATTTCAATTTTCGTAGCAATCGGAGTTATCGTTTGACCGTGGCAGCCAAAACGCATCGAAATCGGTTTAATTTAAAACTGATCGTTTTTCTCCGTAAGTCGCACAGATAACCGAATTAGCCTCCGAAACATGTTTCATTGCGTTTGGAACGTGGGGTAAACCTTAGAAACGCCAGCCGGCACGCTTCGTTTGGAGTTCGGAAAATTTTCGATGAATAGTGTTTTGCCAATTTTCTATATAAGGACCTCAAATCTTCAATTTGCAAACAAAAGCCCAAAACCCTAATCCAAATAGCTCCAGCCGCCACTAACACATTCTAAGTCCAGAAATTCATCTTCTTTCCTCCTCAATCTCTCTCAATCCGTAGACAATTAGAAGAAGTGTTCAACATGAAAGTTCTAGAGGACGATGAGAGCTTCGATTCTATACGGTGATGATCGGATTTGGAGCGTTGTGGTGGTCGCTAGGGGGGCGTGTTGGCTGCAGCTCGAGCATGGTTTCCAAGGCCTGGGGACCACCGAGTTGCATGTGTTGGATGGTGAAGGTGGAGCTCGACGTTGGCTTCGTGGTGGTGGTAGTTGATCGTGTTGAAGTTCGTCGTATGGGGCTCGATAATTGGAAGAAGGTGGCGGCCTATGGGTTCATGCGTGAGTTTGTACATGATTTTCATGTTGGTAGGGAAGAAAAAGGGCACGACCCAGATCTGGTGCAGATGGAATCAAGGGCTAGGATCGAATCTAGGGTTTGAAATTTAAATTAAAAGCTGAAATTGTTTATTTAAATTCGTGTAAACTTTAAAATAGCATAACTTTTTCATACGAGGTCCGATTGGAACGAAACTTTTTGCGTTGCGATTGTAATGACGAGAGCTTCAAAATGAAACTTGTTTGGATGGATTTGGAGATGGTGGAAATTTGGGCTAAAGTTGGGCGTCGTCCAGTTTCAGTTCCAAACCGGAACGTCTCGGCGACAACAGAAAATCAAAGTGAGTGTTTTATAACGCTCACAACGTACTGAATATCTTTATGGTAGTTAAATTTGACATTATGAAGTGATATGAATTTATTTGTCGTTGTTTGATAAAAATTTAATTGTCATATAGATTGTCATGTGAATTCACCGTTGAAAAATTAAATGGACAGTAAATTGAAATTAGGATTTAATCGAAATCAAATTTCCCGATATTGATAACTATGAAATTGCCGTGAATTGTATTGACTATTGGATGATTTATTTCGATGGATGTTATTGGTTGATATTTAAATGTTTGGATGTTTATTTGCTTATATATATATATATCCTGTTATACATGCATATGACACTGTGATTGGTTTAAGTAATATATATTCATCCTTGACATGTAATTGAAATAAATAATCACTTGGCCATAGGATAGAAAATTACATACGGACACCGGATTGGTTAAATTAATAATTTTAAAATCGTTGATTTGAAATTTATTTAAATGATTTGATTTAAAAGTTATGAAAAAATCCAATTTATGGAAATTGAATTATTTTGAATTGAAGCTGGAGATGTTGGAATTTAAAATTGGTAAATGAAATTGTTTAATTATTTGAAGTTTAGATTTTAAGTAAAAATTTTGAAATACGGCGTAAATTTTCGGAAGTTGATTTGTTTTAAAAGATCGGACTTTTAATCGAATTTTGAATATTTCTAAGAAAATTTATATGAAATGATATTTCAAGTTTGAGTTTGGAATTGAAAATTTAATTGAAATTGAATTTAATTAATTTGGAATTTAATTGAAATTCAAAGAAATTTGTGAATTGGACTAAATCGAAACTATTGAATTAAATTTGAAGATAAAATTGATTTGAATAGGATTTGAACTGAAATCGATTTGGAATGTAATACTTAAATGAATTCTTGAAATCCGAATGTTTACTGAATTGGAATTATTCCAGAGATTAAGTAAACTACTTAATACGGATGTTTAATTTGAAGTATGTTCTAATTTGAATACGAAATGGTTTTAAAGCGAATCTTATATTCTTATATAAATATATGAACTGTTTTGAAATGTGAAATATTTAAAGTTTCGAAATATATTGGAAGTGAAATTGTTTATTTTGTGGTTCAAATATGTATTTGAAATTGATAATTTGAAATGGTTTATTGAGAAGCTGAATCGAGTTGAAATTGATGATTTGAGATTTGATTAAATTTTAAATTTTGGAATTCGAGTTTATGTGAATCATTTTGCGAAATGAGATATTGAGGCGAAAAATGATTTTGAAATCGAAATGAGATATTGAGGCGAAAATGATTTTGAAATTGAAATGAGATATTGAGGCGAAATGATTTTTTGAAATGAAATCGTATATTTTGAGTAGATATGACGATTTTGAAATTGAAATGAGATATTGAGGCGAAAATGATTTTGAAATGAAATCGTATATTTTGAGTAGATATGATGATTTTGAAATGGCTTTGATTTTTGAAGCGAATATGATATTTTTGATAATCAATTGTGAATTGATTTTGAAAATGTAAAAGAGCCATCAGTGTAATAATACGTAGTTATTAAAGAGACCGGGATCGGTTATGGACATACTCTCTGTCGATACCGAAAACCACTTTAATAACTAGTATACGCGGAGTGTTGATCCAGAACGAAGTGGATGGTTTGGTGAACGCGTTGACTGAAGAAAGAGAACGATATTGGATGACCCCTGACATGACTAAAACAGGAGCCGCGCCGGGCCATTGAGGTTCGCCACCTCTAGCGGACACACTTCTTCGTTACCATGTCTATTACTTTTGTGATTCGATTTGGGTGCACCCCTCGATTTTGGGAGTGTTGTTTCGCGGTGTTGGGGTAGTAGCTGCTATGCCCAACATCAGTCCGGATGACGCAACTACTAGTATCCTAGTTGGTATCGCCTCATGTACCTTGTCATACTGATTATCCTATTCGCGACCACTACGTTTTGGTTTGTACCTTTAGTATATGGATTGCCCTCTGGTGACTTCCAGTTTTGGGGAAACTACGGTCTTGTATATGCTCTTGGGAATATAAACTGTGTTAGGGGTGGAATGGGCCATGGCTTAACGCTATTT
Source organism: Allium fistulosum (assembly GCA_030737815.1). Taxonomy (NCBI): domain Eukaryota; kingdom Viridiplantae; phylum Streptophyta; class Magnoliopsida; order Asparagales; family Amaryllidaceae; genus Allium; species Allium fistulosum. The sequence continues at coordinate 820,759,775 of CM060907.1, read as the reverse complement.
TAATACTTTTACTTTAATGTAGACATATATAATAGCGTATTGTACTACATAGTAGATAGTTTAACGGATCCTTGAGAGATGGAAAATCCCGTAACATCTCTTAAGTTATTGCACTCACGTTGACACTGGATAGGAGATGTCAAACCCCGTAAACATCTCTGACGCCTTCACACTCATATTTCTTATTCGATTTGACTTACATGAGATATTTTAGTCCTGACTCGAGTGTTTTGTCCTTTCATTACGCTCGGGTCAGCCTGAGCATTTCAGATAAGGTTGAAGATCTATTTTGGAGGACGAAGACGGAGTTTGGTATTACATCATTTGTATTCTACTACCATATTATTTTTCCGCTGCATTATTGTATTATCTCTGATATGTATGTAACTCTGATTTATGATGTATAATAATAATCAAATTTATTTATTTAACAGCTTCATGAACTGTTATTTTATTATTATATCTTGTTCCTTCCGCTGCAAGATTTTGAGTTTGCTTCTGTTCTTTCTTTCCTTTTCTTATTTAACCCCAATAACCATCTGCCTTTTTGAACGGTTTGAGTTGGACATGTGTGGATTATTGTCGACTTGAATGGTCAAAAATGGCGGGTCGTTACAAGTTCCCTATGAAACAATGCCAGGATGTTGTAGGGTTATGTAAATGCTCTTTACCCAATGGTGGTCGATTATTCGACTGGGGGTGATTCTATCGCAAATGGCACTCACACGAGATTCTACGGTGGATGCGTATAAATGATTGATGCCAGATGAAGTGTATAGGCCCGACACAATGGGAGTTCCAAGGTATGCAGGGATACTGATGTGATGTGATACTATGTTGTTAATGGATCCTAGCGCGTACAACAAGTGGCGCAAACTACCATTGGGAGGTGGTACAGATGCAGACGATGAGACATAGCGACGAGTCAGAATTTTGGGTTCCACTCAATGCGTAGTTGGGGTACGTGTAGTCGTAGTATGGGAAATCTATTCTCATGTGAAAATAGTAGGGAAACTTATAGTGACCCAAAATTTTATCACTTTCAGTTGTGAATATTTTATTAATTTCAAATATTCAATTAATGTTTTTTTAATTAAAATACCCTCTTTCAATTATGGTGAAATGGTTTTCAAAATGTGTTTACAAAAATATTTAGTTCTAAGAAAAATAGAAAATGTGACCGAAAATCGTTTTTCGAATTTTCGACTTTTTGGCTTCTAAAAGTTGACGAAAATGCAGTGTACATTTTAGTTAACACATACACACACATATATTAATAACATAAGTGTGGTTAGTAATATAATAAGGTAAAAATGTATTTACTTAAGTAAATATAAAAACAGATGTGACATTTAGCCAAAACTCTAAATAAAAATTAAAATAAGAATGATATGTCACATTATATCTTACAACCAAAGTACAAGGAAGTGTTTTATTTGGTGGACAAAGGGAGTCCTCTTGTGCTTGCATGTGGAGTGGGGGAAGGATGTCGATGGTGATGATGTGGCACTAAATGAAAGGAGAGTATGTACTTTAAGACTAATTTGGTTATTTCAAATTATATAAAAACAATTTCAAAATTTTCTCTCTCACTTCCATTTCATTTCGTACTTTTCAAAATCTTATCTTCTCTTTCCTTGAGTTCAAAACACATTTTAATGGATTCCCTTTTAAAAAAATTAAAAAACCAAGTTTTTTCTGCTTCTAAACTCTTTAAAATCTTTTAAAAATCCTTTTTTTCTTCCTACACCCCTCTTCTTTCAAAAACAAAGCCATAACACCCTTAAACACCCAAGGCCGAGCCCTATAACTCCATAGGCCGGGCCTAATTTTCACTTCTCTAGTCCAAAAATCAAGTTTTTACAAAGTAGGAGCCAATATTTAAGGCAATCTAAGTTCGAGTCGTGATTTAGTGTGTTTCCATAAACTTTTGGTGAGTAAAACTCACTTATTTTAGGGAAAGTTTTAAACTTTAATTATGTTGTATTATTGTCGTATAATATTGGGTATTGGTTAGATTATAGTGATGATTTAGTTTGGTATATATATGCTTGTATAAGATGTCAAATTTAGACTTGAAAATGAAGTCTATTGTTGAGATTAGTTAGAATGTTATGATCTTGCTTGTAATTTTTTGTTATGGCAAGTAATTATATGATTTTTTTCATGTATGTGTCGTATATGCTAAAGGAAGTTAGCATTTTGAAATGACCCTCCTATATACACACTAATTTTATTAGTGATTTTTTTTTTAGAGATGATATATAGATATATCATCTATTACAAATATATTTCCCAGGGTCATTTTCTTTCTCTAATAAACAAAAATATATCCAGGATCTTTCACAATATAGAAATATTGTTTTAATTCTAAATCATTTTTAACATACATATATGAAGATATCTATGTTATATTCTACTTGAATCAGAGCATGATAATAAGTAGAAATCCTTTTTAAATTTGCAAAAATGTGATAAATTCCCTTTTAATTTAAAACTTACTGTATCCTGATTTTTGACTATAGTGTCCACTGGAAATATGTACCTTAGACTGTTATTATAATAAAGAAATAACCAAGCAATAATCAGTGGAAAGCAAGCTTATAATATAGATGATTGTCTTAAAGTCTGAATATTATCAAACTCAGGTTAAAAGAAAGTGGATCCTAAGTGAACACAAGCAACATCTAGGCGTAATGGAAACGCGCCTAACTTATTCATGCAAGGTCACTAGTTCGAGCACTATGCTGGTCGGTTCAAACACAATTTTTGTTTTTCTTTTTATTTTCTCCTGTATGGCTGAAATCTGATACCTACCTATAATTGTACATATATGTTTAATTTTTGCCTATAACCTAACATACAAAACAATTCTTCTTGCATAACTATTTTTAAAACCCATTCTTTCAACTGTTTTAAGAATTTACATCTATATTTTTGCCTAATATCAACATGTACACAGATATACATGTAAATGTCAGTGTCTTTGTTCATTTTCCAGAAAACTGAGCTCAAATGTTCCCTTGCTTCATTGATCTGAAGTGAAACATTAGGCCTGACCTATGGCCTAACCATGTGGTTACTCTGGCCATTCTTTTGTTTGCATTTTTACAACCCAGATTATACACAAAACATTGATACCTTTCCTTTCCAAAAACATGTATATATATTTGTATGAATCAGACATTTTGTGATCAGATATATATCATTCTTCCTAATCATACTTCTCTTTTAAAAATACATCTTCAGGGTATAAACACTTTTTCTTGCATCTGGACTTATGTCAAGATTATAAATTGAAGATATAGCAGTTTAATTCTTTTCTGGGTGTGCTCAATATAATTTTTTTTTGTATATCTATATTCTTTTTGAAAGAACTCAGGATTAACTGAAATCATCATAAAATTATTATGCTTATAAAATCCAGGTTTTTCCTCTAAATCAACACAACTTTAGCAAATAGGTTTTCAAATCAGTTTAACATCAATATCCTTAGTACATACCAAATCAGAAATAACCAGAAACAACATAGCACATGTCTCTTACAAGTTCTTCCTACTTAATACATTTAGATAGCCATATCAATCAGGGAATACATGCATGAATTAACACATTTTAGCTTTTATTTCTAATTATCTTAGCATCCTCTATTCCATATCTTTTTAATCTTGCTTACTTAGCTCCATCATAACCTGCAAAAGCATTAGTGGCTGCCTCATTATAAATGAGACACCCCCATGTGCCATGAGCAATAAGGGTCAGATCTATGATCTGGTGTGAGCATTTCTAACATATCCATGATATTAAGCTAAGAATACAGCATAAATATACTTTGCATACTTGACAGGTATTATCATGTACAATACATAAGAGCAAACATATGCAATAAAACAACTTTTATCTGGAACTACTAGGTTGCCTTTTCTTTTTCTTATAAATTCCTGGCCTCATCTGCTATAAGGAATCAAAGGGACACATTGCCATGAACTAATTAACATTATGGCACAAAGATCTCAGGACTTAAACAATCCATGTGCCAACTTGTCTACTTCAAATAGGACAAGCATTCCAGCAGCCTTCTTGGCACAAAATCCTTAGTTATATCACTAAGTGTATTTATGTTCATTCTATCAATGATAGCTAGGTGTACATACCACCTGTACTCATGAAGCATACTAGTTACCTTGCAGACATAATATTGCAAGCAAGTTAAAGGTTACTTTCTAGAGGTATAACACCCCAGTCATTCCATCTCACATTATTTAGCATATATACACCCTATTCAAGCATATACCAGAATGTTTGCAACTGAGAATAAATGCATGGCTCTATTGGGTTTATTTTGATTTTGCAAGCAACTATATTTAGCCAGATTTTTAATCTTGTTTAAACATAGTTTTTAGGCTTGTAAATTTCTGTTTAGTTTAGGGCTCAGCACTTATAGAGAAAGACTCCATTGCACCCTTAACCAATTATTTCAAGCCTCAGCACCATACCAATGTATATGCAGCTCATAGTTTTCTTTATCTTTTCATTCTTTGTCTTAAGCCATTATTCAAACTAGTTACAAATACTCTGTTATATGTTCCTTAAGGTTTTGGTATAATATACAGAGATGAAAATAGAACAACAAAGTTATACATCCAACATAGCAGATCATATTTCATCAAACATTCATGAAACCATCAGTAGCCAACATAGTTTGTAAATCAAAACATACAAAATATAACATATAAAAGCTTGGCTGCCTAATCCCAGGTCTTAATGCCATGTATATGAGTGAGGATACTCACCTAAATGCTTATACAAGCTTAAACCAGAAAACCCTTCAAATCTTTAGCCTTATCTTCCTCTTCTTCCTTAGGTTAATTAATTAGTGAGAGAGCAGTTTTCTGATTGGGCTCTTGGTTTAAATAAGGGTTCTGTCTAGGGTTTTGGGTGATGCAAAATCCCTATTTTAGCCCAGACCAGAATCATGCATTTGGCATTGCATATTCCCTCCCTCCTAACCCTTAATGTCCCGGCCAATATTTTAAAACAAGACTAAATTGTGCCTATTTTCCTTTCTTTTCAGAAAGTGATAACTTTAAGTATTTTTATTATACTTACCTCAAACATGATAATGGTGTGACTTTCTATTTTCTGCCTATGCACATTTGCTTTCTTGCACTTTGGTTCTTACTGTTTTAGTGATTCCTTTATTTATTTTCTGCTCAAATAATATCTGGATACATATATACATTTATACAACTATGGGTGTTAATTCAACTTTAACCTTTTATTTGCAGAAAACATGTGCATACTTATGTGCATTTCTACACCTATTATTCAAATAAAAATTTCACTTATTCATTATAAATCAATGTTCTCTTCTGCCTTAATTTTCAGACAAGTCATGCATATGCGTGTATATATAAATATATATATATACACATCCTCAGGAATTCTAATATTCATGCCTAGGCCTATATTTCCTTTATTTAAAACATTTTATCTAAATGTTTTCCTTCCTTGTTTTATTATTCAGGAATTCTGGATTTTCTCTTAGTGCCATAACTAGTGTGCACGTGCACACATGCACACAACCTTGCACCACTGAAAATCCCACCTATATAATAATTCTGATTTTCCCCCAGAATTTTAATCATTTATTTAAAAGAATTTTCCTCAAAATCTTGGGGTATTACAATCACCCCTTCTTTTAGGAATTGTGCCCTCACAATTTGCAACATAATCTTTGAGTACTCCTACTTTCTTAGGAATTTTTTTTTTTTAAATATGCATGAGCAATTCAAATAGTCACTGTCTATCATACATATCAAACTTTCTTAGTAATCTAAGAATTTACCTTTCAAATTTGCAAAGAGCCTAGGGTAATCCATCCTGATTTTATCCTCTAGCTCCCAAGTACAATCACTAGGATCTATACTCCATTGAATTTTTACAAGCTTCAATGTCTTGTTTCTTAATTTCTTTTCCTCCCTTGCCACAATTCCCACTGGCTCTTTTTCATAGATTAGATCTGGATTAATCTGAACTTCAGTAGGCTTTTCTAAGATTTCCTCCTTGTCATGTACCCATCTCCTTAGTTGTGACACATGAAACACATTGTGCATTGCACTCATCTTCTCTGGAAGCTCCAGCTTATAGGCTAGTGAGCCTATCCTTTCCAAAATCTTGTATGGTCCAACATATCTGGGTCTGAGTTTCCCCTGCTTGCCAAATCTCAAGACTTTCTTCATTGGTGAAACCTTAATGAAGACATAATCACCTACTTTGAATTCCACTGACTTCCTCTTTGCATCAGCATACTTCTTTTGCCTATCTTGAGCTACTGCCATCCTCTTTCTCACCAGTCCTATTTTCTCTGTGATGTCTTTGACATATTCTGGCCCTAGGATAGCTTTCTCTCCTGCCTCAGCCCAACACATAGGTGATAGACATGGCTTTCCATATAGGGCTTCAAAGGGTGCCATTCCAATTGTACTTTGGTGGCTATTATTGTATGTGAACTCAGCCAAATGGAGGTGGTCCTCCCAATTTCCTCCAAAGTCTAACACACATGCTCTAAGCAAATCCTCTAAGATCTTGTTTACCACTTCTGTTTGCCCATCTGATTGGGGGTGATAAGCAGTGCTTAGGCACAATTCACTCCCCATAGCTTCTTGGAAGCTCTTCCAGAATCTTGAAGTGAAGATTGTATCCCTATCACTCACTATAGTTTTAGGAACATCATGCAGTTTTACCACTTCTCTCATAAAAGTTTGGGCTAACCTAGGTGCATTTCTGTCTGCTTTCACTGGTATGAAATGGGCTACTTTAGTCAGCCTATCTACAATCACCCAAATACTTGTATTTCCCTTCTTGGATCTAGGAAGACCATCTATGAAATCCATAGATATGTCTTCCCACTTCCACTGTGGTATGCTAAGTGGCTGCAACAACCCTGAAGGTCTTTGGGTCTCAGCTTTTATTTGTTGACAAACCATGCACTTAGCAACATATCTGGCTACATCAGACTTCATTCCCTTCCACCAATAGTCCCTTTTTAAGTTTTGGTACATCTTGGTGCTGCCTGGATGTATGGAATATTTGCTCCTATGGTACTCATTAAGGATTTCTTCTTTCAATTCTATGATGTTTGGGACACATATCCTTCCCTTGTACCTTAAGTATCCTTTTACATCTATGTGATAATCCTTCACTTCCTCCTTCTTTAATAGGAGAGACCTCTTTTCTGCTAAGTCTTGATCTTCATCTTGCATTTTTGCCACCTTCAAGGCCAAATTTGATTGTAAAGTAATTAAACTTAACCTTCCTTTACTCTTCTCTTCCTCAATTATCTCCATACTTATCCCACTGCTCTCATCTATTTCCAAATCAGTGAGCATGGTCAAATCTCTAAACTCCTCCATCATTAACATGGCCATTTTTGCATGCTGCCTACTCAATGCATCTGCCACTTTATTAGCCTTGCCTGGTGTATAAAGTATATCTAAGTCATAAGCAGCAAGAAATTCAACCCATCTGTGTTGTCTCATATTTAAATCTTTTTGTGAAAAGAGATACTTTAAGGCCTTGTGATCAGTGTATAAAATGAACTTTGCACCCAATAAATAATGCCTCCAGAGCTTTAAGGCATATACTACTGCTGCCAACTCAAGATCATGAGTTTCATATCTAGTTTCATGGGGTTTTAGTTGTCTAGATGCATAGGCTATGACCTGATCTTGCTGCATCAACACAGCCCCTAGCCCTGATCCACATGCATCTGTATATACAACTAATCCCTCATTGCCTTCTGGTACTCTCAACACTGGTGATTTTACCAAAGCCTCCTTGATCTGGGTGAAAGCTTGTTCACACTTATCAGTCCATATAAACTTTTGGTTCTTCCTAGTCAGGTTAGTGAGTGGCATTGCTATTTTAGAAAATCCTTGTATGAACCTCCTATAGTATCCTGCCATCCCCATGAATGACCTAACTTCACTAACATTGTTAGGCTTCTTCCATGCTTGGATTGCTACTATCTTATTGGGGTTTACAGAAATTCCTCTAGCAGAGACAACATGTCCAAGAAAGTGTACTTCCTCTTGCCAGAACACACACTTAGAGAACTTTGCTTTCAAATCTTTTTCTCTTAATCTAGATAAGACCAAATGTAAGTGGTTCTCATGTTCCTCTATTGTTTTAGAGTAGATTAGAATATCATCTATAAAAATCAGAACAAACTTGTCTAAATAATCTCTGAATATCCTATTCATTAGGTCTACAAAGTAAGAAGGGGCATTTGTTAGCCCAAATGGCATAACCAGAAACTCATACAAACCATATCTTGTGTTGAATGCTGTATATTTAATACTTGATTCCTCAACCTTCATCTGATGAAACCCAGATGCCAAGTCTAGCCTAGAAAACACTTTAGCTCCACTGAGTTGATCAAAGAGATCATCTATCCTGGGTAATGGGTATTTGTTTTTGATGGTTACTTTGTTTAATTCTCTGTAATCTATACACATTCTTAAAGTACCATCATGCTTTTTAACAAATACTACAGGAGCACCCCAGCATGAATTACTTGGCCTTATAAACCCCTTGGCTTCTAATTCTTCCAGCTGGTTCTTTAGCTCTTTTAATTCACTTGGCCCCATCCTTGTAGGCTTTTTGATAACTGGGCTAGCCCCAGGCATAAGGTTAATCTGGAATTCAACAGGTCTATGGTGTGAGACACCTTTTACTTCCCCAAATACATCCAAGTATTCTTTAACTATGGGGATTTCATTAATAGCTATTTCCTTGGGATTATTTTCTAATTCAATTAAATGATTTAGACTGTTTTCTTTGATAGGTTCACATAGAATTGTAACCCTTTGGCCTTTAGAATTTTGTAGTGAAATGGTGGATGCATCTAGGTCAATTATGGCTTTGAATTGTCTTAGCCAATCTGCCCCTAATATAACTCCTATATTTGGGAAATTTAGAACATATAAATTGGAAACAAATGTGTTTCCCCCTATGTTCAAATTCACATCCACACAAATCATATCTAATACACTAGAACTTCCTAAAGGGCTTTGTATTAACAGAGGTATTTCAGCCAATTTGCAGTTCATTTTCAACCTTTTAACTATTTCATGGGAAATGAGTGAGTGGGTTGCCCCGGTATCATATATTACAGCTAAAGGTATGGTACAAATAAATAGTGTACCTTCCACTTGACCATGGTTTTCAGCATTAGCCTCAATTATGGCCTTGCCCCTACCTTCCAGGTTTGCCACTTTCCCTTGTTGCTTGTATTCTGGGCAATTTCTTTTCATGTGCCCTTCCTTCCCACATAGGTAGCATTTGAAAGCTCCCCCCTTAAGCTCTGGGCATCTTGGCTTAATATGGCCTTCTTTCCCACAATGGTTGCAAACTATTTTCCTTTTGGCTTCATTGGGCTTTGCATCTACTGCCTTCTTACCATCTGCCTCTCCTTTCTTCTTATCATAAGGGTGGTACTTCCCTTTGTTCTTCTTGTTACCATTGTTTTTGAAGTTCCTGAACTTATCTCTTTCCTTGTCATGCTGCTCAATCTTCAGAGCCAAATCTATCACTTGATCAAAAGTTCTGTCAGCATAAGGTAGTATAGCCCTGCTAAGCCCTGGGTTCAATCCCTTGATGTATCTATCATTTTTGGATGCTTCATCAGCCACTAACATTTCCCCATAGGTTGACAATCCCTCAAACTTCTGGGTGTATTCTGTGACATTCATAGTCCCCTGTCTAAGTTTGATGAACTCCTCAAGTAAAGTGGTTTTTGCTAAGGCTGGAACAAACCTTGCCTCTAACATCTCCTTAAATTGATTCCAATTAATATCATTTTCATTTCGGCCAGCTATGATCACCTCCCACCAACTCAAAGCTGCACCTTTTAATTGCCTTGAGGCCACTTGCCTCTTCCTTTGGTCATCTAGTTGCATATCAGTGAAGATCCTCTCTAATGTCCTCAGCCATGCTTGAATCTCCATTACACTTTCAGTTCCTTCAAAGCTCTTGCCTCCCAAGTTGGTATAAGTCTTCACTAACTTGGAGAGCTCCTCATGTGGGTTCTCAGGTCTGTGCCCAATTCCATCTCTCAAAACTCTCACAAATTCCTGCATGTCAAGCATTTGTGGTGTGCTAGATCCTCCTTGATGATGAGACCCTCTTCCTACCATATTTCTAAAAGTATATGTATTTCATCTTATTAGTTTATAACACTTAGCTTTAATTTTAAATTGATTGTATCTTTTCTATTTAATCATTGTGTATGTCACATGCACACACATACATACATTCAGGGAATACTTATAAGCAGTCAAATATACAAACAAACCTAGTATAAACATAAGCATACAAACATTTTGCTATGTTAATTAAAACATAGCTCTGATACCAAATGAAATGACCCTCCTATATACACACTAATTTTATTAGTGATTTTTTTTTTAGAGATGATATATAGATATATCATCTATTACAAATATATTTCCCAGGGTTATTTTCTTTCTCTAATAAACAAAAATATATCCAGGATCTTTCACAATATAGAAATATTGTTTTAATTCTAAATCATTTTTAACATACATATATGAAGATATCTATGTTATATTCTACTTGAATCAGAGCATGATAATAAGTAGAAATCCTTTTTAAATTTGCAAAAATGTGATAAATTCCCTTTTAATTTAAAACTTACTGTATCCTGATTTTTGACTATAGTGTCCACTGGAAATATGTACCTTAGACTGTTATTATAATAAAGAAATAACCAAGCAATAATCAGTGGAAAGCAAGCTTATAATATAGATGATTGTCTTAAAGTCTGAATATTATCAAACTCAGGTTAAAAGAAAGTGGATCCTAAGTGAACACAAGCAACATCTAGGCGTAATGGAAACGCGCCTAACTTATTCATGCAAGGTCACTAGTTCGAGCACTATGCTGGTCGGTTCAAACACAATTTTTGTTTTTCTTTTTATTTTCTCCTGTATGGCTGAAATCTGATACCTACCTATAATTGTACATATATGTTTAATTTTTGCCTATAACCTAACATACAAAACAATTCTTCTTGCATAACTATTTTTAAAACCCATTCTTTCAACTGTTTTAAGAATTTACATCTATATTTTTGCCTAATATCAACATGTACACAGATATACATGTACATGTCAGTGTCTTTGTTCATTTTCCATAAAACTGAGCTCAAATGTTCCCTTGCTTCATTGATCTGAAGTGAAACATTAGGCCTGACCTATGGCCTAACCATGTGGTTACTCTGGCCATTCTTTTGTTTGCATTTTTACAACCCAGATTATACACAAAACATTGATACCTTTCCTTTCCAAAAACATGTATATATATTTGTATGAATCAAACATTTTGTGATCAGATATATATCATTCTTCCTAATCATACTTCTCTTTTAAAAATACATCTTCAGGGTATAAACACTTTTTCTTGCATCTGGACTTATGTCAAGATTATAAATTGAAGATATAGCAGTTTAATTCTTTTCTGGGTGTGCTCAATATAATTTTTTTTTGTATATCTATATTCTTTTTGAAAGAACTCAGGATTAACTGAAATCATCATAAAATGATTATGCTTATAAAATCCAGGTTTTTCCTCTAAATCAACACAACTTTAGCAAATAGGTTTTCAAATCAGTTTAACATCAATATCCTTAGTACATACCAAATCAGAAATAACCAGAAACAACATAGCACATGTCTCTTACAAGTTCTTCCTACTTAATACATTTAGATAGCCATATCAATCAGGGAATACATGCATGAATTAACACATTTTAGCTTTTATTTCTAATTATCTTAGCATCCTCTATTCCATATCTTTTTAATCTTGCTTACTTAGCTCCATCATAACCTGCAAAAGCATTAGTGGCTGCCTCATTATAAATGAGACACCCCCATGTGCCATGAGCAATAAGGGTCAGATCTATGATCTGGTGTGAGCATTTCTAACATATCCATGATATTAAGCTAAGAATACAGCATAAATATACTTTGCATACTTGACAGGTATTATCATGTACAATACATAAGAGCAAACATATGCAATAAAACAACTTTTATCTGGAACTACTAGGTTGCCTTTTCTTTTTCTTATAAATTCCTGGCCTCATCTGCTATAAGGAATCAAAGGGACACATTGCCATGAACTAATTAACATTATGGCACAAAGATCTCAGGACTTAAACAAGCCATGTGCCAACTTGTCTACTTCAAATAGGACAAGCATTCCAGCAGCCTTCTTGGCACAAAATCCTTAGTTATATCACTAAGTGTATTTATGTTCATTCTATCAATGATAGCTAGGTGTACATACCACCTGTACTCATGAAGCATACTAGTTACCTTGCAGACATAATATTGCAAGCAAGTTAAAGGTTACTTTCTAGAGGTATAACACCCCAGTCATTCCATCTCACATTATTTAGCATATATACACCCTATTCAAGCATATACCAGAATGTTTGCAACTGAGAATAAATGCATGGCTCTATTGGGTTTATTTTGATTTTTCAAGCAACTATATTTAGCCAGATTTTTAATCTTGTTTAAACATAGTTTTTAGGCTTGTAAATTTCTGTTTAGTTTAGGGCTCAGCACTTATAGAGAAAGACTCCATTGCACCCTTAACCAATTATTTCAAGCCTCAGCACCATACCAATGTATATGCAGCTCATAGTTTTCTTTATCTTTTCATTCTTTGTCTTAAGCCATTATTCAAACTAGTTACAAATACTCTGTTATATGTTCCTTAAGGTTTTGGTATAATATACAGAGATGAAAATAGAACAACAAAGTTATACATCCAACATAGCAGATCATATTTCATCAAACATTCATGAAACCATCAGTAGCCAACATAGTTTGTAAATCAAAACATACAAAATATAACATATAAAAGCTTGGCTGCCTAATCCCAGGTCTTAATGCCATGTATATGAGTGAGGATACTCACCTAAATGCTTATACAAGCTTAAACCAGAAAACCCTTCAAATCTTTAGCCTTATCTTCCTCTTCTTCCTTAGGTTAATTAATTAGTGAGAGAGCAGTTTTCTGATTGGGCTCTTGGTTTAAATAAGGGTTCTGTCTAGGGTTTTGGGTGATGCAAAATCCCTATTTTAGCCCAGACCAGAATCATGCATTTGGCATTGCATATTCCCTCCCTCCTAACCCTTAATGTCCCGGCCAATATTTTAAAACAAGACTAAATTGTGCCTATTTTCCTTTCTTTTCAGAAAGTGATAACTTTAAGTATTTTTATTATACTTACCTCAAACATGATAATGGTGTGACTTTCTATTTTCTGCCTATGCACATTTGCTTTCTTGCACTTTGGTTCTTACTGTTTTAGTGATTCCTTTATTTATTTTCTGCTCAAATAATATCTGGATACATATATACATTTATACAACTATGGGTGTTAATTCAACTTTAACCTTTTATTTGCAGAAAACATGTGCATACTTATGTGCATTTCTACACCTATTATTCAAATAAAAATTTCACTTATTCATTATAAATCAATGTTCTCTTCTGCCTTAATTTTCAGACAAGTCATGCATATGCGTGTATATATAAATATATATATATACACATCCTCAGGAATTCTAATATTCATGCCTAGGCCTATATTTCCTTTATTTAAAACATTTTATCTAAATGTTTTCCTTCCTTGTTTTATTATTCAGGAATTCTGGATTTTCTCTTAGTGCCATAACTAGTGTGCACGTGCACACATGCACACAACCTTGCACCACTGAAAATCCCACCTATATAATAATTCTGATTTTCCCCCAGAATTTTAATCATTTATTTAAAAGAATTTTCCTCAAAATCTTGGGGTATTACACATTTGTACTTGTTTAAGTGACTTAAAGGTCCCTTGGTTTTCCCTTGGTTCTAAAATCGTGTTTACATTTATAATTTACTAGAAAGTTATAAAGTTTCAAACTTTATTTCTAGTTTTCAAACTTCATACCATGTTTTATAAAGTAAATCAAAGTAAAGTTTTGAAGAGTATTAGACTAGTAAAACTAGTTTAAAAAGTTATGGCATTCATAGCGATAATAGCTATGAATGTAGTTCAAGAAAATAAGACAATTTTTCTAAAACTAAATGTGTTTTATCTAAATTATTTTTGAATTTTTTTCAGAATATATTCTAAGTATAAAAGGGTAATTATTACTTATTAATTTAAGTATGAGTTTTAATGATTATTTAATTGATAAATTAAGTAAAGATAATTGTATTTAATCACTAATTAAGTGAAAGTAATTAGTATTTAATTATTAATTTAGTGAGATAATTATAATTAATTAATTAAGTAAAGATTTGTTAGTTATTAATTAAATAAGGGTTAATTATTTTATTAATTATGATTTAAGTAAGTTTTAATTAATATTAATTATTAATTAAGTAAGGTTTAATTTTTAATCAGGCAAGGTTAATTATTAATTATTTGTTAATTGATTAAGATTTAATTAAGTTTTAATTATGATTTAATTATTATTAAATCAAAGTTTAAACTTATGTTAAATTAATTAAATAAAGGTTTAATTTTGATTATTTTATTTCCAAGGATCGGTTTTATTTAAAAACGGTTTTCTTTTTAAAGTAAATGGGTTTAAAACAAGGGATTTTTTTTGTTTGTGCCATTAAGTAGCCAAACAAATATGAATACTTTATTGATAACATCCTTTTAGCAGAATAAATCCCTATTCTGGTATAATTAAATTAAGTAAATTATTTGGGTATCCATTTAGCAGAATAAATCCTCGTTCTGCTATGATATTGATTTGGACATTAAGTTCTATATCAGTAAATTAATACTGGATAAGTGATGGATTAGCTAGTGATTGCTAATTGATCTTAATGACATACATGTTGCTTATGTAAATACTAGTTATATAACTTGAAAAGTCAAATTCAATTAAAAGGATAACTTGATTTAGTACCATTATGGTCACTAAGTCTCCTTTTGAATTTGCAAAGTTATGGATTTAAAATAACTTCAATTGTATAATGATTTGATATTAAGTGTTTTTAAATGATGTTTTAAAGAAATTTATTTAATTCTATTATTAATGATATTTTGAGTTATTTAATTATATTATTAATGTGTTAGTTAATTGGTTAAGTTTTGTTTAAAGTTAATTAATTATTTAATTAATGATGTGTTTAAAGTTAATTATTTATCTTATCAATGTTGTTTTAAAGTTAATTAGTTATTTATTTATGATGTCTAAAATTAATTAATTAATTAATTGAATAAATGTGTTTATAATTGAAAATTTGTTTATAAAAGTGATTTTACTTAGTAAAAGGATTTATCCAAAGAAGTTTTTCAAATGAGATTCGGTAATGGAGATTATAAACGATATTTGTAAAGGAATTTTATAAGGAGTTTATAAATCATTTTAAGAGATTTATAAAAGAAGTATTGTAAAATTAATTTGGAGATTTATAAAGGTATTTGAAAATATGAAATGGGTTTATAAAAATGGAATTTATAAAAATGGAATTTATAAAAGGAATGAGATTTGTTTTGACCATTAACCCTCCTTATTTATGGTGGCATGGAAACATTCTTTCCATACTTAACACCGAAGGATAAGGGGTTTGGATTATAATAAGAAATAATTTTTAAATAATATTTTTTTTGACCCATTTAAATATAATTTTGGAAAAGAGGAAATCTCCCTCAAGGTTTGTTAATATACTTATATCGTTGAGATAAGTATATGGATATTTTCTAAGTATTGAAAATTAATGGTTTGTTAATATACATATACCATTGAGATTAGATATTTTCTATGTATTGAATATAGAATGGTTCGAAATATACGTATACTGCTGAGATAAGTATATGAATGTTTTTCGAAGCATTGAAAAGAGTACGAGGGGTTTGTGAATATATCTTTTATGAAGGTATTTTGAATCAAATAACTGAAAGACTTTTAATAATTGAAAGATTTATTTATAAAGAATTAGTGGATCCCATATGGAATTAAATCTATGATTGAATTTCTTGTTATTTGATAGTTAAATAACCGACTATCAAATCTTGGCCCAAATATAACTCCGAAAATATATAGGAGAAACACGGGGGTTATAATGCACATTCATCTTCGATGATGTTGTACTGTGCGTAAAAACTCATGTGTTCTTCTAGGATAAATGATACGGAGATCCATCCACTTAAACGGTTAGCGGGTGATCCCCGCTCTTATGAATTGTCTGTTTTTTCGAAAGATCCAGAGTTGAGTTTATCAGAAACTATCGAATATTGGTTCGAATATACCGGGATCAGATAAGTATGAATTATCTGAAAACCACTTTGAACCAACTTAAGCGTTCGAATTAGAATATATCTTGAAGATGATGAGATCGAAGACGAAGCTCTTTGAAGTGCAAGGGCTACTTGCTTTTAATCTTAAGGGTGATTCCTAAATGGATGTGGTAGAAGAAGTGCCTTTTCTTTGTTCTTATCCTGAACAATTTGTATGGACAAATGCTGGCATTGCATTGATGCTTGGAGGGCAGTGTTAGCATTCCATATGGGATTAGCTAAAAAGTAAATCGTAGCCTCAGACCTTATGAACCGAGAATGACTAAAACAGGGTATATGCTATACGGCTATGTGAGTTGCACTCATTAGGGTGTTATCATCACCCTTCTATATTATTATTTATGGATTTCGTTGTGCATGAAAGCTCTTGGGATAAGATTGCAAAGCAACTGGGGTGATGAAATACTCAGTACTATCCAGTATGCGGTAGGTCAGTCTTGCCATGCTGGGGGTCCATGTAAGGACCTCGGTACATTTTATCTGGAGATGTACTATGACATGTGGTAGCCCAGTAGTCTTGTCATTGATGGAATCCATTCTCCAGTAAGCATTGGATGGACTTAGTTACGCCCAACTATGTTGGAATGTGAGATGCAAGCATTCCAGCTATATTTATAATTTACTTTAAACCCTTAAACATTATTACAATATCCCTGGATTTTCTATAAAAATGTTTTGGTTATCATTAAGTAAAATCCCATCCGTATTTATGTGCTATGTGATCTTACGAGATATCTTTATTTTAAAAGGTTTTATAAAACATTAAGAATCCATTTGATTGTGTTTCTCATGCTGGTTTTACCAAACTGATCTGGGCGTTATCTTTCTTATAATGCTCGAGTCAGCCCGAACATATTTTCCAAATTTGGCTGGACACTTGGAGGTACAGAAAATGAGTTGGATTCCTTCAAGACGTACCAATGTATTTTCTTTATCTTCCACTGTTAGTTTTTTATCTGTATTTATCATCAGTTGTAAGGATGGATTGTTATAACTGTCCAGGCTGATGTCCGATGTTAGTTTCTTATTTGTATTAAAGTTCAGTTGTTTTTTGTAAAGATCTTTTGTATATTGTATATTACTCATCAGGATGTGAGATTCTGTTCTATCTTTGTTTTCTTTTCCCCCAACAATATTTCTTTCCGGCAATTGGATGCCCGACATGTGAATACCATGGATGTATTAGTGTCGACTTTTGAGGGTTGAAAAGGCCGGTCGTTGCATTGGTATCAGAGCTGAAGGTTAAGCGAGAACCTTGGCTTTATGGGGTAAACTCATTAGAGATAGGGTTAATAACACCCTTGAACGAGTTTGAGTGTATATATATAAGAGCACGTATTTGTTAGTGATATATATTGTGTTAATTGATCTATTGAGTGGTTATGGATTCTAGGCAATACGAGTAGCTAATGCTATTGATAGGGATCTCTAAATACTTGAATAAGGCCAACCGACACGGTATTGTTTTAACTCGGTAAATAAAATTATTTTACTTAGGAGTATATTTTATATAAAAGGGTCATTTTCAAACGTTAATAAAGTTATTTTTGATGTGTTTGTTTGTTAGGTAATGTTAATATTCAATTTTTATCATTTAGGGTTTGATTAGTCATCCTCATCCAGTTTTGCGGCATTGACTATTATTTGTTAATTTATAAGTAATTTATCTTTCTTCAACATGGGTTGGGTAGAAAAAATTATGGGAACATTGAAATGAACACCTTGTGAATTCAGTTCCATAATTTGATTATAAAGCATTCAATGTTAATGTTGGGTTAAAAATGGATTTTATTAAAGATGTTATAAAAGGAAAGCTAGAATATTTTAGAATAAATATTGGAGAAGTGGTTTTATAAAGAATGATTTTGTGAAAGTTGGATTTTATAAAAATGTGTTTTACAAATAAAGGGTTTGAGGATTTAAATCCCAAAGCGTTGAAGAAGATTCCAAAAATTTTATGAAAAAAGGTAATAATATTTTTACTTGAAAATATTTTTAAGTATAAATATTTTTGAAAATAAATTTTTAAGTAAGGAGTATTTTCTTTGGAAATGTTCGGAAAATGAGTCTCGATTGTTTTTGTGATAATCAAAATAATCTTCTAAGTGACGGTCGGATGTTTGCCTAGGCAAACGGTATAGGGCACTTAGTATTATTCTCTTTATCATTGTACGATCGAATCGAGTTCAAATCCGAACGAACCCGAAGAAAGTTGGCTTTAGATATTTTGTTAAAACTATTTGTTGGAAATATGTAAATTACCATTTCAAAGAGGGGATTTTGAAATAGAAGTAGTATTTTTATGATTACTAGTCCCGGTGGCTTGAAATTAACTAAAAATGGGAAAGAGATGTGTTCGGATGGTAAGCACTTCTCTTAACTATTACCCTTCTTAGTCAGGAAATATAAGGTACTATTTGCTAATACCCAGTCTCTTAGTATCATTTTTGGGTTACTCGGGCTATATGTATACATTTTCTATGGTTAAATATATGGTTTCTTTTTAAAAAGGATTTTGGAATAAAAACCAGGTATTTGGATGTTGAGTTTACTTAGGGGAAATAAATTCAAAAATAGAAAAGTTTGAAGTAGATAGTGGTAAATAATCTCAGGATGTAGTAGGGTATTATAGAGAGTAAACTTTTTTTTAGTTTTTATGAAATATTTCGTTTATAGTTTTAATAAAAAAAGAAACTGGTAATAGTGAGAACCGATAAAAAATAAGTATGTAAGTTGAACGTTGATCATTTCCCTTTTCATATAGCTTTGATCCAAGATTCGAGTACATGACTTTGAGGTGTTTCACACCGTTCCAAATGAGGATCTATCATTCGATTTTTTATGCTGAACACTTGGTGAGGGTTCTTGATATGAAATCAAAGTTTTCTGTCATAGTATATGGATTTGTAAGGAGAATAGAGGTTTCTAATCAAGGAGCCTGATCATAGTATGCGCTAGGAAATCGGGTGAGTTGTACTTGTTCGGTAGTGAAGTTATGTATTCGAGTAGTGATCGAATCAAATTTTACATTTGTATGATCTATGAACATCATAAGGACTTATGAATAATATGGGGTACTCATGTAGTGAGATTTCGAGGTTAAAATTCTTTTAAGGGGGAAGAATGTAATGACCCGGAATTTTATCACTTCCATTTGTGAATATTTAATTAATTTTAAATATTTAATTAATGGTTTTATTAATTAAAATACCCTCTTTTAATTAATAACTAATGATGGCGAAATGGTTTTCAAAATGTGTTTACAAAAATATTTAGTTCAAAGAAAAATAGAAAACGTGACCGATAATCATTTTTCAAATTTTCGACTTTTCGATGTGTAAAAGTTGTCAAAAACATTATGTACATTTTAGCTAACACAACACACATATATTAATAACATAAGTGTGGTCAGTAATATAACAAGGTAAAAATGTATTTACTTAAGTAAATATAAAAAGAGATGTGACATTTAACCAAAAATTTAAATAAAAATATAATAAGAATTATATGTCACGTTATCTATTACATCCTAAGTACAAGGAAGTGCTTTATTTGCTGGATAAAGGGGGCAGCCCCTGTGCTTGCGTGTGGATTGGGGGAAGGAGGTGGATGGTGATGATGTGGCACTAAATGAAAGGAGGGTATGTACCTTTAAGGCTAATTTGATTATTTCAAATTATACAAAAACAATTTCAAATTTTCTCTCTCACTTCCATTTCATTTCTTACTTTTCAAAATCTTACCTTCTTCTTCCTTAAGTTCAAAACACATTTTAATGGCTTCCCTTATTTTAATTTTTTTATAAACCGACCCTTTTTCTACTTCTAAACTCTTAAAATCTTTTAAAAAATCCTTTCTTTTCTTCTTACACCCCTCTCCTTTCAAAAACAAAGCCACATCACCCTTAAACACCCAAGGCCGAGCCCTATAACCCCTTCACCGAGCCCAGCTTTCACTTCCTAGGCCAAAAATCAAATTTTCAAAAAGTAGGAGCCAGGATCTAAGGCAATCTAAGTTCGAGTAGTGATTTATTGTGCTTCCATAAACTTTTGGTGAGTAAAACTCACTCATTTTAGGGAAAGTTTTAACCTTAATTATATTGCATTATTGTTGTAATATTGCATGTAGGTTGGATTATAGTGATGATTTGGTTTGGTATATATGTGCTTATATGAGATGTTGAATTTAGACTTGAAAATGAAGTCTACTGTTGAGATTAGTTAGAAAGTTATTGTTTGTACCAAAAATGGGCACAACACTCTTCGGAAGTTTTTGAAGAGATAAAATGAAGAATATAAATATAAAACAGAGATTATCTAACAAAAAACCCCAACAAACAGAAATATAAAATGCAAAGACAAGCGAATTAGAGTGGTTCGGCGTATTGCCTACGTCCACTATGAAGTTTTGATGAGTTTATTGATTCTCTTTCAATGATTACAAGTGATTACAGCGAACAACAGCGAATTACAGCTTGGAATTCGAATTCAATAGTAAGAATAAGATGCAAATCTCGATCCGGCAGAGTCTGGGTGCTTCAGAATCCAGATCCCCTTTTCTGAATGACCAGGGGTCTTATTTATAGGTGTAGGAGGCTGATATTTCGCCTAAATTTTAGGAGACCACTTCTGGCCCGTGAGGGGGCCCACGCGCCCGCCTTTAGGAAATCTGGGCCCACTTTGGGATCGATTTGAAATCCATTCGAATCGATCAAGAAAACCTCCAATCGAGCTGAAATTTGGCAGAGACGTTCCTTAGTGTGTATGCAAGCTCCTATGAAAATTTCATTGAATTTGGATCAGTAGATCTTGAGATATGATCGATACGAGTTGGAGTTTTTCAATCGGCTGCTTGCTTCGAGTTCATCACTTCGAATCCATGCCTTCGAATCGATGGTTGCATGTGATAACGTGGTGACGTGGCGCGCACTCCTCACATCGATCTGCCTTTTGCTCCGAGTTGACCGTGTCGCATCCATGAATATCGCTTTGTTCGTATCAAGGAATGACACGCCATCCAGGCTTGTTGACTTGATGGATTCGAACAAGACCTTACTTATTGATTCGAACAGCGGGTGCATCAATGGATACGAACCAATGATGATCGATGGTTATGAAATGCTCTGTCCAAATGGATTCGAAGAGAGGCTTCCATGATGGATACGAAGCAGTGACTGTTGTCTCAGTTGATGGATGCGAAATAGACTATCTATCGATGGATACGAAGTAGGGTGATGCTAATGGGTTCGAATAAGGAGACGCTGATGGATACGAAGTTGCTGGACCTCTGATCGATACGAACGTGATCGATTCGAACCAGAGTTCGATGATGGATACGAAGTCACAGGACCTTTGATTGATACGAAATGCTATGAACTGGTCGATGCGAATGTGATCGATGCGACCTGAGCGCACCCTTGGTGGATACGAAATTGACCATAGAGATGGATACGAGGGCTGGAACGTTTCCTCTATGTTGAATCGACCATAACTTGAACGTATGAACTCGGATTGACTTGAAACTTGGGACGTTGGCTCTCTTTGGCGGTGCTTGTCACGTCATATCAATTGTAGCTCGATCCAGACTCGGACAGAATTCATCGATATCCACGACGAGTGATACTTGGTTTTCAATCAGTCTGTTGATATCCTGGCCTTGCCAAAAGGCGGGATAACATTTGCCCCCCAAAGTACATCTTGTGGAAACATGACGTGCTTTGAAAAGTTGCAGTTTTTCTCTGAATTGTATTTTTCGTTGATAGTTGTACTCTGTATTGCTGTAATTGACTGCTGTATGATAATGATTAGCTGACTCTTGTTAATGTTGCACGTTCACGAGTCGTCACTAGTTTAGCTTGTTATCGAATTCCGTATTGATTCTCTCCTGAACCGATTTGAATTTCGAGTTGAAACAACGCTTGATGGTTGTTTTTGACTATCCGTTTGTATCGATCCTCTCCTGAATCGATGTGAGATGTTGGAGTGTACGCTCCGTATCGGAGGACACATAATATTGGGTCTCAGATCAATGGATACAAAAGTAATGCTCTGTATCGATGGAGTCAAACGATCCAGACATAATCATGCGGTGATGCTTCACGGAGGATACGCCATTTCTTTTTCATTTATTCAAAAAGAATCCTCGATTGTGGATCATCTTCGATAGGAGTCATCCATGACTCCTTTCCTAGTTCCATCTCTGAGATCTAGTTGATCTTCATATGTCAATGCTTGGGATAATAAGTATTTCAATTGGGACAAAGTCTTTTTGCCACGCATCCCTAGAACTGGCTAGCTTGGCCAGCGACTTAGCTTTTTCATTTAGTCCTCTGATGATTTGTGTACTGGTGTAATAGTCGAAGCCGGCTAGTAGCTTTTGGACCCGGTTGAGATAAGGTGCAAGACGTTGCCCCCTAGTCAGATAATCTTCCCTGACTTGGCGTACTACTAACTAGTAATCACATAAGACATGTAAAGTTTCCACTCGTAGTTTTCTTGTAAGTTTGAGCGCCAAGACTTCATACTTAGCTTCGTTATTTGTTGCAAGGTAGTTGAGTTCCAAGGCGTAGTAGATTGTTTGTTCCTCATGAGTCATTAACGTGACTTCGATGTTAGAAAGCCGATTATTGGAAGTTTCATCGGTGTACGTCCTCCATCGGTTGGACGGTTCGCCACTGTTCTTCGGATAGTCGTCTGATGTGGTGGATTCAGATATGAAGTATGCTAATGTTTGGTCATGGAGAGCTCTCCGAGGGAAATATGTGAAATCAAATTGGCTTAGCTCGATACCCTATCTGAGTAATTTTCAGCCATCTAAGGCCGCTGTTGGACCTATCATAACGGCTAGTCGATATAGACCTTAACGGGGTGAGCTTGTCAATAGCCAGCCTTCATCATATACTAGTCTTTTGATTCGTTTCCCTTCACATAGCATTGCGATGCTTATGACGCATGTTGGCACGGGCCAATTGTTGTACAAATCTTCGCGATCCAAAGGTTTGGGTAAAATGGAAGGTCTCTTCAAGCGGTCTATCAGAGCTGCTTGATTGTCTCGGTACATGGGTGTCTCTAACTGTCGGAATTTTCTAGAAATTAGTCTTGATTTCATGAGAATTGATGATGAAAACAAAGAATCTTTCTGATGTAATGGTGAAAGAGCATTTCAAAGGATCAAGTTTCATCCTGCATTTTTTGGAGAGCACTGAGTACCTCTTTCAAGTCATCGATATGGTCGTTTGATAACCGTGATCTCACGAGCATATTAACCATATCTACTTTCATCGATCGACCGATATGATTTTTGAATGATCTGCTAATCGTCCTTTGGTAAGTAGCATAAGCGTTCTCAAGTTCGAATTTAGGGATTTTAGCATAGCACTATAGGCCCAGGTCAATAACGAGACAGTTGTATTCCTGGTCTAGGACATGCTTCAGTATCCGATTGCATCTGGAGTTTGCATCCATGGATGTGAGTAATTCATGTATGATGGTCATGCCCATCAGTTGGTTGATCATTGGAAGTGGAAAGCTGTGCTTTGTCATACCCCATGCAAATCTGAGTAGTTGACGTATGTCCTCAACTCCCTGTTTGTTTTTCTTATAAGTAAAGGATTGGATACTCATTTTGGTTGGAGGGCATCATGGATAAACCGACTGGTTTTGAGCAGATTCGCCTCCTCTTTAAGTGCAACAGATCTTTCCGGATCCATGTCGCATCGTTTTTGTTCATCGAGACATTTAATGCAGGGTTCTTCATAGCTGGAGAGAGTCCATATATACATATATATATATATATATATATATGTATATGAGATCGAGTCCGAGCGAACACATCAAGATTCACCTGAAGTAAAACAGTTGAATCTTTCTTCATCATTGCGCAGAGTTTTGATCTGATCTACAATACTCGTGATAAGTTGTAGGCGCTTCATGTGTTTATTTGCAATGGTAAATGATCAGGCTTATAAGGACGTTGAATCAAAGTATTAGTAGAACTTAGCCTTGTACTGCATGCTGCTAAATAGCTGGCTCCAGCTTTGGGATTGAATTCACTTGTGTTTCTGAATGATGCGCTTTTCATTCAATGTACCTGCGATCCATTGTTCATTGGAAGGGTCAGAATGATGATCAGTTGCCCATAAGTCCGGGTAGTGATCTCATGACTCTATCTCTAGGCATCCTTTCGGTCGCAACCTAGAGTTGTTATGAATATCAGGCATGGGTCATAGGTTCAAGTTGTCATAGTCAACTTCTCGGATAATTACTCTTTTGCCCCCAGTCTCAGGTTGGCGGATGCATTACGCGGATGGTTTGGTCTCGTCATAGCTGTGTCTATACTGTAGTTCAAGCTTTAAGAACCAGAGTCGACTGATGAATGGTTGAATCATATTAATCTTATCTTCTTGTTTGTGCCCCCAAGTCTGGGGAATATCTCGATAAGTGGCATGGTAGATAATGTCCGCTTCAATTTTGTATTCTATCCCATTGAACCATGGGAACGAGTTAACCGATGGAAGGCTGAGTCACGACTATCCTATATGATGTTATAGTTCTTTCCTCTTGGCGGAATACATTGTTACTTTGCTGACATTCAGACATAAGCTAGATTCTGGACGATCAATGACATTCACTTCGCTGCTTATGTCGCCATACTTTGGGCAAAAACTGAGGAGTGAATCGTCCAGTCAGATCCAATGCAGGATTGATGCTTCTCTTGTTGAATCCAGGGTAAGAATCAGTGTGCAGATGTTTAGGTTGCACTTGTTTTGAATTGCTCTTTAAGTCGGATCATGGTAAGAGTCAATGAATGAATGGTCGCGTTGCATTCATTTGGAGTTGGGTGATCAACCATGTCCATCTCGATTTACGTTCTCCTGTCGGATTTAGGGATAAAGTTAGCTCAAATGCAGTCATGTCATGCTCATTTGGTCTCATGCCCTTCCTGATGGATCGAAGGAAGCCGACGTAGGACGAATGGTCAAGTCACACTCATTCGTGGTTTATTCTTCTATCCATGCTCTGTTGGTCAAAGGTATTCGATGGAGTTCAGGTCTTGTAGACGAAGAGGACCGATATTGACCGTCGATTCAATGGTACGATGTGAAAGGTGCAGATCAATATTGCCCGTCGATCCGGCGGTACGATATAATTGGTTGCCCAGAACTTCGGGCATCATTCTGATTAGTTAACATTAGGGTCTCCCTGTAGTCGCTGCCTTAAGTTGAAAAAAGACGCTAAGCTGGAGATGTGGCGAGTCACCTTTCTCTTATTTCGGTGATTTGTGCTTCTACCTCCAGTCTTTAGTTAGAAGAGTTAGTTTATGGATGGTCTAATTGCACCTGTTCTGAGTTTATATTGCTCATGTCGAGTCTAGGTCAGAGTTGGTGAATGAATGGTCGAATCACATTCATTCGTTTGTCTATTCTTGTAGCCACACTTCAGGGATCAAAGTAAGTTGAAGGGCCATTAACCACACCTATTTGATGTTTATACCCATGTCCACACTCTGGGGACTAAGTTTTTTTTGTAGAAAATGGTCAGACCGTGTTTTCCTTGGTCAATTCCTCTGCCCCCAGTCAAGGGCAAAAGTCGAAGTGTGGCCGGTCAAATTACAACAACTTTAGTTTGATGCTTCTCCCACTGAACTGTAGGAAGGAATTGATTGGCGAATGGTTAGGTCACATCCGTCCATGCTGCATGCACAACCCGTCGGATCACATGCGAGAGTTAGCAGATGAACGGTCATGCCACGTTCACTTGCGGTTGGATGGTAGTAATATCAATTCAGAATAGGACATCCAGCTAAGTCTCTTTTTCGAATCTACGCCTCCCTGTCGAATTGAGGAAGAAATTTTGTCTTGTAGGGTTGAAGTGCATCCCTATAAATTTGCATTATGGGTCCCGTGCCAGGGACGAGAGTTGATGCACAGACTGTTGTGTCACGCCCGCTTAGCACTGGATGGTCGGGTCGCATCCGATTTTGTGTGTTAAGTGTGCCCCCATGTCAGGGGAAGATTGGATAGCAGACGGTCGAACCACATTCGCTTTTTGTATTACAGAACTTGATGAGGAACCATAGCCGATAGATGGATAGTCGAGTCACATCCCTTTTGGTATTCATATTCCAAACCATGCTTGGAGGGCTGGAGTTGGTTGATGGGTTGTTAGTCACACCCATTTGGTGTTTATACTCTGGCCTGCGCTCTCGAGACCGAAGCAAGTTGATGGGTGGTCATTTGCACCCAATTAGTGTTTATACTCCAGTCCACACTCTGGGGACTTAGAGTTAGTTGAAGTTTATTCTCCAGTTCGCACTCTGGGAATCAGGAGTTGTTGATGTTTATACTCCAGTTCGCACTCTGGGAATCCGAAGTTGATTGATGTTTATACTCCAGTTCGCACTCTGGGAATCTGGAGTTGATGCTTATACTCCGACTCGCACTCTGGGAGTTCGGAGTTGATGTTTATACTCCGACTCGCACTCTGGGAGTTCGGAGTTGAATGTTTATACTCCGACTCGCGCTTTGGGAGTTCGGAGTTGAATGTTTATACTCCGACTCGCACTCTGGGAGTTCGGAGTTGATGTTTATACTCCGACTCGCACTCTGGGAGTTCGGAGTTGATGTTTATACTCCGACTCGCACTCTGGGAGTTCGGAGTTGATGTTTATACTCCGACTCGCACTCTGGGAGTTCGGAGTTGAATGTTTATACTCCGACTCACGCTCTAGGAGCTCGGAGTTGATGTTTATACTCCGACTCGCGCTCTGGGAGTTCGGAGTTGAATGTCTATACTCCGACTCGCGCTTTGGGAGTTCGAAGTTGAATGTTTATACTCCGACTCGCGCTCTGGGAGTTAGGAGTTGAATTTTTATACTCCGACTCGCACTCTGGGAGTTCGGAGTTGAATGTTTATACTCCGACTCGCGCTCTGGGAGCTCGGAGTTGAATGTTTATACTCTGCTTCCCATTCTGGGAATACGGAGTTGGATGTTTATACTCCGCTTCGCACTCTGGGAATTCGGAGTTGAATGTTTATACTCCGCTTCGCACTTTGGGAATACGGAGTTAATGAAGGATTGTCGTGTGTCAATCCTTTTTTGACTTTGATGTGATGGCTTGCCACTGAGCTCGGGGTTTCACTTAGCGAGTGATCGGTGGGATCCGGATTAACTTCCACTTATATGCCCTTCAACGAAGGATGAGATTTAGTTTATGGACGGTTGGATCGCGTCCATGTTCATTTGGATTCCGCTTTTGCCAGGCCTAAGGAGTAAGATTAGTGTTCTGGCAAGCTTTGTGCTCGAGCATAGGAAGGGATGGTCGAACTACGTCCACTCTGAGTTGTGTATTTTCCCTTAAGTCGGGTGCAAGAATTGGAGAGCAGACAGTCGAGTCACATCCAATTTATACTTTGCATTCTTTCGATCGAGCTAAGGAAGAGAGTTGAAATGATAGCTCGTGATGGTTAGCGAGTAGGCAGTCAGTCGTTGATGACTTTAAATTGAGGGTCGGACCTTTAAACATGTATTCCCTCAAATAATCCCAAATGTCTAATGTAGGATTGGATGCATGGATGGTGACATCACGTCCACCCTTGGCGTGATTCCGATTTTATCGGGCATCAGAAGAAGCATAAGTATTTTGGCGAGCTTCAAACACGAGATGGAGAGTGCATATTTGGGACACATAACTCCAAGTCTTTCTTAAATCTTCTAATTAAATTGCATAGGCGGATGAGGGGATGGTCGGTTGCATCCACTTTGTACTAGAGTCCTGACCTTGTCAGTCTCTTTCGCTTTGATGCCTTGCCCCCAGTCAGGGGCATATAGTAGCCGATGAGTGGTTGAATCTTGCTCGTCATGATGATACCTCAATGATTTGATCATAGTCCGCGGAGGTTGTTACGGGACCCACCATTGGATCTTGGGGAATTCTTTCATGAAGCTAAAAGATTTCTTCGACAAGAGGATGCATGTTTGGACATGAGGTCAAAGGAAGTAAACATGACTAAGGATGGAGGACTAACCGGCGAAAGCTCGGGTGTGGGCAAGGATAAAGGGAAAAGGAAGCGCTAGGGAGAACCAAAATTCTCCACATACACAGGGTTGAACGCAACATTGGAGCAGATTTTCTTGGATACTCGGGATCGCCTTCCCTATCGAAGGCCAGTAAGGAGGGAACCCACAGAACGTGAAAAGGCATCAGGAAGGCACTGTCTCTTTCATGACCTGGACGGGCATGATACTAATAGTTGTCGACATCTAAAGGATATAATCGAGGAGCATGTAAGGAATGGTCAGTTGTGGTAATAAGTCGAAACTCGTAATGCGACGGTGGAACAGGAGCAGCCACCGCCTACCTTGAGCGACGATGGCCTGAGGCTCAGGAATGGTGGCCGGTTGGTCATCAACTAATTGTGATGGTTTGGAATAAGTAGAAAACTTCGGGTAAACGGCTAAATCACTTACTCATGTATAGGGTCGGAGATAACCCTTAGGCATGCTCTGAGATGATGGTTTGCCGAGATGCTCCGGTTTGTGAAATCTATTTTTTTCCTTTGGATTGGACATTTGCTTTTTCTGCTTTGGTTTTGGAGTTTGGTTTGAACTCCCGATTTTGTTGGTTTCTCTGGTTTTGATGTTTGGTTTTTGATTTGGATTTTGATTAGGATTTTTTATATGGATCTTTGGTTTTCTGGATGGATTTGGATTTCGGATTGAATTTTGATTTGATTTTCCTTTGGATTTTGGCTAAAAGGTCGTCGAGCATGGACTGTGCTCGGCAAGGGTCCGGAGTGACTAGGATTCAGCTTAGGACTTAAGCCATGACATTACTCAATGTTCAGGGACAGTGAACCAGGAACACCATGGCATTACTTGACATAGGTCGTCTGGTGCAAGTTGCGCTTGGCAAGAACACGGAGAGGTTACAAATTTGGATATTAGCTATGAATAGCTAAGGATTCGGACAAGGACCCGGAGTGGTCCCGGATTTGGATATCGACCCGGAGAGGTCACGGATATGGTTATAGGTTATTGGATATGGATGGATTGGAACTCGATAGTCGGGTTCAGATGGATGTGGAATTGGATAAGGACTTGGTTACTCGATAGGAATCAGATGTCGACTCGGAACAGTCGTGGATTTGGATAAGCATGCGGCAACGACACTTGGACAGAATGGATTGGATAATGGATCGAATGGTACGGCTATGGATGACGTATGGACTTCGGATATCGGGTTTGAGGCTATT
The DNA here is from genome assembly GCA_030737815.1 of Allium fistulosum. Classification (NCBI taxonomy): domain Eukaryota; kingdom Viridiplantae; phylum Streptophyta; class Magnoliopsida; order Asparagales; family Amaryllidaceae; genus Allium; species Allium fistulosum. The sequence goes on along the minus strand of CM060907.1, from coordinate 820,730,117 downwards.
CAAAACACACCTTTCAATAGCAAGGCATGTTTTGGGGGACAAAGTGTTAACCCGCCTTTTGGCAAGGCTGTAGGCAGGCGGATTTAACTAAATCGACTACTCGTTTGTTGAGACTGGAATACGACAGGTTTAAGTCGACTGGACGGATAGATAATGTAGTGCGCTTGGAAGATGGATATTGGATTGGATGAAGTGGATCTGCATAAGCTAGTGGCTCGATGTTGGAGTCTCGAAGGAGTCGGGATGTTGGAGTCTCGAGGGAGTCTCGAGTGAGTCGGGATGTTGGAGTCTCGAGGAAGTCGTTCGGCACAGGAAGTCGCTCGGCACAGGAAGTCGCTCGGCACTGGAAGTCGTTCGGCATTGGAAGTCGCTCGGCACAGGAAGTCGCTCGGCACAGGAAGTCGCTCGGCATTGGAAGTCGCTCGGCATAGGAAGTCGCTCGGCACAGGAAGTCGTTCGGCACAGGAAGTCTCTCGGCACAGGAAGTCGTCCGGCATTGAAAGTCGCTCGGCACAGGAAGTCGTTCGGCACAAGAAGTCGCTCGGCAAAGGAAGTCGCTCGGCACAGGAAGTCGTTCGGCATTGGAAGTCGCTCGGCACAGGAAGTCGTTCGGCATTGGAAGTCGCTCGGCACAGGAAGTCGGCATTGGAAGTCACTCGGCACAGGAAGTCGGCATTGGAAGTCGCTCGGCACAGGAAGTCGACATTGGAAGTCGCTCGGCATAGGAAGTCGTTCGGCATTGGAAGGAAGTCGCTCGGCACAGGAAGTCGCTCGGCACAGGAAGTCGTTCGGCATCGAACCTCAATCGGCATTGGACATCGCTCGGCATCGAACTTCGCTCGGCATTGTAGTGAGGCTGGTGTGGCTCGGCATTGTGGCGAGGTTGGTGTGGTTCGGCATTGTGGAGGTATGTGGCTCGGTGGAAGGCCTTGATGGGCCCGGATCATTCAGAAAGCCCAACAACTCAGGATTTTCCTATAAATACAACATGTGAGGGTTCAGAAAAAGGATCTTCTTTCTGCTCTCTTACTTTCTATTTTCTAAGGCTGAGGCTACTCTGCCATTTTGTAACTGTAATTGATTCGAATATCAATAAAAAGGAAACTTCTGGAGTGGACGTAGGCCGGAGTTAGCCGAACCACTATAAACTCTGTTGTTCTTTACTGCTTTCATTTTAATATTTACTGTTCTTCACTTCATCACTCTCTATATAGATTCTGTTTGTAGGCTGTGACTGCTATTTGGTGCTTTCAACTGGATTTGGGTGTCAGTGACCAATTTTGGCGCTAACAACCCTTGGAATACACAGCCACTTATTGAGCACCCTAGGTCATATAGAATAGAATTAAAGTCAACTGCACAGGATCACCATATATTAAACTTGTACCCATTCACCAGAATTTTGTCTGACCCACCTTTTTTCTAAGATTGTGTTTTGAGATTTTTCTAAGATGGTTGTTTTCTATATTTGTATTTTGTTCCTTCCACTGTGAGTTCTAAAAGTACAATATATTTTAGATCATATCTGCTTATTCTTAGTCTCCATAATGTTATAAAAACCCAATAGCTCGTAATTTTTGGCACCAATGAAAATTCAAAAGTCACTCTAGGCTTTAGATCAGTGTGTCGTGGGTTGCGGTTTGTCACATTAGCAGTATGGAATGGTACGGGACATCTGGTATCACTTCATCAGTTAATTATATGACTAGTTCCATAAAAGATATTTTGACTGAGTGGAATTTACTATCTTGCAGTAAATATTCAAGTAACACCGAGTGATATAAAACAAATGGGAGATACATGAGTTATTACTATATGAAAGTATATAACCCTTTTTGATTAAATAGAATCTTGTGGAAACTTCCTATATCTATAGCCTGTCATATTCCTTAGTTGAATTTTTGAGCTTGAGTATGTATGCTAGTAGCTCGCCCAAGTGGCTTGACTATGGCGGTCGCACTCCGTATCGTGGTACCTTTGTCAGTTATTAGCTCTATACCATTACGCCAACATGCAACATCTTGGGCAACATTAGATGTTATAGCACTACGTCATTTGTTGTTAGACGCGACACCTCCTCACATGTGCTTTAGTAGGTGGTGTTAACCAAATTTTTAACTAAGCAGATTTTCACCAGAAGTTAGAACGCCAAAACGAAGATGAAACAACTCGGGAAATTAGAAACATGGCCAATGGAAGTAGAAAAGCAAACTCAAGAAGTTCCACTTGAAAATAAGCTACGCGGAGCTCTTGGTAGCGTGAGGTCATTTCTCCAAGTTTTAGCTTCTTAAATCCCATATACTTCATGTACTCCTCAGTCATCATCTACGGCTTCTCTCAGAGAATGGATGAGCAATTCCAAAGATAGATGAGAAGAAAGCGGGATAACACGAGTGTTATCAAAGGAATCATAGGAATCGACTCCAACTATATGGAAAAGAGGTTGGAATACATCGAATAGAAAATAGGAGATCAAAGTAAATAAGAAGAGGAAGGAATCACAAATACAGACCTCTCGGCACCAAGAGGTACCTCCCAAAACCGTGAGGTTTATGTTGACTATTGGGCGATGCAGCATGCACCCCTATAGGCTTCTGAATTGCATCTAGACCTCGTTCAACTCGACCCTAAAGACCAGCAAAGCAGCTTTCCTATAAATGTCATCCCTATTGCAACCAAAATGATATTGGACTATACTCCTTTATCTCCTATCTCTCCCTCACAATAGTCACCTATGCAGATAGTATTGGCAGTTCTAGGCTTAAGAACATGTAAATCCCTTATACCAGTGACTCTAATTGCTCTCTAATTCTTTCTCCAATCCATAATCAATAAAGCTATAAAGTGGAAGTAGACCAGAGATTGCTAAACTATTATAAAAATATTTGTCTCTCTACTTTTCTATGCTTTTTGCACTTTTTTTATGTTTCTACTTGATCTAATCTTACAATAGGTCATATTTGGGTGTTGTGCCACTTTTGGCGTCAACATTTTGGTGCTTTCAGTAAGAAAATTAAGCTCAAGGTTAGATCTAGCTTGCTATTTTGGATTTGAAGAGATCCAGTGGTTAGATCTAGAAGTTTTGCCTAAAGAATTTGGAAATTTTCTATTTGAAGTCAATGGCGCCAAGAAGATCTAATAGATCCAGAGGAGCAGTGGATGGTGGAGAGGAAGGGAATGCCTGCTAAGATGAAGTTAGTAACAACCATATGATACCAGGATCATCTTCTCAATAAGAAGTGATTACTAGAGGTGAGCTTGATAAGATGGCCAAAAGATGGTGGATAGTTAGAAAGCTTTTATGGGCAAGATGGATGCATTACTAACCCTGCAACCATAAAGAACAAGGAGAATTAGAAGGGAGACTTCACTTGGTTTAAAATAAGAAAACTCCTTTGACCTTGGGAAAAATAGAAGGGATGGAAGGCAAAAACAGAAGGAGGGAATTGCTATAGTTGTTGAAGGACTTGCGGGAGGTGGTAGAAGTGCTTCATCCATAAGGAGACTACCCAATACCAAGAGGATTTATCTCAGTACTGAGAAGAATTTGGCTTATCAAGTGGGACAAGGAGTTGATGCTTTGCAAGTTTAGGGTTCTAAAGAAAACCTACAGTAGGACAATGATGATCTTGGGGTGGATGTTGATGCTAATGGAGACGAAGTTCAAACAGCCGGAGCTGATCCAACCACACGCCAATAGAATACCGTAGGATTGGTTCGCTCAAAGAATGGAGAACATAGACGTCAACAAGCAAGCCAAGATTTTTTGCGGAGCTACACACTTGGTGTAGCCCCTAGTAGTCATACTACGGAGTACCATGCCAGTAAGGAATACATAGCTGACATGTTTAATCCGGGTTGAGGAAAGTAAAGTTAGGAAGAATGAGGATTGGGATTCTGCACCAAGCAGAACTCCTTTCGCGGAGAAAATTCAAAGAAAAGAGTATCCCAAAAAGTTTACAATGCCCACTATGCCATCGTACAATGGAACTACCGATCCTAGACAATGTCTGCTTAAATACGAATAGCAAATGGATGGTGTTAGGGCAACGAATGTTGTTCAATGTCAATGTTTTCCATTCTTCTTGGAAGGAGTTGCGTCAATGTGGTTTAATAGGCTCACACCAAGATCCATATCGACTTTTGATGAATTGGCTTGAAAATTCATGGAGCGGTTCTGATTACATGTTGCACGACCCAAAGACATGATGTCCTTGTCGAGCTTATCTCAAGGGCCTAAGGAGTCACTGAAAGGTTTCTTGAACCGGTTTAACGTTAATGTTACTGAAGTAAGTAATCTAAAGAATGATTTGGTATTCATGGTATTAGTCCAGGGCATCCACCCGGACATGAATCGGTAGATGGTTGAAGATGAAGCAACCTACAACTATGCAACAATTCCATCGAAAGGCTAATAAATTTCTGCGCTTGGACAAGTCTAGCTTCAGGCAACACCGAGGAAGGATAGTTGAAGGAGGTTATCCAAAGCAACGTAGCAATAAAGCAATCTGGAGATAGCATCGGTAATGTGGCAACTAATGTTGGAAACTGTGGAAACCAAAAGCAACAGAATCAATGCCCCTATAGCAGGCATAACGACAATAAGAAACGTCCGAGGACCTTGAAACTAGAGGATTACACACCTTTGAATGATATGTTAGAAAACACATATCTAGCCACTCAAGGAATGGATCAGTATAAGAAGCTACCCAAAAGCAGGAAAGGCACTCTGGAAAGTCCTGTCGTTTCCATAATACTCAGGGACATAACACGAACAAGTGCTAACATTTGAGGGACCTCATCGAAGAACTAATAAGGAAAAATAAGCCTTAATGGAATACAAGGGACCATAGGAAGGTGGTCGAGTTCTAAGACTCTCAAGGCCGCCTTCCTAAGGAAATCAATCCGAACCAAGAGGAGAGGGGCCCAGACGAAATGATGGAAACTTGGTTATAAACACCCTAACTGGAGGATCCTGTCCAGCTAGAAAAATCTCAACGGAAATGGAACGGTACACGAGCTCATTAAAGCATGCAGCATAGGAGGGCTGCTTTGCTATTGAAGATGGAACTTTGGTTAAGTAGCAAAAAATGATAATTAATAATATCATATTCGGAAATAGAGATGCTGACGGAGTCAAATCATCGACTTTTGATCCTATGGTGGTAACTGTTAGAATCGGACCGACAACTATATGTCGAATCCTGGTAGACATCAGGAGTTCAATGAACATACTGTCAAGGGAAACATTCAACCAGATGAAGATCAACATGAAGGAGGTGGTGGCTTGTAAAACCAAGAATAGAGGATTTACAGGCGCAACAAAATAGCTGATTGGAATGGTCAATTTGCCTGTGGAACTTGGCAAAGGAGATCGCAGGATAGTCTAGATTCAAAAGTTTGTTATCGTGTACGAGTATTCGGCATATAATGCTTTCTTGGGTTGATCAACACTCGGTGACTTTAGAACAGCACTAGCGCCTTGGTCTTTAGTCATGAAGTTCCCCATAGAAAATGGAGTTGGAGTGTTGAAAGGTGATTAGAGCACTAGAAGAGAATGCTACGTCACAAAAATCAAAGACGCAAAGGAGCGTGTGAAAGGAAAGAATGTGGAGAGAACTGTCTACACTCAGGACTCGCAAGCACAGCAATTAAAGCCTGGACCTTGGCCCATGAACCATAGCCATTGTAATAAGGCTATGGATCCCAGGAATCAGTCAAGGGAAGGTGACCAGCACCGGCTGAGCTGACAGTGAATGTTCCAATCGACATGAATGATCTTACTCGGGTCTTGAAGATTAGATCTTCAGCTCTAACTTAAGAAAGGAATTGATGAATTTCCTCCGAGGAAACTTTGATGTTTTTGCCTGGACACATTCAGATATGATCGGGATATTATCGAAGATAGCGTGTCATACACTGAATGTTAGACCAAAGTTCGCACCAGTAAAATAGAAAAGGTGGAGTCTAGGTCTGGAGTGATTTACTGCATTAAAGGAAGAAGTGGATATGCTATTGGCAAACGGCTTCATCCGTGATGTTTTTACCCCGATCGGGTCTCCAACCCCATGTTGGTCAAGAAGTCAAATGGAAAATGGAGAACATGTATCAATTACTCAGATTTGAATAAGGCATGCCCGAAGGACGGTTTTCCTTTGCCCAGGATTGACCAACTGGTGGACGGAACTACATGACATGAGTTACTTTCATTGGACACTTATTCAGGCTATAACTAGATTCTGATGCATATACCAAACCAAGAGAATACTAGCTTCATAACCGGTTTGGGACTATACTGCCATCGAGTTGTCGTTCATTTTGAAGAAGGCCAAAGCTACATACCTGAGATTGGTAATGTAACGACCTATATTTTACGTATCAAAGGATCATAAAATAATTCTATTTAATTCATTTGAGATCATATCATTCTAATATTTTGAAATAGGATTCTTAGGGATGTTTTACAATCCATGATTTTTTCCAAATTTCTGTGTGACCATTTTGCCCTTGGAGATCTTATTTCGGCCATAACTTTTGAAACTAGCCGAGTTAGATGTTCTAACGCAGTTTATTGCTTCGGTATGGTGGTTTCCCATTCCGTAGAGTGGTCCTACAGGAAAATCGGATAAGTAGTTAAGAAGTTATAGCACTTTTAAGTTTGGTATACTATTGGTCAGAATTAGAAATGGGATCAATGGGTCAATTAGCAAGCCCATTAGTCTGATCTGGTTTGGCTATAAGTATGAGGTAAGAGAGACCATGTGAAACATTTGTCTCTCATTTCATATTAGCCTCAAAACCTACCTCCTCTCTAATTCTCCATCCTTTGCATAGATTTCATCCCAAATCGTCTCTAATCCCAAATTAGAGGCTAGATCTTCATCAAGGGGCTTGATCTTGTCGATTGGATCACATTTACATCCAATTTTCTACTGTCCATATCGGATCTCCTCTCATTTTAATAGGTTTGATTGGTTTGGTGAGTGGTTATGATCTCTCACTAGTCTATGATGGATAATATGTTGTAATTAGGTGATTATAAGTTAGGATTGTCAAATTAAACTATAAATTGATTAAACATAGGTAATTTCAGATTTAGAAACCCTAGATCAACCTAATTAAAACATGTAATATGGATTAAATCATTGGCTAGTGTCATTTATGCGTATATGGCTATGTAATTCTATGATTTAGATTGGATCTATGCTTGTTTACGATCACTGATTGAATTGGATGACTTGAATGTTTATGATTGAATGTAAAACGAATGATTTTCTATGTTTGATGCACTATTGTGATTAAATTTCTTGCTACGCTTGATTTTTTGCTAGTGTTGTGCATATTTAGGACTTAGATTGGTGATCGAAGCATATCGGGAGCAAAGTTCACCCGAATCATACGAAACTTGGAGGATATGCTCTGGATCACACAAGGAAGACGCCTTGTAAATTTCATGATGATTAGAGAAAAGTATTTGGATCGATACCGATCTGATCCAATTGGATCGGTACCGATCCGAATTTTATGCACCAATCAACGTGGGATCCAAGGGGATGGTAGAGAAAGGGTTCCGGTGATACTCTATGAAGTTGAACCAGAGGGTAGGCCAAGTATTGAAGATTTTATGGATCATTTATGTTGGAACGGTTGTGAAGCATATATGGAAGGACAAAGAGGATAAGAGGGAAAGCAAGGGGTCTATGGCATCTAGAGGAAATGCATTAGAGGCTAGAAGTGAAGAGGAGCCAAAATTGGTTAATTATTCGGATCGGTACCGACCTAATCCAATTGGGTCGATACCGATCAAATTATAGGCTCCAAAGTTGATGAGATATGGAGGGAAGATTCCGAGATGGTTATGGATCATGTTGGAAGTTGTGGTTCACTGATTACTTCTACGGTTTGGAAGTTATATCATGATGAAATTTCGGCTCTTCGGTCGGGGGCTGGGATAAGGAGTAGGATCGAAGGAGTTGATAGATAACTCGGGATGGAAAGATTCTGTGGTATAATGAACTGGGTTGAGTGGTTGGATGAGTGCTTGAAAATGGATTGGAATTGTGAAAGCTCGAAAGATTTTGGAGTGCCAAGAAATCGTTGATAACCCGTAGTGTTCTGGTTGTGTTCAAGTAGGGGTGCTATATGCGGGGGCACCCAAGGGCTGGTAGCGCTCAACGTGTATCCTAGACCGCTTCAGGATGGTCTAGTGTCAAACGGTATGGAGGTACTGTCAGAGACAACCGTGTGGGGTTTCAGACATGATAGTACGGGGGAACAAAATCGAGAACCAGGATTTTCATTAGTCTGGCAAAATAAGGACGAGGCCTACAAGTTATCATATGTTCAAGGCTTTAGAAGATAGCTAGGTTTTGGATTCTATGGTTGCTATGATTGCTATGTCTGGTTTTAGGTAGGCTATCATCTATAGGAATGCTGGAGAAGGGATTGACAATAGGGCCAATGGAGGAGGCAGCTTAGTTTCGTCTGTCCTATTCTATTACGGTATCATATTGTCATTTATTTTGAGTGACATATTGTATCTTATTATTATGTGCTAAATCTTTGGTTGTAGGGACAGGTTAGGTATGGTTTTGTGTACCAGTCTAGTACTATATTTTCCAATATAGATTATGATAGTCATTTACCGCTTACACCAGACTATTGTCTGACCCAAGGTTTTATGTTTCTTTTTATCATCTTGGGTACTCTTAAATGAGCAGAGTAGATGACAGGTTTGGAGTCGCAGTTGCTGTACGAAGACAAGCTTGGAGGAGCTATGGCGTATTACTCTATATTTCTAGTTTTTGTTGTTTTTTGTTATATACTCTGAGGGATGTAGTGAGGAAACGTTTTACTGAGATACTACGACATTTGTACCATAACTTATGATGTTCTAGTAGAGATGGTATCTTTCATTTATTATGGCTCACTATATTTCTACTGTATATTTTCTATATTATATTTCATCCATGCGCTATAAGATATGCAAGAGGTTTTCTTCTTTCAATTTCAACCTTGATGATCATCTTATATCAGCCTGGCATGTTTACAGCACTCTTTTAGGTCATTTGGTGCGGGTGGTATGGGGGCGGTTGTCACATTTGGTATCAGAGCTTTGGTTACGAGATAACTGAAGGAATTTGAGAGTATAGGCTAAAGGAGGGAGCGTACTTGTTAATGAAGATATTAGGCTATATAATATTATTATATAGTATGGTATGCACTTGGGTACCATTACAGTTTTTCTTGGAAAGAGGCTAATCATTCTTATTACAGATAAGAATGAATTGTAATAAAAGAAAGGCTGTTAGGTATAACTCTGCTTCAGGAGTGGAAGAGGGATCGAGAGCCGCTACACCTGATTTTCAAGCCATGTTCGATGCAATAATGGCTTCGCTGATGGGAAGTGCCCAAACTACTCCTGGTGTGGCTTTATATGATGGTGTGCTCCTTTGCAAGTACCTAGAGTCGACTTCATCAAGCTTTGTAAGGATTATTGTACTCTAGGAGGGAAGCCATTCTTGGGGACAAAATCAGATATTGAAGTGCAAGATTGGATGGATACTTGTGAGCGCATTTTCAAGGATATGGAGGTGGAAGATGCTATGAAAAGGAATCTTGCTTCAAGACAACTACAAGGCCGAGCAATGAATTGGTGGAATGATATTACCATTACTACTCCAGAAGATCATATTTCTTGGGATCAGTTCAAAGCTATATTTGAAGAGAAGTTTATTCCAGCAGCTCAGAAATCAGTGCTCTTTGAGAAGTTTGCTGAGTTGAAGCAAGGAGAGATGTCTGTTTCTGAGTACGTGGCGGAGTTTGATGCTTTATCGAGGCATGGGATGTTTTTTTATTGATACACCTTTGAAGAAGAATGAGAAGTTTATTGCTGGATTGGATGACCACTTGGGAGAGAAGCTAGTAGACCACAATGAGGTGCCTTTTGAGAAGCTTGTTGAGAAAGCCCTTAGACATGAGAGTTTGTACCCGAAGACTAAGACTGCTATTGTGGTTGTTGCTGAGAAGGTGGAACCAAAACCACAGCAGGGCGGTGGAGGTAAGAAGAAGTGGAATGGAAAAAGAAAGCACCAACAATAAGGAAAAGAGGGTTAGAAAAAGAATAAGAGTGAAATTGTTTGCCATGATTGCAAGGAAAGGGCCACTATATTAAGGAGTGCAAGGCTATTAAGAAGTGCCACAACTGTGATAAGCTTAGGCATATGAAGAGAAATTATCCAGAACCGCCTAAGGATAAGCAAATTGTGAAGGCATATGCTTTGGATGCTGTCCCGACTTCATCTTTTGCTCCTACTACTAGGGATAAGGGGAAGGAGTCGTGGTGCAAGGTATGCTTTCCATCTGAGATGTTTATGTTAGAGTTCTTTTTGATACTGAAGCTTCGTTTTCTTTTATCTGTGGTGAGCTAGTATGCAAACTAGGTTTTGGACCCGAGATAGTAGACCGACCTTTGATTGTGACGAACCCTGTTGGAGGATCTACTAGTCTTTGTATTACTTGTTGTGGTTTATTGTTATCGAGTCATGGATGTTATTTTGTTTATGATTGCTTTGTTCTTAATTTTGCTGGGTTCGGAATTATTTTGGGAATGGACTGGCTTAAGAGGTATGCGGCTGTAGTGGATTGCGAGAAGCTAGAGGTGACAATTGGGAATGTGGAAGGGCGAACGGTAGTGATATGCTGCTTACCGGAGGATGGGGTATTAGTCAACTTTCTTTATTCGCTTGAGATTCCACAGAAAGAATTGTCATCTGTGCTTATCGCTAGAGAGTACCTGGTGTCTTCGAGGTAGTGGTAGGATTGCCGCCACATAGGGAGATCGAGTTTTGGATCGACTTAGTGGATGGAGCCAGACACATAGTTATGCCTTTGAGGCGTATGGCACCCAAAGAACAGAAAGGGTTAGAGATGCAAGTGGATAATCTACTGAAGAAAGGATTCATTTGGAGAAGCATATCTGAATGGGGTGCACCTGTTGTATTCGCAACGAAGGCGGATGGTTCTCTGAGGCTATGTGTGGATTATCGCAAGCCGAACAAGGTTACGAAGAAGAATAAGTATCCGCTTCCATGGATTGATGACCTATTTGATCAGTTGCACTGTGTAAAGGTGTTTTCTCAGATGGATTTAGCAATGGGATTTCACCAGTTGAGAGTGGCTAAAGAAAGTGTGCCTATTACTGCATTTAGGACACCGTTAGGTTTCTACGAGTGGTTGGTGATGCCTTTTGGATTGACCAATGCTTCGGCATACTTTGTGGATCTTATGAATAGAGTTTTCAAAGATCAGTTGAACAAGTTCGTGCTTGTGTTTATGGATGATATTCTGATTTATTCCAGAACCAAGGAAGAGGACAAGACGCACTTGAGGACTATGCTTGAGATTTTGAGGAAGCATACAAGTTGAGAGCTAAGTTCTCTAAATGTCACTTCTGGAAGGAAGAAGTGAGATTCTTGGGACATGTCATGTCAGGACAAGGAGTTGCGGTAGATCCCGCAAAGGTGGTAGCGATCCAAGATTGGAACCAACCCTAGAATGCTACAGATGTGAGAATTTTCTTTGGATTGGCAAGATATTATAAGCGCTACATAAAGGACTTCTCAAAGATTGCAGCACCATTGACCAACTTGACCGAGAAGAATCAGACTTTTACTTGGGATGCAAGATGTGAGCATGCATTTGTAACTTTGAAGGAAAGGTTGACGAGTGCACCTGTATCGGTTATTCCGGGTGGGAATGAAGAGATGATAGTATACATCGATGCTTATGGTACGGGTCTTGGAGCTATGTTGATGCAGAAAGGGAGAGTTGTCGCTTATGCTAGTCGAAGGTTAAAATTGCATGGAAGGAATTATCCAACTCATGACTTGGAGCTAGCAGAGATTGTATTTGCTTTGAAGATGTGGATGCACTATTTGTTGGGAGAAAGATTTGAGCTATTCACCGACCATAAACCTTTGAAGTATCTTTTCTCTCAAAAGGATCTTAACCTTCGGCAGCAACGATGGTTGGAGTTCCTGGCTTCTTATGAATTTGATATTTCCTATACTCTTGGGAAAGGTAATGTAGTGGGAGATGCATTGAGCAGAAGACATGCTGAATTGGGAGCTATGTTTTCGGAATGGAAACATATAGAGTATATAGCTGGATTTGATTTCAGGCCATGTTGTGAGCTCGTGCCTGAGATGTTGACAAGTCTATCGATCAGACCTACTCTCATTGAAAGGATTGGTACAAGTCAGAAGCAAGACGCTAAGCTAGTAGAGATCATGGAGAAGATTGAAATGGGAGTAGAATCTGAAGATTTGATACAGTACGAGATTGACCGAGATGGTTGGCTTCATAAGGATAAGAGACTGGTTGTTCCAGATATTGATGGATTACGAGATGAGGTACTAAGGGAATGCCATCATTCCAGATTAACCATTCATTGGTGGTAAAAAAATGTATAGGATATGAAGAGGACATACTACTGGGAAGGAATGAAGAAGAATGTGGGAAGTTTCATCTCAAAGTGTTTGAATTTCCAGTTAGTGATGGCTGAGGGAAGAAGCCTAGTGGATTGCTACAACCACTAGATATTCCCGAATGGAAATGGGAACAGATATCTATGGATTTATAGACGGACTGCCAAGGACTAGAGCAGGATATGATAGTATTTGGGTAGTGGTAGATCGTCCGACCAAGAGTGCAAGATTCATACTTGTCATGTCTACCAGAACAGCATCCAAGTTGGCATAATTATATGTTTAGTGGATTGTTCGATTCCATGGTGCGCCAAAGAGTATTGTAAGCAATAGGGACCCAGTGTTTACTATTGGATTCTGGAAGAGATTACAAGAGATTTTGGGAACCGAGCTACATTTGAGTATAGCTTATCACCCATAGATGGATGGCCAGACCGAGAGTGTGAATCGGATTTTGGAATATCTTCTTCGAGCATGCATTATAGATTTTGGAGGGTCTTGGGATGATCACTTACATCTAGTGGAGTTTGCCTATAACAACAGTTATCAGTCGAGTATTGGCATGGCACCATATGAAGCACTATATGGACGACCTTGTAATTCGCCTTTATGTTGGTGGAAGCAGGTGAGAAGTCAATACTTGGACCAAAGAGGATTAGAGAGACTTTTGAGAAGGTAGAGATCATTCGGCAATGAATGAAGACTGCTCAAGATCGTTAAAGAGCTATTCAGACAAGAGAAGAAGAGATTTTGAATTCTTAGTCGGGGACATGGTATTTGTTAAGATTCTCCTTTAAGGAATGTTGTTCGATTTGGTAGGAAGGGAAAGTTATCACCATATTTGTTGGATCTTTTCCAATTATCAAGAGAATTAGGAAATTAGCTTATAGGGTGGATCTACCTCCAAAGATGACGGGTGTGCACAATGATTTTTTATATCTCCTACCTACGGAAGTTTGTGCATGACTCGGGTATTGTGGTAGCACTAGATCAATTAGAAGAGATAGAGGTTGTGCCAGAAGTTTCTAGACCTCGTAAGCCTCTTTGAGTCATTGGGAATGACATGAAACAGCTTAAGAGGAAGATAGTTAATCTAGTTAAGGTGTAATGGAGTGAGGACGATAGCGATTGTACTTGGGAGACCGAGGAGAGTATAAGGATGGCCTATCCAGAATTCTTTGAGTGGTAAGACCCATGGGTCGTATCTACTTGCACTGTTGTGTCTTATACTATTAGAATTCTGCATGCTAGGATAGGTTTTGCGTGCTATTATTGATTTGGCTGCTTAGTTGTGTTGTTAGATGGTTGCTAATGGGTGGTAGGCATGTGGGATAACCTTGGTTGCTTATGTTTGTTTAGTTATTTTGGAGGCGAAATTTCTAAGGATGGGAAAATGTAACGACCCGTCTTTTACATATCAAAGGATCGTAAAATAATTCTATTTAATCCATTTGAGATCATATCATTCTAATATTTAAAAATATGATTCTTATGGATGTTTTATAGTCCATGATTTTTTCCGAATTTCTATGTGACCATTTTGCCCTTGGAGATCTTATTTCGGCCATAACTTTTGAAAGGAGCTGAGTTGGATGTTCTAACATAGTTTATTACTTCAGTATGGTGGTTTCCCATTCTGTAGAGTGGTCCTATAGGAAAATCGGATAAGTAGTTAAGAAGTTATAATAGTTTTAAGTTGTGTAAACTATTGGTCAGAATTAGAAAGGGGATCAATGGGTCAATTAGCAAGCCCATTAGTCTGATATGGTTTGGCTATAAATATGAGGTGAGAGAGACCATTTGAAACATTTGTCTCTCATTTCATATTATCCTTAAAACCTACCTCCTCTCTAATTCTCCGTCCTTTGCATAGATTTCATCCCAAATCGTCTCTAATCCCAAATTAGAGGCTAGATCTTCATCAAGGGGCTTGATCTTGTCGATTGGACCACATTTACATCCAATTTGCTAATGTCCATATCGTATCTCCTCTCATTTTAATTGGTTTGATTGGTTTGGTGAGTGTTTATGATCTCTCACTAGTCTATGATGGATATTATGTTGTAATTAGGTGATTAAAAGTTAGGATTGTCAAATAAAACTATAAATTGATTAAACATAGGTAATTTTAGATGTAGAAACCCTAGATCAACCTAATTAAAACATGTAATATGGATTAAATCATTGGCTAGTGTCATTTATGCATATATGGCTATGTAATTCTATGATTTAGATTGGATCTATGCTTATTTACGATCACTGATTGAATTGGATGACTTGAATGTTTATGATTGAATGTGAAACGAATGGTTTTCTATGTTTGATGCACTATTGTGATTGAATTTCTTGCTACGCTTGATTCGTTTGCTAGTGTTGTGCGTATTTAGGACTTAGATTGGTGACCGAAGCATATCGGGAGCAAAGTTCGTCTGAATCATACAAAACTTGGAGGATACGCTCTGGATCATGCAAGGAAGACTCCTTGAAAATTTCACGATGATTAAAGCAAAGTATTTGGATCGGTACCGATCTGATCCAATTAAATCGGTACCGATCCAAATTTTGTGCACCAATCAACGTGAGAGCCAAGGGGATGGTAGAGCAAGGGTTCCAGTGATGCTCTATGAAGTTGGATCAAAGGATAGGCCAAGTATTGAAGATTTTATGGATCATCTATGTTGGAACGGCTATGAAGCATAAATGGAAAGGAATGCAAGGGTTCTATGGCATTTAGAGGAAATGCACTAGAGGCTGGAAGTGAGGGGGAGCGAAAATTGGCTAAGTATACGGATCAGTACCGATTCGATCCAATTGGATAGGTACCGATCCAAATTATGGGATCCAAAGTTGATGAGATCTAGAGGGATGACTCTGGGATGGTTATGGATCATGCTAGAAGTTGTGGTTCGCTGATTGCTTCTACGGTTTGGAAGTTATAGCATGATGAAGTTTCGACTCTTCGGTCGTGGTCTAGGATATGGAGTAGGATCGAAGGAGTTTGTAGAATACAATAACCTATGATTTTTATTTGATGATAATAAACATATTTATATTTGTTTAAATGTATTTGTTATTGTACTATTTTATTTTTCACATAACTAAATAAATATTTGTTGAATAAAATAAATAACTTAGAATTCATATTCAAACAAATATTTTATTACAAATTCAAATAGTACAAATTTGAGCTCTCACTACATATATACATTTTCAATTACAATACAATTTCAATTACAACACATCTTTCAATTTAAAACTTTCACCTCACTACATATTCACTCTCACTCGTATTTTATCTTCAACTCTGTTCCAGTCTGTATCCAGCATCTGAATTATCTGCAAAATAAATACTGATGCAGTAAAATTGAAAAACAATATTTTGTAGTACAAAATGAAGTGTGTATTTTGAAAATATTATTTGCCTTAGTTGTTTGGGTTGTTCATCATTATTTCCTTTTAATTCATCATACACGAACAACTTGTAATATGCACAGTGTATCACTGTACATGTCACTAGGTCGTGCACACCGATATACACTTGCTTATTAAAATTGCAGGGACAGGTGAGCACAAGATCAAACCTGAGCGAAAAGCTGGATTTAACTCAAGTATGCAAGACTAATTAGACCAGGCCAGCGTAATCAAAACAAAGTGGTGAACTAGATCAACCACACCAGACATGTGCATGTTCAAATGAAATGGTCAGGTGCACACTCAAGTAAACAGTTCAAATGCAAGTCTACAGACACGAGTGAACCAGAGACAGTCACAACCAGAGGCAACAACAAATCGGAGGCATATACAAAGTTTTTAGCAACAGCATAAATGGTAAGGAGAAACAAAAGAAATGACTACAGTTCAAAGTTTTAAAGTGAACCAGACATGTGTATATGCAACAATGCTTCAAAAATACTCAGAGTAAAGTTCATTCGAATGTACACATGACTCGAAGCAACTGACTCAAAGTGGTGAATGCAAAACTCACACACGCATACAAGACATTGCAACATGAAGGACCAGACCACCAATTGATACGAGGTAATGATAAATACAACCAGACTCCAAGAAGATCACAACACATACAAGCCGGTGCAATTAAGTTCAACCAAATCAATATGTACAAAGGATGATGCCAGAGAATCACTACACATTGCAGTAAAACTCAAACCAGTGTCAAGAACAAAACAAACTTCAAGTAACAGTGGCAACCAATCAAGAATGAAGTATACAAGCATTCAAATGATACCTGTCATCATCAACAAAAACGCAAAACATGAAACAGAGAAGACCATAACTACAAGAGTAAAAGCAATACAATGGTCGAGTTACAGACTCCAACCAAGCAATTCCACAACACTTGAATATGTTTAACCAAGTGTATCAACACATTATTTCAAGTACAAGACTTCAGACCACATATGACAACGGAATCAATGCAGACCAGGGCAGTGAACAAAACAAAAGACGCAACAGTTCAACATGAATAGACTCGAAGCACACAATGCAGTTTTCATGAAGCCGTGAGTTATATCACAATGAACAAGTCGGAGAGTCAAGTCCTTCTCAAAGTCAAATGCCAACAAGTCAAAGAATTAAACAGAAGGTAAGACAATACCAAGGTATAAAAGTTCAAAATTTGAATGCCAGCAAAAATTAAATCAGTGAACAAGCCAGAAAGTCAAAATATATCTCAAATATTCAAATGCCAAAGTCGCAGTTCAAAATAAGGAGCAGTTTTGAAAAAGAAATGATTAAGCCGAAGTCATAGGAGAAAGAACAGAGCAAGTACAAATTCGTGAAGCAACGGATCAACGAAATGAACAAGTCAAAATTATCATCATCTTTCGATTAAAAATTCACGGCCAAGCAAAACTCACTGAAGAATTCAATTAAGAAATATACGAACGAAAATTAAGGGTTTCAATCCCTATAAATACCCACAATCATCATCAGCAATTAAGTATTCGAGTTCAAGGCAAAATCAGAGAGCATACTTAGAACAAATCACAGAAAATATCCAGAACTCGAATCAAACAAGTCGAGCATAATCAATAATCGAAAAGGGCAAAATCACATACCTAATATTCGAGCTCGACAAAATTGAAGCAACCGTATGCAATCAAAGCTAGATCGATTGGCGAAGCTAACCAGAGTCGAAAACATACTTCAATCGATCAAAATATCAAGCGGCGGCTTCAAGGAATTCAAAACCATAGATTTTGAAGAGGGACAAAAGAATGGCCGAAGTACTCAACAACAAAAGGAAGACTGTCCTTGCTTTTATTTTATAATTGGACTGTGTTTGTTATATTGGGCTTCAATTCTATTCCCAGAATCACAAAAAGGAAGGCAGCCGAAGTCATCACACAACAAAAAAGGAAAAGGAGCATTCTTCTTTAATTAATTGTTTGGGCCAGCTTTTATTTTTCTATTGGACTTCAAATTTAAAAATAGGGCTTTGTTTAGTTATCATTTTTCTTTTTGTAATTTCCTTTTTAAATTGTGTAACTTTCTAGTCGTGTGACTAGGTACAAACTACGGGGCTTAGTTTGAGAATTCGCAACTCAGTGGCTGAGTTGTGGTAGGGTTTTGAACGTAGAGCTAGGTTAGTCAAGTAGCGGATGTCACAAGTTTACGTGTGTAAGCGTCTGACTACTTAATTTCTAGTAGAAACCTTGAGGGCAGCACATAGGCAGGGTTTTGCCGAAGCTGGGTAAATTTGTGTGTGATCTCTTCTACTTTACTTTCTATTATTATTTTTATTTCTGCATTAATTTTTATTATTATTAGTATCACCCTATTCACCCCCCCCCCTCTAGGTTGAAAACGATCCTATAAGTGGTATCAGAGCTAGGAACAAAAACCAATTTTTATTTTAAAATTTTGATTTTTTAAATGGCTTCTTTTAATAATGCTTTTGCTGAGGGTCAGTCCATAGTTAGACAACCCATGTTCAAAGGTGAATATGCTTATTGGTAAAATAGAATTAAATTTTTTCTGAAAACCATAGATGCATGGAATATTGTTGAGACGAGATATAGTACAGCAACAATAATGGTAGATAATCATAAAGTTGAAAAACCTATGGATCAATGGACAGATCTTGAAAATAAACTGCAAAATGCCAATGCTAAAGCGATGAATTCTATTATTTGTTCATTAGATCAAATTGAATTTAATCGTGTCTCACATTGTCTAACTGCGAAGGAAATCCGGCACACACTTGAAGTGGCTCATAAAGGAACCTCCTAGGTTAAAGAATCTCGTCTTGCCATGCTTAGTACCGAGTACAAGAACTTCACGATGGCAAAGGATGAAAGTGTCAAAGAAATGTATGGACGACTTTCTAATCTTGTATACAAGTCAAAATCTCTAGGAATACCATACACAGAATAGGAAATAGTCCGAAAAATCCTCAGAATTCTTCCATGAAATTTTGAAGCGAAAGTGACTGCTATTCAAGAATCAAAGGATCTAAAACAGGTTAAACTTGAAGAACTCATCGGAAATCTCACCACTTATGAGCTAGAAATCAATTTCAAGAAAGAACGTGAAGGAGGAGATACGCGAAAGAAATCAATAGCTCTTAAAGGAACAACGGAAAGTGAAGATGATGATGATGATGAAGGAGCAGCTAAAATGGAACTGATAATAAAGAGATTCAAAAGGTGGAACCGTAAATACAGAAATTCAACCCTAAATCAACAACTAAAGAGCAGAATCGTCGAAGCTATAGACAACTCAGAAAAGGAGGAGATCGTTTGTCACAAGTGCAATAAACCTGGTCATATCAAGCCAAATTGTCCTCAAAATCGACTCAGCAATGGAAAGAAAACAAAAGGGAGAAGTTTTGCAGCTACTTGGGATGAAATGAAAGTGATGAAGTTGATAAGAGCACTGGCAGTTAGAGCGATAGAGCAAATCTGTGTCTTCAAGGAGAAACAAGTGACAACGATGATGACGAGCCAAGCGAGGTATTAAAACTTACTCACTCGCAATTACTTATATATTTTCATGAAGTAAATGGCTGTTTTGAATGACTTAGGGAGAAGTACACTAAAATTGAATCACAAAGAGATAGTTTGATAGATCTAAATAAGCAGCTTGATCAATTGGTTAAAAACTATCGAAATAAGAGCCCTAAGTGTGATAAGTGTCCATCATTAGAAGATGAAATACAAAAATCAGAAATAAAAATTAAATCGCTTGAAAATGAAATTCTGATAGAAAATTCTATTAAAAGGTGCACTTTGTTATTGAATGAAAATGAATCTCTCAAAACTCAAGTCCAACAATTATCTACAACTTTAGGAAAATTCTCCAAAGGAGAAAAATCACTAAATATGCTATTAGGAAAACAAATTGTTAATACTGTTGGACAAGGACTTGGGTATACTCAATCAGAAAGAGTTAGAAGTGAATCTAATCGGTTCAATTCCAAGTGCATGATTTGAGGAAAAATTGGACACAATCACAATAATTGCTGGTTTAGACCCAAGCACACGAAAACCAAACCAATTTGGGTTCCAAAAGGCATGAATGTAAAATCTCTTAAAATCAAACAAATCTGGGTGCCAAAAGGAACAAATATAGACTGTTTTGGTTCTACGCAAACTTATTTTTCAAAATCATTTGTCACTAACAATCATGGACCTATAAAAACAAATACGTCACAAAAATCTTTTCTCGTGTAGGTGTGGTGGCAGGCTAAGGAACAACAAGAGTGGTACCTGGATTCTGGCTGTTCCAGGCACATGACGGGAAACAAATCAAAGTTCCTTAGCCTAGAGAAGTAAAAAGGTGGCAGAATCAAAATGGGTAACAAACGATGTATTATATGAAAATCTGCACCATAATCAGATTTCAATCAACCAGTGATCAACTGAGAAAATTTGAGCACCATAATTATATCCGACAGGGATGAAAAAGGTAAGGTAGTTGATCAAAAGAAATATCGAGGCATGATTGATCACTTCTTCATCCTACTGCTTCTAGACATTATGTTCTCTGCTGACTTATGTGCACGGTTTCAATCAAATCTAACAGAATCTTATGATTATTAGGTAATTCTTGCACACCTCACGGTTTGGTCTATGATACCTATCTAATGATAACTTTGAGTCAAAGGCTAAATCAGATGCAGATTACACTGGTAGCCTAGTTGATAGAAAAAGTACTAGTGGAACGTGTTTATGTAGGGACATTCATTATTTGCATCATATTTCCAAACAAAATATCCGCATAAATTTTCATTTTCAATTGATTTTAATTTGGCAGACATTTTTACAAAAACCCCTTCTAGAAAATAGTTTTTTGTTGACTTCGTTTCAGATTAGGCATTTTAGGAATTTGATTTTATATTTATTTTTGGATTTGATCTTAAATGAATACAATAACTAATCTGAATCCCTTCAGATTATCGAAAAGGAAAATAGTGACTAAAAAAAATCTGATGAGTGTTGATATTAATCATACATTATAACTTGAGATAGTATGTGTAGTAAATTTTCTTAAAAATTTAAACAAAATTTGTAATAACTTTGATTGGTAAAAATTTAATGAACATCTCTATTTCTATCATATTTCTAACAACCATCACTCATCAAAATCCAATATATTATGTCAAAATGTGGTATTTTAAATGGAAAATTATTCATTTTTTAAAATTTAATTAGCAATAAAAACATCCAAAGTATTCAATCTCATTTAAAAGTCCTTACCGTTATGCATGGGTGAATTACTTTGAATCTTTGACTATGTGCTTTCATGCTCATTTAAAAGTCCTCACGGTTATGCATGTATGGAACACATATCAAAATTGATTATTAATTAGGCGAGTTGATTCTAACCCCATTTAAAAGTCCTCACGGTTATGCATGGTTAGAAGATGCTTGAAATTCATTTTTTTAATAAAAATTGGGAATACTACTAATCTCATTTAAAAGTCCTAACGGTTATGCATGGTTAGTAAGTATTCAAATACCTGTCATAAATATACCACAAATGGACATGACTATATGGTTTTCTATACCAACATCACCCCTATCACTCTAAAATGGAATATACGCCTAACAGAGTATTTATGATTTTTGTTTGATTTTTTATTGAAATTTAATATTTATACTCAATTAGGTATTAATGTTGTATTAGTGTCCATCACTTTATCTCTATTTTCGAACAGACTATTACTCATTTGCTGATGACAAAAGGGGGAGAGAAGTTAAGATTGGCAAGAATATTCTCGTATAGGCTCATTACATTAGTTTTTTATTTTATTTGCATATTTTTTCATGCATATGTGAAGGGAGATCATTGTTGTAGGGGGAGTATTCAAATAGGGGTAGCTCCATAGAATTCATCAAGATCAAATACATTTAATAGAGTCAAAATCTTAATATATGTTTGTTATCATCAAAAGGGGGAGATTGCAGAATACAATAACCTATGATTTTTGTTTGATGATAATAAACATATATATATATATATTTGTTTAAATGTATTTGTTGTTGTACTATTTTATTTTTCACATAATTAAATAAATATTTGTTGAATAAAATAAATAACTCAGAATTCATATTCAGACAAATATTTTATTCAAACAAATATTTTATTACAAATTCAAATAGTACAAATTTGAGCTCTCACTACATATATACATTTTCAATTACAATACAATTTCAATTACAACACATCTTTCAATTTACAACTTTCACCTCACTATATATTCACTCTCACTCGTATTTTATCTTCAACTCTGTTCCAGTTTGTATCCAGCATCTAAATTATTTGCAAAATAAACACTGATGTGGTAAAATTGAAAAAGAAATATTTTACAGTGCAAAATGAAGTGTGTGTTTTGAAAATATTATTTGCCACAGTTAGTTGGGTTGTTCGTCATCATTTCCTTTTAATTCATCATACACGAACAACTTGTAACAAGCACAGTGTATCACTGTACATGTCATTAGGTCGTGCACACCGATATACACTTGCTTGTTAAAATTGCAGGGACAGGTGAGCACAAGGTCAAACCCGAGCCAAAAGCTGGATTCAACTCAAGTATGCAAGACTTATTAGACCAGGCCAGTGTAATCAAAACAAAGTGGTGGACCAGATCAACCACACCAGACGTGTGCATGTTCAAATGAAATGGTCAGGTGCACACTCAAGTAAACAGTTCAAATGCAAGGCTACAGACTCGAGTGAACCAAGGACCATCACAACCAGAGGCAACAACAAATCAGAGGCATATACAAAGTTTTTAGCACCAGCATGAACGGTCAGGAGCAACAAAAGAAATGACTATAGTTCAGAGTTTTAAAGTGAACCAGACATGTGTATATGCAACAAAGCTTCAAAAATACTCAGAGTAAAGTTCATTTGAATGTACACATGACTCGAAGCAACTGACTCAAAGTGGTGAATGCAAAACTCACACACACATACAAGACAATGCAACATGAAGGACCAGACCACCAATTGATACGAGAGAATCATAAATACAACCAGACTCCAAAAAGATCACAACACATACATGCCGGTGCAATCAAGTTCAACCAAATCAATATGTACAAAGGATGATGCCAAAGAATCACTACACAATGCAGTAAAACTCAAACCAGGGTCAAGAACAAAACAGACTTCAAGTGATAGTGGCAACCAAACAAGAATGAAGTATACAAGCAGTCAAATGATACCTGTCATAATCAATAAAAATGCAAAACTTGAAACAGAGGGGACCAAAACTACAACAGATAAAGCAACACAATGGTCGAGTTACAAACTCCAACCAAGCAATTCAACAACACTTGAATATGTTCAACCAAGTGTATCAACACATCAGTTCAAGTACAAGACTTCAGACCACATGTGACAACAGAATCAATGCAGACCAGGGCAGTGAACAAAACAAAAGACGCAACAGTTCAACATGAATAGACTCGAAGCACACAATGCAGTTTTCATGAAGCCGTGAGTTATATCACAATAAACAAGTCAGAGAGTCAAGTCCTTCTCAAAGTCAAATGCCAACAAGTCAAAGAATGGAACAGAGGGTAAAACAATGGAAAGGTATAAAAGTTTGAAAATTGAATGCCAGCAAAAATGGAATCAGTGAACAAGCCAGAAAGTCAAAATATATCTCAAATATTCAAATGCCAAAGTCGCAGTTCAAAATAAGGAGCAGTTTTGAAAAAGAAATGATCGAGCTGAAGTCATAGGAGAAAGAATGGAGTAAGTTCAAATTCATGAAGCAACGTATCAACGAAATGAACAAGTCAAATTTATCACCATCGTTCGATTAAAAAATCATGGCCAAGCAAAACTCACTGAAGAATTCAATTGAGAAATATACGAACGAAAACTAAGGGTTTCAATCTCTATAAATACCCATAATCATCATCGGCAATTAAGTATTCGAGTTCGAGAAAAAATCAGAGTGCATACTACGAACAAATCACAGAAAATATCCAAAACTCGAATCAAACAAGTCGTGCGTAATCAATAAACGAAAAGAGCAAAATCACATACCAAATATTCGAGCTCGACAAAATTGAAGCAACTGTATGCAATCATAGCTAGATCGATTAACGAAGCTAACTAGAGTCGAAAACATACTTCAATCGATCAAAATATCAAGCGGCAGCTTCAAGGAATTCAAAAACCTAGTTTTAGAAGAGGGACAAAAGAACGGCCGAAGTACTCAACAACAAAAGGAAGACTATCCTTGCTTTTATTTTTTATTTGGACCGTGTTTGTTATATTGGGCTTCAATTCTAATCCCAGAATCACAAAAAGGAAGGCGGCCGAAGTCATCACACAGCTAAAAAGGAAAAGGAGCATTCTTCTTTAATTAATTGTTTGGGCCGGCTTTTATTTTTCTATTGGGCTTCAAATTTAAAAATAGGGTTTTGTTTAGTTTTCATTTTTCTTTTTATAATTTCCTTTTTAAATTGTGTAACTTTCTTGTTGTATGACTAGGTACAAACTACGGGGCGTAGTTTGAGAATTCAAAACTCAGTGTCTGAGTTGTGGCAGGGTTTTGAGCGTAGAGTTGGGTTAGTCAAGTAGCGGGTGTCGCATGTTTACGTGTGTAAGCGTCTGACTACTTAATTTCTAGTAGAAACCTTCGGGGCAGCATGTAGGCAGGGTTTTGCCGAAGCTGGGTAAATTTGTGTGTGATCTCTTCTACTTTACTTTATGTTACTATTTTTATTTCCGCATTAATTTTTATTATTATTAGTATCACCCACTACAACAAAAATACCCTATTACAACACCCATTTTACAACGTGCATTTGCAGCCTGTTGTACCATTTTACAACGTGCATTTGCAGCCTGTTGTAATAGATGGCTATTACAACGGTCGATTCCGGACCGTTGTAAATGATGCCCTGTACAACGCCCTTTTTACAACGTGCAATGACTGCCCATTGTAATAGAATGCTATTACAACGGTTCTTTCATGCCCGTTGTAATAGATGCCAATTTTACAACGTTCACAAAATGCCCGTTGTAATAGATGCAAATTTTATAACGGTCACAAAATGCCTGTTGTAAGAGGTACCAATTTTACAACGCTCATACCGCTCGTTGTAATAGCTGCCAATTTTACAACGGGCTAAAAATGCCCGTTGTAATAGGTGCCAATTTTACAACGGTCATAAAATGCCCGTTTTAACCGATGCCAATTTTACAACGATCATAAAATGCCTGTTGTAACAAATGTCTGTTGCCAATTTTCAACAATCAATAATTAATAATTAATATTTATTATTTGTTAATATTTAATAATTAATAATTATTATTTGTTATTTGTTAATATTTAATAATTAATATTTAATAATTAAAATTAATATTTATTATTTGTTAATATTTAATAATTAATCATTAATAATATTATATTAATCATATGTTACTAATTACTAATCATTAATAATATTATATTATTGATTAATATTTAATAATTAACCGTTAATAATATAATATTAATCATTTATAACTTATAATAATTAATGATTATTAATAAATAATCATTAATTACTAATTATTATATATAATCAGTATTCCAATAGGCTTAATTTTACTTTCCAATTATTAGTAAGTAATATCGAGTAATTAATATTAAATATATAATAATTTATAACTAACAATAAATATTAATAATTTATGATTAATAATTATAATTAATAATTAATGTTAAAAATTAAAAATTAATAATATATACATATTAACTATTAAAAGTTAATAATTAACATTAAATTATAATTAATAAATATGAAGTAGCATTTAGTAATTATTTTTTACTAATTAATAATTACGATTAAATAATTAATTTTCACGTCGTAAATTTTTCTTTAATTAGTAGTTTCATTATGGTATTAACACTACAACAAAAATACCCTATTACAAATTTATTAACCATCATTATCTTCGATTATTTATACATACTTACTTAATAATTTATAAATGGTAATTTATAATTAACAATTATAAATGATAACCTACATAGGTCATTATTTATAATTTATCACAATTAATGATTACTAATATATAATTTATAATTACTAATTATTATATATAATCAATAATTAATTTTTTATATTTAATAATTTATTATAGTTAATTATTAATAATTAGTAAATTACACATAATTTTTTTTAAATTGCATTCAATAATTAATAAATATAATTAATATTAAATAATTAATAATTGATATCAAATATTGTTTTTAAATAATTAATAGTTAATAATTAATATTACACCTAGTGTTCCTTGTTTTGCCGCTCCTACTTCTGTTAATTTTCATTTGCCCGCTTATCCCATTTTTACTTAACCTAAATTCCCGCTTTCCCTCTTTTTACTTAACCCTAAATCCAATCCCACTGCAAAATCTTAAACAAAATAAAAAATGTTTCGCATTCCCAATCCTAGTTCCTAATTCCTATTCTACTCGCTGTGCCTTCGGTTGTCAGTTCGCGATTAGGAGTCTCTCGTCGTTGGTTCACGTCGTTGGTTCCCAATCCCAATTCGATATCTTGGTAGCAGCTGGGGCAGTGGATTGGAGGTTGCTGGCGATCCAGTATTGGATGTGAGCCCGGTTCGTAATCAGACCCGACAAGCTTCCTAGCAGTGGCCACATACTGAAGCCCGATAGGGATCAGGTCAGGACCTAGAATCATGGACAAAAGGATTAAAGATAATAGTATTAAAACTAACTTCATTTTGTATCATCATTTATTTGTCGAACGCTTTCTTCATTTTTAATTATGTTTGAAGCTGAAGGCATCATTATATTATTCTAACATCATTTGCATGAAATATCAGTTATTTATTAATCGCACATTGGACTATCAAATGTTATCTAAAATCGCAAAATAATCATCCACTGGCGTTACAAAGTTTTATTCACTTAATATTACGTTACTGAACAAACTGAATTTATCCAGTAGAGTTTAGTTGAATGTCGTTCAATTCATTCAAGGTAAAGTTGTGATAAACATTATTTTTTCATAGAGTGGACGCCTTTTTACATTTCCATTTTATCTTGTTTGTGTGCATATGTTTAAAAGCAATTCCTTAGTAGCTATGGAAAGCAAGGACCATTCATTAAATCCAAACCAACCTATCCAACGTATTGAGAATAAAGCTTTACGAACGAACACATGCAATGAAATTTTCTAGTTAAGTAAAACTAATCCCTATATATGTTGCTTTTGGCCAAGCTTACTCATTTGTGTTAGGATATGCATGTTTATCATTCTAACACACACACGTATGTATGTAATTTACATTTTCTTTGTATGTATTGCAGGACATAGCAGAAGCAAAGGAATTTTTGAAGAAAAAAGGTGTTATGTGGGTTTTGATTAACTAAAATATTATGGTTCAAGGTTTGCTTCAATGCCGTTCGGTCTAAATTTTAAATCTTGTGTTATTATTTATATGTACTACATGTTATGTTAGTTTAGGGTTGTATCTGATGTTTTGTAACTATGTAAAATTTTATGAATGATGTGAATAGATAAATCTTTTTGTTATTTTGAAATATGAATTTCTTTTGCTATTTTTAGTAAATATGAATAAATATGGTTGTCATTATTATAATAATTTTGTTTCAATTCAAATTAGTTTAAAATTTACTCGTGCATTGTAGTATTTTTATTTTTTTCTCATTTGAATTTTTTTAACAACCGGCAAAAATAGTTGAAAAAGATCCTTTTGCAATGAGCAAAAACAGTTGTAAAAGGATTAATTGCAACGGGCAAAAATAGATGTAAAAGACCCTTTTGCAACGGGCAAAAACCGTTATAAAAGACCCCTATTGCAACGGGCAATAACTGTTGTAAATTCATCCACTCTATTACAACATTGCATAATACAACGGACCTAGGCCCGTTGCAAAACCCCTATTACAATGGGCATTGCCCGTTGTAAAATGGGTATTTTGTTGTAGTGACCCTATTCACCCCCCTCTAGGGTGAAAACGATCCTACAGAGTTGATAGACAACTCAGGATGGAACGAGGCTGTGGTATAATGGACTAGGTTGAGTGGTAGGACTCATGCCCGAAAATGGATTGGAATTGTGAAAGCTTGGAAGATTTGGGAATGCCAAGGAATCATTGATAACTCGGAGTGTTCGGGTTGTGTTCAAGTAAGGGTACTATATGCGGGGGCCCCCGAGGGCTGGTAGCGCCAATCATGTTTCCTAGACCGCTCCGAGAGGGTCTAGTGTTAGACGGTACAGAGGTACTATAAGAGACAACCGTGCGGGGTTTTGGACCTGAAAGTACGGGGGAACACAATCGAGAACCGGGATTTCCATTAGTCTCTGGCAAAGGGAGGAAGGCCATACGAGTTATCATACGTTCTAGGCTTTAGAAGATGATACCTAGGTTTTGAATTCTATGGTTGCTATGATTGCTATGTCTGCTTTTAGGTAGGCTATCATCTATAGGAATGCTGGAGAAGGGATTGAGAATAGGGCCAATGTAGGAGGCTGCTTAGGTTCTTCTATCTTGTTTTATTACAGTATCCTATTGTCATTTTTTAGTGGCATATTATATCTTATTATTATATGCTAAATCTTTGGCTGAAGGGACAGGTCAGGTATGGTTTTGTGTACCTGTCTAGTACCATATTTTCTAGTATATATTATGGTAGTCATTTACCGCTCACACCAGACTATTGTCTGACCCAATGTTTTATGTTTCCTCTTATCATCTTGGGTACTCTTAAATGAGTAGACTAGATGACAGGTTTGGAGTCGCAATTGTTGTACGATGACAAGCTTGGAGGAGCTATGGCGTAGTAGTCTATATTTCTAGTTTCTGCTGTTTGTTGTTATATACTCTGAGGGATGTAGTGAGGAAATGTTGTATTGAGATATTATGACATTTGTACCATAACTCATGATGTTATCTTTCATTTGTTATGGCTCACTATATTTTTTTGTATATTTTCTAAATTATATTTTATCCATGCACTATGTGATATGCAACAGGTTTTCTTCTTTCAATTTCAACCTTGATGATCATCCCATATCACCCTGGCACATTTACAGAACTCTTTTAAGTCATTTGGTGCGGGTGGTATGGAGCGGTTGTCATAGGTAAATTCTATGTTCAAAAAATGGATCGGAGGGATGATGGAAGTATATGTAGATGACATGCTTATGAAATCATGAGTCATGTGAAACCATCTAGATGACCTTTTAGAAATGTTTGAAGTTTAATAGAAGTACAGAATTAATTGACCCCATTAAAATGTTCTTTCGGAGTAGCATCAGAAATGTTTTTGGTATTTATCATCAATGCATAGGGCATAGAGGCTAATCCGGAGTAAATTAATGCCCCGAGGAATGTAACTGCCCCGACAATGAAGAAGCAACTTCATAGCATGAATGGAAAGATTGTTGCTTTGAGTCGGTTCATCTCAAGGGCTATAGATAAGTGCATACCCTTCTTCGATGCCCTCAAAAAGGAGAAGAAATATTTTTGATGGAATCAAGATTGCCAGAATGCCTTCGAGGAATTATTGAGGCGCATGGAAACGCCACCATTCTTATCCAAACTGCTAGACATGGAGGATTTATTTGTTTACTTGGCAATGTCTACTTATGTATTAAGTGTGGCATGGGTACGTGAGGATGCCAGGTTTAAGGATCGGTTTACTACATCAGCAAGTAGATTACTAGAAATTAAATGAACTACCCGATAGAGAAACTTGCATATAGCTTGTTGATCGTTCTAAGGAAGTTACGACCGTATTTTCAGGCTCATCCAATCAAGTTACTAATAGATCAGCCTCTGAAGCAAGTACTATATGATCCAAGACTTTGGGAAGATTGTTGAAATGAAATATCGAATTAAGCTAATAAGACATCAATTACCATCCAAGGAGGGTGATAAACGTACAAGCATTGGCATGTTTCATCGTTGAATTTACTACACAGGACAGTGAGGAAGAGGAGGATGATGCAGTCGCAGTTTCCCATTGGAAGTTATTTGTCAACGGTGATTCAAATGAATTTAGCTTGAGGGTAGGAGTAGTATTTGAAACACCGAAAGGATGGACAATCTATTACGCATTAAAGCTAGAATTTCTTGCAACTAATAACAAAGTCGAGTACGAGGTGTTAATGGCAGGATTGAGGATAGCAAAGGAATTAGGGATAAATACGCTACACATATATAGCAATTCCCAACTGGTAGTTTGCCAAATTAGAAAGGAGTATCAGGCTAAGGGTGTAAGGCTAGCCTCTTAACTGTCTAAGGCACTAGAACTATTTGAGGACATGG
The DNA here is from genome assembly GCA_030737815.1 of Allium fistulosum. Lineage (NCBI taxonomy): Eukaryota > Viridiplantae > Streptophyta > Magnoliopsida > Asparagales > Amaryllidaceae > Allium > Allium fistulosum. The sequence goes on along the minus strand of CM060907.1, from coordinate 820,699,829 downwards.
AGAATTATACGATAACACACATCCCTAGAGAGGAACGCCTGAGGGCTGATTTATTAGCCAAGTAAGCTAGCTCTAGGGAAGCGTAACTAATTAGATTGGTTCCGATGGAATTTTTGATAGCTCCGAGCATCGATCAAATAGAGATCGATTGGATTCTCGAGACCACAGAGGAGGAGTCATGGACAGCCCCAATCAAAGACTATCTTAAAATGGAACTTTCCTAAGAGACAGGAACGAATGGAAGAAACTCCCCTGGAAAGCACTGCGATTCGTGATGCAAGACAGAGTACTGTACATGAGAGAATTCTCAACTCCCCTTTTTGGTGTATAGCCAAGGTGAGGCTAGGAAGATCCACATGGGAGTCCCAAAGGGCAGCCATGGTGATCGCATGGGAGGAGGCAGACTCTGGCGAAGAAGATTTTTCGCTATAGATATTTTTGGTCGACGAGAAACCAAGATTCCACTAAACGGTGCGACCGATGCTAGAGATTTGTGAAGAATCCAAGAGCCCCATCGACGGAATTAACATAAATGGTCAGCCTATGGCCTATTGCAATTTGAGGAATCGATGTTACTGGTGTGCAATGATAGTGAAAGGAGGAGCTAAATACGCTATTGTTGTGGTGGATTACTTTATGAAATGGGCTAAAGCAGAACCATTTTCCACAATTACAACGAAGAAGGTAATGTAACACTCCTAATTTTTATTTAACATTATTCAAGGAATTTAATTAGATAAATTAAATAGAATAATGTGACGTGATAAGGAGAATGAGATTTGTCAACTAATATGGGTTAGGCCTTAAGTAATCAATCGATAAGATTGTTTTAAACATAGAATAGAAAGGAATTAATAAGAGGGCATATGGAAATATCCTTTATTTATTTCCTAAACCCTTTTTCTCTCATTAATTCTCATTTTCATTTTCTAAAAATCCAAACTAAACCTGAAGGGAGGTCGGCTATTACCTAGAGAAGAAGAAGAGGAAATCTAAGGAATTCAAAAGGGAAAGCTTAAGGGAAATTAATCAACATCAAATCTTAATCTCTTTTATCCAATCTAAGGTGAATAATAGTAACCATTCCATTTATTTATGCTTTTTTTTATATTTATGACCGATATCTGAATTTTTTATGATAATATGTCATGCTTTGATGGATTATATCATTATTAGTGTGAATAATGGTTTGTTAGATTTTTTAAGGAATTGTTTTGATGGGTTTTAAAAGGCAAAACCTAATATTTTGATCTTCTATTGAATTGAAATTTAGATATGTATTAGAAAACATTATTTTGGAGAGGCATTTTCAATTTCATAATTTTTCAATTTTATATGAATATTTTATGAATTTCCTAAGAGGAAAAAGGTGTATATTTCGACTTTTAATTCTTAAGAACAATTAATTTAATATTTTGGTCCTAAAATTTTTATATATGAAAGAAGAAGGAAATGTAGATTTCAGGTGATTTTTAAAGATTTTTCCTAATTGTTGTGATTTTTTATGAATTTATTATTATAGAAATGGTTGTAATTAATATATGTTAAAGATATTAAATATATTGTTTTTGAAAAGTTAATTTGGAAGTTAGAACGTGATCCACCAAAAATTCTGAAAAGAGGATGAAAGGTTTTGTTGTTATCCAATGATAATTTGACATGGGGCATGAGTTAGTAGAAAGCTTTAGTTTAAAAATGAAACTCGGTTTTAAACTTAATTACAAAAATGCCATTATCACAATAGCTTAGAGGCTCTATACCCTGTTTCGATAGTTATATGGGTCGATACATGTGATAGGATGATAGATATGGGATGTATATACTTTCTTAGGGGTTTAATACGTTGTATTTTTTGGACTCAAAATCTATTGTTTTCGTTGAGACTCGACAACCTATGGTCTAGAGACTCGGCAACTACTACTTGTTAGAACTCGACATCCTTAAAGTTTATGGGCTTAGCACCCTCAAGTAAAGCGGGCCGATAACATGTATGTTTTAGAGGTTCAACACCTCTTTTTTTAAAGACTCGGAAACCTTTGTCAAGTAGTGATTCGATAGCTTCCATATAGCTACTCGATAACTATATTTGTAGTGGCTTGATGGCCGTATGTTTTACAAACTCGATAATCTTATTTTAAAGGCTTTATAGTCTTATGTTTATAAACTTGAAAGCTAAGTGATATAGGCTCGACAACCTTAAGTTTTCCAAATTAAATTTCTATGTTTATAGGCTCAATAGCCATGTTCGCTAAAGGCATGCTAGCCTTATGTTTTGCAAACCAAATAGCAATGTTTAGAGGCTCGAAAGCCCATGTTTTCTAAAGGCTCGACATCCTTGTTTTGATAAAAAATGTTTTAAAAGCTATGTAAAGAAGATAGTGCTTTGCCACAAGATTCCGGCTTAAGTATTTGGGCTATGTTTTCCTTGTTTTAAGAATAATTTTAAGTGGTTGATCATTTCTAAAGAAAAATGTTTCCAAGGAAATGAAGTGGTGTTTTGGCCCAAATTTTATATGGATTTTTCAAATGGAAATTACGGAACCACGCAGGGGATTACGGAAGAAAATCGTGCTTCTCCCTGTTAAAAGCACGATACCAAATCGTGATGGCCATACTTCATCCAATTTTAAATAACCCCCTTCCCTGTATAATTCAAAATAATCTCGTTCAAAAGAATAATGGCCACAGACTTCAAGTTCACTTCGAACCGATATCTCCTCCCAAATCTTTGTAGTCGAATCAATATACAGTGGAAATAGTCGTGCGCGCGATGAAATCGTGAGGGGATGGCTGGGGATTTCTCGATGTCGAAGGCGGCATTCGCGATGGCGCCGCAATTTTGCGCATGTGGGAGTTCAATCGAGGGGTGGGTCGAGTGCTTCGTCGAAGGCGATAGGCAGTGAAGTCGAAGTTCTGGGCGCTTTCGCGTACGCAGGCGTGAGGTGAGGGGTGTTTTCGTGGACGTAGGCAAGCTAGGGCATGGTCATTTTGGTTCGGCGGCGGGTTGGCATTCGCGATCGATGATGGTGGTCGAAGTGGTGATTCACGTATGGGTTCATTGGTTTGTGGCCGCGATTACTCGCGTGTTCGCAAGGGTTGGTGGCGATCTAGGGAGGGCCAGTGGATCTCAAGTGTTCTCGCGGCGATGAGGCGAGGCAGGGGACGAGGCTGCGGCTTCGTGCGATGCGATCTCGCGTGTACAGGGTAGTAAGGTACTGAAACAATTTTTCTTCAATTTAAAATTTTATATATATATATATACATATATATGTATATAAGTAAAGTCAGAAAATATATATATATGAATTTTAAATGTGTTAAAGTTATGAAAAGTTAGATTGTTATCTATATAAATTATTTCTTTTAAGTATATGTACATGAGATTTTAAAACAAATATACAGCTTATTTTAAAATCAAAATAAATATTCCAGTGCGTGTTTGAAATATATACATGTATAAATAGTTTGAAAAAAAAATTGTAAAAGAGGTTGTCCACTATTTCTGTTAATTAGAAATAAATTTTATCTAAAATTTTAAGTAGATGAATTTTTGAAATTATTAAAGTTTGATCATTTGTTAAAATTAACTATTAATTATAAATCAGAAATTTTTTTAGAATTAATGTGTTAACTAACTTGAATTTATTAAAAAGGAAATTTAATGTTCAAAAATCTCGAATATTAATAAATGGTATAAATTGTTTATACAAGGTTAAATCAAGAAAACAAATTGGATGGACATGGATGGCAAAATAAAGCAAAGGTGAGATTTTTCTCACTCGATTGAAAAGTGGATTTTACAGTTATTAATTTGATTTGCTTGACTGTTTGGATGTGATATTAGATATAGTAGGAGATATCTATATATATATATATATATATAGCAATATATACATATTGGCATATGTATATATTGGATTGATTGATTTCCCGCCTCGTATAGCGGATGAGACCCTATTGCGCCGTTAGTAAGCGGATATTTTTATAAAACCCATATACCGCGATATTCCACCTTGAAGTGGAATTGGTATTGTGCTAACGTCTTTGGATGCAGGGAAACAGGTTGGAGGGATCCAACTGGACCCCTCACATTGATTGAATTTATTTCTACTGTGATGTGATAATCTGTGAATGATTATTGATGTTGTTGAATTGATGTCTGGAAATTGTTTGAAAGCTAAAATTTAGCTGAATGGATGTTTGATATCATTGGATTCCAAAACTAAATGAAATTGAATTTTTGTAATTCAAGTAGAAATTTTTAAGTAAATTTAATTTTAGAAATTTAATAAATTTGAAGAAAAGAATTTAAAAGAATAAAGGCTGATTTTTGAAATCTTATTGAATTAATTCCAGAATCAAGTGAAAATGTTAAATAAATGAATTTCGTATAATAGTGATTTTAAATTGAAGAATTTAATTAAAATTTGGATTTCTAAATAGTTTGAAAAAGATAAAGAGATTTATTTTCTTTAAGAGGAATTTATTTAAAAAGGAAATAAGTTGGAAGTCCAACTATAAATTTAATTGGCAAATTGAAACGAATTTGGAAAGTCAATATAAAATGAGCTGGGATGGAAAATAAATTTAGAAATCAATATTGAAATTTATTTGGTATTGAATTTTTTATAAATAGAATTGGAATTTATAAAAGTTGTTTATAAATCCGAAATCACTTATTTTGATAAGTAAAATACAGAAGTTAATAAAAAGAAGATTTATAAGTCGAGGTTGTTATTAAAATAGAAATAGAATTTATAAACGTGTTTTATAAATTCGAAAATAGATTGAATTGGATAAACGTTGTTTTATAAATTCGAAGATCAATCAAATTTGATGAATTGAATATAGAAGGTTATTAAGGGAATTTTATCCACGATTTTGGATAGTAGATAAATTCTTGAAATAAATGTGTAGAAAAGGTTGAAATGTGGTTAGTGAAGTATATTCACGATTTTGGAAAGTGAATATATTTTTAAGTAAAATGGATATGGTTTCAGGGAAGTGATATTTGAAATGAAGTTAATTGTTTTAAAGATGTTTTCAAATATAATGAATATCGAAATCATAGATTTCAACATTCATTGTTGAAATAGACGTTTTCGAGAAATAAGGAAATGATGGACTATAACACTGTTGTTATAGTAAATGATTTTCGAAAGAAAAATGTTTTTTTTTAGTATTGGGATTTATATATACCTATCTTAAAATCCGAATCCCTATACTAGTGATTTCGAGTCGTTGTAACGATGTTTTACGCAACATTCGTTTTGACTCAAATAGATGTTAAAATTTATGATTTCCTTAAAGAATGAATATATACTTAATATTGATTTAAGTATATCGAATATTTTCAAATGTTGAAAATAAATAGATTTGTGAATTACTTATTTTTAAATAAGTATGGAAATGTTTTCCAAAAGGAAAATGAGACGTTTTGAGGATTTATCCTAGTAAAGATAAATTGAAAGTGAATATTGAAATCGATTTGAAAATCGTATATCAGTAGATATTTTGAAAATATAAATTCACTATGGAATTTATAAAGGAAAGGGAAACTGTTTAGAAAAATAAACGTTGATTTATTTTTGAAGTGTGGAAATTTTTATATCTAGTAAAGATATTTTTGAAGATGAAATAATTTGGAAAATTTTTTGGAATCTGATGATGTTGCGCATCTTTATTGATAGTTAAATAACCGACTATCAATAATTACCTTGAATGATATTTGTTGTGAATTGGATGAATTTGAATGCCACACTTATTTTTGAATAATCGCTCACTATTCGGGTTAACCGGGAAAGGACCATGGGGTCGTATAACCCATTCCGAATATGTGATACGTCGTTATGAATTGCATTTGAAGACCGGTGTTGAAGACCGGATATTTTTGAAAACGGAAGGATTACCGTCGAGTTACTCTACATCGGCTGATCTCCGGTTTAGAGGTTTTATCACCCTTAGTGACGGGAAGTCCGGACGTGATTAGAAATTTATCCGGATATGCAAGGGCTTCGTGAGAAGTGCCTTCGGTTCTGTTCGATCCCGGAACAGACTTGTATGGATTGTGTGTCTGACGTTACAACTTGAGATATAAAGCTGATTTCTTTCAAATACATTTCTGTTGGTGGCGGAGAATTTATTCTCTTAGCTTAACACCCTTCTCTGAGACGTACGAGCTCAGAGGTTATGTAGTTGAAATTCATCAGCGATATATCCCAATTTGGTAACGTGGTATACTGAGTGTTGCTGTGAAATGATCAGTGTTTGATCATTTGTGATATGATCATTTGTTTGATCTTATATCTTTGTGATCATAGGTTGATCATTTTGTTTGACCCGAAGCATGGCTTTGTAGAAAGCGTAGCTTTGTGGACGAGACTTCGTCGAGCCTCACACCCCGGAAATGGTCAAAACAGGAAGGATGCAGCAAGGTTTTAGGGAGTAGCGCCCCTTAGTGTATGTCATTCCTTCTGGATAAAGGTGGTATCATGGTATGGAGTCCAGATACTTAACCTCTGTGGTTGCTGCAAATTTATTACTTTGTGGTTGTTGCGAATCGGGGATCCTCGGGAAGATCGGTGACGATCGGGGGATGGCATACGCGTGTCAGTAGTTACCTACTTTTGCAGAGGTAACCCGGCCTTGTGTTGGCAGAGATCTAACCGTAATGTTAGGTTATTTCTCGGGTCGTCTATTCCAGGGACGTACCCATCGTGGATAGGAAGTTCCTTAGCCTGACCATTTGTTGGAAATCCAAAGAAACAATACGAGCCTTGTACGGTTTTAGTTGTAGAACCTGCCATTTAATATGGTAGTTATAGCAAGCATACTATAATGGTACCTATGCTGGCTAAGATTTATATTCTACTTTCGAAATGTTTTCTACACTATGCACTAATAATAATATAAAAAAGAATTGATTTTGCGTAGTAAGCATCTTTGACTATCATAAGAAGAAATATCCTCCAAGTCTGCGTTTGCATTGTGTGTGTGGTGGGAGGTCTTATGGTAGTTTCATTTTTCAAAAGCATTGCGAATTGACTTTAAAATTTTTCTGTTGTTTATTTTAAAGAAAAATAACTGTTTTACGATCTCACACCAGTCACCATGACTGACTCGGAGTTTATTGTTCCCTTCTAAACTCTGGGTGCCCACCAATTTCCACACGGGCAGTCTAGAGTTAGATTATCAGGATATTCTGGAGCTTTGGAGATAAGCTGGATGACGAGACGTAGTATTTGTATCTGATAGTATTTATTCCGCTGTGTATTCTGTATGAGGACAAGTTATATAACTGTCCATTGTTGTATATGACTCTGATTGATGTATGTATAAAACGATATAGTTCTTTGTTTAAAGATTATTCATTTACCTATTATATATTGTTCCGCTGTGATATGTGAGATTCTGATATTGTTTCCTGTTCTGATGTTGTTCTGTTGTTCTCCTTCTTTCTTTTTCTTCTTTCTTCTCTTCTCTCTTTTCTTCTGTTTTCTTCTTTCTAAAACCCTAAGAATTCGGGTTTTCCGGCATTCGTTGCCCGGCAGTCGATACAGTGGACGTATCGATGTCGATTTTCGGAAGTCGAAGAATCGGGTCCTTACAACGTGGTATCAGAGCATATGGTTAAGTGACAACCCTGCTCTGTTGGGTGTTACTCATTAGAGATAGAGTCAGTAGTACTCTAGAATGAGTTTGAGTGTAATAATAGATACGAGCGCGTATTTGTTAGTGATTATAAAAAATGTCTTATATTGTGTTTGCTTATCCGTTGAGATGTTTGTGAATTTCGGTCGGTATGTGGGACGCCATATTATCGATAGGGATTTCTAAACACTTAAACGAGGCAAGACGACATAATATTGTTTTAAATAGGGTAAATGAAATAATTTATCCAAAACTATTTTTGTATAGAAAAGAAACGATTTTTCTATGAATTATAATAGTATATGGTTGCATGGTTGTTAGAGGTGATAATATTAATCTATTATCATTGAAATTGAATAAAAAATTGAAATCATAACTCCAAAGTTAAGAAATAAATTCACATATACAAATGAAATTTAAAAAATGTAAATTATAAATGTGAATTGTAATTTAAAACGGGATTCCAGAGAAGTATTTGGAAATGTTTTGAAAAGAATTTGAAAATTTTGGAGATTTGGAAAGTTTAAATTCTTTTTGATTTGAAAATGAATTTCAAAGGTTTTGAAAAGTATTTTAGAGAGATGAAAGCTCTAAACTCTTTTCGGTCGCTGGAAAATAATTCCGATGATGACCGCGGCATCATCGGTGTTCATTTTCGGGTTTCCAAAAGAGGAATTGCTGCCAAATTGTTTTAAATGGGAAGTTGTTTGAAAAATTTGGGTTTGGTTTTTGAAATTCAAAGAAAATTTGAATTGTTTTCAAAATGGCTTTGAAAATGTTATAAAGACTCTGGAATACTTTATAAGAATATTTATGGAATATTATTGAATTGATAACTTATACAATTTGAATTTTGATAAAATAAATTGGAATTGAGTATAGAATTATGGAAGTAAATTGTGAATAAATAAATTTACAATTGTGATTAATGAAAGTGAAACTCTTAAGTAAATGTGATATTGAAATTATTCTAAGTGGATGATTGAACAAAAGAATGAAGTTAAATCAAAGTAAGTATAAGTGAATCGATTAAATAAAGTGAAAAGATTACTTAAAGAAAATTTATTAAGTTGAAAATAAATTTGGGGAAGTAACAAATAAATGTTGGAATTGAATTCAAATGAGTTTGAAATGTAAAATTGAATGATAATGAATATGTAACTTCAATAGTGAAGTAAAATTGTATAAGCAGTTTATATTGAAAATTTCATAATAAAATGTGCAAAATGATAAATTGAATGTTGTAACTAGATATTATGGCTAGTAGATATACAGGTGTTATAAAGGAATTGGAATTTTGATTTCGAAGATAATTTGAATTGCTCGACAAAAGGTAAGTATTTGAATTATAATATGAGTTTTTGCTGATTTCTTCTCTAGCCGCTTGGCATTTTTCTTTTCTTTTTGAAATCTGAGAGTCCGTAGGGACGTTTTGTAGTCGTGCCATATTAGCCGCGCAAAGGAGACGCTGGCGAAATTTTTCGAAAATTTCGAGTGTTAGAAAATTTTTGAGAAATTTTGAAATTTTAAAATTTGAATTTAAACTCGAATTTGAATTTAGAAGTTAAACAATGTTGTTTGAAACTTAAAATTGAAGTTAGAAATTTAGTTGAATGATAGCGAATCTTTAGTAGAAAGATTTGTTTTGAAAAGTGATAAAACTATTTGGATTGTGAAAAATAGTAGACGAGTTAAGGACCTTTCTTTCTAACTTGTAATTTCGAGGACGAAATTCTTTTAAGGGGGGAAGTCTGTAACGACCCAGAATTTTGAACAAATTTAATTGAGAATATTTAATTAATTTTAAATATTTGAACGATGATTTAATTTGAATCCTCGATATAAATTCATTTTTGGCGATTTAATTATAGAATTTAATCTATTGTAAGTTGAATAAAATTTAAAATCTTCAATTTAAGTTGAAGAAAAATATTTCGAAAGCTTTTAAAATTCGTATTGATATTACTGAAGATAACAGAAGCTTCAGAATTGAGTTTGAAAACGATTTGATCAGTTTTGAATTTATACCGTTTGAATCGATATTTAAAAATAGCCGTCCGAGGCACAGTCTCGGAATCCGACGAAACCAGTCCCATTGGGTCCGTAATATTGAATTATTGTCGGATTTCAATTTTCGTATTTTTCGGAGTTAATACGCGACCGTACGACGAGTAAACGCGGGAGATTTAAAACGAATTCAATTTGAAATTAACTTTTAAATAATGGGTCAACTGCAACACGATCTCTTCCTTGAACCACGCAGGGGATTACGGAAGAAAATCGTGCTTCTCCCTGTTAAAAGCACGATACCAAATCGTGATGGCCATACTTCATCCAATTTTAAATAACCCCCTTCCCTGTATAATTCAAAATAATCTCGTTCAAAAGAATAATGGCCACAGACTTCAAGTTCACTTCGAACCGATATCTCCTCCCAAATCTTTGTAGTCGAATCAATATATAGTGGAAATAGTCGTGCGCGCGATGAAATCGTGAGGGGATGGCTGGGGATTTCTCGATGTCGAAGGCGGCATTCGCGATGGCGCCGCAATTTCGCGCATGTGGGAGTTCAATCGAGGGGTGGGTCGAGTGCTTCGTCGAAGGCGATAGGCAGTGAAGTCGAAGTTCTGGGCGCTTTCGTGTACGCAGGCGTGAGGCGAGGGGTGTTTTCGTGGACATAGGCAAGCTAGGGCATGGTCGTTTTGGTTCGGCGGCGGGTTGGCATTCGCGATCGATGATGGTGGTCGAAGTGGTGATTCACGTCTAGGTTCATTGGTTTGTGGCCGCGATTACTCGCGTGTTCGCAAGGGTTGGTGGCGACCTAGGGAGGGCCAGTGGATCTCAAGTGTTCTCGTGGCGACGAGGCGAGGCAGGGGACGAGGCTGCGGCTTCGTAAGATGCGATCTCGCGTGTACAGGGTAGTAAGGTACTGAAACAATTTTTCTTCAATTTAAAATTTTATATATATATATATATACATATATATGTATATAAGTAAAGTCAGAAAATATATATATATGAATTTTAAATGTGTTAAAGTTATGAAAAGTTAGATTGTTATCTATATAAATTATTTCTTTTAAGTATATGTACATGAGATTTTAAAACAAATATACAGCTTATTTTAAAATCAAAATAAATATTCCAATGCGTGTTTGAAATATATACATGTATAAATAGTTTGAAAAAAAAATGTAAAAGAGGTTGTCCACTATTTCTGTTAATTAGAAATAAATTTTATCTAAAATTTTAAGTAGATGAATTTTTGAAATTATTAAAGTTTGATCATTTGTTAAAATAAACTATTAATTATAAATCAGAAATTTGGTTAGAATTAATGTGTTAACTAACTTGAATTTATTAAAAAGGAAATTTAATGTTCAAAAATCTCGAATATTAATAAATGGTATAAATTGTTTATACAAGGTTAAATCAAGAAAACAAATTGGATGGAAATGGATGGCAAAATAAAGCAAAGGTGAGATTTTTCTCACTCGATTGAAAAGTGGATTTTACAGTTATTAATTTGATTTGCTTGACTGTTTGGATGTGATATTAGATATAGTAGGAGATATCTATATATATATATATAGCAATATATACATATTGGCATATGTATATATTGGATTGATTGATTTCCCGCCTCGTATAGCGGATGAGACCCTATTGCGCCGTTAGTAAGCGGATATTTTTATAAAACCCATATACCGCGATATTCCACCTTGAAGTGGAATTGGTATTGTGCTAACGTCTTTGGATGCAGGGAAACAGGTTGGAGGGATCCAACTGGACCTCTCACATTGATTGAATTTATTTCTACTATGATGTGATAATCTGTGAATGATTATTGATGTTGTTGAATTGATGTCTGGAAATTGTTTGAAAGCTAAAATTTAGCTGAATGGATGTTTGATATCATTGGATTCCAAAACTAAATGAAATTGAATTTTTGTAATTCAAGTAGAAATTTTTAAGTAAATTTAATTTTAGAAATTTAATAAATTTGAAGAAAAGAATTTAAAAGAATAAAGGCTGATTTTTGAAATCTTATTGAATTAATTCCAGAATCAAGTGAAAATGTTAAATAAATGAATTTCGTATAATAGTGATTTTAAATTGAAGAATTTAATTAAAATTTGGATTTCTAAATAGTTTGAAAAATATAAAGAGATTTATTTTCTTTAAGAGGAATTTATTTAAAAAGGAAATAAGTTGGAAGTCCAACTATAAATTTAATTGGCAAATTGAAACGAATTTGGAAAGTCAATATAAAATGAGCTGGGATGGAAAATAAATTTAGAAATCAATATTGAAATTGATTTGGTATTGAAGTTTTTATAAATAGAATTGGAATTTATAAAAGTTGTTTATAAATCCGAAATCACTTATTTTGATAAGTAAAATACAGAAGTTAATAAAAAGAAGATTTATAAGTCGAGGTTGTTATTAAAATAGAAATAGAATTTATAAACGTGTTTTATAAATTCGAAAATAGATTGAATTTGATAAACGTTGTTTTATAAATTCGAAGATCAATCAAATTTGATGAATTGAATATAGAAGGTTATTAAGGGAATTTTATCTACGATTTTGGATAGTAGATAAATTCTTGAAATAAATGTGTAGAAAAGATTGAAATGTGGTTAGTGAAGTATATTCATGATTTTGGACAGTGAATATATTTTTAAGTAAAATGGATATGGTTTCGGGGAAGTGATATTTGAAATGAAGTTAATTGTTTTAAAGATGTTTTCAAATATAATGAATATCGAAATCATAGATTTCAACATTCATTGTTGAAATAGACGTTTTCGAGAAATAAGGAAATGATGGACTATAACACTGTTGTTATAGTAAATGATTTTCGAAAGAAAAATGTTTTTTTTTAGTATTGGGATTTATATATACCTATCTTAAAATCCGAATCCCTATACTAGTGATTTCGAGTCGTTGTAACGATGTTTTACGCAACATTCGTTTTGACTCAAATAGATGTTAAAATTTATGATTTCCTTAAAGAATGAATATATACTTAATATTGATTTAAGTATATCGAATATTTTCAAATGTTGAAAATAAATAGATTTGTGAATTACTTATTTTTAAATAAGTATGGAAATGTTTTCCAAAAGGAAAATGAGACGTTTTGAGGATTTATCCTAGTAAAGATAAATTGAAAGTGAATATTGAAATCGATTTGAAAATCGTATATTAGTAGATATTTTGAAAATATAAATTCACTATGGAATTTATAAAGGAAAGGGAAACTGTTTAGAAAAATAAACGTTGATTTATTTTTGAAGTGTGGAAATTTTTATATCTAGTAAAGATATTTTTGAAGATGAAATAATTTGGAAATTTTTTTGGAATCTGATGATGTTGCGCATCTTTATTGATAGTTAAATAACCGACTATCAATAATTACCTTGAATGATATTTGTTGTGAATTGGATGAATTTGAATGCCACACTTATTTTTGAATAATCGCTCACTATTCGGGTTAACCGGGAAAGGACCATGGGGTCGTATAACCCATTCCGAATATGTGATACGTCGTTATGAATTGCATTTGAAGACCGGTGTTGAAGACCGGATATTTTTGAAAACGGAAGGATTACCGTCGAGTTACTCTACATCGGCTGATCTCCGGTTTAGAGGTTTTATCACCCTTAGTGACGGGAAGTCCGGACGTGATTAGAAATTTATCCGGATATGCAAGGGCTTCGTGAGAAGTGCCTTCGGTTCTGTTCGATCCCGGAACAGACTTGTATGGATTGTGTGTCTGACGTTACAACTTGAGATATAAAGCTGATTTCTTTCAAATACATTTCTGTTGGTGGCGGAGAATTTATTCTCTTAGCTTAACACCCTTCTCTGAGACGTACGAGCTCAGAGGTTATGTAGTTGAAATTCATCAGCGATATATCCCAATTTGGTAACGTGGCATACTGAGTGTTGCTGTGAAATGATCAGTGTTTGATCATTTGTGATATGATCATTTGTTTGATCTTATATCTTTGTGATCATAGGTTGATCATTTTGTTTGACCCAAAGCATGGCTTTGTAGAAAGCGTAGCTTTGTGGACGAGACTTCGTCGAGCCTCACACCCCGGAAATGGTCAAAACAGGAAGGATGCAGCAAGGTTTTAGGGAGTAGCGCCCCTTAGTGTATGTCATTCCTTCTGGATAAAGGTGGTATCATGGTATGGAGCCCAGATACTTAACCTCTGTGGTTGCTGCAAATTTATTACTTTGTGGTTGTTGCGAATCGGGGATCCTCGGGAAGATCAGTGACGATCGGGGGATGGCATACGCGTGTCAGTAGTTACCTACTTTTGCAGAGGTAACCCGGCCTTGTGTTGGCAGAGATCTAACCGTAATGTTAGGTTATTTCTCGGGTCGTCTATTCCAGGGACGTACCCATCGTGGATAGGAAGTTCCTTAGCCTGACCATTTGTTGGAAATCCAAAGAAACAATACGAGCCTTGTACGGTTTTAGTTCTAGAACCTGCCATTTAATATGGTAGCTATAGCAAGCATACTATAATGGTACCTATGCTGGCTAAGATTTATATTCTACTTTCGAAATGTTTTCTACACTATGCACTAATAATAATATCAAAAAGAATTGATTTGCGTAGTAAGCATCTTTGACTATCATAAGAAGAAATCTCCTCCAAGTATGCGTTTGCATTGTGTGTGTGGCGGGAGGTCTTATGGTAGTTTCATTTTTCAAAAGCATTGCGAATTGACTTTAAAATTTTTCTGTTGTTTATTTTAAAGAAAAATAACTGTTTTACGATCTCACACCAGTCACCATGACTGACTCGGAGTTTATTGTTCCCTTCTAAACTCTGGGTGCCCACCAATTTCCACACGGGCAGTCTAGAGTTAGATTATCAGGATATTCTGGATATTCTGGAGCTTTGGAGATAAGCTGGATGACGAGACGTAGTATTTGTATCTGATAGTATTTATTCCGCTGTGTATTCTGTATGAGGACAAGTTATATAACTGTCCATTGTTGTATATGACTCTGATGGATGTATGTATAAAACGATATAGTTCTTTGTTTAAAGATTATTCATTTACCTATTATATATTGTTCCGCTGCGATATGTGAGATTCTGATATTGTTTCCTGTTCTGATGTTGTTCTGTTGTTCTCCTTCTTTCTTTTTCTTCTTTCTTCTCTTCTCTCTTTTCTTCTGTTTTCTTCTTTCTAAAACCCTAAGAATTCGGGTTTTCCGGCATTCGTTGCCCGGCAGTCGATACAGTGGTCGTATCGATGTCGATTTTCGGAAGTCGAAGAATCGGGTCCTTACAACGTGGTATCAGAGCATATGGTTAAGCGACAACCCTGCTCTGTTGGGTGATACTCATTAGAGATAGAGTCAGTAGTACTCTAGAATGAGTTTGAGTGTAATAATAGATTCGAGCGCGTATTTGTTAGTGATTATAAAAAAATGTCTTATATTGTGTTTGCTTATCCGTTGAGATGTTTGTGAATTTCGGTCGGTATGTGGGACGCCATATTATCGATAGGGATTTCTAAACACTTAAACGAGGCAAGACGACATAATATTGTTTTAAATAGGGTAAATGAAATAATTTATCCAAAACTATTTTTGTATAGAAAAGAAACGATTTTTCTATGAATTATAATAGTATATGGTTGCATGGTTGTTAGAGGTGATAATATTAATCTATTATCATTGAAATTGAATAAAAAATTGAAATCATAACTCCAAAGTTAAGAAATAAATTCACATATACAAATGAAATTTAAAAAATGTAAATTATAAATGTGAATTGTAATTTAAAACGGGATTCCAGAGAAGTATTTGGAAATGTTTTGAAAAGAATTTGAAAATTTTGGAGATTTGGAAAGTTTAAATTCTTTTTGATTTGAAAATGAATTTCAAAGGTTTTGAAAAGTATTTTAGAGAGATGAAAGCTCTAAACTCTTTTCGGTCGCTGGAAAATAATTCTGATGATGACCGCGGCATCATCGGTGTTCATTTTCGGGTTTCCAAAAGAGGAATTGCTGCCAAATTGTTTTAAATGGGAAGTTGTTTGAAAAATTTGGGTTTGGTTTTTGAAATTCAAAGAAAATTTGAATTGTTTTCAAAATGGCTTTGAAAATGTTATAAAGACTCTGGAATACTTTATAAGAATATTTATGGAATATTATTGAATTGATAACTTATACAATTTGAATTTTGATAAAATAAATTGGAATTGAGTATAGAATTATGGAAGTAAATTGTGAATAAATAAATTTACAATTGTGATTAATGAAAGTGAAACTCTTAAGTAAATGTGATATTGAAATTATTCTAAGTGGATGATTGAACAAAAGAATGAAGTTAAATCAAAGTAAGTATAAGTGAATCGATTAAATAAAGTGAAAAGATTACTTAAAGAAAATTTATTAAGTTGAAAATAAATTTGGGGAAGTAACAAATAAATGTTGGAATTGAATTCAAATGAGTTTGAAATGTAAAATTGAATGATAATGAATATGTAACTTCAATAGTGAAGTAAAATTGTATAAGCAGTTTATATTGAAAATTTCATAATAAAACTTGCAAAATGATAAATTGAATGTTGTAACTAGATATTATGGCTAGTAGATATACAGGTGTTATAAAGGAATTGGAATTTTGATTTCGAAGATAATTTGAATTGCTCGACAAAAGGTAAGTATTTGAATTATAATATGAGTTTTTGCTGATTTCTTCTCTAGCCGCTTGGCATTTTTCTTTTCTTTTTGAAATCTGAGAGTCCGTAGGGACGTTTTGTAGTCGTGCCATATTAGCCGCGCAAAGGAGACACTGGCGAAATTTTTCGAAAATTTCGAGTGTTAGAAAATTTTTGAGAAATTTTGAAAGTTTAAAATTTGAATTTAAACTCGAATTTGAATTTAGAAGTTAAACAATGTTGTTTGAAACTTAAAATTGAAGTTAGAAATTTAGTTGAATGATAGCGAATCTTTAGTAGAAAGATTTGTTTTGAAAAGTGATAAAACTATTTGGATTGTGAAAAATAGTAGACGAGTTAAGGACCTTTCTTTCTAACTTGTAATTTCGAGGACGAAATTCTTTTAAGGGGGGAAGTCTGTAACGACCCAGAATTTTGAACAAATTTAATTGAGAATATTTAATTAATTTTAAATATTTGAACGATGATTTAATTTGAATCCTCGATATAAATTCATTTTTGGCGATTTAATTATAGAATTTAATCTATTGTAAGTTGAATAAAATTTAAAATCTTCAATTTAAGTTGAAGAAAAATATTTCGAAAGCTTTTAAAATTCGTATTGATATTACTGAAGATAACAGAAGCTTCAGAATTGAGTTTGAAAACGATTTGATCAGTTTTGAATTTATACCGTTTGAATCGATATTTAAAAATAGCCGTCCGAGGCACAGTCTCGGAATCCGACGAAACCAGTCCCATTGGGTCCGTAATATTGAATTATTGTCGGATTTCAATTTTCGTATTTTTCGGAGTTAATACGCGACCGTACGACGAGTAAACGCGGGAGATTTAAAACGAATTCAATTTGAAATTAACTTTTAAATAATGGGTCAACTGCAACACGATCTCTTCCTTGAACCACGCAGGGGATTACGGAAGAAAATCGTGCTTCTCCCTGTTAAAAGCACGATACCAAATCGTGATGGCCATACTTCATCTAATTTTAAATAACCCCCTTCCCTGTATAATTCAAAATAATCTCGTTCAAAAGAATAATGGCCACAGACTTCAAGTTCACTTCGAACCGATATCTCCTCCCAAATCTTTGTAGTCGAATCAATATACAGTGGAAATAGTCGTGCGCGCGATGAAATCGTGAGGGGATGGCTGGGGATTTCTCGATGTCGAAGGCGGCATTCGCGATGGCGCCGCAATTTCGTGCATGTGGGAGTTCAATCGAGGGGTGGGTCGAGTGCTTCGTCGAAGGCGATAGGCAGTGAAGTCGAAGTTCTGGGCGCTTTCGCGTACGCAGGCGTGAGGCGAGGGGTGTTTTCGTGGACGTAGGCAAGCTAGGGCATGGTCGTTTTGGTTCGGCGGCGGGTTGGCATTCGCGATCGATGATGGTGGTCGAAGTGGTGATTCACGTCTGGGTTCATTGGTTTGTGGCCGCGATTACTCGCGTGTTCGCAAGGGTTGGTGGCGATCTAGGGAGGGCCAGTGGATCTCAAGTGTTCTCGCGGCGACGAGGTGAGGCAGGGGACGAGGCTGCGGCTTCGTGCGATGCGATCTCGCGTGTACAGGGTAGTAAGGTACTGAAACAATTTTTCTTCAATTTAAAATTTTATATTTATATATATATACATATATATGTATATAAGTAAAGTCAGAAAATATATATATATATGAATTTTAAATGTGTTAAAGTTATGAAAAGTTAGATTGTTATCTATATAAATTATTTCTTTTAAGTATATGTACATGAGATTTTAAAACAAATATACAGCTTATTTTAAAATGAAAATAAATATTCCAGTGCGTGTTTGAAATATATACATGTATAAATAGTTTGAAAAAAAAATGTAAAAGAGGTTGTCCACTATTTCTGTTAATTAGAAATAAATTTTATCTAAAATTTTAAGTAGATGAATTTTTGAAATTATTAAAGTTTGATCATTTGTTAAAATAAACTATTAATTATAAATCAGAAATTTGGTTAGAATTAATGTGTTAACTAACTTGAATTTATTAAAAAGGAAATTTAATGTTCAAAAATCTCGAATATTAATAAATGGTATAAATTGTTTATACAAGGTTAAATCAAGAAAACAAATTGGATGGAAATGGATGGCAAAATAAAGCAAAGGTGAGATTTTTCTCACTCGATTGAAAAGTGGATTTTACAGTTATTAATTTGATTTGCTTGACTGTTTGGATGTGATATTAGATATAGTAGGAGATATCTATATATATATATATATAGCAATATATACATATTGGCATATGTATATATTGGATTGATTGATTTCCCGCCTCGTATAGCGGATGAGACCCTATTGCGCCGTTAGTAAGCGGATATTTTTATAAAACCCATATACCGCGATATTCCACCTTGAAGTGGAATTGGTATTGTGCTAACGTCTTTGGATGCAGGGAAACAGGTTGGAGGGATCCAACTGGACCCCTCACATTGATTGAATTTATTTCTACTGTGATGTGATAATCTGTGAATGATTATTGATGTTGTTGAATTGATGTCTGGAAATTGTTTGAAAGCTAAAATTTAGCTGAATGGATGTTTGATATCATTGGATTCCAAAACTAAATGAAATTGAATTTTTGTAATTCAAGTAGAAATTTTTAAGTAAATTTAATTTTAGAAATTTAATAAATTTGAAGAAAAGAATTTAAAAGAATAAAGGCTGATTTTTGAAATCTTATTGAATTAATTCCAGAATCAAGTGAAAATGTTAAATAAATGAATTTCGTATAATAGTGATTTTAAATTGAAGAATTTAATTAAAATTTGGATTTCTAAATAGTTTGAAAAAGATAAAGAGATTTATTTTCTTTAAGAGGAATTTATTTAAAAAGGAAATAAGTTGGAAGTCCAACTATAAATTTAATTGGCAAATTGAAACGAATTTGGAAAGTCAATATAAAATGAGCTGGGATGGAAAATAAATTTAGAAATCAATATTGAAATTGATTTGGTATTGAAGTTTTTATAAATAGAATTGGAATTTATAAAAGTTGTTTATAAATCCGAAATCACTTATTTTGATAAGTAAAATACAGAAGTTAATAAAAAGAAGATTTATAAGTCGAGGTTGTTATTAAAATAGAAATAGAATTTATAAACGTGTTTTATAAATTCGAAAATAGATTGAATTTGATAAACGTTGTTTTATAAATTCGAAGATCAATCAAATTTGATGAATTGAATATAGAAGGTTATTAAGGGAATTTTATCCACGATTTTGGATAGTAGATAAATTCTTGAAATAAATGTGTAGAAAAGATTGAAATGTGGTTAGTGAAGTATATTCACGATTTTGGACAGTGAATATATTTTTAAGTAAAATGGATATGGTTTCGGGGAAGTGATATTTGAAATGAAGTTAATTGTTTTAAAGATGTTTTCAAATATAATGAATATCGAAATCATAGATTTCAACATTCATTGTTGAAATAGACGTTTTCGAGAAATAAGGAAATGATGGACTATAACACTGTTGTTATAGTAAATGATTTTCGAAAGAAAAATGTTTTTTTTTTAGTATTGGGATTTATATATACCTATCTTAAAATCTGAATCCCTATACTAGTGATTTCGAGTCGTTGTAACGATGTTTTACGCAACATTCGTTTTGACTCAAATAGATGTTAAAATTTATGATTTCCTTAAAGAATGAATATATACTTAATATTGATTTAAGTATATCGAATATTTTCAAATGTTGAAAATAAATAGATTTGTGAATTACTTATTTTTAAATAAGTATGGAAATGTTTTCCAAAAGGAAAATGAGACGTTTTGAGGATTTATCCTAGTAAAGATAAATTGAAAGTGAATATTGAAATCGATTTGAAAATCGTATATCAGTAGATATTTTGAAAATATAAATTCACTATGGAATTTATAAAGGAAAGGGAAACTGTTTAGAAAAATAAACGTTGATTTATTTTTGAAGTGTGGAAATTTTTATATCTAGTAAAGATATTTTTGAAGATGAAATAATTTGGAAAATTTTTTGGAATCTGATGATGTTGCGCATCTTTATTGATAGTTAAATAACCGACTATCAATAATTACCTTGAATGATATTTGTTGTGAATTGGATGAATTTGAATGCCACACTTATTTTTGAATAATCGCTCACTATTCGGGTTAACCGGGAAAGGACCATGGGGTCGTATAACCCATTCCGAATATGTGATACGTCGTTATGAATTGCATTTGAAGACCGGTGTTGAAGACCGGATATTTTTGAAAACGGAAGGATTACCGTCGAGTTACTCTACATCGGCTGATCTCCAGTTTAGAGGTTTTATCACCCTTAGTAACGGGAAGTCCGGACGTGATTAGAAATTTATCCGGATATGCAAGGGCTTCGTGAGAAGTGCCTTCGGTTCTGTTCGATCCCGGAACAGACTTGTATGGATTGTGTGTCTGACGTTACAACTTGAGATATAAAGCTGATTTCTTTCAAATACATTTCTGTTGGTGGCGGAGAATTTATTCTCTTAGCTTAACACCCTTCTCTGAGACGTACGAGCTCAGAGGTTATGTAGTTGAAATTCATCAGCGATATATCCCAATTTGGTAACGTGGTATACTGAGTGTTGCTGTGAAATGATCAGTGTTTGATCATTTGTCATATGATCATTTGTTTGATCTTATATCTTTGTGATCATAGGTTGATCATTTTGTTTGACCCGAAGCATGGCTTTGTAGAAAGCGTAGCTTTGTGGACGAGACTTCGTCGAGCCTCACACCCCGGAAATGGTCAAAACAGGAAGGATGCAGCAAGGTTTTAGGGAGTAGCGCCCCTTAGTGTATGTCATTCCTTCTGGATAAAGGTGGTATCATGGTATGGAGCCCAGATACTTAACCTCTGTGGTTGCTGCAAATTTATTACTTTGTGGTTGTTGCGAATCGGGGATCCTCGGGAAGATCAGTGACGATCGGGGGATGGCATACGCGTGTCAGTAGTTACCTACTTTTGCAGAGGTAACCCGGCCTTGTGTTGGCAGAGATCTAACCGTAATGTTAGGTTATTTCTCGGGTCGTCTATTCCAGGGACGTACCCATCGTGGATAGGAAGTTCCTTAGCCTGACCATTTGTTGGAAATCCAAAGAAACAATACGAGCCTTGTACGGTTTTAGTTCTAGAACCTGCCATTTAATATGGTAGCTATAGCAAGCATACTATAATGGTACCTATGCTGGCTAAGATTTATATTCTACTTTCGAAATGTTTTCTACACTATGCACTAATAATAATATCAAAAAGAATTGATTTTGCGTAGTAAGCGTCTTTGACTATCATAAGAAGAAATCTCCTCCAAGTCTGCGTTTGCATTGTGTGTGTGGCGGGAGGTCTTATGGTAGTTTCATTTTTCAAAAGCATTGCGAATTGACTTTAAAATTTTTCTGTTGTTTATTTTAAAGAAAAATAACTGTTTTACGATCTCACACCAGTCACCATGACTGACTCGGAGTTTATTGTTCCCTTCTAAACTCTGGGTGCCCACCAATTTCCACACGGGCAGTCTAGAGTTAGATTATCAGGATATTCTGGATATTCTGGAGCTTTGGAGATAAGCTGGATGACGAGACGTAGTATTTGTATCTGATAGTATTTATTCCACTGTGTATTCTGTATGAGGACAAGTTATATAACTGTCCATTGTTGTATATGACTCTGATTGATGTATGTATAAAACGATATAGTTCTTTGTTTAAAGATTATTCATTTACCTATTATATATTGTTCCGCTGCGATATGTGAGATTCTGATATTGTTTCCTGTTCTGATGTTGTTCTGTTGTTCTCCTTCTTTCTTTTTCTTCTTTCTTCTCTTCTCTCTTTTCTTCTGTTTTCTTCTTTCTAAAACCCTAAGAATTCGGGTTTTCCGGCATTCGTTGCCCGGCAGTCGATACAGTGGACGTATCGATGTCGATTTTTGGAAGTCGAAATGTAACGTATCGGAATTTGCCCGCTCGAAAATCGACATCCATAATTTACATCGTATTCGAATGCCGCAGATTCGACCGTTCAAATCCGAGTCGCCGGAGCTTATAACAACATTAAGTAAACAACACAGCGGAAAAGAAAAAGAATATAGACATCCAACATCTGATACAATATCCAGATACAATGATGATACAATGAATATCTATATACATCAGAGCTAAGGTTGAACTTTAGCTCAGGAGTATAACACATTAAGTAGCTCATTAGAGATAGAGTGAAGTAAACTCTAGAATGAGTAATCCTTAAGATATCCGTCTGAACGTCTCAGTAAATTCTCTTGCTATCCACTTATAGTGAGTATGAGTGCAAGAAGAGAACGAGATAGGGGATAAAGGAATACGACTATAAATGGTCAATATCCTGCAACAGTGGAAACAACTTTCTTTATCAATATTCTTTGATTCATTTCCAAAATTCTTTTGATTTCTTCGTACCAGCTACAAGAAGAGGTTTCGGTGCGATGATGGCCCTACGAATCGTTGTAGGAAATTTTTACTTCGTATCTTGTGTTTGAGGAATTATAGAAGATCGAATCTGTCTATCTCTGTATTGTTTTCGTGCCTGCGAATTTCGAGGACGAAATTCTTTTAAGGGGGGAAGTTTGTAACGACCCCAGATTTTAATTTAATTTAAATTAATAATTTATTGAATTTTTGAATTAAGTTGAGTAATTAAATGAATTTTTGAATTAAAATTGTTCAAAATGGCAGCGAGTTTCCTCGGATCAAATATATTCTGTATAAATCCTTTTTTATTTAAAAATATTTTTTGTTTATTGCATATATGAAAATATATATGTATATATGATATATGAGTAAATTTGAAATTCTATATATAAGTATATATATATTAATTTGAATTTAAATTGTAAATAAATGGTTTAAAATAATAATAATAATAAATAATTTTGAATTTATTATTGATGGTTTAATAAATATTTGGGTTAATAAAATAAAATATAAGTTGATACATTAACAAATTCTAATAACAAATAAAATAGAAATTCATTTATATTGTAAAGCAAGTAAACAAGGCCAAAACAAATAAAAGGTAAATTATAACATAAAAAGTAAACATGTAGACCTAGAAGCAAAACAAGATACAAATATATATGTGAAGCTTGCAAATGAAGACAACATGATACAAGTGTGAATTAACTTGTAAATAGAAACAAGAAATACATGTACAGCCGAAATGAAAAGATTTTACAAATCTATATGTACACAAATGAAATGAAAGAAAATAATAAGATGTGTATTAGTACAACACCATTAATGCACGCACAAACACTTCTTATCAGCCATGCTTTCTATTGTATAAAATAATATACCCTATTGTACAAACAATATGAAATAACCTGGCTTCTCTTTTCATGGGATATTCTCATGTTATTGGTCCATCTTCGGCTGATGGTCGTGTTTGTTCTCCCTCTTCTGAGGATGATTAGTCATGCTGTGTTTAGTAGTCTAGGCATCTTTGTCTAGCTCCTGTGCTTTCTATTTATTTCTTTTTTTTATTTTGGGCCTCCTGCCCTTTTAGTTGTTCTGTGCCTGTGCAGAGCACCTGTTTTTTCATTTATATTCAGTGGCACGGCCCACTATAAAGCCGGCTAGCTTTGCTAAAAAAAAAAAAAAAAAAAAAAAAAAATATGAAATACCCTGTACACATTCGTCTATATCAGCCTACAAACCTATAATATAATCCACTGTACAAAGTAATATCATCACCTCAACCTGTGAACTTCTTTTATATATCAACTCCATTTCAAATTCGTTCATTCTTGGCTAAGGGAAAACTGAAGTAAAACATCTCAACTTAAAAAAAAAAAAAAAAGCAAACAGAACAGAGAAGAAATCAAAAAGTTTCAGGAATTAGAGCGGAAGATCAAAACAAAATTTGGGGACCCAAAGCAATACAAGTTTAAACAAATGGGTCTAAATTCAAGTTCTAGTTCGAATTTATCTTTAAGCAACAGATTTAAACTTGAGCAACATCAGATTCAAATAAATCATTCCAGGCTTTGCTTCTCTGTCCAAAATTTAAGGTGAGTAACTTCTTGTTGAAAATTTTGCTTTAGATATAAATTTTATATGATTGCTTGAATAATATCTGAAATGTGTAGGTTTATCTGTATGCTTACCTTTGTAATTCTAAGAATATAGAATATCAATGTTGGTTTAGCTGGAGGATAACCTGTTTTTAAATTTCAAACTCAGTTTTAAATTCTTAACCATTTTCTCTTGATACATTAAATTCTGGGATTTGGATCAAAATAAGGCCTGACTGTAGATTATAAAAGGAAGTGTTAAAATTTATTTAAAAACTAAATTGAAGTGGTGGCTCTGGAACACAAAATATAACAGGGCAAACATTTTGTGAGTGAAAATTTAAATATCCAGATTCATTGATCCAGAAGTATAAGTTGATTACTTATACTGAAACTTGATTTTTAAAACATAAATTAAAATTTTTAGTTTAAAAATGATGGAGCATTACTGGTTTGACCGGAAATCGCGTATTGGGTGAGAACTATTGATCTAGGATGTTGGAGTGGAAAATGTTTCTCTGGTTGATGGAGTGATGATCGCAGTCTATGGGAAAAATAATGGTAGATGGATCTGAGCATCGAGGCAGTTAGGATTTTGGTTTGAAATTTTAAACCCTAGTTTTGAGGGGGTGTGTTGTTCGATCTCGCGCGGGCTCTAAAGGGGATCAGACGCTACCAGTTTTTGGGAGATGGAGGTGGAAGGGTAGACGATGATGTAGCCGGAGGCGGAAGCGTGCTGATGGTCAGAGTTTGGAGGGAGGTGGCGTTTCCAGGTTTCGAGTGGAACATGTTCGTGTTTCCAGGTTTTTACCTGATACTTTTTATTTTGTTTACGAATGCCGGGGATGGTTCAAATGGTCGGAGGATAGTCTGAGGGGGGTCGGTGACTTGCTCGACCTAGTGGCGATGGCCGGAGGGAGGCGGCGGAGCGGTACACGTGCACGCGAGAAATGTTGTGCATCTGGGAATTTTGTTTTGTTTTTGCCTGGTAGAACAGAGCTTATTCTCGTGTGTTTATGTCGGGTATGTCACGTGTTTACTCGAAGCAGGGCTCGGGAATTTGGTAAGATGACTCGGGTAAGTGAGAGACAGGTTTTAAACCTGTAAGTTCTTTTAAAACTTTAAACTGGGTTTAATTTGTAAAGGTTACAGTAGTAGTTACTTCAAATCTTTATTTTGAAATAGAATTTGGAAGTTGAAATGCTTTCCAAAATATGATTGAAAATGATAATTAAATCATTAATGAAAATGATGTTTTTATCTTAAAGTTAAGCAATGGTTTGTAATTCATTCAAATCTTTAAGGTGATAAATGGTTAAATTTATAAGTAAATTAGTTTGTGATTTGAATTAATTAAATTATTAGAGGTTTAATTAATAAATTTAGGTTAAATGTATTCGTAGTTAAGAATTGATTAATTCATAGTTATAAATGATTAATTTAAAGTTAATTACTTAAAGAGGTAATTAAGGTATTGGTTGATGAATATAGACAAGGAAAGGTCATTAACTAAGATGTTTCAAATAAGAAATTAATGTGATTAATTTTAAATTCGATTTATTACTAAATGATAATCATTTATAAAATTATGTAAGTATAATTACTTTATGGAAGGAATTAGGAAATTAATTTCTCATTGAAATTAAACAAGGAAAATTTATTAAGAATAATTAAATTTATTAAGGTAATTGATTAATTAAATTTTATCAAGTGATTTGTAATTAATTAATCAGGATTGGATAATAAATTCATAAGTAATTAATTTAATTGGAAATAAATTGAATAAATTAGGATTAAACAATTAATTTATCCTACTTATAAATGACTATTGAATACTTGACCTTACTTATGGATATTTGGATTCTATTGAATGTGAATTGTTTGATATCTCTGATTGTGATGCTTTGTGATACATCCTGATTTATGTTGTGATCTGTAATTTACTTATCTGTGATATATATCTGTGATCTGTGAAAGAGCGATAAGCGATATAGTTTATACCGCTTATCAACTATATTTCTGTATTTTGATCTGTGATGATTCATTAATGTTGCACTATTGTGTGTGAAACCCCTGGACCACACCTTTACACACACAAATATGGATTTCACATGGATATCGGTTAAGTCACAGATAATTTAAATTTGATGTTTTTGAAATTGAAATTTTAATTTCAATTGATTTTGAAATTAGAAATTCGGGGTTAAAGTAAAAAGCTTTTGAAATGGAATTTCAAAGATAAAAGTTATTTTAAATAACTTAACCGAGTTTTGAAAATTTAAATAGTTAGATTTAAATTTGGATTCAAGTTTGAAATTAAGCTATGATTTGGAAACTAGGGAGTAAAGATGATATAAATGTGTTTATATGAATTTAAACCATTTTAAAAGTATAAGTTGGGAATTTGGATTTAACCCAAGAACCTTAACTCGTATAAATGAATCAGATTTCCAGAATGAAAACTGTTTGTTTTCAAAGAATAAAAGCTTTTAGATAAGAAATGAAATTCCAATTTAGGTAAAGGAATTTCAAGATTTAATTGAAAAATGGTTTTCCAAGTTATAAATGAATTCTTTTCGAAAGCTATGAATTAAATCTGTTTATTTTTAACAGATTTAAAATGATGTTTTGTTAAACCATTCGAAATGAAATTGTTTTGAAAGCTATTTGTTAAATCTTTGATTTAAAGATTCAACGAATTAATTAAATTGAAATGGAAATCGATTTGGAAAATCTGTGAATGAATCTTTGTGAAATTAAGTGAACTTTGTGAATTAAATCTTTTTGTTTAAAAAAGATTAAAATGGAAATTTGTTTAACCATTTGAAAAGAAAGTTTGGGTTTAAATTGTGACTTAATTGAAATCCCATTATCCATTTGTTTTTGAATATTGCGCTCACTATTCGGGTTAGCCGGGAAAAGACATCTGTGTCATATAACCCATTCCGAATAGTGATACGTCGTATATGGATAGCATTTGAAGATCGGTGTTGAAGGCCGGATATTTTCGAAAATGAAAGGACAACCTGTCGAATGTCTCTGCACTGGGTAGCTCCCGGTATAGAGATTTATATCACTCTTTTTGTGATGGGAAGTCTGGACGTGATTTGAAAATTATCCGGATTTGCAAGGGCTTCGTGAGAAGTGCCTTCGGTTCTGTTCGAACCCGGAACAGACTTGTATGGTTACATGTCTGACATTACACTTTGAGATATAAAGCCGATTTCTTTCAAATACATTTCTGTTTGGTGGCGGAGAATTTATTCTCTTAGCTTAACACCCTTCTCTGAGACATACGAGCTCAGAGGTTATGTAGTTGAAATTTATCAGCGATATATCCCAATTTGGTAATGTGGCATGCTGAGTGTTGCTGTGTGATGATCAGTGTTTGATCATTTGTGATATGATCATTTATTTGATCTTATATCTTTGTGATCATAGGTTGATCATTTGTTTGACCCGAAGCATGGCTTTGTGACAAAGCGTAGCTTTGTGGACGAGACTTCGTCGAGCCTCACACCCCGGAAATGGTCAAAACAGGAAGGATGCGGCAAGGTTCTAGGTAGTAGCGCCCCTTAGTGTATGTCATTCCTTCTGGATAGAGGTGGTATCATGGTATGGAGCCCAGATATTTAACCTATGTTGATACTGCTTATTATGTGGTTGTTGGAATCGAGGATCCTCGGGAAGATCGGTGACGATCGGGGGATGGCATACGCGTGTCAGTAGTTACCTATTTTTGCAGAGGTAACCCGGCCTTGTGTTGGCAGAGATCTAACCGTAACGTTAGGTTCTCGGGTCGTCTATTCCAGGGACGTACCCATCGTGGCATAGGAAGTTCCTTAGCCTGACCATTTGTTGGAAATCCAAACAAAACAATACGAGACTTGTACGGTTTTAGTTGTAGAACCTGCCATTTGATATGGTAGCTATAGTAGGCATACTATAATGGTACCTATGCTGGCTAAGATTGATATTCTACTTTCGAAATTTCTTTCTACACTATGCACTAATAATAATATCAAAATGATTTGATTTTGCATAGCAAGCATCTTTGACTATCATAAGGAGAAATCTTCTCCAATTCTGCGTTTGCATTGTGTGTGTGGCAGGAGGCCTTATGGTAGTTTCATTTTCCAAAAGCATTGCGAATTTACTTTAAAATCCTCTGCTATTTGTTTTTAAAGATAAACTGTTTTTGTTGCTCACACCAGTCCCATGACTGATCCGGAGTTTATTGTTTCTTTCCTAAACTCTGGGTGCTCAAAAATTTTCTACACGAGCAGTCTAGAGTTTGGTTTTTCAGATATTCAGATTTAGTAGATTATCTGGAGCTAGTTCAGTCTTTGGATATGGACTGCACTTGCTTATCTTTGTGTATCGTTATTGAGAGTTCAAGCTATATCCGGATTGGCTTTTTGAAGATGGAGACTATCCGCTGCTGATATTATCGTTTTTCTTTTCCGCTGCTATTTGTTGTATCATATCTCTGATGTATATAGATATTCATTGTATCATCATTGTATCTGGATATTGTATCAGATGTTGGATGTCTATATTCTTTTTCTTTTCCGCTGTGTTGTTTACTTAATGTTGTTATAAGCTCCGGCGACTCGGATTTGAACGGTCGAATCGGCAACTCTACTATGTATGTGAGCTTTCCAATTCTTTCTAAAATCTGGAATGGACCAACATATCTCGGGGCCAACTGTCCAGACTTCCCAAATCGTACCACACCCTTCGTCGGGGATCCGTTAATGAATACCCGGTCTCCCACTGAGAACTCCAGGTCTTTACGCCTCTTATCTGCGTAACTCTTCTGTCTAGATTGAGCTTCCTTCATCCGTCCTCTAGTTAACTCAATCTTTTCTAATGCCTCTCTAACCAAATCGGGACCTAAGGCCAATCTGTCTCCATTCTCTAACCAACATGCAGGTGATATGCATGGCCTTCCATACAAAGCTTCAAAAGGCGCCATTCATATGCTAGTCTGATAACCATTATTATAGGAAAACTCAGCCAAATGTAGGCGATCCTCCCAAAATCCACCGAAGTCCAATACACAAGCTCTCAATAAATCATCGAGTACTTTGTTGACTCTCTCTGTCTGCCCATCCGTCTGTGGGTGATAAGTTGTACTCATCTTGAACTTGGTACCTAATACCTCTTGTAGACTCTTTCAAAACTCGCTAGTGAATAACGCATCTTTGCTACTGACTATGCTACTAGGAATCACATGAAGTCTAACTATGTTCTTTATGAACAAATTCACCAAAACAGGTGTCGTCCTGGTTTACTTAACTAGAATGAAATGGGCACTCTTGGATAGCCTGTCCACTATAGCCCATATGCTTTCATTTCCCCTATTTGACCTTGGCAACCCGTCTATAAAGTCCATGGATATCAAATCCCATTTTCAAACTGGAATCTCTAAAGGCTGAAGCAACCCACTCGGCATTTGGTGTTAGGCATTCACTTGTTGACAGTTTACACACTGCCTAACCCACAAGCCAACATCCCTCTTCATGCCTTCCCAATAGAAGCTCCTCTTCATATCTTGATACATCTTGGTCCCTCCAGAATGAATCATAAACTTGGATCGATGACATTCTTCCAGAATTTCTCTCCTTAAGCTCTCTACATTCAGAACACATAATCGTCCCTTCTTTCTCAACCATCCCCTTTGGTGAAGACTATAATCCATCATATCATCGATCTCTGACCCTACCTCAAGCCTTCTAATTCTCTCGGCTAAAATTGGAACTTCTCTCTGCTTAGAAGCTATCCTCTCGATCAGCACCGGTCGAATTTCTAAATAGGACAACATGGCAGTCCCCTGACTAGAACTAGCAGTAGATCTCATCTACACACTACATGTAATCAAAGCTTCTAGATCCTTCCATTCTTCCAACATCACTAACACCACATCTAATGTTTTCTACTGAGAGCATCTGCTACCTTATTTCCTTTCCCAGGAGTATACTCTATACCGAAATCATGAGCAGCCAAAAACTCCAGCCACCTCTGCTGCCTCATATTCAACTCCTTCTGAGAGAATAAACATCTTAAAGACTTATGATCGGTATATAACTCAAATCTCTCCTTTAAGAGATAATGGCTCCAAATCTTCAAGGCAAAGACCACCGCGGCCAACTCTAAGTCATGAGTAGGATATCTTACTTGTGCGGTCTGTTAGCACCAAAATTGGTCACTAACCTCGTAGAGAAAGATTGTGTAGAGATATAAGTGATGAAAGTAAATTAAACAGAGAAGACAATGCTAATTTAATTGCAGAAAGTAAGAACACCAAATTTATAGTGGTTCAGCGTAATTGCCTACGTCCACTTTGAGGTTAAACTTTATTGATCTTCTTTAGAGTTGATTACAAATACAATTCGTGAATCAAATGCTTAAATGAAGTTGTTTAAGTAGAGAAGATGAGTCTCGAAAATGGCAGTCTCCCCAGTGTTCTCCCCCCCAAAAAAGGATCCATTTCACTGTGACCCTGCCCCTCTATTTATAGGCAAATATGGGCTGGACTTCCCAAGTGGGCTGGATAGCCGAACGCTCCAGCCCCAGTACAGTGGTCGCTGTATGCCGAACCAGGTGTGCCGAACGGTCCCTGATGCCGAACAATGTGGTTGATGTTTGGGAAGTGCAGGATGTTTGTCAGTCAAAGCCGAACGCTCTTCTAGATGCCGAGTACTCTTGTTGCCGAGTACTCCTGATGCTACCGAGTACTACGCCGAGTACTCCTGTATGCCGAAATCCAAATGCTGCCGAGTTCTCCTTGATGCCGAGCGCTCTTGTATGCCGAGCAGTCTTGTATGCCGAGCAGTCTGGTATGCCGAGCAGTCTTGATGCCGAGCACTCTTGTATGCCGAGCACTCTTGCTGCCGAGTATTGGTTGACGCCGAGCGCTCTGTATGCCGAACATTATGGATGCTGTGTACTTCGCCGAGTACTCCTAGATGCCGGACATTCTATGACGCCGAGTTCCACTATGAAGCTGGGTACTTCGCCGAACACTCCTATATGCCGAACACTAACTGACGCCGAGTCTCCTGGTCGCCGAGCACTACGGATGCCGAACGCTATGGATGCCGAGTCCCACTGGATGCCGTGCGCTTCGCCGAACACTCCTGGATGCCAAGTGCTTCGCCGAACACTCCTGGATGCCAAGTGCTTCGCCGAACACTCCTGGATGCCGGTCACTCTCTGATGCCGAGTGCTACCTGATGCCGAGCACTAGTTGCCTGGTCAAATCTCCAGGAAACACTTGCCCCCCAAAGTGCATTGCGTGGCCGAACGTGATGCGCTTTGAATCTGGTTCAATTTTCCTTGATGATGCCTTCTCGAGGATGTTTGTAGCGGAGGTGTGTGGTGAGCGTGGTCTGGATGTCGAACGATACGCTCGAAGCCGAACAATTCTCGTGTGCCGAACGTCACTCTGCTATGATGCCGAACACTCCGGTATTGACCGGTTCTACCGGGTATAGCCTTTTCAACTTCTACCTTCCCCCTATATAACCAGGTCCTCTTCTTCTTCTCCCCTTTTACTTTTTACTTCTACCGTTCTTGCAATTCTGTCCAGTCGTCCTAATTCGAGACTTAACTACACCATCTCAATCTCCGAACTGCAAACTTAGGTATTTTTCCTCATTCATTCAAACGAGATGTTCGCACGATGTCGTGTAGAAAGTTTTTGTGTAGCTCGTCTGCATTGCCGAACGACATAGCGAGGAGGAATGATTAGGAGTATGTCCACTTATTGCCGTAGCTTCTTCGTGTCGAACCGAAGTTAAAGGGAAGAGGATCGAATGGAGGTGTTGGAGGAGGTAAAGGTGTTGTTCGCTGCTCCGGCGTATGTCGTCATGCGCCGGACGGTGGAATGGGAAGTCGCCGAGCACAAACCTGGCCGGACAATCCCAGGCCGAACGCTTACTAACACGTCAAACTATAATTGAGCCGAACGAACTAAAGCCGAACAATACCCAAATGCCGAACAACTGACATGCCGAACATTGACTTCAGGCCGAACATTGAATTCAGCCGAACAATCCTTAGGTCGAACCATGACTTTAGCCGAACAAAACAATTGCCGAACAATCCTTAGGTCGAATAATGTCTTTAGCCGAACAAAACAATTGTCGAACATTCCTTAGTTCGAATAATGTCTTTAGCCGAACAATACAATTGCCGAACAATCCTTAGGTCGAATAATGTCTTTGGCCGAACAATACAATTGCCGAACAACATTAAAATGCCGAACAATATAAATGTCAAACTACACTTGAGCCGGTTACTTCATAGATTACATGTTTTCTAGATCTGGAACTGTAATCACCACCAGGCGGGCTCTTTGAGACGGTCAGCGATGACGGTCTTCGAGGGCTACGATTCGAAGCTCATTCTTATATCTTTGAAATCTTATTGCTTGTACACAATTGCTTGCACTAGTTCACACACCACGTGGGGGAAAACTCGTGTTGCTAATTCTAACGTTCAATGTTTTTTAAGTATAGTTCTCTCAAGCACTTAGCCAGGTTCGTTATTTATTTGGGATGTCGAGAAAATCTAGCTCCGCCACTATATCCGACAGGCCTAGGCCGTCATCAAGGTAAGGAGCCGTTGATACTTCTAATCTGTCGACTTCTCCCGCTCATAACTTGGCACATGATGCTCTGGAGGCAACAATCTTACTAGACAATCCGATCGATTCACAAGCCTCGAAGATCAACGAAGCTGCTCTGCGACGGATATGTTCCGTTCATGGGATTCCTTTTGCCGACGTGTTAGTTCCTTCGAGACACGATCATCCTCATTTGCCCCCAGTCGGGTACACTACCTACAAAAAGTTCATGTGTTGGATGGGCAGCGTGCCTCCATTCAATTTATTTCTCCGGGATGTTCTGCAGTACATAGACATAGCTCCGTCGCAGCTGCATCCGAACGGCCATGCATTTCTATACGGGACTTACTTACTTTTCATGGCCGTCTTCTCCAGACCTCCAACCCCCGGTGATATCAGATACATTTATATGTTCAAGAGACGGAAAGACAGTCCTTCCTTTATGTTCCTCGAGCCATACCACAAATGCCAGATCTTGACAGGGGCATGTAGCAAATTCGCCCTGTACAAACAGGAATGGTTCTATGTGCGCTGCCCTTCTGGTTTCGCTAGGAGATGGGTTGAAGGTAGTAAGTCTCTCTGCTGAGTCATTATTCGTATTTAATCGGAGTCATGCTTTTCCTAACTCTTCATTTCATCTTTTCAGGTATCAACCCGCGTCCGGAAGGCCGAGGATATTCTGAGGCTGTTGAAGCCATTAGAGCTCTTCCTGCTGAGGATCGAGACATCCGGACTATCATTTCAAATGAATCGCTGTCGGGGTTTGGCTTGCTAGCCTCTGGTCGTCGGATCAACCTTCCAGAAGGTGTCACCATTCCCAAACCTCCGTCCGGTAAAGGGAAAAAACAGGCCGGATCGTCGTCGCGCCGCACTCCCGATACGCACAGAGAAGGTGAGCGCAGAGAAGATGATGTTCCTGAGACTCAAGGCGAGAACGTGGGTCCCGCTTGGAATCCGCCAATCGAGGTACAAGATATTGAGACGTCATCCTCCCCTTCGAAGGGGAAGAAGAAGTTAAAATATACAGTTCAAAAGGAGAAAGTTGGTGGCACTTCAAAAGTTATGCCTATCCCGCCTGAGAAAGAGGCTTCTTTGCAGCATCTGGAAAGTTCCTTGAGGGGTCTATCGAACCTTTCTATTCCCGAAGACATACTTAATTACGGGTTTGATGATCCTGAAGCCCTCAAATTTTCTTCGCCCGCTAGAGGCAATGCGGGAGTTCAACTCCCGGTCCAAGGAGACAACACCCCGATTAGTAAAGATAAACGAACTGGTCCGTCGGGGGGAACACTAGGACACACACGCACATATGCATTCCATCATTCACTTTAAGTTTTTCCTCATCTCATGGACTTTTCTTAACTCGTTGTTATCTCCATTCTTTGCAAGTGATATGGGGCGTTCTCACGGACTCGATCGTCTTCAGGGCTCTTCTGTATTTCATCACTCTGGACGGGATTCTGGTTCAGGCAGACGTAGGGACAGAGGCGATTATGAAGATAGGGACAATCGTCCCCGCGAGTCTTCTCACCGCAAGAAGGCACACTCTCAATCTTCCCAGTCCCGTGATCTTCCTCCTCCAACTGAGCCGGATAGGGAGAAGTCTTTACAGAAGGGTTATCAATCTGATGCTCCTCGAGAACAACATTCCAGTTCATCGAGTACAAGGTAAGTCCGAGAGCAACGGAAAAAAGCGGAATTCTCAAAGCCTCCTCCCCCTACTCCTGCGGTGGACCCAACTGTTGCGGAAAAGATGGTCGATCTTAAGGCCAAGTTTCCAAAAATTTGCTTCGATGGTCTGAAGTTCCTCCCGGCCATTCATCATATTCCCGGGCATGTGAAACAGAGTGCCATTGCCTGCAATAACGACGTCTATGTTCAACATGACGCGTTTGTGCACTTGGTGGAGAAGATCTCGGAAGTATCCGTTGAGCGTCAATACGAGATTGATCGTCTGAATTTGGAGGCCGCCAGCGATAAGAAAATCATCAAACTCCAAGACGAAGAGCTCGCTTCGTATAAGTCGAAGCTGGAAGCCGCTGAACAAAGCGCAAAAGATACTGCAGAGGCAGTTACTCGTTTAGAGGCGGCTCACAAAAAAGAGCTTGACGAAGCAGTCCAGCGCAGCGATGCCCTCGCCCAAGAAAAAGACTCTGTCCAAAAAGAAAGGGATGCGCTCGCCACCCAAGTCAAAGAGCTGAAAGAATTACTCTCCAAGGAGAAGGAGGATAAGGTAACTGCTCAAGAAGAATCACAACGATACTGTGATGAGATCGTTGCTACCCGACTCCTGAAAACAAAGCTCGATGACGAACTCGCTGGGGTTGAGAAAATGAAGGATGAGGCCCGTGAGGAGGGCAAAAGAGAGGCTGCGGAGGAGATTGATTCTCGCCTCGAGGCGGCCGCGGAAGCCGGCAGGGAAGAGGTCAAAAACATGTTTGACCCGTTGATTGCTGAATATGGAGCCCGCGTCCTTATGCATCGTGACTTAACATTCTTGGGCGACGGCTACCTTGAGTCCCTAGCTGAGGCCTGGGAAACCTTGATAAGGATCAGGAAGATCGAGTCGGGTTCTTGAAGAGGTTGATGAGGAGGCCTTGGTGAAAGAGTTCCTTAGGGGGAATGAGCCATCGGATTTATCCGCAACATTGGCACTTTACAGCAAAGGCTCTCCCCTTCCAAAAGAGAAAGATGATGAAGCTAGCCCGTCTGGGGCCAATATTACTGCTCTTCATACTGCTGCTCAATCCGCTGTCCAATCGGCCGGTCAGCCGACACTTGATCCATTCGAGCAGCATGTTGGTTATGACCCCGAAGATCCCGGGCTCGGTGCTCATGTGCTATCACCCATCCTGGAGGGTGAAACCCCACGCGCCACCGATAGCCAACCGGAACTTGGTAGGAAATTCTCCTTTCTCTAGAAGTTGAAAGATCCCGTCTTTTTTCAGCAGTGGCTAATCGTTCTAACGCTCATTCTCTATGTTCCCGTGCAGGTTGTTCTGACGCCGAGCCAACTCCGAGGAGCGATGACGCCAAGGAGGAGGCTGGGAAAACAAGTGATGCTGTCCATGCGGGAGTACTCCCTGGTTCCAATGCTCAGGTGATTGGGGCGCTGGATGATGATAAGCTCGACGCTTCATCTCCTGCCGAAGGGGACGATGAAATTGAAATCACCGGCGCCACTGAGCATACCTCGCATATGAGCATGAAGGACCGCCTTTCCGAAGAGGAGAAGAAAAAGGCCGAGGTCAAAGTTGAACCTGGAATCCTGGAACTTACCGACCCGCGGAACAGACCTTTGAAAATCATCCTCCCGGGCAGGTCCAAACCGCTAGATGTTCCGTCTCCTACTCCTGACTCTGCTTCCTTAGCAAGCAAGAAGTCCAAGAAAAGGCGTGAGGGAGAGGAGTCATCGGAAAAGACGAAGGAAGACAAGAAGAAGAAATCAAAGAAATGATCGATATACTCGTTCAACGAGCTTCTTGCTTAAGTCTTGTAATTGCTTTTATCTTCTATAGCTTGTAGTTTGTATAGACAGGTCTGGATTTTGTAGGAGTGATCATGTAATCCCATTTTGAACTTATCGAATAAAGTTTAGTTTCTTTTTGTTTGAATGATTCTCTTGTCTTTCTTTGGTTTGCTGACTCTGTGCTCTGGGGACTTGGAGACTTGAAACCGTTTATACTCTAGTCCGTGCTCTGGGGACTTAGAGTACTTCGCTTCGCACTCTGGGGATTCGGAGATTTGAAATCGTTTATACTCTAGTCCGCGCTCTGGGGACTTAGAGTACTCCGCTCCACACTCTGGGGATTCGGAGATTTGAAATCGTTTATACTCTAGTCCGCGCTCTGGGGACTTAGAGTACTCCGCTCCGCGCTCTGGGGATTCGGAGATTTGAAATCGTTTATACTCTAGTCCGCGCTCTGGGGACTTAGAGTATTCCGCTACGCACTCTGAGGATTCGGAGATTTGTATTCGTTTATACTCTAGTCCGTGCTTTGGGGACTTAGAGTACTCCGCTCCGCGCTCTGGGGATTCGGAGATTTGAAATCGTTTATACTCTAGTCCGCGCTCTGGGGACATAGAGTACTCCGCTCCGCGCTCTGGGGATTCGGAGATTTGAAATCGTTTATACTCTAGTCCGCGCTCTGGGGACTTAGAGTACTCCGCTTCGCACTCTGTGGATTCGGAGATTTGAAATCGTTTATACTCTAGTCCGCGCTCTGGGGACATAGAGTACTCCGCTCCACACTCTAGGGATTCGGAGATTTGAAATCGTTTATACTCTAGTCCGCGCTCTGGGGACTTAGAGTACTCCGCTCCGCGCTCTGGGGATTCGGAGATTTGAAATCGTTAATACTCTAGTCCGCGCTCTGGGGACTTAGAGTACTCCGCTCCGCACTCTGGGGATTCGGAGATTCGTATTCGTTTATACTCTAGTCCACGCTCTGGGGACTTAGAGTACTCCGCTCCGCGCTCTGGGGATTCGGAGATTTGAAATCGTTTATACTCTAGTCCGCGCTCTGGGGACTTAGAGTACTCCGCTCCGCGCTCTGGGGATTCGGAGATTTGAAATCGTTTATACTCTAGTCCGCGCTCTGGGGACTTAGAGTACTCCGCTCCGCGCTTTGGGGATTCGGAGATTCGTATTCGTTTATACTCTAGTCCGCGCTCTGGGGACTTAGAGTGCTCCGCTCCGCACTCTGGGGATTCGGAGATTTGGAATTGTTTATACGAGTCCGTACGTCATACAAGATAATG
The DNA here is from genome assembly GCA_030737815.1 of Allium fistulosum. Lineage (NCBI taxonomy): Eukaryota > Viridiplantae > Streptophyta > Magnoliopsida > Asparagales > Amaryllidaceae > Allium > Allium fistulosum. The sequence goes on along the minus strand of CM060907.1, from coordinate 820,661,997 downwards.
TAGTTCGTCATTCAACTGTGAGATACATAAACGTTAGTGATTCATGGAAAATGCGGCTTCAAGCCTTTATTAATGAAAATTAACTAAACTGCTTGATTACAACTTTAAAAAGAAACTACGTTATGACTGAACGGAAACATGCAGGAAATAACAGTGCCTGAAATAAGAAAGGAAACATGCTAAATGTAATAGTGCCGCAGATGTTCACTGTTCCATGCTCGGGGGAGTGTCGTGCCATCAACGGTCGCTAGCTTGAATGTTCCTTCTCCAAGCTTCCGTTCAATGGCGTACGGACCTTCCCAGCTGGGATTCATGCGTGATGGTACCGGGAAGACTCGTTTCAGAACGAGATCACCCACATCAAAGATTCTTGGGCGGACTCTGCCGTCGTAGTAACGCTTGACTCGATGTCTGTGCGCTGCCGCCCTTAATTCAGCTTCTTCACGCTTTTCGTCGATGCAGTCCAGTGATTCCAGCAAGAGGTTTTGGTTCGTCTTGGGATCATAGTATGTCACTCGGTGCGACGGAACTTCAAGTTCCACGGGTATAACGGCTTCAGAGCCGTATGCCAAGGCGAATGGAGTGTGGCCGGTCGCGGAGTTGTGGATAGTTCTATACGCCCATAATGCTGTCGGGAGTTCATCTACCCACTTGCCTCCAACCTTCTCCAGACGCTTCTTTAGTATGGACTTGATTATTTTGTTAACGGCCTCGACTTGTCCGTTAGCTTTCGGGTGTGCCACGGCGGAAAACTTCTTCTCGATGCCATATTTTAAACAGAACTCTTTGAACTCTCTGCTTTCAAATTGCGTCCCGTTGTCCGTAATGATGGTGCGCAGAAGGCCAAAGCGGCATATAATGTTTCGTACAACGAAGTTAATGACCTTCTTAGAGGTGATTGTGGCTAAAGGTTCTGCCTCAGCCCATTTTGTGAAATAGTCGACTGCAAGTCTGCAACTATCGCATATTTCGCGCCACCTTTGGATATAGGCAAAGAGCCGATAATGTCGATTCCCCAGATCGCAAATGGCCAGGGACTAATCATCTGTGTAAGTTCCGTTGATGGAGCCCTCGGGATTTTCGCATATCTTTGACACTTGTCACATTTTCTTGCGTAGTCCGCGGCGTCCCGGTTTACGGTGGGCCAGTAATATCCATAGCGGAGGATCTTCTTTGCTAGTGTTTGCCCCCCAGTATGGTCGCCACATTCCCCTTCGTGAACCTCTCTTAAGACCCGCTTTGTCTCATCATGAGCGATGCACCGCAATAATGGGACTGAGAATCCTTTCCGGTACATCGACCCATCCTGCATTACGTATCGCGCGGCCTTCCGAAGGACCTGCCGTCTTTCGTTTCTTTTTTCTGGTAAAGCTCCGGTCGTTAGGTACAGTTTGAATGGGGTTATCCATGATTCCTTCTCGATTTTTGTTTCCAACACGAGATCGACTTTCATCCCATCTATGCTCGGGGCATGCAAGACTTCGACGGGATACAATCCCATTTGTTGCGCATCGCCGGTACTTGCAAACTTAGCCAATAAGTCGGCTTCTTTGTTCTGTTCGCGCGGGATATGTGAAATGTCATAACGCTCAAGATTTGATAGTAGCTCTTGGACCTGAACGAGGTACGGAGCAAGCTTTCGTCCCTTTGCTTGGTAGTCCGCCCGTACTTGGTAAACCACCAACTGTGAGTCGCAAAAGATTTCGACTGATTCGATTCCGATTTCTCTGATGAGCTTCAAGCCAGCGATCAGTGCTTCATACTCGGCTTCGTTATTTGTAGCCGGGAAGTCGAGCTTCAGGGCATAACAGATTGATCGGTTTTCCGGAGTTATAAGAACTACGCCCGCGTCGGAGCAACGGTCGTTTGATGCACCATCGGTGTATAATTTCCATCGAACGGGGGGAATGATGTCGTCGTCATCCGGTTTGATGGGTATGGTAAACTTAGCGATGAAATCCGCTAATGCTTGCCCTCGAATGGCTCTCCGCGGTAAGTATGCGATATCGAATTGGCTCAACTCGATGTTCCATCTTAGCAATCTTCCAGAAGTTTCCGGCCGTTGGAGTACTTGCCTCAGGGGTTGATCGGTATAAACACCGATTGAATGTGCTTGAAAGTATGGGCAAAGCTTTCGTGATGCAATCACCAAGCAATAAGCCAATTTCTCGATTTTAGGGTAATTCCTCTCTGCCCCTGTTAAACGCTTGCTAACATAATACACCGGCTTCTGGACTCGATCCTCCTCACGAACCAATGCAGCACTTATCGCATGCGGGGATACAGCCAAGTATACGTACAACATCTCGTGGTCAACTGGTTTTGCTAGCATTGGTGGACTCTCCAGATGCCTCATTAGATTCCGGAATGCTTCCTCACAACTAGACGTCCATTCAAAATTTCTCTTCCCTTTCTTTATGATATCGAAGAATGGGATGCACTTGTCAGTTGCCCTAGATATAAATCGACTTAGCGCAGCCACTTTTCCGTTCAAGCTTTGTACTTGCTTTATAGTCCTGGGCGCTTGCACATCTCGAATAGCTTGGATTTTTTCTGGGTTGGCTTCGATTCCCCTAGCATTGACGATGAATCCCAAAAACTTCCCTGATGCAACGCCGAATGAACACTTCAGAGGGTTGATCTTCATCCCGCAAAACCTGAGTATGTCGAACATCTCAGCCAAGTCTCGAATGTGGTCGTTTGACCGTCGTGACTTCACGAGCATGTCATCCACATAGACTTCCATCGTTCTACCCAGCTGGTCCTTGAACATTCGATTCACTAAACGCTGGTAAGTCGCTCCTGCGTTCTTTAATCCAAAGGGCATCACTACATAGCAATACAGCCCGACATTTGTAACGAAGCTGGTGTGTTCTTGGTCCGGAATATGCATCGGGATTTGGTTGTATCCTGAGTACGCATCCATGAATGACAGCAGCTCGTGTCCTGCAGTGGAGTCGACCAACTGATCGATCCTAGGCAGCGGGAAACTGTCCTTAGGGCATGCTTTGTTCAAGTCGGAATAATCTACGCAGGTCCTCCATTTCCCATTCGCCTTTTTTACTAGCACGGGGTTGGATACCCACTCAGGGTAGAGGGCGTCGCGGACGAACCCATTTGCTTTGAGTTTGTCCACCTCCTCTCCGAGAGCGGCGGACCTCTCCGGATCCATTCCTCTCCTTTTTTGTTTAACTGGGACGTATTTCGGATCTATGTTCAACATATGACCCGTGATGGTGGGAGAAATCCCACACATATCAGAATGCGCCCAGGCGAAAACATCAAGATTCGCCCGGAGGAAGTCGCTAAGGTCTTCAGTCATCTCGCGACCAAGCTATGATCCGATTTTTAGAATTCGCGAAGGGTCGTCGCGGCTAACTGAGATGTCAATTGTTAATTCAGCCGGTGCCGCCTTCTCTTCCCTGGGTTTCTCATCGTCGTCTCTAGGATCTATATCTCCGAAGATCCGAGAACTATGCCCGAGCCAGGGCTCGGGCAATACTTGTCAATTATTCGCATTAAGGATGCGGACGGGATTGTCCGCAACCTTTCCCTTCTCCCTCCGATGGGCTTCTCGGAGCTCAGCCACATAACAGGAACGACCAGCTGCTTGGTCGCCATGAACAATACCTACTCCTTTGTCAGTTGGGAACTTCAAAGTTAAACACCATAGGGCCAATGCTGCCCTAAACTCAGCAAGGGCCGGCCGGCCCAAGAAAACATTATATGGAGAATCCACATCCAAAACTATGAAGGGTAGAATTCGCACCCTCCGACGCTCGCCTTGCCCCAGTTCAACTGGTAATTCAACGTACCCTACGGCGTCGGTTGCTGCGCCGTTAAAGCCGTGTATACGAGCCTTGGATGGTTTCAGGTCTTTTGTTTCTAGTTTCATTTGATCGTAAGCCTTCTTGAAGATGATGTTGACTAAACTTCCACAATCAATCAGAATTCTTTTCACATATGCTGGTCCGATCGTTGCAGATATGACCATGGGGTCGATGGTCGGAGCCTCTATCTGATCAGCGTCTCTACTTCTAAACACAATATCGTCTGTCATTATGCGCTGCTGCTTAGCAGGGGCCCCGTCCTCCGTGTTCGAACAGCACTCAAAATCTGCATGCTTCAGGGAACTTGCATATCGCTCCATCTCTTGCCAATTCTTATCTGTGGGGTGAGGTCCGCCGATAATTGTATTTATGACTAGTCTACCTACGGTTCGGGCAGGCTCCTCGGGATGACGCGGAGCAGGTGCACAACCAGGGTTGGACGTTCCCTGTCCTCCTTCCTGAGGATCCTTCACAAATTATTGCAATTTCTTCTGCCTGATCAACTTTTCAATAGCGTCGTGTAGGTGTCTACACTCCTCTGTATTGTTCCCATAAGTCTCATGGAAGCGACAATATTTCCCAGTCCGTTTTTGTTCCTCGGTTGATTCTTTCGGACGTGGCTTTCTGTATTGAAAAGTATTGCAGGTGGATAGGTAAATGTTCTCAAGTGGCGCGTTCAGCGGAGTATACTCGTTGTAGCTTGGAATTATCGACTTCCACTTCCCCGCTTCTTTTCATTTCCCTGGACTCCTTCCTCCGGACTCCTTGGGTTGCCCAGGCTTGTTCTGGACATTGACCTAGACCTTTCCCGAGCTGTCTCCAGACTGCTTCACAGCAATGTTGCTCTTTATTGATTCTTGGACAGGTCCTGGCGCCTTATCCCGTCGTACCCACCTAGCTTCCTCTCTTCTTATGAACTGGTGTGCCTTTGAGTAGAAACGCTCTAGCGTAGCCGGAGGTTTTCCTGCCAGCCAGTCTCCAAACTCAGAGTCTGGATCCACACCTCTCATTACAGCCATTAGAATTGCATGGTCGTTGGGATTACTGACTTCAGTTGTTGCAACATGGAATCTTTGCAAATATTCCTTCAACGACTCCCCGGGATTTTGGATTACACTTGACAGAGACATCACGTCCTTTGGGCACGTAGTGTGTATCCTGAACTGCTCAATAAACTTCTTTGCCAACTCCTTGAAATTTGATACGGGTCGCGGAGGAAGTCGGGTGAACCACATAGTAGCTATCCCAGATAGAGTAATCGGAAAGCACCTACACTTGGTGGCATCATTCGCTCTAGCTGAATCCATCATCCATTCGTACCTCATGACGTGCTGTCTGGGGTCAGTCCTCCCTTCATACGCAGGGATAGTAGGCATACTAAACTTCCTGGGGTACGCCGCTTGCAACACAACATCCGTGAACGGAGTATGACTTCTTGACACTCCCCAATCATCATTCGATAACCCCTGATTTTCCTTCATCAACTGCCTGATCATGGCTGTCAGATCTGGTGTCTGTATGGAAGGTGGAAGGTTGGTGTCTGTTCTACGCGCCTGTCCATGCTGATGCCCCCTCTCCTGGCGATCTGCCAATCGTGCGTCTTGAGGTTCGACATCGTTAGCATTTTGATGATCCGGGCCTCTGTCCTCCATCTGTACCCCGGTCCTGAAGTTTCCAGCTCTTGCTTGGTCACGGTCTCCAGTTGTTTGAACAGCAGCTTCTGCTCGTGCAGCGTCAGTCTTGCGGCGTCTGCGCCTGGGAGGTTCATCAGAGGAAGTTGAACTGTCAGATGAAGAGTAAGGAGCGGGATTGCCCCCAGCATTCTGTTGCTGCTGTTGAGTGAGTTGTGCCATCAGGTTGGCGTTAGCTTGCATCTGCTCTCCTAGTTGTCTCCTGCTTTCCCTGAGTTCTCTCATCAAGTCATTGAACTCTATTCTGGTGACAACCGGAGTCTGTTCTTGAGCGGCAATTCCTGCACTCGGAATCGATGGTTGATTGTTAGGTCCTGCTTGTTGCACACTAGCAGTTTCGTGGGCATCCGCATTATAAGAAGCTGACATGGTACGTGGTCTTGCCATTGTAGAGTTATCGGTATGAACTCTGAGTAGAATCAACGGATGTCCTATCAGTGAGTCGGATCTTCTTTGGGGGATTTGTTCAATCCAGTAGCTTCAAAGCAGATCCTTGAGGTCTGAGAATTCAATTCTCAGTGAAAGCATCAAAGTGTTAGCACCAAAATTGGTCACTAACCTCGTAGAGAAATATTGTGTAGAGATATAAGTGATGAAAGTAAATTAAACAGAGAAGACAATGCTAATTTAATTGCAGAAAGTAAGAACACCAAATTTATAGTGGTTCAGCGTAATTGCCTACGTCCACTTTGAGGTTAAACTTTATTGATCTTCTTTAGAGTTGATTACAAATACAATTCGTGAATCAAATGCTTGAATGAAGTTGTTTAAGTAGAGAAGATGAGTCTCGAAAATGGCAGAGTCTCCCCAGTGTTCTCCCTCCCAAAAAAGGATCCATTTCACTGTGACCCTGCCCCTCTATTTATAGGCAAATATGGGCTGGACTTCCCAAGTGGGCTGGATAGCCGAACGCTCCAGCCCCAGTACAGTGGTCGCTGTATGTCGAACCAGGTGTGCCGAACGGTCCCTGATGCCGAACAATGTGGTTTATGTTTGGGAAGTGCAGGATGTTTGTCAGTCGAAGCCGAACGCTCTTCTAGATGCCTAGTACTCTTGTTGTCGAGTACTCCTGATGCTACCGAGTACTACGCCGAGTACTCCTGTATGCCGAACTCCAGATGCTGCTGAGTTCTCCTTGATGCCGAGCGCTCTTGTATGCCGAGCAGTCTTGTATGCCGAGCAGTCTGGTATGCCGAGCAGTCTTGATGCCGAGCACTCTTGTATGCCGAGCACTCTTGCTGCCGAGTATTGGTTGACGCCGAGCGCTCTGTATGCCGAACATTATGGATGCTGTGTACATCGCCGAGTACTCCTGGATGCCGGACATTCTATGATGCCGAATTTCACTAGGAAGCCGGGTACTTCGCCGAACACTCCTAGATGCCGAACACTAACTGACGCCGAGTCTCCTGGTCGCCGAGCATTACGGATGCCGAACGCTATGGATGCCGAGTCCCACTGGATGTCGTGCGCTTCGCCGAACACTCCTGGATGCCAAGTGCTTCGCCGAACACTCCTGGATGCCGGTCACTCTCTGATGCCGAGTGCTACCTGATGCCGAGCACTAGTTGCCTGGTCAAATCTCCAGGAAACACGGTCTAAGCTATCTGAATGCGTAGACAGTAACTTTACCCTTCTGCATCAATACTGTTCCTAATCCAGTTCCACATGCATCGGTGTATACTACCAACCCTTGGTTTCCATCTAGAACTACTGACACTGGTGCATTAGTCAACAAATGCTTTAACTTAAGAAACCCTTCCTCACATTTGTCAGACCAAATAAACTTCACATCTTTCCTGGTCAACTTCGTCAAAGGTGCTGCTATCCGCGAGAAATCCTTAATGAATCTCCGGTAATAATCAGCAAGTCCAAGAAAACTGCTGATCTCGGTTACCATCTCTGGTCCCTTCCAATTGTTCACGGCTTCGATCTTATCTGGATCGACTGACAACCCTTTCTCTGAAACCACATGACCAAGAAATTTAACCTCTTTCTTCCAAAAATGAAACTTCAAAAACTTCGCCTTTAGCTGATTCTTCCTCAGCGTTTCCAACACCACTCTAAGATGATCTTCATGCTCTCTTTCATCCTTATAGTATACCAAAATGTCATCTATAAACACCAACACGAATCTATCCAAATACTCTCGGAAGACTCGGTTCATCAAATCCACAAAGAAAGAAGGTGCATTTGTCAATCCAAAAGGCATCACTAATCACTCATACGAACCATATCTAGTTCGAAATGTTGTCAAAGGAATACTATCATTTGCCACTCTCAACTGATGGAACCATGTCGCCAAATCCAACTGGAAAACACCTTGGCTCCACTCAACTGATCAAACATATCATCTATTCTCGACAGAGGGTGCCTATTCTTGATCGTCCTTCCGTTTAACTTACGATAGTCGATACACATCCTTAACGACCCATCTGGTTTCTTCACGAATACCGCGGCCACTCCCCAAGGCGAACTGCTTGGTCTAATAAAATTCCTTCCCTCAAGGTCCACTAGTTGCACCTTCAATTCCTTTATCTCTGTCGGTGTCATTCTACTAGGTGGTCTACTCACAGGTTTAGCTACCTATACAAGATCTATCTGAAACTCAACAGCTCGTTTCGGTGGTAATCCCATAACCGGCTCAAATAAATCTGCAAATTCTCTTGCCACCCAAACCTAACTTAACTCTTCTCCAACCTCCATGGCACTTAGCAAAGTCCAAACACTCCTACTGGAATTTTCCATTGAGAAGATGATTCGGTTATGACTACCTGGGTGTCTCAACGATATTTCCCTATCCTGGAGAAATATCCCAGCCTCGTACTTACCCAACCAATCCATACCCAAAATGATCCCGAAATCTACGAAATCAAAAACATATAAACTGCATGCAAACTTATGACTTAACAAATCAAGTTCTAACTGGTCACATCTCATTCCTAGAGTTGCATACCCTGTTATTAGATTCGCAACCCTTAAGGAAGTAACAAGGTATGTAGGTTCTATGTATAACCTATCAACCAAATACTGGAATATAAATGAATGTGATGCACCGGCATCAAATAGTACCTTAACTAGTATACTCTGAATCAAAAGCGTACCTTCCATCATGGTTTTCCCTTTCTCTGTTGCAGTAGGCCTAGAAGAAGATGGTGGTCCAATAGCAAAAACCTTCCCTCTGTCCACCCTGATTGTCTCTGGACACTAGTTCTTGTAATGGCCAACTTGGTCGTAGTTGAAGCATTTCACATTCTTCTTCTTTGCAGGCTTCTTCCCTTTGCATGTCCGACACTCGTGAGCATAATGACCCTTCTTATCACACTTAAATTACACCAAATCAGCCTTTGCCTTCTTGGCAGCATCCCTTTTTTGGGCTTCCTTCTTCTTAAAGAATTTCATTTTCTTTCCTTGAGGACCCTGGGATTCAACCGGCTTTTCCTTAGCAGAAACAACAATCATCTCTTCATGGCAAATAACCATCTTCACTACCGCATTACAAGGCTCTTTGATATGAGTCATGGTCATTCCAGAAAGCTCAGGTCTCTGTCCTCGAATGAATCTTTCATTCCTTCTGATGTCAGTGTCTATAGTAGCATATTAATATCGTGATAGCTCATCAAACTTAGCAGCATACTCGATTACTGACATATCTCCCTGAACAAGATCCATAAACTTTCTCATCAATGCCGACTTGGAAACCTCAAATAACAACCTCTGCTCAAATCTCCTTCTGAAATCAGCCCATGTCAGCTCTTCCTCCGGAATTCCGACGGTCACACTATTTCACCAATGAAGCGCCACCCCTTGCAACTGCCTAGAGGCTAGCCTTCTCTTTTCCACATCATCCAAGCCTAAATCAGTAACGATCCTCTCACAGCTCAATAGCCAATTCTCAACCTCAACAGCATCCTCCATCCCAACAAACGGCTTTCCACCCATACTGGTGTAGTCCCTGCTCAACTTAGCATAATTATATCCAACTGGAGCTACAGGATTAGCTCCTCCCCTATTACCAGCTACTCTAGCTTGCAAAAGATTGGCCAACAACTGATACACCATCCCCGCATCTACTGGCGGATTTCCAGCACCTACATTGGCTTCAGCATTTGGATTTGCATTAGCCTGTCGACCTTGGTTCTTCCTGGTATTAGGTCGAGCATTTCCGTTGTTTGTGGTGCTTCCTCCACGTTAATTTCCTCTTCCGTTTCCTGCTTCCATATCCTCTTTCTCTTAAATATGCATACGAGCCTTAGTAAGATACAGAAGAACGGTCTAAGAGAGAGGGGAACAAGTACATAGATATATACCTATATATCAAATACAAGTACGTTACTATAGCATTAACCCAAACCCTGATCATATTTCTGATTTATTGGATTATGTTTTAAAAAGCTTTTAGGTTTTACTTTTCTTTTAAAGTTTCATAAACCTATGCTCTGACCAACTTTTAACATCCCCTTACTTGAATGCCCAAAACTAACGGCTACGGATGCGGCAGTCATCCATAGTTATTAATCCTCGATGACCAAATACGACGATATTATATACATTGATACACAAATCACAAGAATATGGAAAATTTTAACGAATTAAAAACACATTTCCACATTCCATTCAAAACATTTCATGTTCATTACATAATCCCACAAACGTTAACCACGTTCAGAAAAATATAATTATTACACATACGCCAAGAGCGACATATGAAGATGCCCCCTTGGTTGATCAGAGTATATAATAAGGCTAATAAGTCTGCTTTTACATCTAAAATACACAGCGGAAACGATAACTCTAAATAACTAACTGCCTCCTGCACACCTCCGGAAGCTTTATTCGTCTAAGAAGAGAACCTGAAAACTCTAAACCTAAAACTACTCAAAATCAATTGAGTACTCGAGAGTTTAAGGGGGAAACAAAAACTTCAAGTCAGATATAAAGCCTAGTATGAATAATAATCTAACATCTCAATACATTTGGATATCTAATGAGACCACGCCGCTTAGCGGAACGGGTTTTCCCCTCACTAGTATCCTAAAACCTTTTCAAAACCATATACTGTGCTCATGCATCCACGATGGTTAAAACATAGCATTTAAAACATTTATGATGATATGCATATATATAAACATCTTGGATTTCCCATCCCCGGTATAATTGACTCCCGGTCATAATTATAGTTACTAGGGTCACTATTAACCTATTAGTTTTCATGGGTTTACTAATAACCTTTTTTATAATTTATAGACATCCTGTCCTATTTCATAGTTTTCATAGGATCACTAAGAACCTATAGGCCCCCGCCAATTAACTTAATAAATTCATGGGTTCCTTTGAACCTATTGGTCATTCCAATAACTCCACTCTTATCTAAGTTTTCATGGGTTGAGTAGGAACCTATGGATTATTCCAGTAACACCCTTCTTATCCTAGTTTTCATGGGTTGACTAGGAACCTACTGATGTCTCCGTTAACTTCTTTCTTATCCTAGTTTTCATGGGTTGACTAGGAACCTTTTGACTGATGTCAATACTTAATCCGGATACAGTTTTCATGGGTTCACTACAAACTAATTAGCCCCTGCCAACCATCCTTAATACATAGTTTTCATGGGTTTACTATGAACCTGTTGGTTACCCCCAATAACTTCCTAATCATAGTTTTCATGGGTTTACTATGAAACTGTTGGTTACCCCTAATAACTTCCTAATCATAGTTTTCATGGGTTTATTATGAACATATCTGCCACACAACTTCAAAGTTTAGGCATCCTACATTTTGGTCTCCCTGACTCCTTGGATGCAATTCTACTCATTCAGGAGTTTAATCAATTTATATTCACTACTGGGTTAACCTGCTAGTTCTTTTACCCTTTTATCCCCGAAACATAGTCATGTGTCCTTTATCATGTGAATATATTCATATTTGATGAAGCAAACAAAACAACTTAACAATACCACTTATGTGGGTTTAATATCCTTGAAAACATTTACATATAAAACATGGTTAATCCCTTTAACCTATATTTTTATCAAGGCAATACTTCTTCAAATTTACATACTTAAAGTCATTTCAAAACTCCTTTATTTAGCCATGGGTTTTTCCCTTAAAAATGAGTTTGGGTTTATAAAGCCTTTCGAAACCTTACTTTCGACCTCATAGGATGACCTCCTTCGAAAGCATTAAAACATATCTTCAAAACCTTAGGCTCTTACCTTTTGAATAATTTAAAACGTCTTTTTCGAAACCTTTCGACCTTATTAAAGTATTATCATATAATTATAGAAGCACAGCTTCGAAACCATTCAAAAATAACCCTTTCAAAACCGTTGAAGGTTACCCTTCGAAACCAATACCTTTCGAAGCCATTGGGTTTATATTTAAAATAACATTTTTGGGTCAAAGTAAACATATGCGAAAGCATCTCTTTCAAAACCATTCTTTATTTCATAAAAGTATTGGGGAAGCTTGATGGTGTCGAAACAATCCTTTCGAAAGCATTAAAACATCTGGGTAAAACCATTGAAGGTTGGCTTCGAAACCCCTTCCAAAACCATTGCCTTCGAAACCCCTAACCCCATTTCCAAATCAGTAGGAAGCGGCTTATATTTATAAAACAAACAATACCTTTCGACAGCAATGAGGTCTTCAATACCATCGAAAGGCATCTAATCATGGAAGGGTTTTGACTTGGTCGAAACTACTCCTTCTGAAAGCATCACTTTAAAAACTTGGTAACTTCTTCAAAAGCTACTTACTTGAAAAACTAAGGCGGCTGCTCTCCTTTGAAATCTTCTTTAGAAATACCCTTTCGAAACCACTGGTTTCGACTACTTCAAAACCCTTTTGTAAACAGGCAAGCTCTTTTCTTTTAAAACAAAACAAAGGAACCATCCCCTTCGGAAGCTACGTTTCGACGCCCTACCTTTCGCCTTTCTCGAATCCACTACGTACCATGTGTATTGGTTTACTGGTTTCGACCTAAAAGGTTTCGACTAGGTTGGAGGCGAAAGCTCTGGGTCGAAAGGTTCTTCTAAAGAAGGCGGAACCCACATTTCTTAGCTAAAGGCTGTTTTTACTAAACAAAGCAAACTTTTTGTAACTAACTTGCCCACTTGTAAACACATGATTGGTTACATTAATCATTCAAATTATTTTACTAAAATTTGCCGCATTTTCTCATATCTAAAACTAAAAAACATTTAACAATAAGCCATTTCTATTAACAAAATAATTAAATCATTTAGGTCCTCCTTTCAAAATAATTTAATTTCCATACTAAATCACTTAGTAAAAATCCCCAAAATTTCCAGAAATTCACTTTGATCATGTTACCTAACATATTAAAATTTCAGACCCAATTCCTTAATATAATTTCAGAAATAAATTTTCAAACCCAAATAGCCATATTTTCCTTTGAAAATTCATAACTAATTCTCCACGGCTTGGAAAATTATAAAAATTAAAACCCAACTCCACAAACATGTTTTCCATAACATATAATTTTTCCATGGCATTTAGAAATTATTTAACCTCGGTTTTACCCTAAAACCGTGCATATCTCCTTTTAAATAATCTTGTTTAAACTAAATAATTTATAAATCAAGCATATCATCATCAAATATATTAGAAAAACATATTTACCCTTAAATCTGAAAATTATATGATTATGAAACCAAAAATAGAGATGTACTGATTATTATTCACCTTAGATTGGATAAGAAAATTGGAGATTGTTTGAGGTTGATATCTTCTAGCTTGATCCTAAGCTTTAGATTTGGTTTTTCCTTTTTCTCTTCTTCCTAATGGCTGGCTCCTTTTATTTATTACGTTTAAAAAAATTTCTTATGTTAAAATGAACGTGTATGGCTAAAGGGATAATAGTATAAGTTTGGAGAATGTGGACGGCAAATGACCCTAATGCTTCTATGATTAATTAGCTAACACTTAACCATTTATAAGTTTATTCATTCATTTTAAATAAGCACGACCACTATATTTATTTACCAATCTCAATCCCCTTATCACTCTATATTATTCTATTTAATTTATTCAAATTAAATCTCCTGAATAATGTTATCAAAAATTAGGGGTGCTACACGGAGGATGGTATTCCATTAACGGCGTTTCGAACAAGATATGGTTTGTATGATGGTTAGTCGTGCCTTTGGACTAACCAATGCCCCTACTTACTTTGTGGGTTTGATAAACTAGATCTTCGGAGAACATTTGGATAGATTCGTGTTAGCGTTTATAGATGACATTTTGATATATTCTAAGAATGAACGAGATAATGAAATTCATCTTAGGATAGTGCTAGAGACGTTGAGGATGCATAAATAAAAGCAAAGTTTTCTAAAGTCATTTTTGGAAGAAAGAAGTGAAGTTCTTTGGTCATATGATTTTAGAAAAAGGGTTATTAGTAAATCCAGCTAAGATTGAAGCTGTAAATAATTGGAAAAGACTCGAGACCGTGACCAAGATAAAAAGTTTTCTAGGGTTAGTTGGCTATTATCGAAGATTCATCAAGGGTTTCTCACATACAGCGGCACCTATGACTAACCTAACGAGGAAGGATGTACAGTTTATTTAGACTAATAAATGTGAAGAAGCATTCTTAAAAATGAAACATTTATTGACCAATGCGCCCATGTTAGTTGTTCCAGATAAAAATCAAGATTTAGTGGTGTATACTAATGCATATGGGACAGGGTTAGGAGCTGTGTTAATGAAAAGTAGTAAATTAATTTCCTTCGCTTATCGATATCTTCGACCATAAGATGTTCTAAATCTGACTCATGATTTAGTGTTGGCAGTGGTAATCGTTGCTTTGAAAGTGTGGAGACGCAATATTTTGAGAGAACGATTCGAGTTATTTACGGATCATAAGTCTTTGAAATATTTATTCTTTCAAAAGGAGTTGAATAATAGACAACAAACGTGGTTAGGGTTTTTGGTGGTTTGTGATTTCGGTATCGAGTATATGCTAGGAAGAGGAAATAAAGTTGCAGATGCACTTAATAGGAAACATCAAAGTGTGGTGTTATCTATGATAGCAGAATGGAAAGATTTATAGGCATTGACTACTTGTGGTGTGGGGTTAAGGTCAGTAGCTAGTTCTAGCCGGAATATCGCAATGTTATCCTATTTGGAAGTTCAATATGTAATGATCGAAAGAATTTCTTCTAAATAGAGAGATGATCGATTACTACTGAGTGGATTAGAAGACTTGAAGATGGAACTAAGATTGATGTATAAAAGGTTTCAATCCTGACCAGAATGGATGGTTGATAAAAAAAGGGACGATTGTTCGTTCTAGATGTTTGTAACCTAAGGAAGTAAGTTCTTATGGAGTGCCATCGATCGAAGTTTACTATTCTAGCTGGAGGAACTAAAATGTATCATGATATGAAGAGGGGTTTCTTTTAGGAATGAATGAAAAGAGACGTAGGCTTATAGGTGAAACAATGTTTGAATTGCCAGCAAGTGAAAGCCAAGCATCAGAAACCAAGTGGATTGCTTCAACCTTAGAAGTGCTACTTTTGAATTTGGATTCTATATCCACGTATTTTATCAATGGGTTGCCAAGGTCGAATAGAAGAAATGAAATTATCTGGGTCGGGTAGATAGACTGACCAAGAGTGCAAACTTTATTCTTGTTAGGTTGATAAGGATGACACCTACTTTGGAAAATTTGTTTATGAAGAATAATGTAAGACTGCATGGAATTCCTAGTAGTATAGTCAGTGGCAGAGATACTTTGTTCAGTAATGAATTATAGAAGAGTCTGCAAGAAGTGTTAGGTACCAAGCTTAACATGAGTACCACTTACATCCTCAAATGGATGGGCAAACAGAAAAGGTTAACAAAGTTCTTGAAGATTTGTTAAGAGCTTATGTATAAGACTTTGGAGGGTCATGGGAGGACCATTTTCCCTTAGCCAAGTTTTCATTTAATAATAGTTATCAAACTAATATAGGAATGACACCTTTCGAAGCTCTTTATAGAAGGTCGTGCAAATCACCAGCACGTTGGTTAGAAACTGAAGACAGATAGATCTAGTCCAGATATGGTGAGCGAAGCTACTGAAAAGGTCAAGTTGATCCGAGCAAGGATGAAGGAAGCTCAGCCTAGGAAGAAAAGTTGTGCAGATAAGAGGCATAAGGATTTTGAGCTCATTTGGAGATGATGTTTTCGTTAAAGTATCAAAGATGTAGGGTGTGGTATGGTTTGGGAAGTCAGGGAAATTGGCACCAAGATATGTTGGTTTGTTTCCTATTATAGAAAGAATCGGGAAACTCGCTTATTAGACAGAGTTACCGAATAGTTTGCCAGGAGTCCATAATGTTTTTCACGTTTCTCATCTTAGAAAGTGTGTGCATGATCCAAAGACTACTATTGGACTGACTATATTAGAATATTTAGTAGTAGAACCGTATATTACTATTATTAGACAACCAGTTTGTGATGTAGCAAGAAATGAGAAGAAGTTAAGAAATAAGACAGTCAAGTTAGTGAAAGTGCAGTAGAGTGACAATGAGAAATACTATACTTGGGAGATTGAAGATAGGATTAGAGATACTTATCTTGAGTTGTTCTAATGTATGTTCTATATTTGTCATATAGACTTTTGCCAGCAGGATATGCTGGTATCATTGTTGTTATGTGTTTTTCACACATGTTTGCATGATTGTTATGCATGTGGCTTTCCTTATCGTAATTTCAAGGATGAAATTCTTTAAGTGGGAGCCTGTAACACCCTTAATTTTTGTTTAACATTATTCAGGGAACTTAGTTAGATAAATTAAATAGAATAATGTGAGGTGATAAGGAGAATGGGATTTGTTAACAAATACGAGTCAGGCCTTAACAAATAAATTAATAAGATCGGTTTAAACATATAGTAGAAAGGATTTAGTGAGAGGGGCATAATGGGAATACTCTTTATTCATTCCCTAAACCCTTCCTCTCAAATTCATTCTCATTTTCTAAAAATCAAAACTAAACCTAAAGGGAAGTCGGCCATTACCTAGAGAAGAAGAAGAGGAAATCTAAGGAATTCAAATGGGAAAGCTTAAGGGAAACTAATAAACATCAAATTTCAATCTCTCTTATCCAATCTAAGGTGAATAATAGTAACCATCTCATTTGTTTATGCTTTATTTCAGATTTATGATCGATTTTCGAATTGTTTCTGATAATATGTCAAGCTTTGATGGATTATATCATTATTAGAGTGAATAATGGTTTGTTGGAATTTGTGAGGAATTGTTTTGATGGGTTTTAAAACTCAAAACCTAATATTTTGATCTCCTATTGACTTGAAATTTGGATATGTTATAGAAAGCATTATCTTGGATATGGGTTTTCAGTTTCATAATCTTCCAATTTCGTATGAATATTTTATGAATTTCCTAAGAGGAAAAGGTGTATACTTTGGGTTTTTAATTATTAAAAATAATTAAATTAATATTTTGGCCTTGAAATTTTTATATATGAAAGAAGAAGGAAATGCAGATTTTTGGTGATTTTTGAGGATTTTTCCCTAATTGTTGTGATTTTCTATGAATTTATTATTCTAGAAATGGTTATAATTAACATACATTAAAGATATTAATTATATTGTTTTAGCAAGTTAATTGGAAGGTAGAACGTGATCTACCAGAAATTATGAAAAGAAAATGAAAAGTTTTGTTCTTATCCAATGATAATTTGACATGGGGCAAGAGTAAAGCTTTAGTTTAAAACGGAAATAAATCATTTTTATAATTTAATTATAGAAATGCCACTATCACAATAGCATAGAGGCATGATACCCCTATTTCGATAGTTATATGGGTCGATACAGGTGATAGCTAAGTATTTGGGATATGTTTCTCTTGTTTTAAGAATGATTTTAAGTGGTTAATCATTTTAAAAGATAAATGTTTTCAAGGAAATGAAATGGTGTTTTGGCCTAAATTTTATATGGATTTTGCCAAAGGAAATTATAATAAACCTAAGTAATTTTGTTATGGATATGACTATTGATTGAACATATTTTGATGGATGATATTATATGTTCTTGTTTTCATTTGATTAGTTAAATTTACTTATTTTTATCATTTTCATACTCACATCTGCATTACCCATAGTTGCACCTCGGGATCTTGGGACAGAATTACCAGCTAGGTTGTTCCAATAGTGAGTATAGTCAAACTAAACTCCGAAATGAGTAGAATTGCATCCAGGAGATCAGATAAATTGTGTTGGGATGCCTTGAACTGATCAAAGAAGTTAGACTCATGAATTTAAAACCAGATAAGATTAATGTGGGACTGGTGTAGGTTCGCGCCCTATGCTTCAGCCATTAGCTCCCGGTTGGTAAAGGTCCGCGATTCCTATTCGTAAGTCTTTTTGTTACTAGTGAGACTAAGAGATGTGAATGCATAGAAGAGAAGTCGTAGCTCTATACGCTCATAGGAAAAAGTTATTGATTGGCCTGCAAAACTATTTGGTTCATAATTACCCCTAGGAAAACTACGATTTGAACAGGTAATCCATTTTATGGGTTGGGTGAACTTTAGGAATGCATAATCCTTTATTGACAGGCTAGTAAAATTTATCCATATTGCATGCATATGATGATATCATGTTTATTTTAACCATTTTGGTTGTAGGTGCATGATTTTTTGTACAGATTGACGTATTTGATAAGATATTGGTGAGGGGAAAACCTGTTCCTTTCTATGGTGTGGTCTCACTAGATATCTGTTTTTGGTTTGAGATGGTATATTATTATTCACACCAGTCTTTTTGTTTGACTCGAAGTTTTTATTTTTCGTCTTAAACTCTCGGTTACTATTTGAGTAGAGTGGGAGTAGGGTTTTCAGGTTTGACGAATAAGTTTCTGAAGACGTGTAGAAGGCTGCTAATATTAGGAGTTTATTTGTGTTATGTTTTTTGAATGGATATGATGATAGGATTTATAACTGTCAAGTAGTTAGACTCTGATCACCCAAGAGGGCATCTTCGTATGTCACTCTTGGAAAATAATTGTAATTCTTATTATATTTTCTCTAATCGTGGACTCGATGGGATTATTTAATTGGATTATGTAATGAATGTGAAAATTATTAATGAAATGTGTTTTAAAATTTCCATATTCATGTGCTCTTGATTTTATAGATATGATTAACTGGTCTTATTTTGTTAGTGGGAATAAATACCATGGATGGCTACAACATCCGTAGGGCTTAGTTTTGGGCCTTAAAATGGGGGATGTCACAGGTAAATAACTTCGTAATAAAGAAAATTATTTGTAGGTTTGGAGTACCTCAGAAGATAATCACTTACAATGGAATCCAGTTCGAGAGCGCCGAGTTCAAGGATTTCTACAAACGGTGCAGAATCGAGAAGAGTTTCTCCGTGGTGGAACATCTGCAAGCAAACGAGGAAGTGGAAGCTGTGACGAAGATCATCAAATCCACCTTGAAAACGAGACTAACTAGGGCCAAAGCCAACTTGGTTGATGAGCTTCCACTAGCACTATGGGCTTATAGGACAACACATAATTTTATAATTGGGCGCTCGCCTTTCGCTTTGGCTTACGGAACAGAGGCGATGATCTTGATAGAACTGGAAGTCCTTTCTCATCGTAAAAGGCATTTTGACCCAGAGGTGAATGAGGAGCTCCTACTCCAGTCTTTTGACTTGGTTAATAAGAAAAGGGGCGAAGCCGGATTAAGGGTTGCTGCCCACCCGAAAAGGGCAGCACGACACTTCAATGCCAAGGTTTGCAACTGTACTTTTGAAGTAGGGGGTCTCGCTCTGAAACATCTCGGGTATGGAAGTGCCTTGTTAGCGCCAAAATTGGTCACTAACCCCCAAATCCAGATGAAAGCACCAAATGCCAATCACAGCTCAGAGATAGAATGTATGTAGAGAGTAATAATGTGAAGAACAGTTAAAACTGAAATGAAAGCAGTAAAGAACAACAGATTTTATAGTGGTTCGGCTAACTCCGGCCTACGTCCACTCCAGAAGTTTACTTTTTATTGCTGTAATAATCGATTACAGTTACAAAATGGCAGAGTTGCCTTAGCCTTAGAAAAGAGAAAGTAAGAGAGCAGAAAGAAGATCCTCTTTTACTGCGCCCCTGCCTCTCTATTTATAGACAAAGATGGGTTGGACTTCCCTGGTGGGCCTGGTAGCCGAGTACCTCAGCCCAAATGGAGTGGTCTCCATATGCCGAACCATAGATGCCGAACGCTGAATGCCGAACAAGGTGTGAATGCCGAACGATCTCCTCATGCCGAACGTTGGGAGGTGCGAGGTACTGAGGTATTGAGGTACGGAGGTGCGAGGTATGGAGGTGCGAGGTGCAATGTCGAGCGAGGTGAGGTATGTCGAACGACCCATCCAATGCCGAATGCTCCTTGATGCCGAACGATCCATCCAATGCCGAACGTCTCCAGATGCCGAACGTTGGTTAATGCCGAGCGCTCCATCCAATGCCGAACGTCTCCAGGTGCCGAACGTTGGTTAATGCCGAGCGCTCCATACAATGCCGAACGTCTCCAGGTGCCGAACGTTGGTTAATGCCGAGCGCTCCATCCAATGCCGAACGACGAACTCTCTATGCCGAACGCTCGTCCAGTGCCGAACAAGATTTATGCCGAACACTCCATCCAATGCCGAACGTCGATCTCTCTATATCGAACGCTCGTCCAGTGTCGAACATTCTTCTATGCCGAACGATCCTTCTAATGCCGAGCACTCGCTCATTGCCGAACGATCCCTCTAAATGCCGAGCACTCGTTCAATGCCGAACGATCCCTCTAAATGTCGAGCGTTCCTGGATGCCGAACGTTCTGTGCATGCCGAGTACTCTTGAATGCTATTCAAACGTGAATAGTGAATGCCAGACGAACATGTAGTTGATTAAGTTAAACCCGTCTGTCCGCGGCCTTGCCAAAAGGCGGGTTAACACTTGCCCCCCAAAACATGCCTTGCTTTGAAAGGTGTGTTTTGAATAGCTTCAAGTCCAGTATCCAAAGTCCATGTTTCATCCATATCCAATAACCAATAGGGGACTTTAGGACCTCTTTGGGTCGATATCCAAATCCATAACCTCTCCGGGCTCTTGCCAAGCGCAATCCACACTTGATGACCGTGGTCCAGTGTCCCTGGACGTTGAGATAACCTCTCCGGGTTCTTGCCAAGCGCAATCCACACTTGACGACCGTGGCCCAGTGTCCCTGGGCGTTGAGCTAACCTCTCCGGGTTCTTGCCAAGCGCAATCCACACTTGGCGACCGTGGCCCAGTGTCCCTGGGCGTTGAGCTAACCTCTCCGGGTTCTTGCCAAGCGCAATCCACACTTGACGACCGTGGTCCAGTGTCCCTGGACGCAAGTAATGCCGTGGCTTAAGTCCTAAGCCGAATCCTGGTCGCTCCGGACCCTTGCCGAGCATAGTCCATACTCGACGACCTTTAAGCCAAAATCCAGAGAAGATCCAATCAAAATCCAATCCGAAAAACAAACATTCAAACCAGAATTCAACCCAGAAAAACGAGAAAAACAGGGAGTTCAAACCAAACTCCAAAACCAAACCAGAAAAAGCAAATGTCCAAGTCAAAGGAAAAAACAGATTTCACAAACCCGGGCGTTTCGGTAAGCCATCATCTCAGAGCATGCCTGAGGGTTATCTCCGACCCCGTACATGAGTAAGTGATTTAACCGTTTGCCCGGAGTTTGTTACTTATTCCAAACCATCAAGATTAGTTGATGACCAATCGGTCACCATTCCTGGGCCTCGCGCCCTCGTCGTTCAAGGTAGGCGGAGGCTGTTCATGTTCCACCGCCGCATTCCGAGTTCCGACATACTGTCGCAACTGACCATTCCTTACATGCTCCTCGATTATATCCTTTAGATGTCGGCAGCTGTTGGTATCATGCCCGTCCAGGTCATGAAAGAGACAGTGCCTTCCTGATGCCCTTTCACGTTCTGTGGGTTCCCTCCTTGATGGCCTTCGATAGGGAAGACGATCTCGAGTATCTAAGAAAATCCGCTCCAACGTTGCGTTCAATCCTGTGTAAGTGGAGAACTTTGGTTCTCCCCAGCGCTTCCTTTTCCCTTTATCCTTGTCCCCACCTGAGCTTTCGCCGAGTAATCTTCCATCCTTAGTCATGTTTACTTCCTGTGACCTCATGTCCAAACATGCATCCTCTTGTCGAAGAAATCTTTCAGCTTCATGAAAGAATTCCCCAATATCCAACGGTGGGTCCCGTACCAACGATACTTTGAACTCCGAATTATCTCTGACTCCTGATACCGCAGCCATCAGAACCATTGATGGATCTGGCCGATCCACCGAAGCAACTGCCGCATTAAATCGAGTTAAGAATGTCCTGAGCGATTCATCTGCCCCCTGTTTGACTGATGTTAGTGTCATCACGTTCTTTGGCCTTTTTATGTGAACTCGAAATTGACTTAAGAACTTGTCCACCAGTTCTGTCCATGTTCCAATGGATCCATCCTCCAGCTGTCTGAACCACATAGCAGCAATTTCAGTCAAGTACAGGGGGAAACATCGGGCCATAATCTCCTCCGTTGCCCCCAGCACTTCCATATGCCTAGTGTACCTCATCAAGTGGTCGGTGGGATCCGTCTTCCCGTTGTATACTTCCAGAGTGGGTAGTTTGAAATCGGGTGGATTCCTAGCTGTCCTGATGTTCCGGGTAAACGGACTTTTGTTAACTCCCTCTGAATCCTTATTTGTCAGACCTCCGCGAATAGTCCGCCTGATAATGTCAGCCAATCTAGTGTTTCCAACTAATCCAGACTGCCCCCCAAGTCCTCGAGGAAATTCTGGCACATATTCTTCATCACGTACTCCCGGTGGCGTGCCCCCGAGTCTAGGTCCATCTAGATTGTTAACTGTTTGTTGATTGGGAGCTGCCCCCTGCTGACTCACTCCATCTGTCCGTTGATTGAGTTCCTCTGGTCCAGCTCCATGATCTTGAATACCTGCAGTTCCTGGTTGTCCAAATTGCCTAAGAAGAGCCTGCATCATCTCCTCTTGCCGTTTCATCATCTGCTCTTGCATAGAATTCATCATCACTTGCATCTCGTCCCGAGTTATGTAGATGGATGCATGACCCTCTCCAGCTCCAGAAGATGCCGCTTGACTTCCTTCCTGATTGCTCCTTTCCACTGCTTGCCTCTTCGTTGGTGGTCTTGCCATTGCTTTCTAAGATCCAAGTTCCTAACTCCAAAATTCCTGGGTTTAATTCTCAGTGAAAGCACCAAAGTGTTAGCGCCAAAATTGGTCACTAACCCCCAAATCCAGATGAAAGCACCAAATGCCAATCACAGCTCAGAGATAGAATGTATGTAGAGAGTAATAATGTGAAGAACAGTTAAAACTGAAATGAAAGCAGTAAAGAACAACAGATTTTATAGTGGTTCGGCTAACTCCGGCCTACGTCCACTCCAGAAGTTTACTTTTTATTGCTGTAATAATCGATTACAGTTACAAAATGGCAGAGTTGCCTTAGCCTTAGAAAAGAGAAAGTAAGAGAGCAGAAAGAAGATCCTCTTTTACTGCGCCCCTGCCTCTCTATTTATAGACAAAGATGGGTTGGACTTCCCTGGTGGGCCTGGTAGCCGAGTACCTCAGCCCAAATGGAGTGGTCTCCATATGCCGAACCATAGATGCCGAACGCTGAATGCCGAACAAGGTGTGAATGCCGAACGATCTCCTCATGCCGAACGTTGGGAGGTGCGAGGTACTGAGGTATTGAGGTACGGAGGTGCGAGGTATGGAGGTGCGAGGTGCAATGTCGAGCGAGGTGAGGTATGTCGAACGACCCATCCAATGCCGAATGCTCCTTGATGCCGAACGATCCATCCAATGCCGAACGTCTCCAGATGCCGAACGTTGGTTAATGCCGAGCGCTCCATCCAATGCCGAACGTCTCCAGGTGCCGAACGTTGGTTAATGCCGAGCGCTCCATACAATGCCGAACGTCTCCAGGTGCCGAACGTTGGTTAATGCCGAGCGCTCCATCCAATGCCGAACGACGAACTCTCTATGCCGAACGCTCGTCCAGTGCCGAACAAGATTTATGCCGAACACTCCATCCAATGCCGAACGTCGATCTCTCTATATCGAACGCTCGTCCAGTGTCGAACATTCTTCTATGCCGAACGATCCTTCTAATGCCGAGCACTCGCTCATTGCCGAACGATCCCTCTAAATGCCGAGCACTCGTTCAATGCCGAACGATCCCTCTAAATGTCGAGCGTTCCTGGATGCCGAACGTTCTGTGCATGCCGAGTACTCTTGAATGCTATTCAAACGTGAATAGTGAATGCCAGACGAACATGTAGTTGATTAAGTTAAACCCGTCTGTCCGCGGCCTTGCCAAAAGGCGGGTTAACATGCCTCGCCCGAACTAGGAAGGGCCCTACGTCATTGATCAAAAGTATGGAGACGGAACATTCAAGTTGGCAAATGTTGATGGAATCCCTATCCCTTGTGCAGAGAACAACGATCTGCGTCGGCACTGCTACAGTTAATTTTTCTCTATTTGTTTTCACAAATAAACCACCTAAGGACACTAAGAGCAATGTAATAAGGTAGGACTTGCCACTTCTTTCATTCGCAAATAAATTTAGCTTCTTGAATCAATGGAACCATATTCTCGAAAGCAAAACCCCCATGATGTGCGATCGGCAGTACAATCGAAGATGTACTCCTTTAGCCTCGGATAATGGACATAGGAGTATGTTCCTAAGGGCCAACTGGATAATTTGGGTTAACCTTCAGGAATTCATCATTTCTTGGAGATAGGCAATGACAAAAAGGTTTTCCCATCCATTTCAACCTTCAGGACTTCTTTGTTGCTCGGAGATAGGCGACATGAGATGGTTTCCGCATTCAATTCGGGTTAACCATCAGGAATTCGCCATTGCCCGGAGATAGACGACGATGAGAAGGTTTTCCCATTCACTTCGGCCTTTAGGAATTCATAGTTTTTCGAAGATTGACGACGGCAAGACAGTTTGTAAACGCCAACCTTCAAGAATCTGGCACTGCCCGGAGATAGGCGGCGTCAGGAAGGTGAAATCCTCGTCCATTAGGAATCT
Organism: Allium fistulosum; assembly: GCA_030737815.1. NCBI lineage: Eukaryota > Viridiplantae > Streptophyta > Magnoliopsida > Asparagales > Amaryllidaceae > Allium > Allium fistulosum. The sequence goes on along the minus strand of CM060907.1, from coordinate 820,637,342 downwards.
GATGTTGCACGAAGGTAGGCGATGCCAGGAAGGAAGACCTCAATCTTCAAGAACCTGATGCTTCCCAGAGATAGCGGTGTTAGGAAGGCGAAACTTCTAACCTTCCAAAATTCATCATTGTCCGGAGACAGGCAACACCGGGAAGGAAAACACCAACTTTCAGATAACTCATTCCTGATTTGCAGAGATTTGACATCACCGGGGAATGGCAATATCAAGGAGAAACTGTTGGAACCAAACCATCTATACCTAAGTTTTCGAAGATTGAAACTTGTGTCTAATTGAATTTCAACAACAGCGTTAGCGATCGAGTGGGACTCGCTCGGTCGAGGATAAGTGACGATGGTCATAAAGCATCGGAAACAAGCGTTATTAGGTTGTTCCGATCCATGATCAGGATAGGAAAGGATGCTTGGACTAGAGGCAATCGGATAATTTGCCCCATGTTCTTTCTATTATGTCAATGATAGAAATCTGTTATTTAGGATGGTAAATTACGTAAATAGGGAGAAACACAAAATGAAGTCGAATAAAAGGAAGACGAAAATTCCAACTGTTGATCCACGGCAATTAGGAGCAGCATGGATCTGGGTTTATTCACTATTACCAACTGGTCAAAAGGAACTCGACCAAAAATAGCCATGGAGTTGGTTAGCGGTTTTATTTCATCAAACAGAGAACTTTGACAGCTATAAACAAGGCCAAAATTAGATTACAACCTAAGTAATTTCAAGAACATTATTTATATGCATAGAATTGCAGTAAATAAGCATGTTGCATAGGAAGCGAGCATGTATAATTACAGTATGGGAAGTTATATCATATACACAGGCGGTTATATATAAACGCTACAGTATATAAAGGTGTGGAAAAGTAAATGTAACAGAGATTACAAGACAAAAAGGAATCTTTTACATTACTTCAACCTTTTTGTACAAGATACATCAGGGGCCGCTCCCGCACAAACACAGCCTATTTGACACGAAGAAAAATCAAAACGTATAGACTCGACAACACACAAAAAACAAGCTACCACATCGATTGCCTCCAAGCACCCTCTACTTCTTCCCATTCTTGCTACCTTTGCCGCGAGAACCGCTGGGGCGATGTCTATGTTTCTACTCATCCTTAATAACATCCAGGGGGTCTCGCCCTCATAATGGGTACTCACTTTTCCAGTGGCGATATAAGTGTCGTCAGATTGCCACCTGGAGCTCTAGTAGGCTTCGTCTTGGGTGGTTTGATTTTGGTTGGGGGATCTTGGATGTGGTGCTTGTGGGAACCGAAGATGCAGGCTTCATAGTACCAAGCTCAGACTTTAACTTGATTTTTTTCAAAATCAGCCTTCAACCTTCATGCCATGGTACTGTGATTAGTGGGTTCCATAGCTCTGGTTATAATAACGTCTTCCTCCTGGGACACAAAAATATCCTCCAAAATTTTCAAGGATGTTATTTTCTCAAAATCGGACCTTGGGCAAGTACTGCAAAGAGGAGCAGAGATAGAAAGTCCCACGGAGACGGAAGTAGATGTGGTAAAGATAACTGTGGATCCTAAGCCTTCAGTGGCAGGAGGTGGAGGAGGTAAATGTGGTTGACCTGCAAGTTAGAAAACAAAATTATAAAGCTCAATGATGGATTCACGAGAGAACTGAAGCTTCTCAAAGATTGGTGAAACAAGAGATGTACCTAAGCTTGGGATTGGATCTTTGAAAGAAATCGTGAATTCTCCCTCTTAAATCACATGCCCCTTCGTTTGACCCATGGTGGAAGGAATGTAGGGCTCATAAGAAGAAATTGTTGCAGAAATTGGAGTCACACAGGCGGTTTTGGAGCTAACCCCCATGGAGGTAGGAATAATCTTCACTGGCTCTCTAGATTCTGGAGCGGTCACTTCATGCCAACCCAATGAGCTCAGGGCAGTGAGAGCTTTGGCGGCTTCAGTAGCAGCATTGGCATCCTCTTCAATCATGAGGGACTTTGTAACGACTTATATTTTACCTATCGAAGGATCGTAAAATATTATTTTTAAATTCATATAAGATCATATGACTCTATAACTTTAGGAAATTCCTATTAGAGACATTTCCTATATTTAGAATTTTCCAAACGATTTTACTCCTGAAAACTTGTATCGGCTAAAAATTTTGATAGGAGATAAAATAGCATTCGAAACCACTTCCATTGGAAAGATATAATAGTTTCCCTTTTCGTAGATTGGTCATAATAGTGATTTGGACTTTCTAGCTAGAAGATATGGCTGTTTGAAGGTTGGCGGTTTTTGGAGCAGCTATGTAGGTAATTAGTGAGTTTGGAAGGAAGCCCACTAACCCATTTCGGGTTTGGAGACCTTATATGGTTGAACCATCATCCTCAAATCACTTTTACACCTTCTTCCATAGATCTAATCCTCCATTAACCCATTCTCCATCCAAAACCTTCTCTTTTCTCCTCCAAATCAAGTATAAATCATATATTAGCGATAGATTAGTAAGGAGATTCATTAGAGATCTTCAAATTTACATTTTTTGGAAGAAAATTTGAACTTTTGCTGTTCATTTTTGGAACTACCTCGATTTGCGTGCAAAACTTGGATTTTGGGGGGTTTTGATAGGTGATTTATCATCTTTCACCTTATTATGTATGTATCTATATGTTTTAACATGTTTTGGATTAATGTTGAAGTCAAAATTAAGTTTAATGCTATTTTAAAACTCACTCTGCAGTAAAAACATGAATAAATGGATTTTCGGCGTTTTAGACATGTTATTTGGATATGGGATTGCCTTGATAGATGTTAGGCTATATTCTATACACCTTGTGTGATGGTTGCTATGATTGGTTGCGTGATTTACATGTTTGAAAGTTGTTTGGTACATGTATGGTATTTGATTATATGCTTTATGGTTGAAAATGCTCAGTTGAGAAAACTAGTGGTAGGGACCGTAGAGACGGACTTCGACGGATTGGCTCTAGAGCATTCGTAGTCATATTGTTGCATAGGCGATGCATGAGAGTTGAAGCATTAAGTGTACCGATGAAATTGGCGCGAATTAGATTGCTAGAAGTGCTACAGGGTTTTGGGTCAGTGGCCTGTCTTGGAAACTTGGTTGGCAGATGGATGGGTCAGTTGTCGGTCTTAGAAACTTGGTCGGCATATGGGCTGGATCAGTGATTAGGCACCGAAACGGAGTTGGTATGACTGCTGGCTTGTGACCGAGCGTTGGAATAGGGTCGGTGGCCGAGTGGTGGAACTGGGTTGGTGGTTTAGCACGGAGCATTGTTCGGCATTGGTAGTTGGCGCTTAGCTCGGCAGTTGTGTCCCGCTTGGTTAGGTCGTAGGATGGACCAATGGGAGTGGAGCATGAGGTTAGCTGTGGACCTCAGAGCAAGATTTGGGATGGCTTGGTAGTTTGGGTAATTAGCTCGGGGTAAGGGTGGGTTACCCTAGGATGGCTCTAGATGACTTTGGGATGGTAACCAATAAAGTACGAAGACTTCGACGATTCGATGTGACGAGTGACTATAGCATCTGGTAGTGGACTGAGAGGATGAGTTCTGTGTGATAGCTCTAGGACATCAGATTGTGATGCTCGTGAGTAGAACAGGGTAGTCTACGTGTACCTTGGGTAGTCTACATGTACCCATATGTTTGGACGTCTGTGTGTGTCCAGTCCTTAGCCACTTGTTTGGACAAGAGTGAACATCTATGGAGTAGTTCTACTATTAGTACATGTGCCAAGGGGTTGATAGATAACTCTATGGGTTTGATGCTTATTAATGGGATAGGGAAGTCTGTATGTACCCAGGGAAGTCTGCGTGTACCGATGTTTTGGACGTATGCATGTGTCCAGTACCTAACCATCTTTGTGAGCAACGAGTTGAGCATTTGAGAGAGTTATCTCATATCTAAAGTACTTGAGTGTGAGATGCAAGACTGCGTGATGGATGCTATGTTTACCGTATGCTTGGTATGCTGTGTTATACCCCTATACACCATATTTTCCATTTGTGATAGTAGTGTAGCATATATTGTGTTTATGTGCTAACTCTTTAAATGCAGGGACAGGTCAGGTATGGATGTTCACACCCTATACCCTTTTTACTATATATGAGTTTTATGGTATTTTGAGATGATACATCGCTCATACCAGATTATTGTCTGACCTGAAGTTTTATGTTTCGCTTCTTATTCTCTGGATGCTCTTAAATGAGTAGATCAGGGACATCAGGTCTGGATAGTGCATGGAGCTCTACGGAGTACAAGCAAGAAACTACTTTCATATATCTGTAATTGGAGCTTACTATATCTTATATTCTGCTGTGCGGTACTATGGAGCTATGTCAGTAATTATATTATTAGAGATAGTTATCGAGTTTATTATGGAGATTTGGGATGCATAAAATCTTTATTTCAGTTTTTGTTTAGTCTGTGAACCTGATGTTCTCTGATGTTTTTATTTGTGGTTCATTTGATTATGTTACTGTCTCTCCTGTTTTACATCTATGTTGTTATATTATATTTTATCCGTGCATTGTGATATGTTCTACAGGCTATGTATTTGGATTTTTCTCTTCTTTATATTCTTTGCTACCGCCCTACATCGGCCGAGTACCTCTAGTATGCATCACATAGGCATATTGGGTACCAAAAGTGTAGGGCAGTCATCACATTTGGTATCGGAGCTTAGGTTGTGTGGACGATGACCTAAGTTGATATTTGGATCCATTAGAGATAAGAAAGGAGCTATCACCTTAGAATGGATCCATTGATATATCAGAGAGTGTACTTGTTATATTTTTGTTTTCAAAACTATATAGTAGTATATGTAGGATATAAGTCGCATTACATTCATGGACACAACCTATTCCTTTTAGAGAGAGTGATTGTTCTTATTACAACTTGTAAGAATGATCTAGTTAACAAGGAATGCTGCAAGGAACACCATCTCTCGAGTTGAAGAGGGGGCGGTATCGGGGGCTGCTAACGCCAACTTGTAGAACAGGTTTTCTGAGAGGGTGCGAAACATGGTTCAGAATGCCCAAGTTGCTCCTGCTGGAGCTGTTGGTGGTAGTGCCTTAGTGCAAGCATTGAGGGCTGATTTCACAAAATTGAGCAAGGATTTCTCTACTCTGGGTGGCAAAACGCTTCTTGGAACGGAATCAGTCGTCAAAGTGTAAGATTGGGTGGATATCTGCAAAAGCAACTTTGAGGATATAGAGTTAGAAGATGCGGTAAAGAGGAAGCTGGCCTCTAGGCAGCTTCAAGGAAGGGCCATGGGGTGGTGGAATGCCATCAATATTACTACTCTTGAGGACCAGATTACTTAGGAGCAATTCAAGGCGAGATTTAAAGAGAAGTATATACCGGCCGCACAAAAGTCGGTGCTCTTTCGAAAGTTTGCTGAATCGAGACAGGGGGATATGTCCGTGTTGGAGTGCGTGGCTGAGTTCGACACCCTATCAAAGTATATCCTGTCTTTTTTCAATACTCTGCTTAAGAAGAATGAGAAGTTCAGCATGGGCTTGGATGATTACCTTAGAGAGAAGCTTGTGGGGCATATTTTTGAGCCATTTAAGAGGCTAGTGGAGAAGGCTCTTCGGCATGAGAGTCATACCCTAAGCCTAAGTTGGTTGTTTCTCCTAAAGATGAGCCGAAGCTACAAGCTAGTAGGGGAGCTAAGAGAAAGTGGGACAACGAGAAGAAGAAGCAGTTTCAGAGGGATGTCCATAAGAAGGGCAAATGTGAGCCTACATGCTATAATTGTGGATAGAGGAGTCATCTTAGCAATGATTGTAGGAACGAGAAGAAAGGATGTTTCAACTGCAACAAGCCAGGGCATATCAAGAAGGATTGCCCAAAACTGCTAAGTAATAAGTAGGTTATGTTTGTTTATGCTTTGAACGCTATTCCAGCTTCGTCGAGTGCTCTATCAACGAAGGATAAGGGGAAGAGCATTGTTATACAGGGTATGCTTTCTATTTCTGATACACTTGTAAGTGATTTATTCGATATTGCGGCTTCACATTCCTTTATATCTAGTGATTTGGTAGATAGATTGGGATTGAAACCTAGGATAGTTGAACGACATTTGATTGTGATGAACCCTATTAGAGGCTCTACTAGCCTTTGCATGGTTTGTCGAGACTTAGCCTTATCGAGTCATGGATATTTGTTTGCTTGTGATTACTTTGTCTTGGGTTTGTGGGGTTCGGTATTATACTAGGGATGGACTGGCTGAGAAGATATGCGGTAGTGGTGGATTGCAAGAGGCTGTTAGTGACAATTGGGGCTGTGGAGGGGCAGACAGTAGTGATTGGCTGCCTACTAAAGGATGGAGTTATGATTAGCTTTCTATATTCACTTGAGACTCCATAGGATGAGTTGTTATCTATGCCTATAGCGAGGGAGTATGTGGACATATTCGAGGAGGTGATCAGATTACCGGCATACCGAGAGATTGAGTTCCACATAGACTTAGTGAAGGATGCCAGACTGATAGTTATGCCTTTGTGGCGTATGACACCTAGAGAGAAGAAGGAGTTGGAGGTGCAAGTGAATGACCTGTTATGGTGAGGGTTCATTCGTAGGAGCATATCTGAGTAGGGCGCACCAGTAGTATTCACAACTAAGGCGAATGGCTCTTCGAGGTTGTGTGTAGTTTACCATGAGCTGAATAAGGTGATCGAGAAAAACAAGTATCCACTCTCGCATATTGATGACTTGTTTCGATCAGCTCCATGATGCTAGAGTGTTCCCTTAATTGGACCTTGCGACGGGGTTTCCTAAACTGAGAGTGGCGAAGAAGAGTGTGTCGATTACAGTGTTTCGTATGCCATTTGGATTCTATGAGTGGTTAGTTATGCCGTTGGTGCTAACCAACGCACCAACATACTTTGCTGATCATATGAACCATGTTTTTAGAGATCAGCTAAATAAGTTTGTACTTGTATTTTGTGGATGACATCCTTGTTTATTCTAGGATGGAGGAAGAACACAAGGAGCATTTAAGGATTGCGCTCGAGGTGTTGAGGAAGCGCCAATTGAAGGCGAAGTTTTCTAAGTGTCATTTCTGGAGGAGGGAAGTGTAATTCTTGGGTCACGTTGTTCCTGAGTAGGGTATTGTTGTAGATCCTGCGAAGGTGGCAGCAATACAGGATTGGCATCGGCCCGAGACCGCTACACATGTGAGAAGCTTCCCTGGACTGGTGAGATAGTATAGGCATTTTATCCAGGACTTCTCTAAGGTAGTAGCGTTGTTAACCAACTTAACGAAGAAGAATCAGAATTTTATTTGGGATGCGAGGTGCGAGCATGCATTGTGAGTCTGAAGGAGAGGTTGACGAGCGCACTAATGTTAGTTATTCCAAGTGGGAATGAAAAGCTGATAGTATACACAAATGTCTGTGGTACCGGACTTGGTGTGGTTTTGATTCAAAGGGGAAAGGTGTCGCTTATGCTAGACGACAGCTTAAACCGCATGAGAGGAAGTATCCAACTCACGATTTAAAATTTGCAGCAATAGTATTTGCTTTGAATATATGGAGGCATTATTTGTTTTGGGATAGGTTCAAGTTGTATACAAAACCACAAGTCGTTGAAGTGTCTATTCTCCTAGAAGGATCTTAACCTTCAACAGCAGTGATGGTTAGAGTTCTTGGCCTCCTACGACTTCGGCATTTCTTACATGCCTTGTAAGGGAAATGCTGTCACTGATGCTTTGAGTAGGAGACATGCTAGCTTGGGAGTGATGTTCCTAGAGTGGAAGCAGTTGGATTTTATCGTTTGCTATGATTTTAGACCTTGATGTGAGCTGGAACCAGAAGTGTTGGCTAGCTTGATGGTCAGACCTACCCTGATTGAACGGATCAATGTAGTCAGAGGTGAGATGCTAGACTAGCGGAGATCACGGCGAGGATAGGTGTAGGGGTAGAGTCTGATGGAGATGAAGCAATATGGGATCGGCCCCGATAGAGGTGGGCGCGGTCGGTTAACCGATTTAATCGGTGAAAATTTTCGGTTAACCATTAAAGTAGGTTTGGTTCGGTTAACCAGTTTTGGTTAATTTCGGTTCTGATCTACCGACCGAACCAGTTAAAATTAACCACGGTTAACCGATTCATTTAATCGGTTAACCAAATAGTTTGAACGGTTACCCGTTGACCGGTTAACCATTCAAATTAGTCGGCTAACCGTTAAATAGAGCGGTTAACCGACCAAATAACATCATATCCTCATTTAAAGTTTTAAATAGTAATGATTACACAGAGTCATAGAATTACAAACATTCGGTTACATACATACATTTACACCCATTACACTATACACACACATACAATACACTATATACCCAATGCAATGATGCATGCTACACAATACATTACAGACATACGTTCAATTACAATGCAATGAAATACTGAATAACCACCAGTCTACCCTGATATACGTACTTAAGTTCTTACTCAGTCACTCGCATTTCATAGTTACTTCATACATTAATAGTTCATAGTTATTACATCATAATGGACTAACTCAAATTTAGATTACATTACATTAATACAACATGTAGGGTGTCAACAACTACAAAGTCAAACTCCTAGTCTATAGTCTCCACTCTCTATTCTTCAGCTTCACTACTTCAGTCTCCACTTTCTATTCTCCTAGTCTATCCAAACAAAAGTAATTATTTATACTAGTATGTAGCCCGTGCCGATGGCACGGATTTAGTTTTTAGTTGATATAATCGACAATATAATGCGTTGGATACATACAGTTTGATCAATGTTGAATTCATTCACAATTTGATAAGTGTTAATTTATTCACAATTTGATCAGTAAGAAATTTTTGTTTATGTTAAAAAGCATACAACCTGCACCTAAGATTTTTGTTTTCCATTTTGGTATAACATGAGTTTACTGAAATTGTGTAGTATATTTTTGCATAATTTACATGTAGTAAGTACTTGAATTTTTTCAACTATCCTATGGAAAGAAAAAGTGTTGTAATTACAAACAAATTGATTGGCATCAAATGTGGATACAAATAACATATATCCTTATTTGTATGTGAAACAATTTGTAGGTATCCAATAACTGCAATTCACATACGTTATATATATCTAAAACAATTTTTGACTGTCCAATAACCATATCCATGAATATCCAGTATCATCTTATTACGTGAATAACTAATAAATTCGAAGACATAAATAAAAGATCTGATTCTATAAGAAACTATTTCAGTACTAATGGTCATAGAATATATGATATGGAAAATGAAATGATAAAAAACAATTTGGATCAACAAATATTCATTTATATACACACATGCACATAATAATATTTCATACCTTGAAGAAAGTAAAATACAAATTTGCATACAAAAATACACATTACATAAAAAATACACATAATGTAAATTACTCAAACTTATGGTTGTCTTGTTCTGTGTATGTATTTTCCAAACTAAATTTATTATCAGTCAAAGCAATCTTCCTATGTGGTCACAGTAATTTCTTTTACACTTATTGATAGCATTAACCCCCTCACCCGTAAAACTTGGTAATCAAATTTTGTTAGATAAAAGGCATAGAAGCATACAAATTAAACCAATAGTTGTGTTGCCAAAATACTTTGGGTCATTAAAACATAAGTGTTAACCTGTGTTCTGATAATGAACCAAAATAACTTGCATTAAGATGGTGGTAGTGCTCATTATGCCAATAGTTACCATATTCTGTTGTGGTGTGTATACGCATTATGTACACGTTGTTAAGTATATTCGACAAAGAAATACTTAACTGTGATCGTTTAACAGTAGGACTCCAGAGTCGAGTCCAATGTGCATAGTAATCGAAAGTTGGTCAACCCATAAGTATATTTTTCATTAAACCTATATTATACATGTACTTGTGTATTAAAATGATAATGCACAAAATGACTTACAAAATGCATACCTGGAAGAAAAATTATTTTAATGTAACATAATTTTATAATCAAAAGATTAAAATACAAACAGAAAACCAAAGCAGATAATTCAAGAATTGCGCAGGACTTCAAAATTTTGTTCGTATGACATATAAAAGAATGGACAAATTATAGTGAGGTAAATAGAAAGTAACTGCATGGTCCATCAATAAGAAATATAAGCAGAAGGACTAATAGTTGTATCATATAGAAGATTCCCATTAAAACCTGAATTTGGGAATAAATAAACAAAACTCAATATGTATTACTGGATATAATCATTAAAAATTCTTGTGGCTCCAAAAATAAACTTGTAAATATAGTAGAAGTAGAAGTAATGTAAACAATTAAGGAACATGAATTATTCTATTAAATTTCAATACTATGGAAACCCATCTCTTCTTTTGTGTTCACTATGTCATATCAAAATCAGAACTGCGTCTAAAATGAATAGCTTATGGATTCATCGTCCTCTTTACTGTCATGCTCATCACTCGAAAACATCCCACTATTAAATTATAGAAACTAAATGAAACCATTATCAGTGAAACATCCAATTCCCCTTTGAATGTCATATGGCAATGGATATGTTTTTTATAATCATATAACCTGTCAGATATTCTAACTACAATTTTTCATGGTTGGCAACATGAAACCAAAAGTATGCGGTCATTCGCATTAAAAAACATCACAAACTAAGTTATGTAAAAGGAAGTGTATTGCATGATAAATGGGTAGATACGTTAAATGGTATTCTGTAATGTATAATCTAGGCTTTGGAGATCAAAGTGGGAAGGTTGTTACTAAATTAATCGACAATCGACACCTGACCTAGGTTAATTTATGAATGATTGGGTATAGATTATTAGGTATAGTTATAAATTCATCTATTAAATAAATTTATTACTACAATTAGAATTCTAATTAATCTTATTATTTGTGTTTCAAGTTTGCAGTAACACTAATTTGTTATACTGTTCCAAGATTACGGTGCAAACTCAAGCATATCAACAAAATCAAATAAGAAATAAACAAAAAATTAAGAAACTTAATATGTGTTAACAAATTTTATGGCTAACAAGAGTCGCTGATCAGATCTAAAATCCTCCAAATATTTATTCTAATTGAACAAACAATTGTTATTGATATCTATTAAACAAATGTTGTTATACTAACTTAGCTATTAAACAAACGATTCCAGATCCCCTTTTTTGTAAATGATTTCAATAAACAATGTACTATTATGCTTGGCTTAATGATTTGATACAACTTATAAAATAATCTATTTAAACCGGAATATCAACAGCAAGTCAAAGACTTAATGATTTGATACAATTTACAGTAAACTTTGAGTTATTGGTACATACAATAAAGTTTACTAAAATACAATGTGAATCAAAAAGCCACATATGTTCATATCATTTTATATATGACTGAGTTAAAAGCTCATTACATATATGGATTATGCATATGCTATTTTCAATAGTTAAGTAGATGAATTATACATACAATTAAACTATAATTTATATATTACTGAGTTATACAACTAAAATTAAATTCAAACATTATTTATATATATATATATGCAACAGGTATGAAACCAATCAACCATTATAATCGACATTATATGATACTATTACTTAATCATACTATTAATGGGCATACTAAGTTAATATGATATATGAAACTATTATAATCGTTATATGGTTCTAGTATAGAAATTATACACTCAATAAAAATAAATAAAACAAAACAAAACTAAAAATATAAATAACTAAAACTAATAAAAATCATGTTCTTCCTTTTCCTGCTAGCAATCACCATGGCACAAATGAGTCAAATCGACAGCTAGGGAGAAAAGAATTAATGGAAAGGGGGCGGCGCTGCAAATTTATGTTAATCGATCTGAATTTGGAAGGTTTATTAAAAGACGAAATTTGTAGATCTAGTATTTTAGGGAACGAGATAAATGCTGAAAGAGGCGGGCATGAGAACAATAGTGAAATTTAGGGTTTGGTTATGCGATATTAGGTGTGGGCCATGTTGTGTAATGTGGTTAATACGTAAGTGTGGAAAAGTATTTTCAGTTAAACGGTTACCTGATATACTAATGTGGTTAACCGTTAACCGAACCAAATTTGGTCGGTTAACATTGGTCGGTTAACCAAAAGTTCGATTAATCGATTTTGTCGGTTAATGCGGTTTGGTTAAAGTTAGTTGAGTCGGTTAACTCGGTTAACACAGTTAAATGCCCACCCCTAGACCCTGATGGTTGGCTCTATAAGGATGGGAGATTGTTTGTTCCTGACGTCGATGGGTTGAGGGATGAGGTGCCATTCAAGTGCCATCATTCGAGATTGATTATACATCCCGGTGGTAATAAATGCACCGCGACATGAGATGGACATTTTATTGGGAAAGGATGAAAATGGATGTTGGTACATTCATCTCGAAGTGCATGAACTGTTAGTTGGTAAAGGCAGAGCAGAAGAAGCCGAGTGGTTTGCTGCAACCACTCGATATTCCTAAGTGGAAATGGGAACAAGTTTCAATGGACTTCATAGATGGATTTCCGAGGACTGGAGGAGTGTATGATAGCATTTGGGTCATAGTCGACAGATTGACGAAGAGTGCTCGATTCATACTCGTCAAGTCAAGTAGAACAACATTCAAATTAGCCGAGTTGTATGTGAAATGGGTTGTGCAATTCCATGGTGTGCTGAGGAGCATTGTGAGCGACTGTGACCCTTATTCACTATAGGGTTTTGGAAGAGCTTACCAGAGGCGTTGGGGACAGAGCTGCATCTCAGTACAGCTTATCATCCACAAACTTATGGGCAGATTGAGAGGATGAATCATATTCTAGAGGATGTCTTACGAGCTTGCATTCTTGATTTCGGCGGCTCGTGGGACGACCATTTGCATTTAGTAGAGTTTACATACAACAGAAGTTATCATACTAGCATCGGTATAGCACCATTTGAGGTATTATATGGCCGATCGTGCAACGCTTCTTCATTTCGGTAGGAAGCGAGTAAGAAACTGATATTTGGGCCAGATATGATTAGAGAGACTTCGAAGAAGATCTAGATCATTCGACAATGAATGAAAGCTGCTCAACATAGGCATAAGAGCTACACTGATATGAGGTGACGTGATTTAGAGTTCCCCGTCGGTGATATGGTATTCGTAAAGATCTCTCCATTGAAGAATGTTGTCTGATTCATTACTAAGGGAAAGTTGGCACCAAGATTCGTTGGTCCTTTTTCGATACTTGAAAGGATCGGGAATTGAGCATATTGCGCCGTCTTACCTCAAAAGATGGCAGGCATGTACAATGTGTTCCACATAACTCATTTGTGGAAGTTTGTACATGACGCAGGTGCTATAGTCCAACCAGATCAACTTGATGATCAAGATTGAACCAAAAGTATCAAGACCTCGTAGACATATTCGTATCGTCGGACGTGATACAAAGTAGCTTAGGAGGAAGATGGTAGAGCCGGTTAAGGTTTAGTGGAGTGAGAGCGAAGGAAATTGTACTTGGAAGACCAAAAAGAGCATGAAGACTGCTTATTAGAGCTCTTTACTTGGTGAGACTTCTGTTTATCGCATTTACTTTCACTTTCGATATCACATGGGGTAGTTTAGTATCCCGCACGCTTTGGAAGGCCTAGATATCATTTATTGCTTTTGTGTGTATGTCTGATGTTTGACATGTTTGCTCATGGATGATAGGCATGTGGAGTAGCTATGTTTGACTTTACCTTGATTGTGTTGGAAATTTCAAGGGCAAAATTCTTAAAGGCGGGGAGAGTGGAAAGACCCATATTTTACATATCAAAGGATCGTAAAATATTATTTTTAAATTCGTATCAGGTCGTATGACTATAACTTTAGGAAATTCCTATTAGAGACATTTCCTATATTGAATTTTTTCAGATAATTTTACCCAGAAAACTTTTATCGGCTATAACATTTTATAGGAGCTGAATTAGCGTGTGAGATCACTTCCATTGGAAAGATATGATGGTTTCCCTTTTCGTAGAGTTATAATAGGGATTTGGACTTTCTACGTAGAAGATATGGCTATTTGAAGAGTGGCAGTTTTTGGAGTAGCTTAGTGGGTAATTAGTAAGTTTGGGGGCAAGCCCACTAACCCGTTTCGGGTTTGGAGACCTTCTATGGATGAACCATCATCATAAAATCAGGTTTACACCTTCTCCCATAGATCTAAGCCTCCATTAACCAATTCTTCATCCAAAACCTTCTCTTTTCTCCTCCGAACCAAGCCTAAATCATATATTAGAGATTGGTTATTAAGGAGATTCATTAGAGATCTTCAAATCTACATTTTTTGGGAAGAAAAATTGCACCTTTGCTATTCATTTTTGGATCTACCTTGACTTGGGTGCGAAACTTGGATTTTAAGGAGTTTTGGTGAGTGATTTATCATCTCTCACCTTACTATATATGTATTAATGGTTTTAACATGTTTTGGATCCCTACTTAAAGTTAACATTAAGTATTAATGCTATTATAAAACCGAACCTACAGTAAAAACATGAATAAATAGATTGTTGGCGTTTTAGACATGTTATTTGGATATGGGTTTGCCTTGATGGATGTTAGGCTATATTGTATACACTTTGTATGATGGTTTCTATGATTGATTGCATGATTTAAATATTTGAATATTGTTTAGTACATGTATGGTGTTTGTTTATGTGCTTGTATCATTGAAAACATTCATTGGAGCGAACTAGAGGTAGGAGCCGTAGAGATGGATTTTGACGGATTGGCTATAGAGTGTTTGGAGTCATATTGTTGCTTAGGCGATGCATGAGAGTTGAAGCATTAAGTATAGCGATGAAACTGGCATGAGTTGGAGTGAAGGAAGTGCTACAGGGTTTTGTTAGTGGCCGGTTATGGAAACTTCATTGGCAGATGGAAGGGTCGGTGGCCGATTTCTTGGAAACTTGGTCGGCATATGGAGTGGATCAATGACCGGGCACCAAAATGCGGTCGTTATGAGGAGTGCCTCGATGACCAAGCACTGAAATAATGTCGGTGACCAGGCATTGGAATAGGGTCGGTGGCCGAGTGGTGGAACAAGGTCGGTGGTTTGGCACAGACCATGTTCGACGTTGGTAGTTGGAACTTAACTCGGCAGTTATGTCCCGCTTTGTTTGCTCATAGAATGGACCAATGGGAGTGCAGCACGAGGTTAGCTGTGGACCGCGGAGCAGAACTCGGGGTTGCGTAGCAGTTTTGGGGGGTTGGCTCGGAGTGAGGGTGGATGACCCCAGGATAGCTCTAGATGACTTTGGGATGGCAACCAACAAAGTACGAAGACTTGATGTAACGAGTGACTATAGAATATGGTGGTGAATCGAGAGGATGAGTTCTGTGTGATAGCTAGTAGAGTAGAATATGAGGCTATGATGCTCATGAGTAGGACATGGTCATATGCGTGTACCCAGGGTAGTCTATGTGTACCCATATGTTTGGACATCTACGTGTGTCATGTCCTTAACCACCTACATGGGCAAGACTGAGCATTTATGGAGTAGTTCTATTATCGATATGTGTGTGAGGGATTAATGGACAACTCTATGGTTGTGATGCTCATTAATGGGATAGGGTAGTCAGTTTATATCCAAGGTAGTCTGCGTGCACCCATATTTTGGACATCTACGTGTGTCCAATCCCTAGCCATTTGTGTGGGCAATGAGTTGAGCATCTGAGAGCGTTATCATATATCTAAAGCACTTGAGTGAGAGATGCAAGACTTTATCTTGGATGCTATGTTTACCGTGTGCTTGGTATGCTATGTGATACCCCTATACCCTATATTTTCCATTTGTGATAGTAGTGTAGCATATGTTGCATTTATGTGCTAACTCTTTGGATGCAGGGACATGTTTGGTATGGCTGTTCATGCCCTATACCCTATTTACTATATATAAGTTTTATAGTATTTTGAGATGATATATCGCCCATGACAGACCGTTGTCTGATCCGAGGTTTTATGCTTTGCTTCTTATTATCTCGGGTACTCTTAAATGAGTAGATTAGGGACAGTAGGTCTGGCAAGCACATGGAGTTGTATGAAGTACGAGCAGGAGGCTAGCTTTCCTATATCTATAATTGGAGCTTACTATCATTTACATTCCGTTGTGCGGTACTTTGGCGCTATGTCAGTACTTGTATTATTAGAGATAGTTATCGAGTTTATTATTGTGATTTAGGATGTATAAACACTTTATTTCAGTTTTTGTATAGTCTGTGAGCCTGATGCACTCTAATGTTCTTATTTGCTGTTTATTTGATTATGTTACCGTCTTGCCTATTTTACATCTATATTGTTATATTATATTTTACCTGGAGAGATGTTCAGTAGGTTCCTTGTTTGGATTTTCCTCTTCTTTATATTTTTAGCTACCGCCCTACATCGTCCGGGTACCTCCACAGCACATCACATAGGTATATTGGGTATTGCAGGTGTAGGGCGGTTGTCATAGCCTTCCCTACAGCAAGTAATTTTGTGTCCTCGGCATAGAGGTACATAGCTATCAACTCTTCCTTGAAACGATTATTGCCAGTCCGCGAAGCTTGGCGTAGCATTTCCTCCCAGGCATCAGCAGGAGCTTTAGATAGTCATCCCCCAACCACTTTAGATTTTTATTCATAATGACACTAGCATAGAAGTGTTGGCGATTGTCATTGAGCTCGTCTCTCTCTGGCCTTATCCTCTTGAAGTTCTTTAAGTTCGTGTTGAGAAACTACAAGCTTGATATCGTTGGCAAGTTTTTCAGTTTACAAGTGCTCCAAATCATCGGCTATCTTCTGTTTCTCTTTGTAAAAATTTTGTTTTCCTTCCAAAGCCTTTCAAGACCAGCTGCCTGTTTCGAGATGGTCTGGTCCCTGGCTTATATAATTTCATCCTTTTAAGTAAGAGCTAGGTTCTTCTCTTTAGCTTGCTTTTCAGCTCGGCGCCCTCTTCATGAGAAACTTTCAGCTCATTCCACATCATGACCTCAATGCGATCATGAGCCAGCTTGATTTTTTCCCTCAAGCTGTCGGACTTGGCTTTTGCTTCAAGAGCTGCGTCCCTCTTTCTTGTGACCTTAAATAAGTCCTCCTCCTGGTTCTTGATGATTCGTTCAAATTCCTCCTCCTCGAAATTGAAGGACTTGACGTTGGTATAGTTGATTCTATTCACATCAGAGAGGGCTTGGCATAGCTTTTTCCACTTATATCCTTGATCAATGTGTTTTTGGACATTTTGAACATCCCGATCCACCACTTCCTTTGGAATATCACGATGTCCTAGTTGAATTTCATGACATGCAAGAAGAGATTAGGGAACACATCATGTAGACAGAAGGGTAAATGAGGGAGTAGAGACTCCTTTAGAAATAGGTTGAATTATTATAGCAAGAGACTGAGAAGTAGGGACTGTTATCCCGCCTTTTGGCAAGGCCGTGACACCAAGAACTTGACTAGAAACCAATGACGGTTCGTCTTAGAGATCATTTATATGCAGGCTAACTATGGATATCAATGAATTTTATCTGAGTCCGAATCAAGCTACAATCGACAAGACACGACGAGAGAAGCAATGAAAGTCAACGTTCCAAATTTCAAATCAATCGGAGTTAATATGCTCAAGATACAATCGATACAAGCTAAGGAAGATCAACTCTATTTCGTATCGATCGGCTAGGCTTCTGTTCGAATCGATCAGCTTCGTATCGATCAGAAGGCCCTAGTTCGAATCGATCAGGTTCGCAACCATCACCAAAGTTTACTTCGTATCGATCGACTTCGCATCCATCGACAAGCCACAGTTTGACTCGATCGACTTCGCATCCATCGACAAGCCACAGTTCGACTCGATCGACTTCGCATCCATCGACAAGCCATAGTTCGACTCGATCGACTTCGCATCCATCGACAAGCCACAGTTCGATTCGATCGACTTCGCATCCATCAAGAAGCCTCAGTTCGACTCGATTGACTTCGCATCCATCGACAAGCCACAGTTCGACTCGATCGTCCAATGTCCACTTCGTATCCATCCAAAAACTCCTACTTCGTATCCATCGGCAAGAAGCATGAGCACCCATTTCGCATCGTTCAATCTTAAACTCACTTCGTATCGATCGATCACCAATCGATACGAAATGAACACCTCCCATCGATGCGAAGCAAAGCACAATAATCGATACGAACTAAGAAGCTTTCATCGATATGAACTGTGCAACCTTCATCGATACAAACAAGCCAACATCCATCGATTCAATCTGAGTATGCTACAGATCGATGCGAAGAGCGCATTAATGATCGATTCGAACGAGACGATGGCATCGATATGGACGCGACGAAAACTCCGGAACGACTCGATCAATTCGGCGAAGAACGTGGATCGATACAAAGAATGCACGCCACGTCACCACCTGATCACACGCAACCATCGATTCGAAATGATCGATTCGAACGAAACAGCCTGCCGAGTAACTCCAGTTCAAATCGATCATATCTCACGATCTACAAGTCCAAATGCTATGAAATTTTCACAGGAGCTCACGTGCATGCTGAAGAATGTCCACACAAAATTTCGACTCCATCGGACGCAATCTTGATCGATATGAAATTCGTTCGTACCGATCACGGATCGGGCTGAAACTTCACGAGCTTGGTCGCGTGGGCCCGCTCACGTGCCAGAAGAAGACTCCCGAGATCTGAGGGAAATATCAGCCTCCTACACCTATAAATAGACCCCCAGAGCTTGCAGAAAAGGGATCTTGGAATTCTCCAACGCCCAGACTCTGCCGGATTCAGTTCTAAAGTCCATCGCTGCTGCTGCTAACGAATTTTACTGCTGTAATTCATTGTTATCTGCTGTAACCTGCTGCAATCAATTGTAATCATCAAAGAAACATCAATAAAGCGATCAATTTCATAGTGAACGTAGGCAATACGCCGAACCACTCTAAATTCCTGTGTTTATGTGCATCTTTTATCATTTACATATCTGTTTTTGGAGTTTTTGTTAGATAATCCTCTTTTTCCATTCAATTTCTTCATTTTATCTCTTCAAAAACTTCCGAAGAGTGTTGTGCCCAATTTTGGTACAAACACTTTGGTGCTTTCACTGAGAAAAAACCCAATTTTTCTCCTGCTCCTTGGATCTCCTATCGATACCGGATTGCATAAATCCAAGAAGAAGATCCAGATCTAGAACCTTGAAGCCCTTCCATTCTATTCAGATTTGCATCAGATCTATGAAAGGACTTTCATCAATTCATCATGGTAAGTACACGAACTGCCTCTACAGCTGCTGACCAAGAAGGACGAGACAGACATAATCCCGTGCAATTGCCTCCATCCAACCAAGATGCCGTCGGACCTTCAGATCCATCAGGCCCGGTCACCAAACAAGAATTCCAGATGTTGCTTCAAGAGTTGACCCAGAGTCGGGAACGACTTACTGAAGAACTGCGCGCTAACATAGAGTTGACTAACCAGCTGAATCGCCAAAGGCGCAGAAGATCCAGAAGAGATCAAGGTTCTTATTCTTCCACAGAGAGTTCAGCCTCATCTGACGATCATCACCGATCCACACGCCCACGGCTGGATGTAAGCTACACTCAGGCCACGGGATACCAACCCGCCTTAAGTCTTGGACAATCTAGAACTGGACCATCCACCAATCACTATACCGGACCTTCAACCCGAAGGGGTGCCGCTCCTTACCATGTCACAGGCAACCTTGCTACCACCACCACTACCGAACAAGGAGTTGATGCTAGAAATCAAGCTGATCCGCATTGTCACCAACGAGATCATACTCCAGAACCTTATGTTCCTGAAAACGTTGAACCAAGGAGGCGAGGCACAGACCGTCGACCGCGTCCGGTCCAGACTCGCGCTGTGGAACCCGACCACACCTTGGCCAAACATCCTTTAAATATCCAGATGCCGGATATACCGACGATGATTCGTCAGATGATCCATGAAAGTCAGGGTCTCACCAACGACGACTGGGGAATCTCCCGGAGTCATACCCCTTTCACTAATGACATATTATATGCTGAACCACCTCGGCGCTTCAGGATGCCAACTTTGCCAGTTTATGAAGGGAATTCTTACCCAAATCAACACATCCTAAAGTATGAATGGCTGATGAATGCTACAAGAGCTGATGATGCAGTAAAATGCTGTAGTTTTCCCATTTCCCTGAGGGGCATTGCTACAATGTGGTTTACTCGTTTACCACCACGATCCATTTCTAATTTTGACCAGATGGCCACCAAGTTTGTCGAACAATTCCGTATGCACGTGGCAAGACCTAAAGATGTTAATACCCTGTCTAGTGTCACTCAAGCTCCCGGAGAAACACTCAGACGTTACTTGGAGCGATTTCATGCTGCATGTGCAGAAATAAGCAATCCCAATGACAACTCTATCCTGATGGCATTGACTAAGGGGATTGATCCTGATTCCGAGTTCGGAAACTGGTTAGCTGGGAAGCCACCTGCATCATTGGACCGTTTCTATTCCAAGGCAGCTCAATTCTTGAGAAGGGAGGATGCGAAACAGTCTAGAAACCAGGATGACGTAGAGCCCACCATTGAAGGAATTCAGAGTAACATCGCAGTTAAACAATCCGGGGAGAGTTACGGGAAAGTTTAGTTGAATATTCAAAATAAACAGAATCAGCAGAGGGACAGTGGAAATCAAGGAAAAAAGCGAGATCAAAGTCGTGGTCCAAGACGTAGAGCCCTCATGTTCGACAATTATACTCCATTGAATACGTCGCTGGAGAATGTGTATTTGCAGACTTGTAATACCATGCAATACAAGAAACCTGCCCCAAAGCCGTCAGTAGAAAAATAGGTCCGAACTGGAAAGTTCTGTAGATTCCATGAAAGTTATGGCCATAATACAAATGAGTGTCATTATTTACAAGATCTCATTGAAAAGCTGATACGTGAACGGAAGTTGGATCAATATGTGCGGGCGCCGTAGTTAGGAGGTGCGGGCCCATCAAGTCAAAATTGTGCACCAAATCAAGAAAGGCAAGAGGAACCCGCTCGAACTGGGGCGAGGTTGGTTATTAATACAATAAGTGGTGGTCCTCATCCAGCAGACCGAAGCTGGAAGGAAATGGAGTCGTATGCCAGCTCTATCAGGCATGCGTACTTCGAGTGTTATAGTAGTTTTGATGAAGGAGCTCCGACCAAACAACAGAAGACGATGACAGATGACATCGTGTTCAGAAACAGAGATGCTGATAAAGTCGAAGCCCCCACTATCGATCCACTGGTCATTTCAGCTCAAGTAGGTCCTGCTTGGATGAAGAGGATCTTAGTTGATAGTGGAAGCTCTGTGAATATTTTGTTTAAATGAGCTTACGACCAAATGAAAATGGAAGCCAAAGATTTAATGCCTTGCCAATCTCGAATCCATGGTTTTAATGGGAGCGCTACAATACCTACTGGAGTAGTAGAACTACCAGTGGAGTTGGGAGTTGGAGAGCGCCGGAGAGTATGGATGTTCCAGTTCGTTGTGTTGGACATAGACTCCCCTTATAATGCTTTCTTGGGCCGACCGGCCCTCGCTGAATTCAGGGCAGCCATTGCCCCGTGGTGTTTGACTTTAAAGTTTCCCACCAATCATGGAGTGGGAATCATTCAAGGAGATCAGGCTGCTAGGAGAGCCTGTTATGTTGCCGAGTTGCGGGAGGCACAATGAAAGGAGAAAGGAAAGGGCGTAGAGGAATCTCTCTGCGTCCGTTTTACTGATAATTGACAATTAATGCCTGGGCCTAGGCCCGGGCACCCCAGCCAATTCCAAAGGGATCTTGACCCAAGAGAAACCGAAGACGAAGGAGAATCTAAAGAAAGTGAAGCATCCCCGTCCGAACTGACGATCGATGTCCCGATTAACAATGATGATGATTCAAAGATGATAAAGATCTGCTCTCAGCTAAGCCAGCAAACTCAAGAGGAATTGGTTGAATTTTTACGGGCGAATCTTGACGTATTCGCCTGGATGAATTTTGACATGTGTGGGATCTCGCCGGACATCGCGAGCCACACTCTAAATATTGATCCATGGCATGTTCCGGTCAAACGGAAAAGGCGTGGTATGGATCCAGAGAGATTTGCCTCCCTTAAAGAAGAGGTAGAAAAGCTTAAAGCAAACGGGTTCATTCGAGATGCGTTATACCCCGAATGGGTGTCGAATCCCGTGCTCGTCCGAAAGTCGAACGGAAAATGGAGAACATGTGTCGATTACTTTGATCTGAATAAAGCTTGTCCTAAAGACAGTTTCCTGCTTCCCAGAATTGATCAGCTCGTAGACTCAACAGCTGGACATGAACTCTTATCTTTCATGGATGCGTATTCTGGCTACAATCAGATACCAATGTATTTACCTGATCAAGAACATACCAGCTTCGTAACCAATCTGGGACTTTATTGCTACAAAGTTATGCCATTCGGACTCAAGAATGCCGGGGCTACTTATCAATGATTGGTCAATCGGATGTTCGCCAATCAAATCGGGAAAACCATGGAAGTATATGTAGACGACATGCTTGTGAAGTCACGATTTTCCACTGACCATATTAAAGACCTGGAAACTATGTTCAACATACTTAGAGAATACAGAATGAAGCTCAACCCATTGAAATGTCATTTTGGAGTTGCATCCGGAAAATTCCTTGGGTTTATCGTCAATGCTAGAGGAATCGAAGCCAATCCTGAAAAGATCCGGGCAATCAGAAATCTTGAAACTCTGAAAGCTATAAAGCAAGTCCAGAGTCTCAATGGGAAAGTAGCAGCATTGAGAAGGTTCATTTCAAAGTCCATTGACAAATGCATTCCCTTCTTCGATCTGATCCGAAATGGAAAACGAAACTTTGAATGGACCACAGAGTGTGAGGGCGCTTTCCAAGCACTAATTCAGCATCTATCCACACCACCTATCCTGTCAAAGCCTATTGATCATGAGAAGTTGTACGTATACTTGGCGATATCAGAAAACGCTATCAGCGCTGCCTTAATTCGAGAAGAAGACAGGATACAGAAGCCAGTATACTACATCAGCAAACGATTGACTGGAGCTGAGAGGAATTATCCGAAACTAGAGAAGTTGGCTTATTGCCTTGTTATTGCATCAAGGAAGCTCCGACCATATTTCTAGGCACATCCTATTACTGTCTACACCGACCAGCCGTTACGACAGGTCCTTACGTGGCCTGAGACGTCTTGTAGGTTACTCAAGTGGAACATCGAACTGAGCCAGTTTGATATTACTTATACTCCAAGGCGAGCCATTCAAGGACAAGTCCTGGCCGATTTCATAGCTGAATTTACAATTCCAGAGGACTTGCCCGAAACCAGTGAATCCCCTGAATACGTCTGGAAGCTGTACACTGATGGTGCATCAAACGACCGATGTTCGGGCGCTGGAGTCGTACTTGAAACCCCCGAAGGCCGATCTATATGTTATGCTTTAAAGTTCGATTTTCATGCAACCAATAATGAAGCTGAATATGAAGCCCTCTTAGCTAGGCTAAAACTTGCCAGAGATTTGAGAATTATCGCTGTGGAATTTTATTGTGATTCACAATTAGTTGTATGTCAGGTTCAGGGAGAATATCAAGCGAGAGATCGAAGACTATCTGCCTACTTAGCTCGAGTTCAAGAAGTACTGGATTAGTTTGATTACTATGCTATTTATTGCATACCTCGAGAACGCAATCGGAAAGCCAATTCATTGGCGAAGTTAGCCAGCACAGGTGAAGCTCAGCAAATGTGACTCGTTCCCGTAGAGACGTTAACTTCCCCAAGTATTGACCGGGTAGAAGCAGATTGGGTATGTGAAACTGTTCCCGATAAGGGGTCATGGATGACTCTATTCAGAAATTACCTTGAGCACGGAACCCTGCCGGAGCGTAGAAGTGAAAAGAGACAAGTCCTTCGGAAGGCCTCACGATTCACCATCCAGAATGGAGTCATGTACAGAAGGGGGTACTCTGTTCCTTTACTCCGGTGTATCGCTCTCGATGAAATCAAACGAGTATTACACAACATACACGAGGGAGAATGTGGCGATCACACCGGGGGGCAAGCACTCGCCAAGAAAATACTTCGATACAGATATTACTGGCCGACTGTGAATCATGATGCGTCAGATTATGCGAAGAAGTGTGATAAATGTCAAAAGCATGCTTGAATTCCTAGAGCCCCACCTACCGAGATAACACAAATGGTCAGCCAATGGTCGTTTGCAATATGGGGCATCGACATCATTGGTACTCTACCTCTGGCAAAAGGTGGTGCGAAATACGCCATCGTCGCAGTTGATTACTTTACGAAGTGGGCTGAAGCTGAAGCTCTTGCTACCATAACAACGAAGAAAGTAATTAACTTTGTAGTCCACAACATTATCTGTCGATTAGGTCTCCCACACACCATTATTACTGATAACGGAACCCAATTCGATAGTGTTGAATTTAACGATTTCTGCAAACGGTTTCACATTCAAAAGAAATTCTCTGCGGTCGCACACCCTCAAGCGAACGGACAGGTCGAAGTGGTCATAAAGTTATAAAGTCCATTCTGAAAAAACGACTGGAAAAGGTCAGGGGCAAGTGGGTCGATGAACTTCCTATGGCTTTATGGGCTTACCGAACAACCCACAGGTCCGTGACCGAAAACACTCCATTCTCTCTCTTATGGTTCAGAAACCGTTATTCCAGTCGAGCTAGAAGTACCTTCTCATCAAGTGACATACTATGATCCGAAGACAAATGCTATATTACTTGCTGAATCTCTCGATTTACTAGATGAGAAGCGTGAAGAGGCTTATTTGAGGGCAGCCACGTATCGAAGTCGAGTCGCCCGATTGTACAACGCCAAGGTCCGCCCGCGAACCTTTGAACTAGGCGATCTCATCCTAAAAAGAATCTATCTGGTTCCTTCGCATATGAAGCCGACACGGGAGGACCGTATGTTATTGAACGAAGGCTCGGAGATGGCACATTCAAATTATCGACCGTCGACGGTCTTACTCTACCAAGAGCCTGGAATAGAGAGGGTCTTCGTCGCTACTACACATGACAGGCTATGTTTATTCATTTAGTTTATTTTCCATTTTGCAATTTGTTTCTGCATTTCGAAATTAGAATTTGTAATAAGGCAACTGACTTTGCCATATTTTCTTATTTCAGCAATAAAATGCAATCTCTTCGAGCCAGAGCTGTGATTTACTTGAAATGCTTCATATGATCATCACTATGCACGGAGAGCTAAGTTCCATCATATGGTGGGACTTATTCAAATAGGGAGTGATTGTGATGCAACCGGTCACCCGCTAAGTGAAACCCGAGCTCAGGGACAAGCCATCACACTAAAGTCAAAAAAAGGATTGATACACGACAATCCTTCACTTAACTCCAGATTCCCAGAGTGTGAACTGGAGTATAAAAATACGTCTACGAAGAGGGTGGATCCGTCCGCCTAACGACTTCGTGCGTATCCGAACCAAGTTTGAGGAGGGTGGACCCGTCCATCTAACGACCTCACTTGTTGACTCAGGGTGGATGTGATCCGACCATCCACGATCCCGATACACCTTTCGTTCCCAGAGTGCGAGCGAAATACAAAAACATGCAGCAGATGTGACTGACCGTCTATTCACCAACTCCGAACTCCCAGAGTGCGAGTCGGAGTATAAACATTAACTCTGAATTCCCAGAGTGTGAAACAGAGTATAAACACCAACTCCGAGCTCCCAGAGTGTGAGTCGGAGTATAAACATTAACTCCGAATTCCTAGAGTGCGAATAGGAGTATAAACATCAACTCCGAGTTCCCAAAGCGCGAATTGGAGTATAAATACCAACTCCGAAATCCCAGAGTGCGAGTCGGAGTATAAACATCGACTCCAAGTCCCCAGAGCGCGGACATATAATGAAAACTTAAACCGGTGTAACCGACCACCAGTGAAAAAATGAAAATCCCCGGAGTGCGGATATGATCATCGATAATTAAACGAGTGGGGTTGAACCACTCAATCTCCACTTGTTCCAAACATCCGTTCAGCGGCGCTAGACTCAACGTGTTGTAAGTGAAATGCAATCGCTGGCTGGTGTTCAACAACTCATCCCCAAGACTGGGGGAAGGTTTTAAGCATCGACCATTGACTGAAGCGGTACGACGTCAAAATTCAACTCACTTCCCTATCGTGAACCAAGTCCGCAGTTTCCGGACCTGGCAAACAAAAACAAACTTGACTCGGAAGCTGAAACTTCACAAGTGCATTTCTAACATTGAAACGCTTAAGAAAACACACAAGAAGCTAAAAAAGAAAAGTTTCATTTCTACTTTCTGTGAAAGAATTCCATATACAAGTTTACTCTAAAAAATCTAACTAGCAGGGGGCCGAACCCGCATCTATACACGGCCAACAAAATGAAAGTCAAAATAAACCGAGTAAGCATGTCTAATCTTTCTTCTTCCTCAGCTTCCTTTTCGGCGTAGACCCGCTGGAGCCGCCACTACCTTTCCTCTTTGAGCCTTTACTTTTCGGTGGTCGGTCTCTAGGCCGGGGCATGATCTCAACATCCTCCTCCGAACTCGAATGAATAGGGATGCTTCCTGCGGGCGGAGTCGAAGGAACAGGATCAAGTGTAGAAGGTGGAATGGGCACACTGGTGTCGAAAACTGTACCACCAGGAGATATCATTCTGAGTGGAGCTGGACCAGGTGCCGCCATCCCACCTCCAAAACTGCCACCATGAGCCGCTGCTTCCATCTCAGCGTCGATTTCGGCCAATATCTCCTCTTCAGTAACCGTTCGAGCCTCGCTGGGAGCATTAGTAGTTGGCATTGAAGAACTTGTAGCAGGAACGCCTCCACCAATAACAAATGGCAGGTCGGCAAGAGGATCACCATGACGGCAAAAGAGTTCCTCCATCAGCTGCTCATCAAAAACAAGTGAGCTCCCCTGCATTTCGTCAAGTGGCGTAGTAACAGTTACCGTGGTCGCTTCGGTCACAATAGCCTCCCGCGTCTGATATGATTCTTGAGTGACAGGAGGCATGACCGGTGCAGCATCAATCACTGGACAAGAAATAAGAGAACTGTTGGAACTTAATTCGAGTGAAGATTTCGACTTAAGACAGATATGTGGAATGTTCAGAATACCTTCCTCAGTTTGACTTGTAGGCGGCTGAGTGGCTTCAGCAACTTGCTCTGTAACCAGAGACATCTGCGGCTGATCCAGATTGTAGGCAGGAACAACTTGGGGATCAACCGCAGGCACGGGTTTAGGCTGGGTTGACACGGCGATTTCAAGACTTGCGTCGTGGTGTTCAACTCCGGAGCTTTCTCCTATTTCCAGGTGTTGGGTGCTGAGTCTCTCCTTCTCATAAGAAATCATGGACTCGTGGAGAATCTTCCTTTCATCTTCATTTATCAGACGATTCTCGAGCTCAAACTCATCAATAGACTCACCCAGATGCACCGCTTTCTCCTCCTCAACCAATCGGCCCCAGGCATTATATAGATGTGCCGGGTAATCATCGAGCAAGGCTAGACCCATGTGCCTCAGCACGTTGGCGTTGTAAACAACGAGAAGATCTTCAATGTCGGCTTCTAGCCTGGACTCAGCCGATCTCACCTTCTCCTCGGCCTCAGTCTCCACCTTGCGGACTTTAGCCACAACCGCATCCCGTTCACCCTGGAGCAGAACAGCCTGTTCGCGCGCCTCTTGGGCTGCGTTATTTGCATCATCCCTTTCCTTGGCCATGTCGGAGAATTTGGCCTTAAGCTCGTTGAGTTCCTTGACCGCCGCATCCCGTTCGGCGGTGACAGTAGTATTTCTGTGGCCCATCTCCTCCACCAAGGCAACATGTGTCTGCCTCAACCTATCCATCGCCACAGTCGCTTCATCAGCTTTTTTGGTGGCCTCAATTTCAGATTTCTGAGAAGACTCGGCCTCAGTATTGAGCACTTGTATGATTCGGTCCTTTTGGGCGAGTTCAGCCTCCATCTTTTCGATCGCTCTAGCCCGCTCAAAGGCCACCTTTGAAGCTTTCTCTGCAGCCTTCACCCACTCTTTATACTGGGTGTAGACGTCATAAACGTAATCATGCACCGTGTTTTCCACCCCTGATGGAATTATTTTTAAGTGTAGTGGGAAGACGTAGCCATCGAAGCATATGTTCGGGAACTCTTTCCTCATCTGAGCGATTTTAATAGCCCCTTCCCCAATGGGCTCAGTTATGGCCTGCTCTGCAACTATGGGGGCCATAGTGTCAACTTGCGGACGATGAGTTTCAGACCTAGAAGTGTGAGAAGACGGTCGGTGTCGCGGAGGCTCGGGCGGATGTGAAACATGAACAGGAGGTGGAGATGGAATTCTAAGAGGTGGAGAGCGAGACCTAGATCGGTGTCTATATTCTCTGTCCCTGTCCCGCTCGTACCTCTCTTAATTAGAGTACCCGCGATCACGGTCTCTATCCGAATCTCTCCTGCGGGAGTCATAGTAGGTAGAAGATTTTCGAGCCGAGCGAAGGCTCCCAAGCATTGATCCTCACCCTGACATCGTACCTGAAAATGAGAA
The DNA here is from genome assembly GCA_030737815.1 of Allium fistulosum. NCBI lineage: Eukaryota > Viridiplantae > Streptophyta > Magnoliopsida > Asparagales > Amaryllidaceae > Allium > Allium fistulosum. Next base: position 820,608,729 of record CM060907.1, on the reverse strand, counting down.
ACGAAGGAAAAGTTAGTGATCTCTTGGGTTGGACGATTTACAGTCATGAATCATGCAGTGCAGTGAAGTGTATGTATGTGCAACCCCCCGACCAACCGGAAATGTCGGCCGCACTCATAGCAAGCGACCCGCTCAGCTCAAGAGCATTGTCAAGCTCCTCCATCCCGGTGTCGTGTTGAAACGACACATAATCCGGAATCGGAATATCAGCAAGCCCTTCGAAAGGATTCTCTACTTGCGGGAGAGGAGCCTCCGAAATTCTAATCCCCGGGACGGGCAAAGACATAACCATGGATTTCAATCTCATGGATTTAGAACGCTTATGAGCAACTGCCTTGCCTTTTCTCCTTCCTCCTGAATCTTGAAAACTGGAAGAAGGCCCAGCTTGGAGTTCGTTATCGGTGGGCGTTCTCTCCGGATCAACTTCTTCAACTATTCGACTCCGGGCGCTTTTCGTTTCACCCGCTTCTTCGAGACCGTTCTAAGTGTCCCTTCCAGCCTTATTCTTTGCTTCCGTTCAATCAGCCCGACAATCCTCAAGTTTCTGTCGGTTAGAACCCAGTCAATGTTCCTTTCTTCACCCGGAACTGCTTGGAGGATCCGAACTAACTCCCTGAAGTATCCACCGTCAGGTCGTTAGATTGCGGCTGTAAATGAAGAGAAGTATGTCAGTTTTGAAAACGATTACTATTATCCCGATAATTCATAAAAAAGACTGCAACACTTACGTCTATCCAACCATCACCTAGCGAATCCAGGGGGCATCGAACGTAGAACCATTCCGTTTTAAAGTAACTCAGCCTTCCCCAGGACCCCGTTACTATTTGGCAGTTCCTGACCGCTTCCAAAAATGTGAAAGAAGGGCTATCTCCGAGGCTCTTGATGTTGAAGAGATATCTAATCTCGATCGGCTTGGGTGGTCGAAAGAGAATTTCCATAAACAGAATGAAAGCGCTATTCAACAAGGCGTATCCGTTGGGGTGCAGCTGGGATGGGGCGATTCCAAGGAATGACAGCATTTCCCTTATGTACTGATTAAATGGAGGAAGCGTCCCCGCTGTGCAAGCATGACGGTTGAAAGCAGTAAACCCCTACGAGGGAGCATGTGGTCTATCATTTGGCCCTGGCAATAATACGCCGTCAAGCGACAAGCCATGTCTTAGGCATATCCGTCCCAACATATCTTCGGAAATGCCGGACGGCATAGAATCTTGTGGATTGTAGATGAACCTGACACCTGGAAACTCGTCCAGGGCAGGGTCTATGACTTCGGCCTCGATGGCCGGTATCTCGATTATTGGAGGGATTGAACCTTGAACTTTCTGCTATTGTGAACTTGAAGGTTCCATGACTAACTAACTTATGAGAAATCATCATTAGACAAAAATAACACTCGGGCTTCCCCCAGTGTGAAGTGTGTGAATGTGTTATGTAGTGCAGTGCAGTGAAGTACTTGAAAAGATTCGACAGAATTAGAGAAAATGTCCGAACGACAAAATTTCGAAATTCAGTCGGAATGACCGTCATCGCTGACCGTCACAACCGTGCCATCCAGATATTAGCAATCCATCCAAGTTAAAGTTTGTTAAAATAATGTTAAGTTATAGTTCCATCGACGAGCTTCGAAAGGCAGTCAAATATACAATTCTACAGTCAAGTCCGGTTATGCAAAGCTGAAGCTCGTCGGAGTCAAGTATTTGATAGTATAAGATTTTGAATCCATTAGGGCTTAGACATAGATCGATCACCAGAGATGCAAGTCGTGACAGTCCGGAATGCAACTGCACGTATCGATCAAGGGGGTCCATTTTCGTATCGATCAAGTTCGCATTGATACGTTTCGTATCGATCATGTTCGACTCGATACGCTTCGTATTGATCACGTTCGAGTCGATACGTTTCGTATCGATCAGGGGAATGTATTCTACATCGATCATAGGCCTCGATTTCGTATCGATCAACGCCGGCGGCATCGAACCAACTTATAATGCCCATTACGTATCGATTGCAAGTAATCAACTTTGAATCGATCGTCGAAGTCGATTACGTATCGATCGACACAAACTCTAGCCACCGCCCATCGATACGAAGTCGTTCCATCCCTCCACATGATATTATCTCAACTACGAATCGATACAAAATGCCATCATCACCAGATCGATACGAAGAAAACCATTTCCTTAATCGTCAATGCGAACATATAATTCATATCTTTCAACCATTCTTCTTCCCCAAATCGCTCGAGCACCATGATGATTCACTCTGAGCCGATTCTGACCTTAGCGTCCCTAGAGATCGATTGCGTGTGTGAAGAGATTGGCGATCGATTTCGAGTTCCATTGCTATAGCATGGATTGGATGTCCAATTACCTGATTTCAAGATATCGGTTCGAAGATTTGATGTAACGAAGTGATTCGGAGACGAAGGATTCCTGTAGATCTAGTTCTTCTCGAATCGATACGAAGGCAAAGCACAAGAGTAAAATGTAAGAAGTGAAAAATGGCTAAGTCCACAGTATTTATATGGACTCGAGTGTGAAGGTAAAAGACGATTTGCATCCCAGTGAACTCAACTGGTAGCTACAGGTCAACCAGCAGATCGAGTCAAAATGTCTATTTGAATCCATCGACTCGAGCCTTCATCGAAGCAAAACTCAAAACGATGGCTTTTCTGAGTCACCCAAATCCATCGGTACGAAGCCATTATTCGTATCGACCATTTTCGACTCCGTCCCCAGTGCAGCGATATGAACTGTGCACTTCGAATCCATCGAATCACAGCTCCCAGAAGCCAGTACCCATCGATACGAATTGTCCACTCATATCCAATAACACAAGGTGAGGGCTGTTCTGAAGGCATTGAACTCCATCGATACGAACGATCGTTTCGTATCCATCGAGCCCCACATCCATCGATTCGAAATGTTCATTTCGTATCCATCAATGCGATGTATATCGATGCAAAGATAATGTTCCAACCCTTTACATCGATTCAAGAGAGGATCGTTACGAAGGAACATTCAAAAACAACCATCGAGCATTGTCACAATTCGAATTTCACATCGGTTCAAGAGAGGATCGATACGGAATTCGATACGAGATAAACTGACAACGACTCGTGAACGTGCAGCGTTAACGAGAATCAGACTAACATATATGCATATACGTCGGACTAATATTCAATTTTTAACATTCACAGGAATTGAACACCAAGAACTTGACTAGAAACCAATGACGGTTCGTCTTAGAGATCGGTTATAGCAGGCTAACTATGGATATCGATGAATTTTCTCCGAGTCCGAATCAAGATACAATCAACAAGACACGACGAGCGAAGCAATGAAAGTCAACGTTCCAAATTACAAATCAATCAGAGTTAATATGCTCAAGATACAATCAATACAAGCTAAGGAAGATCAACTCTATTTCGTATCGATCGGCTAGGCTTCTGTTCGAATCGATCAGCTTCGTATCGATCAGAAGGCCCTAGTTCGAATCAATCAGGTTCATAACCATCACTAGATTTTACTTTGTATCGATCGACTTTGCATCCATCGACAAGCCACAGTTCGACTCGATCGACTTCACATCCATCGACAAGCCACAGGTTGACTCGATCGACTTTGCATCCATCGACAAGCCACGGGTTGACTCGATCGACTTTGCATCCATCGACAAGCCACAGTTCGACTCGATAGACTTCGCATCCATCAGGAAGCCTCAGTTCGACTCGATCGACTTCGCATCCATCGACAAGCCACAGTTCGACTCGATCATCCAATGTCCACTTCGTATCCATCCAAAAACTCCTACTTCGTATCCATCGGCAAGAAGCATGAGCAACCGTTTCGCATCGTTCAATCTTAAACTCGCTTCGTATCGATCGATCACCAATCGATACGAAATGCACACCTCCCATCAATGCGAAGCAAAGCACAACAATCGATACGAACTAAGAAGCTTTCATCGATACGAACTGTGCAACCTTCATCGATACAAACAAGCCAACATCCATCGATTCGAACTAGACTGTCTTCATCGATTCAATCTGAGTATGCTACAGATCGATGCGAAGAGCGCACTAATAATCGATTCGAACGAGATGATGGCATCGATATGGACGCGACGAAAACTCCGGAACGACTCGATCAACTCGGCGAAGAACATGGATTGATACGAAGAATGCACGCCACGTCACCACCTGATCACACGCAACCATCGATTCGAAATGATCGATTCGAAATGATCTATTCGAACGAAATAGCCTACCGAGTAACTCCAGTTCGAATCGATCATATCTCGCGATCTACAAGTCCAAATGCTATGAAATTTTCACAAGAGCTTACGTGCATGCTGAAGAATGTCCACACCAAATTTCGACTCCATCGGACGCAATCTTGATCGAAACGAAATTCGTTCGTATCGATCACGGATCGGGCCGAAACTTCACGAGCTTGGTCGCGTGGGCCCGCTCACGTGCCAGAAGAAGTCTCCCAAGATCTGAGGGAAATATCAGCCTCCTACACCTAAAAATAGACCCCCAGAGCTTGCAGAAAAGGTATCTTGGAATTCTCCAACGCCCAGACTCTGCCGGATTCAGTTCTAAAGTCCATCGCTGCTGCTGCTAACGAATTTTACTGCTGTTATTCATTGTTATCTGCTGTAACCTGCTGCAATCAATTGTAATCATCAAAGAAACATCAATAAAGCGATCAATTTCATAGTGAACGTAGGCAATATGCCGAACCACTCTAAATTCCTGTGTTTCTGTGCATCTTTTATCATTTACATATCTGTTTTTGGAGTTTTTGTTAGATAATCCTCTTTTTTCATTTAATTTCTTCATTTTATCTCTTCAAAAACTTCCAAATAGTGTTGTGCCCAATTTTGGTACAAACAAGGACTAGTTGTTGTGAAGAAGTGTGAGCTTAAGAATGGGGAAAACAACATCAAAAAAGGGCCACAATGCTTAGAAGATTCTCTTTGCATTTTGCAGGATCACAAGACTGCTTTTCTTCCACCTCTCTCTTCTTCCTCTCCCTTTCTATTTCTTTCTCCCTCTCTTTGTCAGCCTTGTAGGTATCAACTGCTTCATGATCCTTCCTTCTACACCATTCTTCGTCGATTTCATAACGGCTTTGATACCCTCAGCGACGCGTTTTAGGATCAGGAGTATGGCTACAAGACTCACCAACATTGCGTGAGAGCATTTGAAATCGATCGGGACCTGTGGAACCCGAAAACATGGAGAAAAGTGGTATAAGTTTCGAAATTTTAGAACATGAGTGAATGCAAAAATGCATGTCTGTGGTCCTAGTGATGTGTGTGGTGCCAATGACCCCCCTAAGTACTCTGCAAATCGTATTGGCAAGGAATTAAAGATGGAGTTTCGCCACCTTCATCCATAAACCCCCTTGATGGGAAGCTAAAGTTGGAACCAGCTTTATCTAGAAGAGCGCCAATAAAGATGTCAAAGTCAGTCAGTCGGCAAATACGTCGCCAAAACGGCGGGATTGAGTTGATATCTCTTTCGAGCGCAACGTAGTTTGTTCTCCGCCCCCTTCAGAAGTTTCAACGGCAATATGCTCCTTACGGGCAAGCTCGGAAGTTCAGGACTTTTGAAAGGCATCTCATCGAATGCTTCGCCCTCCTCTACACTAGCGTGATAGATGCTATCACTATCGCTAGTACCCTCTTCCATCTCTTCAATTAGTGTTTTTCCCCTCTCTCCTTCCGACACCATCACTCTCTTGGGGGATTGACGGCATTGCAATTCCTTCATTCCTTTCCCTCGGGACGTCATCAACATCGATTTTCTCAACTCCTCTCTCAGTGGGATCCATTGCATGCACTATTCCTAAAGGACCTATAAGTTCACCCTATAAATTCTCGTTGGAGCTATGAGTACGTTAGGCAGTTTAGGTAGGTGCTCCAGAACTGGTCGAAGGCGTCGGATGAGGAATAACCTTCCGACATGGGGATAGTAAACCACACTGCCAGAGATTCTCATTGGTCAGGAGATAGTATGTAGTGCGGTGTTGGAATGTAACCTCCCTTAAACCTTCCAAAGTATTAGCATGCTCTTCACGGACATCTCGAGCAGAAATTCCTAAGAAGAAACAATAACAAGTTAAACGCAGGGAAGGAGTAAACTCAAGCACGAGAAGGATTGAAGGAAAGAGAGTTACTTCCAGATAACCAACTCTCGTTGAAGCCATACAGCCAACGAAAGATAAAGTACTCGTTTTTAAAATACAAGTGCTTATTGTGAAGAGATTCGATAACTTTGCACCTAAACCAAGGCTCGATAATCATATGCAAGAAGACACCTTCCTTTGCTTGAAATGAAAGAGATAAGTAAGCTCCTAGAAAGTTGGGACTTGATTGAAGTGATTCATGAAGAGAATGTATAAAGAGCTCAAAAGAATATAACCGTTCGGGTAGACTTAAGCCGGAGCTAACCCAAGCTCTTGTAAAACCATGTAGAGGAATGGATTGAAAGGTGGCACAGCACTACCAAGATACATGTATTTATTGCAAGCTGTGTATCTCGAAGTAGTGAGATATGCTCTTTCACCCGATTAGGAAGTCGTACATCATCTTCAGTAATTCCATGCAGGCGGCATATATTTTGAAGCATTTTCATGGAAAGGATAGAGGGCATTTGGTCAGGCGGATCATTCAAGACCCTTAGACCAATGTATTTATTTAAAGAGGGAGGTTGATTTTGCAACGGAATCGCTAGAACATTTGCGCCTTGTAACTCAGCAGTAATGGAACGTCTGGGTTTGAAGGGGATAGAAGGTGAAGCTTGAGCTGTGGAGGACCCATGTTTAGGAGGAGTAAACATGTCATCATCGAACTTGAAGTGCGGCGATCGACGAGTCATTCTAAAAAATAAAACTTACCATTCAACATGATTAGGTATGCGGTATTTTAAATAGCGAACCCGTGTGACTAGCGATCGGAATCCAATGGATGTCGATGTGTTTTGACCAATCGAATTTCGATTATTGACCGAGGCAAGTGAAAGTGCTGATCTATACAGTGTGAGTCATGTGTCTTATACATGACGAACGGACCATCCTATGTAGATTACCTGCTCATGCTAGATAACACATCCACCGCACAACGGAACAATTGTTTGAAGTGACGCATAAGCTTTTCTTTTTAGGGACATGGGAAGTGCAGCAATATGAAAAGAAAAAAGATAGAATCACCCAGCATGACCGTTCATGAAGTGAACCATCCCATAGGAATTCAAGTGACGGTATGAGATTAGTCGTGCACTAATAGGAGTTAACCAAAGATGCAGAGCCAGATTTATCTTCGAATTGAGGCTTACACGAACTAGGCTAAATATGAGCTCACCCTAGACCAAGCAAACCCTAACTTCGACTACCTCCTAACAAATAGTAGTCGATTGCACCACCGGCGCCATCATCACCATCGTTGTGCCATGCACCAAACCATTAACATTAGATGATCTAGAGTTTGAACCAGAATATGGAATTTGTGGTTGAAGGTTTGAAGGCAATCGCGTGCCGAATACTTTGGCAGTGGCGATTCACGAGATTAGCAACGATTCGAGAATCTTATGACGACAACCTGGAGATGGTGGTGGTGGCTGATTTGATGTCGGCGGTGGTGAAGTCTAGGGGTCAATGGAAGCAAACGGTAACAAAACGATGAAAGGATTCGATAAAGGATGCTCTCAGTAGGAAGGAGTCGGTACAAGGAAAAAGGCTGAAGTGAAAAAGTGAAGGAGAAATATTTTTGTAAATCCTACTTTTATAGCATTCGGGGGAGACGAAAGGTCTCATTACCAAGAGGTACTTCCCTCCGAAAACTTGTAGAAAGCATAGAAAATAGAGAGCATGTTCGTCTAAGTTATGAAACGATCTCCGGAGTGTATATATTGCCCTTAGCACGAAGAATGGAATTCTATCTGCGTGAAGCAGTTAAATGAAAATCCACCAAGTAATAGCAATGTTGTAGAGCAATACCTTAGTGATCAACTAGAATCAATGAACAACAAGTCAGGATTTGTCTTGGTCCCGAGCACACTTTGTTTTCAACGAAAACATACTCTAGGGGGCAAGTGTTAACCGGTTTAACCAAGCAAATTTTCAACAGAAATTAGAACATCGAGATGAAGACAAAATGACTCGGGAACTTGGAATCATGACCAATGGAAGTAGAAAAGCAAACTCAAGAAGTTCCACTAGAAAATAAGCTAAGTAAAGCTATCGATACCGAAAGGTTCCCCTAAGTACTGAGAGGTCGTTTCTCCAAGTTTTAGCCTCTTAAACCCCATACACTTCATGTACTCCTCCAACCGTCTGTCATCAAGTGCTTTTCTCATAGAATGGACGAGCAATTCCAAGGATAGATGATAAGGAAGCAAAGAAACTAGGATAACATAGTGTTATCAAAGGAATCATCGGAATCAACTCAAACTCTATGGAAAAGTGATTGGAATACATCGAATTGAAGATAAGAGAGTAAAATAAATAAGAAGGGGAAGGATTCACAAATACAAACCACTCTGCACTGAGAGGTCCATATCGACTATTGGGCGGCGTGCACTACTGTGGGCTCATGGGATTGCATCTCGACCTTGCTTAACTCAACCCTGCAGACCAGTAGAACGGCTTCCTTATAAATATCAGCCCTATAACAACCAAAAAAGGATCTTGGACTCTGCTCCTTCTTCATCTCCTATCTCTCCCTCACAATAGTCACTTGGACAGATACTATTGGCAGTTCTAGGCTTAAGAACCTGCCAACCCCTTGTACTACTTACTCTAATCTCTCTTTTATTCTTTCTCAAATCCATAATCAATAACACTATAAAGTGGAAGTAGGCCAGATATTGCCAAACCACTATAAAAATCTTGTGTCTCTCTACTTTTCTATGCTTTTTTGCACTTTCTTGCTGTTTCTACTAGATCTAATCCTACAACAAGTCATATTTGGGTGTTAAGCCACTTTTGGTGTTAATAGGCGAAACATGTGTTATAAGGATCGGGTATATTATGACTGTAAGAGTTATCATCAGTACCGTTCTTTGCTAAAACTCCTGGAGCATGTTTCTAAGTCTCCCTGTGGAACAGAGAAACTCACACTAAGAATTTCCCTATAAGATATATATTGGATTGGTTACTTTGACCAACTTACTTTGTGCTCATTTTCTTATTTTGAGTCGCTCTTATGTGGTCTTATGCTTTTCGAGTTTCGGATTGGTTGTCATGCGATGTACGTTGTCCTTAATGATGACTTCATATCATGTCGTTTTTTGATTGATTTGATATTTATTCACCATATTTGAGATGATTGCCGATGTTCGACATGAATTGGCTTTATGGCATTGTGATTATTTGTGTTATGCCTTTGATGTGCACGTAAATGTGCATATTTTTACCACCATATTTAATCTAATTAATTCAAATAAATGATCATATTGGGTATTTTAACTTGTTTTAACCAAAATCCATATTAATTCCAAATTGTCACATATTCATCTTCATCCAAGGGTAAAATAGTCATTCTTTGTGCATAAATTAACTTGAGAAAATTTAATTAAAAATTTCCATACTATTTTGTAGGAATTTGATTTCCATTACAAGTGGTTTCATGAAGAAGATATGCATGCACAAAAAGAACACAAAGGAATGAAGATGGAAATAATTCAATGTGAAGATCATGGAGGACCCCACCTACCCATCTACCTTAATGTACACATTAGAGGCTAATGCACATGCTTATGGAATTAATGGCTTCATGTACACTTAAATGATGACTAATGGATGCTAATGGTTACTTGGCCACCACACTTCCTAAGGGGTAGTTTGGGCATTCCCCAAATTATGGATTAGGGTTTTATGCTTGTATAAATAACCCATTATGTTCATGTAGGCTCTCTTCTTAGTCTCTCTTTAGTCTAGTTTAGGCTCAAAAATAAACAAAGCTCTTCTCTTTCTCTTTTCATGGCTACTTATCCATTTCTTTTATGTAATCTTTTTTTTATGCAATTTAATACATCTTCTTTTTCTTTTCTTGTTTATTTCCTTTCATGTTGTAGTGTAGATTTACATTCATGCAAAGTAGATTAGTTTTAATTCTTGTTCATTGGCTTCTCTTTTCCATTAGCTTTCACTTTCTTTTCTTTTTGCTTTCATGTTGCTAGCTACATTTGTTAATCAAATGACAAATATGAGATGCTAAACCCCTTCAATTTAGGGGTAATGAAGCTCTCTAATTATGTAGCTTCAACTATTTGTTAATTCCTGCTCTCCTTTTGTGCTTAATGATGATCAATGAAGTGTTTTATTTGTTGTTCTTGCTTTGAATTTGATAGCCTATATTGTTGACACCAAATAGGCTATGCTTAAACAATCACTAACACAAATGCCTCTTCATCAAAATATGATTATGGCATAAGAAAGTGATTTGAAATTAAAATTTGATGGTCTATATTTCTAATCAATAGTTAATAGGCCATATTTAAAATAGATTTCATTTTCATTTTCATTGTCAAATTTCATGAAAGTTAGTAAGTGGTTTAAGGGGTGTGTCAAAGTTTGATGGCTTATGTTGGCTAACCAATAGCACAAATATGCCATGCTTATGATAGGCACATCAATTAAAGCACTAATGACCATACAAGAGAGATCATGACTTCATACGTGTTGAACTACTTGATCTAGAGAGTGGATTTATTCTCTAAATTGTCATTTAACTCTTATATTTGCATCTCTTTTCTCTTAGTTAGTTAGCTAATTTTCTAATTCTCTAGCTTAACTTTCACTTGACTTTGGTTTAATTTGATTGAATAGAATTTTAAAATCATCAATTCCCTACGGATCGACCCGTACTCGCCACGTACTTCAATAGTACGCCGTGCGCTTGCCGTTATATTTTATTTCTAAATTCGTTCGACGGTTTTCTAATCCGATAGAAATTCCGTCGACGAACAGCCTTTTGATGAAATCATTTCATACTTTATAGTGTTTACAATATTGTCGAATCCTATGCATGCTTATTATGTGATCTGACCTATTTTTTTTTAAAATGGTCTGACCCGTTTATTTTATAATTATTCGGGTCAGACCGAGACTTGACAGGTGCGGGGACTCAGTGACTTTGGATGTAGACTAGCTTAAGGAGATATGTGGCATGTTATATATATATATATATATACATATATATATATATATATATTATATGATGTCAATTTTGGGGTGCTAGTCAAATATGTATGTTAGTGTATTTTTGTATGAGAAATGGACTCAACATGTTATGTATATTTTTTTAGACTGGTCGTAGTCCATATATGTATGTATGTATGTATGTATGTATGTATGTTTGTATGTATGTATGTATATGGGTCTAGTATGCTCTTCTTGTAGACTCACTTTATGTTCTATATTTGGCATGTATTATATTCTCCGCTATGATATGTGATTATATGTTCTATGTTCTGTGATTTATTGTTTGTACTATATTAGCCAACATTTTTATTGCTTTGTACCAAGGCTACTCACATCTGTTATATTATGTTTTAGTGAATGATGACATAACAGTGTTAGCCCAAGTAAACAAGCATAAATAGTCACTCCTAATCAGTCTTCTTCTCTGTATTACTCGACATTGCTACGTAATATTCTTGGGTACTATGGTTATAGAGGTGGGACATGACAACATGGTATTAGAGCAAGGTCAGAATAATATAGAACATAAGAGACATGAATCTTGGCCTAGATGGACATAGAGTCCCGTCCTTTGGGTGAGTAGGGGTAGATTTAGTCCCTTTTTCTATAAGGGAACTTTTATTATCTATCTGGGGGAAATAGTAGGGACATATTTGTATGATTATTTCTTTGTTATACGAATTGTTATTGTGAAAGATCTCTAAATTTGAATCTCACTTATGGCAGGAGTGAGAAACGACCGGTAGTAGGTCCATATGTTCTGACTCTGGACCGTCCAGTGTTCCTAGTCAAGAAGAAGCATTTATGACTACCCAACAAATTATGGAGTTTGTTCAAAATGTTCATTCATCTAGCTCAACCCCCGTAGATCCTTTTGCCCTTAGGAAAGAATTCGTTCATAAATGAAGTGACTATGTTCATCTTGGAGGCAAGCGATTTAAGGAGTCGAAAGGTGCTATTGAGGTGCAAACTTGGTTGAAGACCTACGAGAGTATTTGTACTCACATGGGGTTGTCTGATGCATATTGGGTGCAAGTGGCATCAAGTTAGCTGCAAGATAGGGTTTTCGATAGGTATAAGTTGCAAGCGGTGGAGTTTTATGAGGCCAGAGCAATTTCGGTCTCGCTTTGAGATGAAGTTCTTACCTAAGGCAGAAAAGGCGTCACTGGCTCGGAGGTATATAGACCTTAGGCAAGGTGATTCAATTGGTTTTGGAGTATGTAGCAACATTCGAGGCATTGTACAAATATGGAGTGGAGCTGATAAGTACTCCTATGAAGAAAAAACAAAAATTCATTATCCGTTGAAGAAGACTTTGATGAAAGCACTCTTGCTTCAACTTGAAGTCCTATTCGAGAAGTTGGTGGATATCTCATTCAGATTAGAGGAGGTGGAGAGAGATAGTAGCGACGAGACTCCTTAGCCAAAGAGGGTTTTGGTCAGAAGAAGAAGAAGCCATTTGGTCGATTTAAGCCCAAATTTTAGAATAAGAAGCAGGATTCAGATTCCAAGGGTCACAAGAGAGAGCAGATTAAGTGCTTCAATAATGGAGCAAAAGGACATTATGCTAGAGTTTGTTCCAATTTGCGTTCAATCATTTCATCTCAATTATGTAGTTATTGTAAGAGGGAAGACCGCTATATTTCTTCTTGTCCTTTCTTGGCCCAAAAGAAAAAGGATGGTAAGCGGAATATAATTGAGTTTTCTTAGGACTCAAGTCAGCAATAGTAGAGTATATCTCCTTCTATCTTAGCGTGTTCCATATTATTTCATGGTCATCTTACCCGGGTACTTTTCGACATGGAGGCGTCGCATTCTTTGGTGTCAAGAGAGCTCATTGAAGCGTGTTCTTTGGATGTTATGTGCTTGTTGCCTTTATTGAGGATTGCAAATCCTATCGGGGGATCTGCAACTCTCAGTCTATTATGTAGAGGTGTCGAGATTTTTCTTTGCTGCTATTCTTTCCTTATAAATCTCTATGCGATTCGATATCTAGTGCTTAGCATGATTTTTGGCATGGATTTATTAATAAATATAATGCTCATATCATTTATTCTATTATATTATCCACCTCAAGCATCCTTCTATTGGTGATCGACTTTCCCTAGTCCTTAAGAAGATCGTTCCATATCCAAATATCTCTCCATTTGCTATCAAATCTCACGATGATGAGGAGATAGCTCATATTCCTATTGTGTGTGATTTCTATGTTGTGTTCTAGCCTATTTCTGGGTTGCCTCCAAAAAGGGCAACTGAATTTTGTATCGATTTAGTTCTAAGAGCTCAGCCAATTAGGCATCCTCCCATGACGATGTCGATGAAGGAGAAATAAAGAGCTGAAAATGCAGTTAGTTAAGCTCAAGACGAAGTGTCTCATTCAGTCCAGTAGTTCCTCTGGGGTTCTACCATAATATTTGTGAAGAAGGCAGATGGTACTCTTCGGTTATGTATTGACTACAGAAAGTTAAACGAGCTCACTGTAAGGAACAAACATCCTCTTCCTCATATTGACGATACGTTCAATCAGGTTAGTAGCACAAAAGTCTTTTCTCATCTAGACTTAGCGACCAGATTCCGTCAACTCCATATGGCCGAAGGTAGTGTTCCTTTGATAGCTTTTAGAACCCGTTATGGGTCATATTAGTGGCTTGTTACACCTTTTGGGTTAACAAATACTCATGTATATTTTGTCGATATGATGAATCATGTTCCAGGAATTTTTGGATAAGTTTATGCTTTTTTATCCATGATATCTTAGTCTATTCTAAATTAGAGGAAGAGCATGAGAAGCATCTCTGTATTGTCCTAAAAATTATTTATTCCCTTAGCTTAAGGATAAATTCCATAAATTCCATTTTTGGCGGAACAGGTGAAGTTTTGGGGCATGTAGTTTCAAAAGCCAAAATCTCGGTTAATCATGTTAAGATTGAAGCGATTCAGAATTGGAAGTGGATAGAGAATGTGATGGAAGTGCATAGATTTCTAGAGTTGGCATGTTATTATCATCATTTTATTAAAAACTTCTCCAAAATCGTTTTTCCCCTCACAACTTTGACTAGAAAAGGAGTCAAGCATTAGTGTCTGATAAATGTGAGGCAGCTTTCCAAAAGTGGAAGGAACTTCTAACTCATGCTCTATTGTCATTGTCCCGGAAGAGAATCGGGACCCTGTTGTCTATACTGATACTTGTGGTTCAGGGCCTAGGGAAGTTCTTATGTAGAGAGACGGAATAGTCGCTAATTCCTCGAGACATTTGCGATCGACTGAGGTTCGTTATGCCACACACGATCTCGAACATGTGACAAAATTTTTGTACTCAAGATTTGGCATGATTATCTTCTAGGAGAGAGGTTTATATTCTATACACCGATCATAAATCCTTGTAGTATCCATTTTCCTAAAAGGAGCTTAATATGTGTCAACAGCGGTGGTTAGAATTTATAACGGCATACGATTTTAAGATTCGGTACACTCTGGGAAAGGGTAATCAAGTATCTTATGCCCTTAGCTATAGATACCTGGTAGTAGTAGCTATGATGTTGCTTGAGTGGAAAGATCTAGAGACTCATTCTTTGTGTGAAATCAGAGATCGAGTGTTAACCCGCCTTTTGGCAAGGCCGTAGATAGGCGGACTTAACTAAATCGACTACTCGTTTGTCGAGACTAGAATACGACAGGTTTAAGTCGACTAGACGGATAGATGGTGTAGCACGTCTGGAAGATGGATATTGGAATAGATGAAGTGGATCGACGTAGGCTAGTGGCTCGGTGTAGTGGTATGGTTTGGTCAGGATGGTGTGGCTCGGTGTGGAGGTATGGGCCGGCCAAGGTGAGGTGGTTAGGACTTGGTGGCACGGCTCGGCCTTGGTGAGGTGGTTCGGTCTAGATGAGGTGGCTCGGCATTGTGGTTCGGCCAGGGTGGCTTGGCGTCGTGGTTCGATCAGGGTCGCTCGGTAAGGTGGCTCGGCATTGTGGTTCGGTCAGGGTCGCTCGGCAAGGTGGCTCAGCATTGTGGTTCGATCAGGGTCGCTCGGCAAGGTGGCTCGGCATTGTGGTTCGGTCAAGGTGGCTCGGCGTTGTGGTTTGGCACCTAGGATGTGGGTCGGTATGATGAAAGGTGGATCGGCGGTTGAAGGTGGTTCGGTGCTTCGAGTCTCCAAGCTCCTTACTTCGAGTTAGTGGTGTTGTTCGGTCAAGACTAAGGTGGGTCGGCCTTGTTTTGTGGGTCGGTCACTTGAAGCTTCTGGGTCGCTTCAAGTCTTTTGGCTACATGCTTCGGGCTGGGTTCGTGACTTCATGGGTCGGTGTTTTCATGGTTTGGCATTTAGCTACTTCGAGTCCAGGAATGCTCTACTTTGAGTCCAGGGATGCTCTACTTCAGGTCAAAGGGGGCTGTGCTTCGAGTCGCCTTGGTGGTTTTCGTAGGTTGGCAACATTTGGATACGGAGCTGGTCGCAACTATGGATTCTAGATTGGCTATGGATTTAATAGGCCCTGGGTCACTCAGGAGGCCCTACTACCTGGATTTGTCTACAAATACACCATGTGGGTCTCCAGAGAGACGATCTTCTTTCTGCTCTCTTACTTTCTCTTTTCTAAGGCTAAGGCAACCCTGCCATTTTGTAACTGTAATCGATTCTAACATTAATAAAAGGGAAACTTCTGAAGTGGACGTAGGCCGGAGTTAGCCGAACCACTATAAAATATGTTGTTCTCTACTGCTTCCATTTTAATTTTTACTGTTCTTCATATTTATAATCTCCACATATATTCTATCTGTGAGCTGTGACTGGTATTTGGTGCTTTCGCTTGGATTTGGGTGTTAGTGACCAATTTTGGCGCTAACATTTTGGTGCTTTCACTGAGAAGGCTAGCACTTGGGGATTTTGGAACTTGGATTCTAGGAAGCAATGGCTAGGCCACCAACAAGGAAGCAAGTGATAGAAAGAAGCAATCAAGAGGGAAGTCAAGAGGCCTCCTCTGGAGCTGGAGCAGGTCAAACATCCATCTACATCACCAGAGATGAGATGGAAGCGATGCTGAAAAGACAAGAGGAGATGATGCAAACTCTTCTCAGACAATTTGGACAAGCACGAAATGCAGGAGCTCAGGTCCGTGGAGTTGGATCAGAAGCACTCAACCAGCAAGCAGATGGAGTGGTTCAGCAGGGAGTAGCCCTTGATCAGCGAACAACTATCAACCCGGATGGATCAAGACTTGGGGGCATACCAACGGGTAATGCTGGACCAATCCATGGAGGGATACCCGACGATGCTGTGCAACCCGGCATCAACAGGAATACAGGAGTACGTGATGAGGAGTATGTGCCAGGATTCCCTCGTGAACTCGGGGGGCAGATCGGAGGCAGCAGACAAGGATTACAGCTTGGCGACAATGACAGATTAGCGGAGATGGTCAGACGAGCTATGAGAGGTGGGTTGGTAAATAAGGACTTGGAGGATGTGAATAGGAGTCCCTTTACTCCTACTATCAGGCAAGCTAGGAACCCACTGGATTTTAAGCTACCAACGTTGGAGATGTATGATGGGAGAACGGATCCCGCCATTCACCTGACGAGGTACATGAGGCATATGGAGGTACCGGGGGCATTGGATGAGGTCATGGCTCGATGCTTCCCTTTGTACTTGATGGATATCGCAGCTATGTGGTTCAGACAATTGGAGAGTGGATCTATTGACACTTGAATGGAGCTGATTGAAAGGTTTATGAGGCAGTTTCGGGTCCATATAGTCAGACACAAGAACGTAATGACCTTGACATCGATGAAACAATGGAAGGGAGAGTCGCCCAGGGATTTCTTAACCAGATTCAACACGGCGGTAGCTTCAGTGGATCGACCCGATCCGTCGATGGTTTTGATGGCAGCAGTTTCAAGTATTGCGGATAATTCGGATTTTAAGATATCGTTGGAACGGGATCCCCCAATGGATCTTGGAGAGTTCTATCATAAAGCGGAGAGATTCCTAAGGCAGGAGGATGCGCAGACCAAAAGAGAAGAGAGAGAGGCTGAAGCTTATGCTATTAGAGGTGGAGGTCCACCCAGGGAAGAACCAAACAAGGACGATAAAGGCAAGAGGAAAATGAGTGACAACGGTAACCCCTCAAAAAGGAAGTGGAGAGAATCAAAATTTTCTTCTTATACGGATTTGACAGAAACTCTGGAAAGGATTTACTTGGATACTCGGGGGCACCTCCAGTATCGAAGACCGGCTAGGAGGGAACCATCGGAATACGAGCGGACATCAGGAAAGCATTGCCTGTTCCATGAGCTAGATGGGCACAACACAAATGATTGTAGGCATTTGAAAGATATCATTGAGGAGCATGTAAGGAATGGTCACCTGCAATAGTACGTAAGGAATCGAGCTGTAGCAGTAGAACGGGAGCGACCACCGCCTAACTTGAATGAAGGTGGCACCGGATCTAGTCACCGCCGGCTTGTTATTAACTGAATGGATTTATGGTTCTAAATAAGTAATAGAACTCAAAGTAATTTGGCTAGGTCACTTACACATGTATGGGATCGAGGACGGTCCCTAGGCGTGCTCTGAGATGACGAAAAACCGTACTGCATGGATCTATGAAATCCTGTTTTCTTTTTGTTTTTTTGCAAACTCTGGTTTCTTCTTTGGTACTTTGGACAGTTAATTCCCTTTTTCGTACGAACTTTCGCCTTGATAACTGAATTCTATCATGATTGGGATTGGACTAATTCAATAAAAAATACAGGCCAAGCAGTTACCGTCCCGAACGGAGAGACGGGGCAGTAATCGCGAATTGCGAGTCCCGTTGCCGGAGAGCAATGGAGTGGACTCGAACAGAATATATAAAGTCCTCCACCGGAGAGTCAAGGCCGGAGAATATATAAAGTCCTCGACCGGAGAGTCGAGGCCGGAGAATATAAAGTCCTCGGCCGGAGAGTCAAGGCCGGAGAATATATAAAGTCCTCGACCTGAGAGTCAAGGCCGGAGAATATATAAAGTCCTCGACCGGAGAGTCGAGGCTGGAGAATATATAAAGTCCTCGACCGGAGAGTCAAGGCTGGAGAATATAAAGTCCTCGACCGGAGAGTCAAGGCCGGAGAATATATAAAGTCCTCGACCGGAGGGTCGAGGCTGGGGAATATAAAGTCCTCGATTGGGGATCGAGGCCAGATAAAGGATACCCCTCGGATTAATTCCTTGACCGGAGAGTCAAGGCCGGAGTACGATAGAATAACCTGGATTTTAGTTATATGACCCGGAGAGGTCCTAGATCTGGGTATGGACCCGGTGAGGTCCCAGATATAGATTTTAGGACCCGGTGAGGTCCCGACTTAGGATTTGGACCCGGAAGGGTCCCCAATTTGGACTATAGGACCCGGTGAGGTCTCGGACTCGGATGAAATGATCCGGAGAGATCGTGAATTCGGTTAAATGATTTCGGACTTGAGGCTATTCAAAACACACCTTTTAAAGCAAGGCGTGTTTTGGAGGGAAAGTGTTAACCCGCCTTTTGGCAAGGCCGTAGATAGGCAGACTTAACTAAATCGACTACTTGTTTCTCGAACCTGGAATAAGACAGGTTTAAGTCGACTAGACGGATAGATGGTGTAGCGCGTCTGGAAGATGGATATTGGATTGGATAAAGTGGATCGGCATAGGCTAGTGGCTCGGTGTAATGGTATGGTTTGGTCAGGATGGTGTGGCTCGATGTGGAGGTATGGGCCGGCCAAGGTGAGGTGGTTAGGTCTTAGTGGCACGGTTCGGCCTTGGTGAGGTGGTTTGGCCTAGATGAGGTGGCTTGGCATTGTGGTACGGCCAGGGTGGCTCGGCGTCGTGGTTCGGTCAGGGTCGCTCGGCAAGGTGGCTCGGCATTGTGGTTCGATCAGGGTCACTCGGCCAGGTGGCTCGGCATTGTGGTTCGGTCAGGGTCGCTCGGCAAGGTGGCTCGGCATTGTGGTTCGGTCAGGGTCGCTCGGCAAGGTGGCTTGGCATTGTGGTTCGGTCAGGGTAGCTCGGCGTTGTCGTTCGACACCTAGGATGTGGGTCGGTATGATGAAAGGTGGATCGACGGTTGAAGGTGGTTCAATGCTTCGAGTCTCCAAGCTCCTTACTTCGAGTTGGTGGTGTGGTTCGGTCAAGACTAAGGTGGGTCGGCCTTGTTTTGTGGGTCAGTCACTTGAAGCTTCTGGGTGCTTCGAGTCTTTTGGCTACATGCTTCGGGCCGGCTTCGGGACTTCGTGGGTCAGTGTTTTCATGGTTTGGCATTTAGCTACTTCGAGTCCATGGATGCTCTACTTCGAGTCCAGGGATGCTATGCTTCGGTTCAAAGGGGGCTGTGCTTCGAGTCGCCTTGGTGGTTTTTGTAGGTTGGCAACATTTGGATATGGAGCTGGTCGCAACTATGGATTCTAGATCGTCTATGGATTTAATAGGCCCTGGGTCACTCAGGAGGCCCAACTACCTGGATTTGTCTATAAATACACCATGTGGGTCTCCAGAGAGAGGATCTTCTTTATGTTCTCTTACTTTCTCTTTTCTAAGGCTAAGGAAACCCTGCCATTTTGTAACTGTAATCGATTCTAACATTAATAAAAAGGAAACTTCTGGAGTGGACGTAGGCCGGAGTTAGCCGAACCACTATAAAATCTATTTTTCTCTACTGCTTCCATTTTAAATTTTACTGTTCTTCATATTTATAATCTCCATATATATTCTATCTGTGAGCTGTGACTGGTATTTGGTGCTTTCGCTTGGATTTGGGTGTTAGTGACCAATTTTGGCGCTAACATCGAGATTCAAAATCGGGTTCAGATATTGTATTTGCTATTTTGGAAGCTCGGCCTTCTATTTTAGACTATTTTGCAGAGGCTCGGAGGGAAGATCCAAAGCTTGTGAAGCTTATTCAGAGTCTTTCTTCTGGTAGTCGTGGTGTGGATATGGAATAGGAGTTTGTTGTTGATGCTCAAGGCTTTGTTCGAAGACAGGGTAGGCATATAGTGCACGATATTGATAATCTCTGAAGTGATATTATCGACTATTGCCATCATTCCAGATATTCTATTCATCTTGTTAGCAGTAAGATGTATGCAGATGTGAAGCATGTCTCTTACTAGGAAAGGATGAAGCATGATATTACTTAGTATGTGAGTCACTATGTGACCTGTTAGCTTATTAAGATAAAACTCCAGAGACTAAATGGACTGCTTCGACCTTAGGATGTCCCATAATGGAAGTGGGATCAGGTAAATGTGGACTTAGTTATTTAATGATGTTCATGTTTATATCTCAAATAAGTTGATCTAGTAATAATTAGATCTTAGTATTTGTAGGTTTCCATGGATTTTATCGATAGTTTCCCTCGTTCTAAATATAGGAAGGATAGTTTATGGGTAATCGTGAATCGGTTGACTAAGTCAGCTCATTTTATTCCCATGAAGTCTAACCAACCACGCCTCAGCTAGTAATGCTTTATATTAAAGAGGTAGTTCGACTGAATGGCGTTCCCAGTGCCATTGTTTATGATCAGGATCTGTAATTCACTAGTGGGTTCTGGAAGAGCCTTCAGACAATAATGGGTATAAATTTCAATCTCAGTACTGCATATCACCCACGGTCTAACGGGAAAACGGAGTGAGTGAATAAGACTATAAGGTTTACTATGTGCTTATGTTCTTGATTTTAGAGGAAGTTTGGGAAGATCATATTTGACTTGTGGAGTTTTCCTATAACAGCAGTCTTCTATCGAGTATCGTTATAGCTCTTTTTAAAGCACTGTATGAAAGGCCATGTCGATCGCCCACTTGTTGGTGGAAACTAGAGAGCGGTATGTTTTACGTAGTGATTTGATTCATGAAACATCCGAGAAGACTGTTCTTATCAGGAAAAGGATGAAGAAAGCACAGGACAGGGGAAATTCCTATGCAGACAGGAGAAGGAAGGATTTGGATTTCATTGTTTGGGATTTGGTATTCATCCCTGTTTCTCCTTTGAAGGCAGTAATGCATTGCAGTCAATTTGGGAAGTTGGCTCCTCGTTATATTGGACTACACCTTATTACCGAGTGTATCATTAAGGTAGCATTCGTGTCCTATTGCCAGTTCATCTTTCTAGAATACACGATATGTGCCATGTATCCTAGTTTCAGAAGTGTCTTAGAGATCTGAGTCAATGCTAGAGCCAAAGCATGTAGAAAAACTCAAAATTTCTCTAAGCTTAACCTATGTGTAGAATAGGATTTGTATTGTCACTTCTAAAGTAAAGCGATCTAAAAGAAAGGACGTTGCGCTGGTGAAGATTCAGTGGTCTGATAATTCGTGGGATTGCTCTTAGGAGACAAGAGAGAATATTGAGCGAACATATCTAGAGCCATTTTTATAGGTGTTTGCGCCAAAATTGGTCACAAACCCCAAATTTCGTGAAAGCACCAGTGTATGAACACAGATCCACAATATATAATCACAGATCTCAGATCTAAGTAATGTAGAGTGTAAAAGATGAAGAATTATAAACTTCAAACAGAAAGAAATAGACAAAAACACAAGATTTATAGTGGTTCGGCTATCTCCGGCCTACGTCCACTCCAAAAGTTAATCTTTTATTGACTTTCCTTGCTGGTTACAGATGATTACAGTGGATTACAATGAAGAAATTCGAGTACAACAGCAGCTATGAGGTGCAAAGTTGAATTGGGCAGAGTCTGGGCGTCGAATAGCCAAAGGATCCTTTTTCGTAGGCTCTGGGGTGCTATTTATAGGCGTTCCATTCAAGTATCTCGCTCAAACTTCAGGAGACTTCTTCTGGCACGTGAGTGGGCCCACGCGATCGATCCCATGGAGTTTCGACTCGATCTGTGATCAATACGAACGTAATTCGTATCGATCAAGATTTTGTCCAATGCAGTCGAAACTTGGTATGAACATTCCTTAGCTTGTGCGTAAGCTTCTGTGAAAATTTTATAGCATTTGGACTAGTAGATCTCCATATATGATCGATACAAAATGTAGTGTTCGTGTGGCATGTTGTTCGTATCGATCAATCTCGTATCGATACTGGATCGTATCGATACCATGTACGTGCTTGCTGATGAAGTGGCGCTATCTTCGAGGCTCGATCCACTTTCTATGCCGCGTCGAATGCTTCTTCCCCGAAACCATGCTTGCCCTTTGTTCGTGTCTGCTTCGAATCCACTACTTCGCATCCATCAGTAATACTTTTTTCGTGTCCATTCATCCCAGCTCCTATTCGTTTCGATACTGGTGGCATCCTTCGTATCGATCATCACATTCCGATCGATATGAAGTGACTTGTTTCGAGGGGTCGTGATCAACTCGAATCGAAGACTATGATGGAGGATGCCATCGATTCGAATAACCAAGAACTTGATGGATACGAGTAAGGTCTATGGGGTGGATGGATACGAGTTAACCTTGCCTGTGATTGATACGCACGAGGACTATGATGGATACGAAGTATTGTTCACACGAGGTATGTTGATGGACACAAATAGCATCGATTCGAAGCATGCAGCTATGTTCCATCCTGATCGATTCGAACTGCATCGAGTCGAACAAACCATCGCACGCTTACCTATCCAATCCGGGTCCACCGCCATCGAGTCAAAGTCCATTTGGCCCTCCTATCTGATCGATACGAACGCACTGTTCGTATCCTGGCGGATCGATACAAAAATGTATCGATACGAACCATTATTCACGTATCTTAACCCATCCATATCTCGAGCATACGAACTCCGATTGACCTGAAATTTGAAACATAGCCTCTCTTAGCCTTGAACATCATTTCGTATAGATTCCGCCATGATTGGAGCTCGGCCAAATTTTGACGACATCGATCACAGCCTTGTTTCCAATCGATTTCTAATCCTGATATCCATCACTTTCCAGCTAGTTTGTTGATATTCCAGCCTTGACTAAAGGGTGGGATAACATTTTCCCCCCAAAACATGCCTTGTGATAAGAAGGGGTGTTTTGAATAGTTCAGAATCCGATATCTAAAGTCCATAGCCATATCATCCAAGTGCATCGTTCTTGACTGCTCCGAGTCGATGTCTGATTCCAAATCCAGTAACCAAAGCTTTAGCTAATTCCATATCCATCCGAACTCGAGAGCCGAGTTCTAATCCATCCTTATCCAATAACCAATAATCGAATCCAGGACCTCTCCGGGTCGATATCCAAATCCGTAACCTCTTCGGGTTCTTGTTAAGCGCAACCCACACCTGACGACCGTGGTCCAGTGTCCCTGGATGCTGAGTAATGCCATGGATTAAGTCCTAAGCCGAATTTTGGTCGCTCCGGACCCTTGTCGAGCATAGTCCATACTCAACAACCTGAATAAGCCATTCGCCATGTTCGGACGTAGAGACTTACCCCTTGCCAGGCATAATCCATACCCGACGACCATTTACCAAAAACCAAATAAAAATCCAATCAAAATCCAATCCAAATCAAGTCGGGAAACCAGAAATCCACATCCGAAATCAAAACCAATATCCAAACATGAAAACAATCATCCAAACGAAAGTCCAAACCAGAAAACAAACAACATCAGGAGTTCAAACCAAACTCCAAAACCAAGCCAGAAAAGACAAATGTCCAAACCAAAAGAAAAAGCAGATTTCGCAAACCATAGCGTCGCGGTTCATCATCATTCAAAGCATGCCTAGGGGCCATCTCCGTCCCCATACATGAGCAAATGATTTGGCCGTTTGTCAGCAATTTGCTACTTATTTCATATCATTCCTGTCAATTGATAACCAATCGACCATCATTCCTGGGCCTCGCGCCATCGTTGTTTGAGATAGATGGTGGTTGCTCCTGCTCTACCGCCGCATTCCAGGCCCCGACATATTGTCGCAACTGTCTGTTCCTTACATGCACCTCAATTATGTCCTTCAGATGCCTGCAACTATTGGTATCATGTCCGTCTAAATCATGAAAAAGACAGTGCCTCCCTGATGCCCTTTCACGTTCCGAGGATTCTCTCCTAGCTGGCCTTCGGTAGGGAAGGCGATTCCGAGTCTCCATGAATATATGTTCCGACGTCACGTTTAATCCTGTGTAAGTGGAAAACTTGGGTTCCCTCCACCGCTTCCTAGCTTTTCCTGATTCGTCATCCAGCTTCCTTTTTGCTTTATCTTCATCCGAGCCTCCGCTGGATAGCCCACCATCCTCAGTTGCGTTCACCTTCTTTAACTTCATATCTGAACATGCATCTTCCTACCGAAGGAATCTCTCAGCTTCGTGAAAGAATTCCCCGAGATCCATTGGTGGGTCCCGTATTAGAGATACTTTGAAATATGAATCCTCTCTGACTCCTGATACTACTGCCATTAAAGCCATCGATGGATCCGGCTGATCCACTGAAGCAACCGCTGCGTTGAACCGAGTTAGGAAAGCTCTGAGCGATTCGTCTGTCCTTTGCCTTACTGACGTTAGCGTCATCACGTTCTTCGGTCTTTTAATATGAACCCGAAACTGCTTCAGAAACCTTTCCACCAATTCTGTCCATGTCCTAATAGATCCCTCTTCCAGCTGTCTGAACCACATAGCAGCTATATCCATTAAGTACAGAGGGAAACATCGGGCCATCACCTCCTCCGATGCCCCCAGCACTTCCATATGTCTTGTGTACCTCATCAAGTGGTCAGTCGGATCAGCCTTGCCATTGTACACCTCTAGTGTGGGTAGCTTGAACTCTGGTGGGTTCCGAGCCATTCTGATTCCACGAGTAAACGGACTCATGTTTACTCCTTCCAGATCCATGTTTGTCAACCCTCCGCACATAGTTCGCCTAATAATCTCAGCCAATCCAGCGTTGTCCGTCAAGGGTTGCCCCCCGAGTCTCCGAGGGAATTCTGGTACATACTCTTCATCCTGCGCTCTTACATTCCTTCCAGGATCTTGTTGTGTGGTGTCACCTAGAATTCCTCCAAGGATTGGTTCATTGTTATCTGGTGGTGTGCCCCCATGTCTGGATCCATCCAGATCAGCAGTTGCGTGCTGATCGGGGGTCGTGCCTTATTGAGTCGCTCCATTCGATTGCCTGTTTGGTTCTTCTGCTCCAGCTCCGTGGATCTGAACTCCTGAAGCTCCAGCTGTTCCTGCTTGTCCAAATTGTCTGAGAAAATTCTGCATCATCTCCTCCTACCTTTTCAGAAACTCTTCATGCATAGCTCCCATCATCATCTCCATCTCGTCTCTGGTGATGAAAGCTGAAGTCTGATTAGCCCCTGATGATGCCTCCTGGCTTCCTTCATGCTGACTTCTCTCGGCTCTTTGTCTTCTACTTGATTGCCTTGTCATAGCTCTTATTCTAAATCCTTAAGCCTTCAAATCTAAACTCCAAATTTGGTATAGCGGGCCTAAGTTCAGTTCTCGGTGAAAGCACCAAGGTGTTTGTGCCAAAATTGGTCACAAACCCCAAATGTCGTGAAAGCATCAGTGTATGAACACAGATCCACGGTATATAATCATAGATCTCAGATCTAAGTAATGTAGAGTGTAAAAGATGAAGAATTATAAACTTCAAACAGAAAGAAATAGACAAAAACACAAGATTTATAGTGGTTCGGCTATCTCCGGCCTACGTCTACTCCAAAAGTTAATCTTTTATTGACTTTCCTTGCTGGTTACAGATGATTACAGTGGATTACAATGAAGAAATTCGAGTACAACAGCAGCTATGAGGTGCAAAGTTGAATTGGGCAGTGTCTGGGCGTGAATAGCCAAAAGATCCTTTTTCTTTAGGCTCTGGGGTGCTATTTATAGGCGTTCCATGCAAGTATCTCGCTCAAACTTCAGGAGACTTCTTCTGGCACGTGAGTGGGCCCATGCGATCGATCCCATGGAGTTTCGACTCGATCCGTGATCGATACGAATGTAATTCTTATCGATCAAGATTTTGTCCAGTGCAGTCGAAACTTGGTGTGAACATTCCTTAGCATATGCGTAAGCTTCTGTGAAAATTTTATAGCATTTGGACATGTAGATCTCCAGATATGATCGATACGAAATGTAGTGTTCGTGTGGTATGTTGTTCGTATCGATCAATCTCGTATCGATACTGGATCGTATCGATACCGTGCACGTGCTTGCTGATGAAGTGGCGCTATCTTCGAGGCTCGATCCACTTTCTATGCCGCGTCGAATGCTTCTTCCCCGAAACCATGCTTGCCCTTTGTTCGTGTCTGCTTCGAACCCACTACTTCGCATCCATCGGTAATACTTTGTTCGTGTCCATTCATCCCAGCCCCTATTCGTTTCGATACTGGTGGCGTCCTTCGTATCGATCATCGCATTCCGATCGATACGAAGTGACTTGTTTCGAGGGGTCGTGATCAACTCGAATCGAAGACTATGATGGAGGATGCCATTGATTCGAATAACCAAGAAATTGATGGATACGAGTAAGGTCTATGGGGTGGATGGATACGAGTTAACCTTGCCTGTGATTGATACGCATGAGGACTATGATGGATACGAAGTAGTGTTGACACGAGGTATGTTGATGGACATGAATAGCATCGATTCAAAGCATGCAGCTATGTTCCATCCTGATCGATTCGAACTGCATCGAGTCGAACAAACCATCGCACGCTTACCTATCCAATCCGGGTCCACCGCCATCGAGTCGAAGTCCATTTGGCCCTCCAATCTAATCGATACGAACGCACTATTCGTATCCTGGCGGATTGATACGAAAATGTATCGATACGAACCATTATTCACGTATCTTAACCCATCCATATCTCGAGCATACGAACTCCAATTGACCTGAAATTTGAAACATAACCTCTCCTAGCCTTGATCATCATTTCCTATCGATCCTGCCATGATTGGAGCTCGGCCAAATTTTGACGACATTGATCACAGCCTTGTTTCCAATCGATTTCTAATCCTGATATCCATCACTTTCCAGCTAGTTTGTTGATATTCCAGCCTTGACCAAAGGGTGGGATAACAATAGGTGCACGGTTTCGGTATGTTATCCTTTCCGAGTCAGTTATCTTAATCTGATTTCCATCTAAGCTCATTATAGACCTTTCTAAGAAGTAGAATTGTGAGGATGCAATTCTCTAAGGGGGAGAGTTTGTAACAATCCTGGTTAAAGTATTAATACAATGAATAAAATAAAATAAAATTATACTGAAATTTTTGAAAGTAAATTACGTTTTTTGATAGTATGATAATTTTATTTTTATTTCGTCCTATTTTTATTAGTTTTATTAGAAACATTAAATGTGAATTGATTATATTTAAGGGTAAAGAAATTTTTTATAATTATGGAATTTATTTTATGGGTGTAATACTTTTATTATTGAACATACATGTATGAATGTTAAAAAATTTATTTTATGTGTTAAATGAGCATTTATTTAAAAGGTATTTAAGTATTATAATTACAAAAAAAATATTGTATTAGAATTTATATTTGAGAAATCATTGAATGAAAATGGATTGAAGTAAAATTATAAATTTTCAGTAATATGGAGAATGTTAGTGATATTATTTTTATAAAATTGTAGATAAGAAAGAAGAGAAGAAAATATTTGAGAATCATGTTCTAAATAAATGGTTTGAGTTAAAAAGTGAAAAAGAATAAAGCGAATAAGAAATAAAAGTAGCAGTTTATTTTATTTTCTTTTTGTGTTTGATTCAGCCCAAAGACCAAATGAAATATTAGTAAAAGAGGGTTTCCTCTTCTCATTTCTCATTATATGTGCATTTCAAAAATTGGGATAAAGCAAACATCGAAGTCTTCTTTCTCTCTTTAACCCTAGAACAAAAATTATTCAATTTAAATTCCAGATAAATTTCTAAAAATGCCTATAAAATCGAGGTAATATCTCTAGCCCCTTATCTATCATTTAAACCTTTGATTTCAGCTAGAAATGTTTTTTAAGTTATTTGGTCACTTACTTCTTGTTTTTTCTTTCCTTATGGCGGAAGTAAATTGGAAGGTTGGGTTAAGGCATCACTTAGAAAGCTTATTTAGGCCTTAAGGTGAGAATTTCTCATAAAACCTCTCTATTAGTTGCATGCATATATATTGTCTCTTATTTCGGTTTGTTGACCTTATATGTTGTTAAGCGTGTTAATGGTTAAATAGCGTTTGTTGAATTGCTAAAAAGGGGATATTGTGTTCAAGAAATCAATATTTTTTAATCCTATATTGTAATATATTGATGGCTATGAGTTAATGCATGTTGCTTTAGGTCAAAATAGGCCCTAGTGACCTGTAGCCTTTGCCAAATCGCAAGATTTTGTCCAAAAATGGAGTTTCCTGAAGCTGAAATGCTCTAGGAATACGCTGCATTGATGCACCAGTGGGTGTCCACCAATCCACTGGTAGACGACAGTCCTGGAGCATTCCAACTGCAGGATAAAGGCCCTTAGATTATTGTTTTTGCCTTTATTTAATTGATTCATGTCTCCTCCTACTGCATTGAGTTTCTAAAATTTAATTCTAGTATTAGTTTGATGATTTTTTATTTTAGAAAGAATTTAATTTAAATGTGTTTCAAAACAAATATAACAAGCTTGCCTTGTTCTTTAAATAACCTTTAATATATTTTGGATAATTATATCTATGTGAACTTCATGCATCTATATTTTTCAGCTCTTATTTCAGTAATGTTGTTTCAAATTATGTAAGTGCTAAATTACAAGTATATTTTTAAATAAAGAAGCTTTCAAATTCATACTTTGCCTATAGTTTAATATGTATATAGATTTTATTTAATTTTTTTACCAAGGAATGTTTTAAAAGCTTCATTAGTAGCCTTTAAAACTTTTATAATAATATAAAGCAAAGAATATTTTCTATGAATAAAAATCTATTTTTTTCTTGGACTTTTGAGTAGCTTCTAATCTTATTATTCCTCTATAAGCGGAGGACTATAATTAAACAGTTTAGTAGTATCGGATGGTATGATGTCTGATATCACTTCATCGGTTAATTATACGACTTGTTCCGTAGAAGATATTTTGAGTGTGTGAAATTTGCTCTCTTATAGTAAATATTCAAGTAACATCGAGTGGTATAGGACACATGGGCCATACTCGAGTGATTATTATTTGATAGTATATAACACTTTTTAATTAAATAGTATTTATGGGAAACTTGCTATGTCTATAACTTGTTATGTTCCTTCATGAATTTTTGAGCTTAACCATGTAGGTTAGTAGTTCATCCTAGCGGCTTGACTATGGCGGTCGCCCTCCAAGTCATGGTATCTTTATTGGTTATTAGCTCTATACCACTAAGCCAACAGTCAGCTCCTCGGGCTACATTCGATGTCATAGCACCGCGTCATTTTTCATTAGATGTGACACCACACAAGTGCATTAGTAGGCGGAACACGTGTTATGATGATCAAGAGTATTATGACTGTAGGAGTTATTTTTGGTACCATTGTTTGTTAAAACTCCTAGAGCATGTCTTATCAGTCTTCCCGTAGAAGAGAGCAACTCGCACTAAGAATTTACCTATAGGATATCTATAGGATCAATTACTTTCCCCGACAAGCTTCATGTCTTTCTTTTTTGCTCCCTCTTATGTGGTCTTATGCTTTATGGGTTTGGACTTGCTATCATGCAGTCTTATTGTAACAACCCACACCTCCGGACACCGATTCAAAGCTTGAAGTGACTTTTCAAACTCGCGTCATGCCAAGAAGTACGAGTCATTGGTTTAACACATTACATGATATAGAAACTAATAAAAGTTTAGAGTATTCTACACTTTAAGATCTCATAGCGGGAGGAAATAAAATATAAATGCTGAAAATAATATCTCAGATAATGTCTAAATAATACATAGTCCACAAACAAAGTTCCTAACTATATAAGGTCCAACTGAAATAAAATATGATAGCTCCTTTTTCCATGTACTGTGTCCTGGCCAATCGTATGCTGCCCTATCCTCCTATGGCGGGGGAAAACGAAAGGAGTAGGTCAAACAAAAGTTTGTTGAATGAGTTGTACTGCTAATATATGGTGATCACATGCAATTTACTTCATTTATAATCTACATAACCTAAGGTGTCCTACTTGTGTTTGTGAATTGCTTACTAGGGATGATCATATTAACCAAAAGAATATGGTTTATGATACACCAACACTCAAACATCTTGTGGAGGTTTATACTTAGGATCGAATAACTAATCAAACCACTAATCATCAATCGTTCGGACAATGGATCAACAATGAATCAAACTAATAATTCCTGGGACTACCCCTAATATAAGATCACATAAAATATCACCCTTGGGATTGTATTACCAAAATTATGACTATAACGTAGCATACTTAAACATTGAGAGGATCCTGCAATGTCGACTTGCACCAAAGATGAATTAGGGTCTATTGAAGTATCCATGTCGAAAATTCAGTGGTAACATCACCTATTACACCGCATGAGGCATCCATCAATAATGTCATGTCCTAATTGTAGAGGAACCTCCCCTTAGTGCCAGACCATACATTGTGCCAGACATCTACCAACAGCGTTGCACGTACACCGAGAAGCCTCTTGTTAGTGTCGAATTGTAACATCCCGTATCTGGCGGCCAAAAGCTAAGCGCTATAGATGCTACAGTCATCTATAGTATTAACTTCTGGTGACAAAATGCGGTAATGCTAATGGTATCCACAATATCAGAAGCACTTGAATATGAAAAAATCACAGATTTCAAAAAACAAAATTTTACTGATTACATTTCAAAACAATAATTCATATCCAAGTTACATAATCCCTTAACATTTCCCAAGCAAAGATCAATTATAATCATTACAATTATACACCAAGAGCGACATATGACGATGCCCCCTTGGTTGATCAGAATCAATATAGTCATATCTGACTTACTATACACAGCAGAAAAATAAAACTATAACTCCTAATTAGCTATCCGTCAGTCACCTGCTCGTCTATGGAAGCTCTATTCGCCAAAATTTCTAAAACTTGAAAACCTTCACCCTCGGCCTACTCAAATCAATTTTGAGCACCCGAGAGTTTAAGGGGAAACAAAAACTTCGAGTCAGACCTAAAGCCTAGTGTGAATAATACTATACATCTCGGTTATATTATGTTAAGTGAAACCACGCCGCTTGGCGGAACGGGTTTCCCCTCACTAACATCCTTTAAAACATATCTTTTTCGAATCTTTTCCTGCAACCAAAAATGGTTAAAATCTGTAAAGCATCATTATGTAAACATACATATCAGGTTATAAATGAACTATCTGTTAGAACATTATAGTTTTGTTTGGCTAACTATTAACCTTTGGCTAACTCGGGCCTACCAAACAATATATCAAAATTTATCTAACATCTGTTAGACACTCTTCTTCTAGACGGTCTGTCCTTAACTATCTGTTAAATACTTCTGTTCTGGATGATTTGTCCTTAACTTAACATCTCCCAAGGTCACCTGATCCTACTGGTTTTGCGGGCTCACCAATAATCTATCTATATACAAACATATATTCCTTTCTGTGTGTAATCATAATTTTTGTCTTACCTGTGACAAAGCCCTACACACTGGAATTTTGGACAAAATTAGCTGGGGCTAATAGATAACGTATAGGGAGTGACCCTATACTAGTCCCATCTAATATCTAAGTCATTTTACTTAGGGATCCCTTCCCATAATTTTCCTTGAAAACCATTTCAAAATGATTTAAAACCTTTAAATACAACTAAAACAACGAAAATCTATATATATTCTATGCTTTACTCAAAAATTACCTTGTCATGTTATATATATATAGACACTTTACTCAAATCTTAGTTGATGAAAACATTTAAGCCTTTGAAAATCCCCCTTTCGTATCTATTGAAAGTACCCCTTTCTAAACCATTGAAAGTTCCTCTTTCTAAACCAAGTAAAACCCTTTGTTTAATCCAGGCCGAAAGGCCAAAACCTTCCTTTCGAAACCATTTTCAAAACCCTTTCGAAACCATTGGAAATCCTTCCTTTCGAAAGCTTTAAAAACCTTAGACATCTTTCTTTTAAAACCTTTAAACATTGTCTTTCGAAACCTTAGGAAAACCTTTCCTTTTAATCCTTTCGAAATAACCAAAAAACCTTCCCTTTCGACTCCTTCAAAACCATGGAAAATCTTTCTTCAAAACCTTTCGAAATCATTGGGGAACCACCCCTTCGAAACTTTCATTTAAAACCCCTTTCGAAAGCATTAAAACACTAAACCTTTCGAAAGCCTTTTGGGTTTAATTTAAAACATGTGGAAACTTTTCGAAACCATTCAAAAATTTACTCCTTCGAAACCTTTGAAAACCGTTTCGGTCGAAACCGTTTGGATTATGCCTTCAAGTAGAGCAAAAGGATTATAAACCCATTAAAGTCGAAAGAATTCCTTTCATAATCATTCTTAAGTAAAGAAGTGATGGTGTCGAAACCATCCTTTCGAAAGCATTGGAGAAGTGGTAAAGTTTAAAAAGCAAAACAACCCTTTCGAAACCCATCTGAGTCGAAAGGTAGAAAGCGGTAGTTAAAAGGTTTCGACTTAGTTGAAAGCAGTCATTTAAAACAAAAGAGCAACCCAATCAAAACCATTTCTTTAAATCCATTTGACCTAGTCGAAGGATAAACAAGTCGAAAGCTACTTATTCGAAAGCAAGCAGGCGCATTTTCTTTCAAAAACAAAGTAAAGCCTCAACCCCTTTGGAACCCCTGGTTTCGACTCTATACCTTCCGCCTACATCCAATTCACTACGTACCAGTTCCCTGATACCATGTGCATTGGTTTCGATAGTGTCGGAGGCAAAGGTAAGGAGGCAGAACCTGGTGCCGAAAGCATCAAAACAGTGAAAAACATGTAGATTAGTCCTTTTTAAACTATTTCTATGTACCTAACCTGCCTTGTTTGTCTAATTGTGATTGGTTGCAAGTTTCTCTTTTCTAAAAGTACTATCGACTTTCTAGAATTAACAATTTGAAGTTATTTACAAAAACTCCTTTTCCTTTTCCAAATATATAAAACATTTAAGTCTCATACCTTAAATAATTTTATATACCCATTAAAAAACTTAGGAAAATTCTTCAAAATTCCAGAAAATCACTTTTTATATGTTTTCTAACATATATAAATTTCAGACCCAAACCATTAATTATTTAACCGTAAAAAATTTTTAGCCCAAATAACATTTTCTTCACTAGAAAATTTATATAAATTCCACATAAATTCATAAAATTATGAAAATTGAAACCCATCTACAAAATAATATTTCTGGTCTATATAAAAAATCGCAAGGCATTAGGATGTCATTTAATAGGGTTTCCATATTAAAACATATCATAAAATCAATATGAACATGCATAAATCATCACCAAGTATATATAATCAATCCATCATTCAAAGACATGGCAAAACATTGCAAATAAATTCGAATTCATCTTAAAACCGAATGCAATAGAAATATGAGATGTAAACATTATTCACCTTAGCTTTAGAGATTAAAGAGATTGAGATGTGAATGGATTTGATTTGATTAAGCTTCTACCTTAGCTTGTCTTAATCTTTTTCCTCTTGCTCTTATTAATGGTGGTCGGCCTTAAATTCGAAAAATTTTAACAAATGAGAAATGAACGTGTATGGAGATACACGGCCAAAGGTTCAAGGTATAAGAATGGCCTCTTTCCAATTTTACCCCACCTTTATTTCATTTTAACCCTTATCTTAATTCATTGGTTAGGTGGCACGGCTACCCCTTAATAAAATCAAATTTCAATCCTTAATCAACACATTATTTTATTTTATTTAACTAATTAAATATTCTAAATAATGTTACCAAAAATATGGGGTGTTACACGAATGCTTAGCACACCCTCATGATCGAACTCCCTTATACCAAATATCAAATTCATAGAATAAATAGTGTCTAGGCCTAATCGCCTGCATATGCATCTACCTAGTCCCGTAATATCCAAAAGTCAAAAATTAGGGAACTAACTCCCCATACTTATATAATATAACATATATACTAATATATATATTTTAAACATGGGGCATAGGCCGAGGTTTAAATGTTAATCGGGTTTTTAACCAAGCAAAAGTCAGTGATAGTTAGAACGCTTAGATGAAAATGAAATAATTCAGATGCTTGGAAGTACAATTATAAGGAATAGAGAAACACGTCAGAGAAATTTCAGATGGATTGAAGCCAAGGACATAGCTCGATATTGAGCTACATAGATCGGTGCCGACCTATAAATCCTCTAGAGATCACCTTCCAAACCCCATACTTCTCGTATAATTCTCCAATACCTCATAATCAAGTGGTATTTCAAGAGTATGGATGACCAATTCTACGATAAATCAGAAGAAAGCCAAGAAAGCAATGTAACTCAAGTAATGGAGGAAAGATTACTTGAGTCAACCAAAAGTTAGTGAAAAGAGCTTGAAACCCATCTACTAAAAGATAAAAGAGCAGAGCAAGAGTTGAAGTTAGATTTGTATCAATAATTATAGCTTAGTACCGAGCTACATAGATCGGTACTGACCTATCTTATTGGGTCATGGTGCTTTGGTTTCTCTTGTATAACATCGAGCCTTCATCTAGAATCTTCATCTAGACTCCAGTGCAAGCAGGCTTCTGACCCATTACCTCTATTTCCTTATAAATACCAACCTAACTGCAACTAAGGAAAGATCTAGTTTCTACTAACTCTATACGTGGAAGCTCTGCATCTTCCTCATCTCCTACCTCCACACAATAATCACATAGACAGCTACTCTTGGCAGTTCTTAGCCATAGAACTTGTCAAACCCCTATACTGGTGACTTATACTCTCTCCAACTCCTTGTAATCATATAAAAACTATCTAAGATCCCTAAGCTATAAAACTATAAAGTGGATGTAGGTCAAAGATTGCTAAACCACTATAAAAATCATGTCTCTCTATTCTATTTTCTTTTGTTTTAAATACTATATGCTAGATCTAAGTCATACAGGTTCGCTACAACTCACTCTTGGATGTTGACCCATTTTTGGTGTCAACGTTTCGGTGCTTTCATTGAGAATTGAACCCAGGCATAGATCTAGCTCTATACTTTGGATTGGATAAATTCAAAAGCTAGATCTGGAAAAATTGCTTGAAGAACTCAAAGAGTTGTTGACAAAAAGACATGGCTCTAAGAAGAACTAGTAGATCCTTAGGAGCCATGGTTGGAGGTGATGAAGGGAATGCTCACCAAACTGAAATGAACAATCAACATGCAATTTCGGGATTCTCTGCTCAACATGAAGTAGTAACCAGAGGGGAGTTTGATAAGATGATCCATGAACTCAACCATAAGATGGCGGATAGCCAAAATGCTCTCATGGACAAGATGGATGCTTTACTCATTCTTCAACCTCGAACTAGCAGAAGAATTGGGAGAGAAAATTCTCCTGCAATAGAACAAGAGAACTCTTTAACTTCTGGCTTAAACAGGAGAGATGGAAAGCAAAAAAAAAGGTCGGAGTCGGCGGAGCTATAGAAGGACTTGCTGGGGGAAGTAGAAGTGCTCCCTCCGTAAGAAAACAACTCGGTTCTGAACCAAAACAACTCAATGCTGACCCAAATGTCCCATTTGATGATGCTCAGGAGGGAGATGCATTGCTGGTTTCTGACTCTGATGATGACATGCTGTTGGATGATGGGTTGAATACTCTAATGACCGAAGAACGTTGTGTCATTGTCCAGCCTATCAGAAGGACCTAAGGAATCACTAAAAGCCTTCTTGAATCGATTTAACATTGCTTTTATAGAATTTAGAAATCCGAAAGAAGATCTTGTATTCATGGCACTTGTCCTGGGTATTCACCCAAACATAGAATTTGGTAGGTGGATAAAAATGAAGAAACCAACTACTATGGAGGAATTCCATCGAAAGGCAAATCAGTTTCTGAGATTGGAAGAAGCAAGTATGGTTGAAGGCAAACTCATTGATGAGCAGTTGAAAGAGGTAATTCAAAGTAACGTGACGATTAAACAGGATAGAAATGGTTCTGGAACTATTGTACGAAATGGGGGCAGCATAGGCAGAGATTACGATGTCTATCCTTATTGACATGCACGACCCAACTCGGTCTTGAAAGTAGGATCGTAGCTCATAATCAAGATGTGGATGGAATAGATAATCTTTCCATGTGCTAATCTGGACGTGTTCGCTTAAACACATTCTGATATATATGGAATATTGTTAGAGATAGCACGTAATGCACTTAACATTGATCCCAATTTCATGCCAATGAGGCAGAAGAGATGTAGCCTGGGTCTGAGGCGATCCGCTGCACTGAAAGAAGAGGTTTATAAGCTGTTGGCCAACGCCTTCATCTATGATGCAGCATATCCTAAGTGGGTGTCAAACCTTGTGTTGGTCTGAAAATTGAACTGAAAGTGGTAAACTTGTATTCATAACTCAGATTTGAACAAACATTGTCTTTTCGTTCCCTAAATCGACCAGCTTGTTGATGGAACTGTGGGGCATGAACTGCTCTCGTACATGGATGCCTATCGGGGTACAATCAAATTATGATGCATGAACCGGATTAGGAGAACACTAGCTTCATCATAGACTTAGGTCTATATTGCTATTGCATAATGCCATTCGGCCTTAAGGACGTTGGAGCTACTTACCAAAGACTGGTGAATACAATGTTCAAGGATCAGATCGGACGAACGATGGACTTTACGTGGATGACATGCTAGTGAAGCTGCAAGTGTCGGGAAACCATTTGAATGATCTCTTAGAGATGTTTGAGATCCTTTGAAAGTACGGGATCAAGACAAATCCACTAAAGTGTTCGTTTGGAGTTGCTTCTGGGAAATTTATTGGTTTTATTGTGAATGCAAGGGGTATTGAGGCCAATTCGGAGTAGATTGATGCACCTCGACCGTGAAAAAGGAATTAGAAAGCTTAAATGGAAAGATTGTAGCATTGAGCCAATTCATCTCCAGAGCGATGGATAAGTGTATACTATTCTTTGATGCATTAAAGAAGGTAAGAAGAACTTTGAATGGAATTAGAATACTAGACAGCTTTCGAAGAATTGCTGTGACATATGGAGAGACACCCTCGGTACTGTCTAAATTGGTTTTCGATTGGTATTTATTCATTTAATTGGAGGTGTCTGCCCATGCGTTGAGCACAGCTCTTATGCGTGGGGAAGCTAAGGTCCAACGGCTCGTCTACTACATTAGCAAGCGATTCACCAAACTTAAGTGGAATGACTCAAAATTGGAAAAGATGGCATACTACATACTGATAGCATCTTGGAAACTGCAACCGTATTTCCAAGATCACCTAATCAAGATATTGATATATTAGCCCTTGAAACAAGTACTCTATCGACCCGAGACTTTGGGACAGCTTCTAATGTGGAACATTGAGCTTTGCCAACATGATGTGACTTATCATCCTCGGAGAGCGATTAACGAACAGGCACTGGCTGACTTAATCGCCGGGATCACTATTCGGGATGAGGAGGAGGACACAATGGTCATGTTATCTTACTGGAAATTGATTTTTGATGGCACGTCAAACGAACTCTACTCAAGAGTGGGAGTTGTGCTTGAAACTCCCGAAGGACGATCAATTTGCTATGTTGTCAAGCTGGAATTTTCTACTACTAACAACGAGGCAGTACGAGGCATTAATAGTGGGATTGAAGATTACAAAGGAGTTGGAAATAAAAACTTTGCATGTTTATAGGGATTCCCAACTAGTTGTCTACCAGGTTAGAAGGGAATATCAAAGCTAAGGGCGTGGAACTTGACCCTTACCTGTCGAAAGCTTGGGAGTTGCTCAATGAAATTGAACACTATATGATATTTCACATTCCCAAAGTGGAGAATATGAAGGCCGATTCCTCAGCCAAGCTAGCCAGTTCCAGAGAAGAATAGCTAATGGGATTGGTTTCAGTAGAAGTATGACTGCTCTTAGTGTAGATCAGATGGACGTTGATTGGGTTTTGAAGACTGTGGAAGAGGAAGAGTCCTGGATAACACCGATAAAGGACTATTTTTTCAAGGGAATACTCCATAGAGACTGGAACGAATGAAAGTAGATCCTATGAAAGGCACCACGATTCATAATGCAAGACGGAATGCTGTACAAGAAAGGATTCTCCACCCCTTGCTCCGGTGTGTAACCAAAGATGAAGCTAGGAAGATCCTCATGGAAATTCATGAAGGAAGCTGCGAAGATCACACCAGGGGCAGACATTGGCGAAGAAGACACTCTGTTACGGATATTTCTGGCTAACATAAACCGAAATGTATCAGACTACACCAGACAGTGCGATCAATGCCAGAGATTCACAAAGATTCTAGGAACCTCATCTTCAGAACTTACATAGATGGTCAGTCCTTGACAATTTGCGATCTAGGGAAGCAATATATTCGTTATGCTACCAATAGCAAAAGGAGGAGCCAAATACGCTATCATTGCAGTTGATTAACTTACAAAATGGGCTGAAGCGGAACCACTTGCCATAATCACCATATAAAATATTAATTAATTTTGTAAAGAAAAATAATATTTGCAGGTTTGGAGTACCGCATAAAATTATCATGGACAATGGGACTCAGTTTAGAGCTTTAAGTTCAAGGAATTTTGCAAGCGTTACCGGATCGAGAATGGCTTTTCTTCGGTAGCACGCCCACAAGCAAATGGAAAAGTGAAGAAGTAAACAAAATCATCAAATCCACCATAAAGAAGCGGCTAACTAGAGCTAAAGGCAATGGATGATGAGCTTCTACTCGCACTATGGGCTTACAAGACAAAGCACATATCTACGATCGAGCACTCACCGTTCACCTTGGCACATGGTTCAGAAGCTATAATCCCAATGGAACTAGAAGTCCCCTCTTGTTTGAACCAAAAATGGCACAAACACCCAAAAGAGTAAGAGAGTAGAGATTAAATGAAGAAAGTAGATGAAAAACAGAAGAAATCAAACAGAAGACAAGCACATACAAATTTATAGGGGTTCGGCAATCTTGGCCTACGTTCACTTGAATGATTTTATTGCTTTTGCACTATATTTTTTATTTACAAGTAGGAGGGATCGGTAAGAATCCTAGAGTACAATGGAGTTTGTATGTAGCAGCAGCGTAAAGCTCCTTAGAATGAAGCATTGCCTATGTATTTATAGGGGTAAACGACCAAATATCATGCTGAAATTTCGCCTACAGATCCTAAGGACGAAGATAAAGTCCTGCAAAAAATCTCGGCCCTAGATCCCCTAGGGTTGGGGATCGGTATCGATCCCTCTAGGGGGATCGGTACCAATCCCTATGTATGCATCATAAGTCTTGCGACTTCTTGTGTTGGCTCATCTTGATGTTGGTTTCATATTTCCAAGGTTGTTTTGCATAGTCGCCTAGGTGTTTTTCTATCCAAGCGATGGATTTACAGAAGGTTGAATTGTTGCTTTAGGTCGTATATGGAGATTGTCAATACGACGCATAGGAACTCCAAAACAATGCTTGAATCAGACTATTTATAGATAGAGAAGAGTGCCATAGGAGTGGTGGTTACTTTGGTTATACCCTTAGGGATCGGTACCGATCCCCTATGTAGGGTGGAGCACCAACCTATACTTAGTGTATTCCAGGGTTTTGTTGACTCTAGTGCTCATGGAGTTCTATAGAGAATTGCATTGTTTCAACAAAATGACTTTGGAAATAGGCTCTTAGCATCGAGTTAGGCATTTAAGCAGAAGATAGGGTCCTCCTAAGGTGGAATTAGGAGTCGGTACCGATCCGTAGAGCGGGGTCGATACCGATCCCTAACTTGTGCGATTCCCTTGTTGTTTTGGTTTGCGTTGAATATGCTTGGAGTCCAACCCGAGAAATTTGAGTGTTTACTTGGGCCTTGACCTAAGATTTTTGTGTTCTGAGTTTTCGTTCGTTTGCTTGGAGTCAGACCCAAAATAGTTGAGTGTTTACTCCAAGTCATTAGGGGTCGGTATCGAGTCAAGTACAAGGATCGGTACCAGGTCCACTCTGGGTCGCGCTTGGGGTTTTTTATGGATTGCTTCGGGTCCGCCTCGGGGATTTACCAAGTCTGTTCTACTTCGAGTCCAACTTCAGGATTTTGTGGTTTCGCTTCAAGTCGGATCCTCCAAAAACTTGAACTTCCAAATTTTCCACTTTTTCGCCCTTTTTTTATAATTCTTTTTTCTTGCCTTTCATGATATTTTCAATCTCCTTGGGTCATTTCTTCAGCATTCGCTAATCCGATTCGACCATTTAAGTTGGCTCAAATACTGCCTGGTCAAAAGGCCGGATAACACTTGCCCTCCAAAGTACAACTTGTTACAAACATGATGTGCTTTGAATTGAGACAAGTTTGGATTGCTGGAATGGATTTCACTCAATACCTTGAATTGTCGTTATCCTTTCATTGAGTGTCTTTCGCGAAGAGTCGTATCTCTAACTGTCTGTTGTGATGCATGTCGATATCCGCCATTGTAAAATCATAATGTATTTCCTCGGCAATTGCCTATGCTTGGTTCCATTGATCTAGTTGATTGAGTTAGTATGCCTCGATTATCTGAATTGGTTTCTTTTTTGAAAGTTCCATGTAAGAGTTCAATTCTCGTCAATTCAGGAAATTGCATGTCAAGTATGCACACGCACTCATACGTCCATGCACATACTTTTGCTATTCACTCCTAAGCATGTTCATGTGCCTATAGGTCATTGCCTAGCTCCATGGAATTGTAATCACAAGTTGTTTTGTTCATTTTTTATTTTAAGGCATCCTTTCGGTCATAGCCTTAAGTCGTATCGAACACTAGGCATGGGCCACCATGTTAGGCTGTTGTATCCTGCTTTCAGGTGATTATACTCCTGCTCCCAGTCTTGGGATAACGAGTTTAGCACACAAATGGTCGAGTCTCAACCTTATAAAGTAATATTTCCCCATTGAGTATATGGTTTGAGTTAGCAAATGGGTGGTTAGGTCACACCCATCTTGAGCTTGCACTCCCCCTATTGGATCAAAGGTAGGAGTTGGCAAATGTCCGGA
Organism: Allium fistulosum; assembly: GCA_030737815.1. Lineage (NCBI taxonomy): Eukaryota > Viridiplantae > Streptophyta > Magnoliopsida > Asparagales > Amaryllidaceae > Allium > Allium fistulosum. The sequence goes on along the minus strand of CM060907.1, from coordinate 820,567,444 downwards.
TCATAGATAATATAAGTTGATGGATTGTTGGATCACATTCATCTCGAGTTTTGCTTCTGCTCCCGTGTCAAAGGCAGAAGCTGGTGAGTGAATGGTAAGTCACATCTACCTTTGTTTGGATGGTCAAAGTTGGCGAATGGACGGTCATGTCACATCCATTCTAATTTCATACTCGTCCTATCGAATCAAGGAAGCGAGTAGGTTGATGGATGATCGAATCACATCCATCTAGGATTGGCTGGTCGAGTTATTCCCGCATTATGATTTGTGCTCTTCATGTCGAGTCAAGGAAAAGAGCTAGGAGCCGAATGGTCGGGTTACATCTGCTCTAAGTTCGGCGATGGATGGTCAGATCACATCCTTTTGTGTTTAAACTCCCCATGTCGGGTTAAGGGAAAGAGTTAGGAGACGGATGGCTAGTCACATCCACTCGTTTATTGTTTAAGCTCCCCATGTCGGATCAAGGAAAAGAGTTAAGTTGATGGATAGTTAGCCACATCCATTTTTGTTTGAACTCCCCATGTTGGGTCAAGTGATGGAGTTAAGTTGATGGATGGTCAATCACATCCATTTTGGTTTGAACTCCCTCTGTCGGATCAAGGGATAGAGTTAAGTTGATGGATGGTCAGTCACATTCCTTTTGAGTTGAACTCTCCATGTCGGGCCAAGGGATAGAGTGAAGTTGATAGATAGTCAGTCGCGTCCATTTTGGTTTACATTTTGGGCCCCATGCTAAAGGCAAGAGTTAGTGCATGGATGGTCATGTTCCATCCACGTTATAATGGGTTCTGAGTCTACCGAGCTCCAAACAAGGCCTAAGTGTTCCGGAAAATCCCGGGTACAAGCTTGCGAGTGGATGGTCGAGTCACATCCACTTTTGGATCACGGTTTTGCCACCGAATCAGGGGCAAGTGTTGATTGATGAGCGATCGAGTCACGCTCGCCTCGGTAGAGTACCAAAGGTCTGATCTTGAGCCGTAGAGATTTGGTGGGCATCTAACCCAGGGTACCTGCACACCTGCAATATTCATACGCAATTTCATTCGAATTGGTCGTGGTTCACAAGAAATCTGCATAAAGGTAAAGCTGCATGGCTAGAAAGCCATTTTATTGAAAAATAACAGAGTCTCTGTTTTATGAAATAATTCATAGCAAATAGGAATAAGTTTTATTCTCAAGCGAAATAGCGTCTTAGATACTCGCTGTTACATTCCGCTCCAATCGTTCACAACTGGAAGATGACTGTCAGTGGTCTAGTTTATAATCAATCTCCGTTCAGGCTGCCTAGGTTTATCAGCACTAGGAGTGGTCTATTCTCGTTGGGGGTCGGATGTTCCTTTCTCGCCATCCTGTAGGTTTTTCATAAACTAGTAAAGCTTTTTCTTTCGGATCGATTCTTCAATCATATCACAGAGTTGTCTACACTTGTTCGTGTCATGACCATATGTCTCATGAAATCTACAAAATTTTCCAAACTTCCTTTGGTCTTCAGTTGGCTCTCTCGGGGCTGGTTTCCTATATTGCTCCGAGTAGTGAGTAGCTGAGTAAATATTTTCAGTTGAGTTATTCGGTGGGATGTAGGTTTCAAATCTCATGATTCTCTATAATCTGCTAGAACCCATGTTTTCGTTTGGGGCCCCGCTATGGCCTTTGCTCTAACCATTGCTCTTATTCTGTACATTCACAGCTATGTTCTTAGAAATCGCTCTGGACTATCTCATAGTGACATTGCTTCGCACTACTTTATCCTGATGGCATGTATCATTCCCTCTCCTAGTCAGTGTAACCTCCTCCTTGCATAAGTATTGGAGCGCCTTGTTGTAAAAACCATCCACAGTAGTAGAAGGCTTTCTCGATAACCATTCACCAAATTCTGGATCGAGGTTTATCCTCCTGATCAAAGCCATCAAGATTATGTTGTCCTGTGGATTGCTCACCTCAGTAACAATGGTATTAGATCTTTGTAAAACGTCCTTGGGCGATTCCCCCGGTCCTTGGAGTAAGTTAGACAACGACATGACATTCTTAGGGCAAGTAGCGTGCATTCTGAACCGCTTGATGAATTTCCTTGCTAGCTGATCGAAAGAAGAGATGGACCATGGTGGTAGTCAAGTAAACCACATAGTCGCCACTCCATCTAGGAAGATTAGGAAGAACCTACACTTGATTACATCTGACGCTCTAGCGGAGTCCATATGCCATTCATATTTCATGAGACATTGTCTAGGATCAATCTTTCCTAAGTATGAGGGCATCGTCAGAATATTGAATCTCTGCGGGTACACTTCGCATAAGACTGCTTCAGTGAAGGGATTTTGACTAGGGGAAGTGCCATAATCTACATTAGTTTGGCTTTGATTTTCTCTCACAAGTTGCCTTACCATCTCAGCTAAGCTCAGCACTTAGGTACCTGTTGGGTTGTTGCCCTGGTAAACGATCCTTGTTTATGCCTCGTCTCCTATATTCTCTTAGCTTTGGAAGAACCGTTTGCTCGGCTGCTCTGCGTTCATTCCTTAGGGGCAATTCAGCAGCAAACTCTTGATTTCCAGTACCCTGATCAGTCACAGTGCATTTGGATTGCATTCCAATTATAGCTTGAAGTCTAACCCCTCGGTGGACGGGTTCGGTACTGACCCCTATAGGGGTGATCGGTACAAACCCCTATGACTTGGTGAGGGTCGGTTGCATTCTCCCACCTAGAGGTTCCTACTTCATATGCCTTTGTCCTTCTCCTTATGTTTCTCTAAAGGTGGTCAGATGATGAGGAACTACTTGATTTTGAGTGTGGAGGAGATGGCTCTTTCCTAGTCTTCTTACGGTGGGTATTCAGTTGGGTCATTAAGTTTCTATTCTCTTGGATTTGTCGGTTCAACTCCGCACAGCTATCCTACAACTCTTTCACTATAAGCTCATAAGCAATACTGGTGATAGCATCTGAAGGATTCTGGACATTAACAACTTCTTGCTGCGCATCTTCATCCAGGATGTGAAGGTTAGCGTTCTCTATTACACCAATAGCTCTTGAGGAGGCAACAGCTTTGTCTTTCCTGGGGGCCATTGAAGATAGCGTCTTGTAGACTTTGTTCAAATCTGAGTAGTAGGGAAACTAGCTAAGAAAACCCTGGATCTCTTCCTTGGATTTTAGGCAATCCAATAGTAGACAAGGATTCAAATAGCCTGAGAATCGGGTCTCTCGGTGAAATCACCAAAATGTTTGAACCAAAAATAGCACAAACACCCAAAGATTTAAGTAGAGAATAAAAGTGAAGAATTAAATGAAAATGAGCGAGAAACAAGTAAATAATGAACACAGGGGTTTATAGTGTTAGTCCATGAGTTGATGGTTTTGATGACAACAACCTTAGAATAAGGTTATAAATATAAATACTAACATTATAGTTTAGATATATATGTATATGCAGGATTTAACCATGCAGGTACCAAGAATGAAGACTGTACAGTATAGAGATTCAAGATATCAAGATTGAAGACTCATGAGTATCAAAAATATCAAGAGTTCAAGATTTCAAGATAAGTATTGAGTCTAGAATTTTGTTAAAACTTCACAATAGCACTGAAATCTTCACTCCATTTTTCTTTTGGGATGGAACCCATTTCTACCTTTTTAGTGGCTTACAAACCCACGACAAGTAGCTTACAAACTTACGACAAGTGGCTTACAAACCCACGAACATCCTGGTTTTGTACAAGTTCTCGAGTCCTGACATGATGAGATATTCTGTAGGAAGAAGCTTGTAAAACTACTTCAAAATGTTTTTCAAAACAACTTCGGAATGATTTTCAAAATTGCTTTTCAAAATGTTTTAGCCTTAAAAATTATCTTTTCAAATGATTTTCAAAAAGATGTTTTAGCCTTAAATATTCTTGTTTTTAAACTTCGTTTGTTTTAAACTATCTTTTAATTATAATATATTTATACTTAGATTTAAATATAAAATTATAGTAAAATTATATATATATTGTTCTCTATATTTATCTATGTATTTTATCAATAGTCAAGTATATTTATAAAGTTTAAAATAGTTTTAATATAAGATAAAGGTTATTTTCAAAGAAAATCAAAACATAAAATTTTCCTTTGGGATGTCGACATGCCCTAGTACCCCATGTCAACATAGTGTCAGTTAGTTTCAAAATTTGAATTTCAAAAGAAGTGTCTATTCGCCATAACCTTTCACGAATGGACATGACTGTTGTTCTTCTATAAATAGGGGTTAGTTTCAACGAATTTTATATCAGATTTTCTGGTTTTTCACTTCTCTTCTTTTTCCACATTTTCTTATTCAAAATCCTATCATTACTCTACCGAAATCAACATTGAATCTAACTAGATTATCTCTGGTTTGATTCTCTATCACTATCTCAACAAGATCCAAGTGCTATTCAGAGTTATAGGCTTCTTTGTAATCTATCTATCGAGAAAAGGTGTGATTGTAGCCTTGGAAATCAATCAAGCGAGAAAAGGTGTGATTGTAGCCTTGGAAATCAATTGGGTGAACTTGTTGCCCCGGAAATCAAGTATCTCTACCCAGAGGATTGTGATTCTGGAGGGTGTACCTTGTAGCTTGAAACCGAGGGTTGTAATTGTTGAATTGCTTTTGAAAGGAAATCCGTACTTAGTTGTGCGGGACTGGATGTAGGGTTACCCCGAACCAGTATAAAATCCGATGTTTTCTTTCCTTTACTGCATTTACTTTATTTATGCATCTATGTTTGTTTCTGTGATTATATCTGTGTCTGAATATTGCATACATTTGTGTTCAAATTAACATAAACTTAAAAAGATTAAGTAATTTTTTAAAAACACTATTCACCACCCCTCTAGTGTTATTCCTAGCCTTAAGATCCATATTCCGCATTCCTCACATTTGGTATCAGAGCAAGGTTTTCAAAAGTTTCATAATCTGATTTTTGAAAAAGTTTTTTTTAATGGCTATGTTTAAGAAATTTGTTAGATCATCATTTTCTCTTGAGTCTGCATATAATCAATATTCAAATACAAGTTGTCTACTAAGATTGTTTGATGTACAAGAATCATGCTTTATGGGAGTTGAGGAATCAATCCAAAACAAACAAACTGTGGAGATCAAAAAGAACAAATGGATACTCGATAGTGGATGTTCTAGACACATGACTGGGAATCCAGATATGCTGAATGATATAATATACAAAGATGGAGGACTAGTTAACTTTGGAGATAATTCAAAAGGTTATGTGATCGGCATTGGCAAAGTCGGTAACTCTGAAACTCCTATTATTACTAATGTTTTGCTAGTTAAGAATCTGAAACACAATCTGCTAAGTATAAATCAACTATGTGATAAAGGATATAAAATTAAATTTGAAAAAGATAAGTGTCACATTGAAGATAATAATTCAACCATAATATTTGAGGGAACTAGGAAAAAGAATATTTATATTCTTAGTATGAAAATTTCAAATGATAACTTGTGTCTTTTGGCAAATGCAAGTGACCCTTGGATTTGGCATAAGAGATTTGGGCATTTGAATTTCAAACTCTTATCTAGACTGTCAAAACATGATCTAGTAAGAGGCCTCCCTAAAATGAATTTTAAAGTAGATAGTCTATGTGATGCATGTCAACTAGGAAAACTTAGAAAAAGTTCCTTTAAATTAAAAGATATGATTTCAACTTCAAAACCTCTTGAATTACTTCATGTTGATTTATTTGGTCCATCTCAAATTCAGTCATTAAATCATAGTAAATATGTTTTTGTAATTGTAGATGATTATTCTAGATTTACATGGACAATATTTTTGAAACATAAAAGTGATACTTTTGAATGTTTTAAGAATTTTTCAAAAAGGGTTCAAAATCAATTTTCTCAAAAAATTATAACCATTCGTAGTGATCACGGCGGTGAATTTGAAAATGAAAAGTTTGAAGAATTCTGCAATAAAAAGGGAATAATTCACAATTTTTCATTTCCAAGAACTCCACAAACGTAAAAATAGGACGATTCAAGAGTGTGCGAGAACTATGCTTTCTGATAGTAATTTACCAAAGTACTTTTGGGCAGAAGTAGTTGCTACAGTCTGTTATATTTTAAATAGAATTTTAATTAGACCCTTAACTGATAAGACATCTTATGAACTTATTTTCTCAAAGAAACCTAAGGTATCTTATTTTAGAATTTTTGGAAGTAAATGTTTTATTTTAAATACAAAAGATAACTTAGATAAATTTGATCCTAAATCCGACAAAGGTATCTTTATCGGATACTCTAATAGAAGTAAAGCATACAGAGTATTTAATTTAAGAACTAATACCATCGAAGAAACGATGCATGTTTCATTTGATGAAAATTTCAAAAATTTTGAAGAAATAAATGATGAAGAGGATTTAATCACTCAAAACCAAGAGTCAAGTGAAACTAATAATGAATTAAATCATCCTAATAAAAGGATTAAACTTTTAAAAGATTACCCTATAGAAAATATACTTGGAGATATGCAATCTGTTGTTAAAACTAGAAACCAACTAAGTCAAATGAGTAATGTAGCTTTTATATCAACTATAGAACCCAAAAATCCAGAAGAAGCATCATCTGATGATTCATGGATTTTGGCTATGCAAGAAGAATTAAATCAATTCACTAGAAATGATGTTTGGGAACTTGTTCCTAGACCTGAAAATAAAACAATAATTGGAACTAAATGGGTTTATAAAAATAAAATGAATGAACAAGGAGAGGTTGTTAGAAATAAAGCCCGGTTAGTCGCTCAAGGTTATTGTCAAGAAGAAGGAATAGATTTTGATGAAACCTTTTCCCTCGTAGCAAGATTAGAAGCTATTAGGATTCTACTTGCTTTCGCAAATCATAATAATTTCAAATTATTTCAAATGGATGTTAAAAGTGCATTTTTAAATGGTTTGGTAAAAGAAGAAGTATTTGTTAAACAACCACCACTTTTTGAAAATGATAAATTTCCAAATCATGTTTACAAACTTAAGAAAGCTCTATATGGTCTAAAGCAAGCTCCTAGAGCCTGGTAAGATAGACTAAGATCTTACCTGTTACAATCAAATTTTGAAATAGGTAAAGTAGATAATACTCTTTTTATTAAAAGAAATAAAAATGATATTCAACTAGTACAAGTCTACGTAGATGATATCATTTTTGGATCAACTAATTTTGAAATGAATAAAGAATTTTCTGAAATAATGACAAAAGAGTTTGAGATGAGTCATATGGGTGAATTAAACTTCTTTTTAGGATTACAAATAAAACAATTAGATAATGGTATCTTTATTAGTCAAGAAAAATATGCTAAAGACCTAGTTAGTAAATTTGGTTTGACTACTACGAGTGGAAAACCCACTCCCATGGCAACCAATGAGTACCTTAGTAAAGAAGATCTCTCGAAAGATGTAGATCAAAAATTAAATAGAGGAATGATTGGATCACTACTCTATATCACTGCGAGTAGACCTGATATCATGCATAGTGTCCGTCTCTGTGCAAGGTATCAATCCCAACCTAAAGAAACTCACTTAAAAGCTGTAAAACGTATATCAGACACCATTTTCTCAGAGATAATATAAGTAGAGAAGTAATTACTTTCAACTATATCAATTCTGAAAATCAAATTGCTGATATCTTAACAAAACACTTAAATGAATCTACATTTACTAAATTAAGAAGAGAATTAGGTATTTGTTCATTAACTGAAATATAAAATATAAATAACAAGTATAATTAAAAATTAATTCAAAATAAATTAAATAGGCAAAAATTCAAGAACCATGTCGACATACCCCCTTGACCCATGTCGACATATAACGTTTTTAAAAATTTTAAATTTTTTCCCACCAAAATTCAAATAAGTGGTTATAAATTTCTCCTATTCTGAAATTTTCTTCATTCTCTCTATTCTCTTTCTGTTCTATTTTCTAAAATCAATTCATCAATGGCCTCCTCTTCCAAATCAAACTTAAAATCAACTTTTTCGTTCCCATCGCCTACTTCTGGTCCGTTTCAACTATCAACGCTTGCTCGTGTAACGAAAATGGAGAATTCTCTGAAAGATACCCTTCAGTTAATGACTGAAATCCAAGTGATGCAACTTCGAATGGCCAAAGAACAAGAGAGGCACGGCAAAATCTTTAGGAATTTGCAAAAATTTCTTATGGATAATCATGCTAACCCAATCTTGATTGACGAGGACTCTTTAGGAGATCATGAACAAGAGGAAAGTGAAGAAGAAGAACCAATGGAAGAAGAGCATGTGGAAGACAACGACAAAGTCGTTTGCGTTGGCGAAGTGTGCTTTGACAAAGAAGGAAATCTTGTCGAACAACGTGGAAATTTCTGTTTCCACTATCCAAATTGTTTGGTTCATAGATCTCCTATGATCAAAGACACACATTAGTTTCTTCTCTTTCTTTTCTATTTGTTGTTTGTTTTTTACGATCTCTACGAAAATGTAAATTTTGTCCAAGAGTTGATGGTTTTGATGACAACAACCTTAGAATAAGATTATAAAATATAAATACTAACATTATAGTTTAGATATATATGTATATGCAGGATTTAACCATGCAGGTACCAAGAATGAAGATTGTACAGTATAGAGATTCAAGATATCAAGATTGAAAACTCATGAGTATCAAGAATATCAAGAGTTCAAGATTTCAAGATAAGTATTGAGTCTAGAATTTTGTTAAAACTTCACAATAGCACTGAAATCTTCACTCCATTTTTCTTTTGGGATGGAACCCATTTCTACCTTTTTAGTGGCTTACAAACCCACGACAAGTAGCTTACAAACCTACGACAAGTGGCTTACAAACCCACGAACATCCTGGTTTTGTACAAGTTCTCGAGTCCTGACATGATGAGATATTCTGCAGGAAGAAGCTTGCAAAACTACTTCAAAATGTTTTTCAAAACAACTTCAGAATGATTTTCAAAATTGCTTTTCAAAATGTTTTAGCCTTAAAAATTACCTTTTCAAATGATTTTCAAAAAGATGTTTTAGCCTTAAATATTCTTGTTTTTAAACTTCGTTTGTTTTAAACTATCTTTTAATTATAATATATTTATACTTAGATTTAAATATAAAATTATAGTAAAATTATATATATATTGTTCTCTATATTTATCTATGTATTTTATCAATAGTCAAGTATATTTATAAAGTTTAAAATAGTTTTAATATAAGATAAAGGTTATTTTCAAAGAAAATCAAAACATAAAATTTTCCTTTGGGATGTCGACATGCCCTAGTACCCCATGTCGACATAGTGTCAGTTAGTTTCAAAATTTGAATTTCAAAAGAAGTGTCTATTCGCCATAACCTTTCACGAATGGACATGACTGTTGTTCTTCTATAAATAGGGGTTAGTTTCAACGAATTTTATATCAGATTTTCTGGTTTTTCACTTCTCTTCTTCTTCCACATTTTCTTATTCAAAATCCTATCATTACTCTGCCGAAATCAACATTGAATCTAACTAGATTATCTCTGGTTTGATTCTCTATCACTATCTCAACAAGATCCAAGTGCTGTTCGGAGTTATAGGCTTCTTTGTAATCTATCTAGCGAGAAAAGGTGTGATTGTAGCCCTGGAAATCAATCAAGCGAGAAAAGGTGTGATTGTAGCCTTGGAAATCAATTGGGTGAACTTGTTGCCCCGGAAATCAAGTATCTCTACCCAGAGGATTGTGATTCTGGAGGGTGTACCTCGTAGCCTTGAAACCGAGGGTTGTAATTGTTGAATTGCTTTGGAAAGGAAATCCGTACTTAGTTGTGCGGGACTGGATGTAGGGTTACCCCGAACCAGTATAAAATCCGGTGTGTTCTTTCCTTTACTGCATTTACTTTATTTCTGCATCTGTGTTTGTTTCTGTGATTATATCTGTGTCTGAATATTGCATACATTTGTGTTCAAATTAACATAAACTTAAAAAGATTTAGTAATTTCTTAAAAACACTATTCACCCCCCTCCTAGTGTTAATCCTGGCCTTAAGATCCATATTCCGCATTCCTCACATATAGTGGTTCAGCAATTTTGGCCTACGTCTACTTGAATGATTTTATTGCTTTTGCACTAGATTTTGAATTACAAGTAGGAGGGATCGGTAGGGATCCCAAAGAAAAATGGAGTTTGTGTGTTGTAGTAGTGTAAAACTCCTTAGAATGAAGCATTGCCCATGTATTTATAAGTGTAAATGACCAAATATCTCGTTGATATTTCGCCTATAGATCCTTATGATGAAGACGTAGTCCTCCAAAAAATCTCGGCCCCGGATCCCCTAAGGTTGAGGATCGGTACCGATCCCTATGTATGAATCATAAGGTCTTACGACTTCTTTTGTTGGCTCATCTTGATGTTGGTTCATGTTTCCAAGGTTGTTTTGCATAGTCACCAAGGTATTTTTTTTGTCCAAACGATGAATCTATAGAAGGTTGAATTGTTGCTTTAGGCCGTATATGGAGATTGTCAATACGATGCATAGGAACTCCGGAACAACATTTGAATCAGGCTCTATGTAGATAGAGAAGAGTACCATAGGAGTGGGGTTTACTTTAGGTGTACCCTTAAGGATCGGTATTGATTCCCTATGTAAGGTGGAGCAGCAATCTATACTTTGTGTATTCCAGGGTGTTGCTGAATCTATTGCTTATGGAGATCGATGGAAATTTCATTGATTCAACAAAACAACTTTGGAAATAGTGTCTTAGCATCGAGTTAGGCATGTAGGTAGAAGATGGGGTCCACCCAAGTTGGAATTAGGGGTCGGTACCGATCCCTAGAGTAGGGTCAATACTGCTCCTCAACTTGGGTGATCCTCTTGTTGATTTGGTTTGGGCTAAATTTGCTTGGAGTCCGACCTAAGAAATTTCGGGTTTTTACTTGGTGCTTGACCTAAGATTTTCTGATATTTTCATGTTCTGAGTTTTTCTTCATTTGCTTAGAGTCAGACCCATAATTTTTGAGTGTTTTCTCCAAGTTATTGTGGATCGGCACCGAGTCAAGTCCAGGGAGCAGTACCGAGTCCATTTTAGGTCGCGATTGGGTTTTTTATGGATTGCATCTGGTCTGACTCAGCAATTTCTCATGGCTATTCTTCTTCAAGTCTGACCTGAGTATTTTGTGGGTTTGCTTCGAGTTGGCTCCTCCAAAACCTATGAACTTCCAAATTTTCAAATTTTTTTGCTCATTTTTTGATAATTCTTTGTTCCTGCCTTTTATGATATTCCCAACGTTCTTGGGTCATTTCTCCATCACTTTCACGTCTGATTCGATCATTTAAGTTCATTCGAATACTACCAGGTCAAAAGGTTGAATAACACCTCTTATTGCTGAAGACACTTCAATCAGATAGAGAACGAACAGCTACTGCTCGAATCCCTCAACCAAGTCAATGAGAAGCGAGAAGAAGCTGAACCGAGGGTCGATGCTTACTAGAAAAGAGTGGCGTGCCACTTCAGCACAAAGGTTCGCAACCGTACCTTTGAAGTGGGAGACCTTATCCTAAAACGAATCTTCCCGGGTACATGAGTGCTTGTCCCAAACTGAGAAGGACCGTGTGTGATCGACCAGAAGCTTGGAGATGAAACATTCAAGCTAGCTAGTGCAGTTCTCAACCTACATGCTTGGAATAGTGACTTGTTGCGGCACTACTATATCTACTTTTTCTTATTTTTGTAGATAAGACATCCATGGACACTAGGGGCATTATAAATGGGCAAGACTTTCCATCTCTTCCATTTATCACTAAAGTTAGCTTCTTGAACCAATGGGACTGTGTCTCGTAAGCAAAACCACTAAGTCGATGGGAAAATCTACTCAAACTGTCGGATCGACGGGGAGAAAATCAATCCCAACCTTCTGAGAACCTACGTGGCTCTGGCAATGTCGAAAGGGTTCAAAGTCACAGAGTCGATGGGGAAAATCGACTCAAACCGCCAGATCGATAGGGAAAATCGATCCAAATGTTCCGAGAACCAGTGTTACTCCGACAACAATGGGAAGGTTTAAAGCCTCCGAGTTGACGGGGAAAATCAACTCAAACCGACGAGTCAACAGTGAAAATCGACCCCGACCTTTTGTGAACCGGTGTTGCTCTGACAACATAGGGAAGGTCTAAATCGTCGAGTCGACGGGGAAAATCGACTCAAACCACCAGATCGATGGGGAGAATCAGTCCCAACCTTATGATAACCAACGTTGCTCCGGCAACGTTGGGAAGGTTTAAAGCCCCCGAGTTGACGAGGAAAACCGACTCAAACCGTCGGATTGACGGTAAAAATCGATCCCTGCTTTTTAATACCGGTGTTGCCCCGGCAACGCTGGGAAACTCTAAACCACCGAGTCAACTGAAAAATCGACTCAAATAACTTGGAACTTGACATTGCCTAGAGATAGGCGATATCAAAAGGAATTAATTGAAGCCCGAAAATAGGCAACATCAAAGAAAAGTCCAAGGAGTTGAGTCGTTCATGTATAAGTTTCCAAAGATAGAAACTGGTGCACGGCCAAGATCTCAACACTGAACTTGGAAGAATTTGTTATGAAGAAAGATGACGATGACATATCTTTACGATACACACGTCTATGACGACATTAGCTGATGATGTCAACTTGAAAGAATTTGAATGCAGCCAAGGAATTGGTGGCATTAAAAATGTAATGCTTGAAATTGAGCGGCAGAGTCAATAGTTCCTATGATAGGAATTATCATACGAATCAGACTAGGGGCAATCAAATAAATTGTTCCATATGTCTGATCTTCCGTTAATGCCTGGATTCTAACATACAGCCCTATGAAAACGGACATATGCCGGTACTTGATCGAAACGATTTCAACCAAGTCTGAACAGGAACAGTCGTGGAGTTGGCTAAAGTCATAATTCTGTTGTGCTAAACAGAGTATTTTGTAATAAAAAACAAAGCTAAGCAACAGAATTTACTAAAACAGTTGCAGGAATATTATTTACATGCGCAGAGTTATGGTAAACGAACATATTGCATAGAAACAGAAGTATAGTATACATGAAATAGCAGTACAAGCAATCATATTATATACAAAGACAGTCAAACATAAACAGGCACAGTACATGAAATGCAGAAAGTATACAGGAGAGATTACAAAAGTAAAATTAATCTTTTATTACTACAAAAATCTTTCATGTACAGGACAAACAGCGGGGGCCATGCCCGCACAATATCAGCCTGTTTTAGACATAAAAAACAAAATACAGACTCGATCCTGACAACACACAAAAAACCAAATGCTTAATCAGCGAACCATTGAGTCTTTAATTCTTACCGCCTCGACTGCCTTTACCATCCTTTCCCGAACATGTTGTGAGCTTTTTTTCTCCCTTTTGGTTCCTTACCAGAGGGACTGTTGCCTTCTGAATGAGTGAACCCTTCACCAGCAGTAGTATCGAGCTCCCTAGACTTGACAGTGGGACCATCGGTGTGCTTCGGTGGTATGATCTTGAAAGTGGAAACTTTTTGATGGGGCTTGTCGGTTCCAAAGATGCAGGCTTAATGGTCCTAGGTTCTTTCTTCACTTGAATTTTCTCCATGTCCTTCTTCAAGCTCTCAGCCATTGTTTGGTGCTCGATCGGGTCGGAAGCACCCGTAGTAAAAACATCCTCCTTCTGAGAGACAGAAATCTCCTCCAAGCTCTCTAAAGCGATGATCTTCTCAGAATCAAGGCCTGGGTCGGAACTGGAAATAGGAACGGATGTAAAAAAACCCTACGGAGATGGTGATTGACGCGGTAAAGATCGCTTTGGTCCGTGAACCACACGTAGGTGGAGGAGGCAATTGAGGTTGATCTACAAGTTGGCAAACATAGTGATAAAGTTTAATGATGGATTCTCGTGAAAGCTGAAGCTTCTCGAAGATCGAAAAAACAAGAGATATACCTATAGCAGGATCCCATTGGGATACGGCGAATTCACTTCCTTCAGTCCTAAGCCCCCCAGGATAGATCACGATGGAAGTAATGTATTGTTTATGGGGAGTACCCGTTAATGAAGCCGAAAGAATGCGAATAGTTGCAGATCTAACTCCCATAGAAGCAAGAATGATAGCTGTCGGCTCTTGAGATTTTGAAGTGGACGTTTTACCCTGACTCGAAGAGCATGGACTAATAAGGGCTTTGGCAGCATCGGTAGCAGTAGCATCGGTAGCATTTTTGGCCAGAATAGCCTTTCTTATGTAAAGAGCTTCAATATCTTCAGCATCAAGATACATGGCCATCAGCTTATCTTCGGAATGAGTATCTCCAACCTCTACACTTCTACGCAGCACTTCCTCCCAAGTACCAGCAAGCGCCTCGAGATAGTCATTTTTAAGCCATCTTAAATTCTTATATGTCACCAAGTTAGTATAAAAGAATAGCATGTTGGCATCAAGCTCTCGCATGGTTTTGTTTCCTCTCCCGAATCTTTTTGACCCCGTTCTTAGACATTGCGAGTTCAATACTGAAGGCATATTTATCGGTGGACAGCTGCTCCTTTTCTTTAGCAATTTTCTTATTCTCTTTGCCAAGTTTTTGAACCTCCTTACAAAGCTTTGCAAGTTCAGCAACTTGTTCTGACATAATCTAGTCCCAAGCCCGAATAATTTCATCTTTTTGAGTAAACGCTTGCGCCCTTTCGTCGGCCAGTTTCTTGGACTCCGCACCCTTGGAAAAAGCGACTTTTAGCTTACTCCTCGTCACAATTTCAGCATGGCCACGAGCAAGTTTTAACTCATCCATCGGGATATCGATGCTGGCCTTTTGCTTTAGGGGAAGATCCCTTTCTTTGATGACTTTAAGCAAAACATCCTCTCTCTCTCTCTTTAAGCAATCTCTCATAGTCAGCTCTCTTCGTTTCAGAAGATTGGATTTGCGTATAGTTAATTCGATTAACATCGAAGAGGGCCTTGCATATATGCTTCCACTCATGCCCGGCTTCTACATCCTCTTGAACTTCATGCGGTTTTTTCAAAGTGGACTCCTTTGACACATCCTTAATTTACTGATCGAATTTGACGCCGTAAAGGAAGAGATTTGGAAATGCAGCTGATAGGCATGAAGGAGCAGCCGGGAGAGTGGACTTCATAATTCTCTTGGAGCAACCGGAAATAGCGGTTGTCAGAACTTGGGAAGCAGTGATTTCTTGCCCAAAGATGATTTAAGCCTCTGTACACGGTGAAATGGCGGCAGAAGAAGACTCGCGGTGATCCCTCGAATCTTTATGGCATTTAGCGGGGTCACGTTCCAATTCAAAATCAACATCTCTCTTCTTTCTTTCTTTCTCCCTCTCCCTATCCTTCTCCGTCTCCTTACGAGCATCATTACCCTCGCAATCTTTTCTCCTCCACCTCTCATCCTCAATCTCATAGCGATGAGGCGGATATAGATCAGGGGTTTGGCCTCTATATTTGCTAGCATGTAAGTGAATTTTTCGTAATATCCACGAACCATGGAACTTGAAAAAAGGAGGAAAACATTGTTAATATAGGAATTTTGAAGAAAAAACTAAATGCAAGAATGAGCGTTCGTGATCCTAGTAAAGTGTGAGGTGCCAATGACCCCATAAGTACTCTGCCAACCCTATTAGCAAGGAATTAAAGTGGGGATCTCTCCACCTTTGATTACAAAGCCTACTGGCGAAAGAGAGAATTCTGACTGACATACTCCAAAATGTTGCTAACGGTGAAGTTGATCTCACCAATGTCACTTAAGCCAACGAAGTTGTCGTCCATGGGGAAGCTTTGGGTTGAAATCTCTACTAAAGGCAATGCAGATTGATCTTCGGCCATCTCGGACGTTTCTATGGCAAGTTGTTCCTGATAAGGTGATCTAAGGAGATCAGGATTCATCCCGGGCGATTCACCAAATGATTCATTCCCTTCTTCACTAGCACGATAGTTGCTATCACTATCACTGACATCCTCTTCTTCCTTGACTCCCTCCTTTCCTTCTCTCCTTGGGAATCCCTCATCTTCTTTTAGGACCAGAGACATCCTTACGCCTTCATCTCTATAGCTTGGAATGTCGACTTCGATAGGCCCTATAGGCTCTTTCATCGAGGGTTTCTATACGTGTGCCTTGCCAAAGGGACCTTCTACTTCCCCTTGAACATTCACGTCGGAGCTACTAGTAGGGGCAGAAGAATGGGTATGAGCCCTGGATCTAGTTTTCATTAGAGACTTAGCAATGGCAAATCTATCCTGGTAAAGCAAACCAAACTGCATTTTCATTTGTAAGAAGGAATGCAATGGTGTGGCGGTTGGGTCTGACTGCCTTTAAAGCATTGGGTATTCTCTCATGTTCAACACTCTCATCTCGGGCCGGGATGCCAACGGGGAAACACATATTAAGTTAGAAACCTAGAAATTCCAACACGGGGGAGACTAGAGAAAAGGAACATACACCCAAATAGCCAGAGCCGATTGAATCCGACCAGGCATCGCATGAAGAAATACTTGTTCTCAAAATAAGAATGCTTGTTTTGGAGCTTCTAAATCATCTTACATCCCCTCCAAACATCGACTATCTGATAGGATGGGGAATCCTACCTTTTACCGAATCAAAAGAGATGCATAAGATCATTAAATCTTGGGGGCCACTTGAATCTACTCATAAAGAGGATGTATAGCGAGCTTAAAAGAGAATAGCCATTTGGATGAACTTGGAACGGAGCCATTCAAGTTGTTGCAGCACCAATATGAAGAAAGGATTGAACGGCGGGATAGCACCGCCTAAGCACATGTATTGATTGCATGCTGTGAAGCTCGATGGAGGAGTGTGAGCAAATTCAGCCCTTGTCGGCAGACGAACGTCATCCTTAGGGTTGCTGTATTGGAGACATATGTTTCGGAGCGACCTGGAAAATAGGATTGAAGGTGCATGCTTTCGTGGGTTGTTCAAGATTCTCAATCCTGGAGGTAGCTGACCCAATATTGGCTCAACTAGAACTATTTGATTTTAGGATTTAGAAGTTTCAGGCTGGCTTGGCATAGCAGGAATGGATAGTGAAGTTGGGGCAATAGAAGATCCAGCTTTAGGTGGAGTGGCGTTCCTTTGCCAGACTTAAGGTGGGGTGACCGACGAGTCACTCTAGACAATAAAACTTGGCATTCAACATGGTCAGGTATATTTACTTTGAATAATAAACCCGTGTGACCAACACCCGAAATCCAAAGGATTTCGACATGTGTTGACGAATCAGATTCTGAGTGTTGACCGGGGAAAGTGCAGTGCGTTAACCTATGCAATGTGTCTAGTGTCCCCTACACCATGAATGGACCATCCCGTGTAGATAGCTTGCTCGCGCTAGAAAAACGAGTCGCGTCATACTTCAAAATTATATTTCGGAACTTACTCGTTATCGATGAATAATCGATAACGGAGCCGCTTTCTAGAGCGATGCGAAATTCTTTTCTTTTCAGGATCATTGGAAGTACAGAAACAAGAAAAGCAATACGATGGAATTGTCCACTATGTCTGATTTTAGAATGAACTGCCGTGCTAGAATTCATTCAGCAATTGGGACAAAGCCAAATTTTGAAGAGAGATGGTTGAATCCGAAAAGCAGGACTTGTCTCCGGAACCGCGTGCATTCGACTGGGGCAAAGCTTAACTTCACCACCAATCAAACACAACTCAAATTTCAATCCTCTCCCTTCAACCACAATCAAATAAAACCCCTATCGCCAATGGCATCGGCACGAAGCCATCCATCGCCCACCTTGTATTTCAAATTAAGTCAAGGCTAGGGTTTTGAATTAGGTCGGACCCGAGCCAAATAGGTGGCAGATCTGGAAGCAGCGGTGTTGCTGGGCAACTGTGGCAAGTAAGAAAAGGTAGTCGTGGGAGTTTACTGATGGCGGAGCTGGTTGGGTTGGAGGCATGTAGATTGGGTCATGAGAGTCAAGAAGCTCGAGTAAAAACGCTAGCAAGGAATGAAAATAACTTAGAACATTTTTCTAAGTGTTGAGTTATATAGGTCGGGGGGAACCTTATAGCTCGGTGCGGAGCTATGTAAATTGGTGCCTTGTTAATTTTCTCTCCAGCATATCACTCAAAAGGCACGACAAAGAGAAGATATGTTAATCTACAGCATGAAGCAATCTACGAAGTTGAGACCATGTTCTCAATGCAGAAGAATGAAGTTCTAATATAACTAAACCAAATAGCTAAAGGAAAATCAACCAAGTGATAATGGCATCTCGAGACAGCATTTGAGCGATCAACCAGAGTTTACAGGATAGCAATCCAGAACTTGTCTTAATTCAGAGCACACTTTGTTTTCAATGAAAGCATACTCTGGGGGGAAGTGTTAACTGGGTTTTTAACCAAGCAGAAGTCAATGGAAGTTAGAACGTCAAGACAAAAACGAAACCACTCGGATACTTGGAAGCACACATAGAAGGAATAGAGAAACACCTCGGAGAAATTTCAGATGGATTAGAGCCAAGGAAATAGCTTGGTACCAAACTACATAGGTTGGTACCGACCTATAAATCCTCTCCAGATCACCTCCCAAACTCCATACTTCTCGTATACTTCTCCAATAGCTCATGATCAAGTGATTTTCCCAAAATATGGATGACTAATTCCACGATAAAAGTGAAGAAAGCCAAAAAAGCAGGGTAACTCAAGTAATAGAGGAAAGATAACTAGAATCAACCAAAAGTCAATGAAAAATGCTTGGAACCCATCAACTAGAAGATATAAGAGCAGAGTAAGAGTTGAAGTTGGATTTGTACCAACAATTATAGCTCGGTACCGAGCTACGAAGATCGGTACCAACCTATCTTATTGGGTCGTGGTGCTTTGGTTTCTCTTGTACAACATCGGGCCTTCATCTAGACTCCAGTGCAAGCAGGCTTCTGACCCATTACCACTATTTCCTAGAAGTATCAAACGAAATATGAAAAGCTAGCGTTATATAAAGAACATATTGAAAATATTGACCCAATCTAAGGATTTCTCAATACACCAAGTGCCAAGAGGAAATAACTCCCTTGCTGATTCTTTGGCTAAGTTCACCAGCTCGCGAGGAGCATTAGAAGCCAAAATTTTCCAATAGGATACCAAACAAATCCTAGTATAGAGGAAAAAGGCCTCAATCCAGAAAGTGAGCCCTTAGCGTTGACCAGATCTTAAGCCCTAACACATAAGGAAAAGGAAAATGAAACTGAAGTCCTTCAGGAAAAATCTTCCTATATGAAAACTGACAATCAATATGAGAATATTGGATGACACCTATCGTCAAATATATAACGAAAGAAAAACTGCCGGCAGATAAAAATGTGGCAAGAAGAATAAAACACCAAGCCCCAACTTCCGTTATAGCAAACAGAATAATTTATAAGAAAGGATATTCACTCCCTTACTTAAGATGTGTTAATCTAGATCAGGAGTAAAGTAATTAAGAGAAGCCAACGAAGGTTTCTGTGGGGACATTCTAATGGCGTAAAGCTAATCAAAAAGGTTATTAGACAAGGCTTCTATTGGCGTAAGATAACTAGCCATGTTAAAGAATATGTAAGGAGATGCGATGAATGCCAAAAGTTCTCTAAGATCCCATATATGCCACAAAGTGAATCGACTTCGATCTCAAGCCCATGGCCTTTAAATGTATAGGGAATCGACTTGATCAGACCACGACCTATATCCAATAGAGGAGCTAAATATGCAGTGGTGGCCACTGATTATTTCACAAAATGGGTAGAATCAGAACCGCTTCCAAACATCACATCAAGAAAAGTGCTTAAATTTGTAACCAGGAATATTGTCACCAGATTTGGAATTCCACATAAGATAATATCCGACAATGGGACTCAGTTTGAAAACAAGGAATTTACCTGGATTTGTGATAAAAATGGAATTATCAAGAGCTTTTCATCTGTAGCACACCCTAAGGCTAATGGAGCTATTGTAGCTGCCAATAAAACTATTAAGACCATCTTAAAGAAACAATTGAACAAAGAAAAATGAAATTGGGTAGAAGAACTACCTCTTATGTTGTGGCCATATAGAACTTCTACCAAAACTGCAACGAGACATACTACATTTTCTCTAACATATGGATACAAAGCTATGCTTTCCATCAAGGTTGAGGTGCCCTCTCATCGAAGAATTGCAAGCGCATTTAATCCAAATCAGGAATTGAAAAGAGAATCCTAGACCTGATAAATGAGCTAAGAGACGAACCGTTCGTACAAATAGCTGAATATCAGCGAAGAATAACCAAGTACTACAACTTCAAAGTCAAGGAAAGATCGTTTCGAAAAGGAGATTTGGTTTTCTAGAAAGTTATGGCAAACACTAAGAAACCAGCAGATGGACCACTTGGACCTAACTAGGAAGGACCCTTTGTCATTCACAAAGTAATCCCACTAGGAACTTATCGATTATGCCAACCCAATGATAGTGTAATAGCAAGAACCTGGAACGTCGAACATTTGAACCATTCTTCCCAACAGTGAATGAATAAAGAAGTTGAAACGAAGTATAAGACCTAAATCATCACCTAAAAGAGTTTGATCCAAACTGAGATCAAAACAATCTTCTAGAGGAAGATCTATTAGAAATGAGCTATTAGAGCTCCAAAACAATCTTCTAGTGGAAGACCTGTTAAAAATAAGCCATTAGTGCTCACAATCTTCTAAAAGAATATCTGTCAAAAATAAGCCATCAGCATTCACAATCTTCCAAAGGAAAATCCATCAAAAATAAGCCATTAGCGCTCACAATCTTCTAGAGGAAGATCTATCAAAAATAAGCCATTAGCCCTCACAATCTTCTAGAGGAAGTTCTATAAAAATAAGCCAGTAGTGCTCACAATCCTCTAGAGGAAGATCTGTCAAAAATAAGCCTTTATTCCCGCCTGAAAACAGCCTATTTAAGGCACCTCCTGGAGGGAGGATGGAGTAAGCCTTTGGTCCCATCTGAAAATGGCCTGGCCAAAGCACCAACCAACCTTCAGTACAGCTTATAAGGCCTGACTGAAGCGTCGCCTAGAGAGAGTTCGGATAAGTCTTTGGTTCTGCTTAAGATTGCTAACCAAATGCACCGGATGAAATCAATCAAGTCAATAACACCCTATCCAAAAGAGTGGATAAAACAATCTTCTAGAGGAATATCTATCAAAAATGAGCCATTGGCACTCCAAAGCAAAAACAATCTTCTAGAGGAAAATCTTTAAAAAACATAATTGTGCCTCAAGGAAAAAGCAATCTTCAATTGCTAGAAAAATCTTCTGGCCTTGTATTCGGATAGATTTCCTGATCTTTTATTTTAACTAATGTGAAGTTCTGATCTAATCTTATTAAAGATATTATTATCGCTAGTAGAATTTTCGGTCCCCCTTTTATTATATCATCGAATAACTTACTAATTATTTAATTTTGAAAATTACAACAATTACGTGGTCTTCTGGATTTCCACCTATGGAACCGTCATCGTTAAAAGACTTTCTAGTCTTTTCCTTAAAAGAGGATATTATTACCAAACAATATCCTGAGCTTATATTTGGAAAAATAACCATATTTGATAATATTTTGAAAGTAACCTTGACTTAAATAAAATGTAGGGGATTCCCCGAATTAAAAAATACATGTCAATTCATAACATAACTGAATCCGAAAAGGGTTGCCATGGATTTAAATACCAAGTTTATAATGAAAATCATCACTTGCTATGTATTGGGCAGGAAAGCAAAGTAAGGAATCAATAGAACAGAGTAATTCCAGGGTTTACACCGTATAAAAACTTTCTTCTGTACAAGTGGGGAATAAATGTTATCCACATAATTTCCAAAGGGTATAAACTAAGGAATTTATGTCAAAACTAGAGAATGATGCTGTAGTTAATGAATGCCAAGATGCACGACGCTGATATTAACAAATATCAAGATAAAGGATGTCGTAAGCATACAATGCTGGAAAAATGGTGACGAACCAAGGACGAAAGTATGAAGGTAGATCAATGCTAAAGGCCTACGACGTTGCACCTTATCAATAAATGGTCATATATAATGCCCCATACCATCCATAGAGCTGAATGATTAATACTGAGACTATTATATAGTCAAGCGATAGCGGATGGAATCAATAACGTAAGCCACCAGTGTTAGAGCGGCATGGCCTATGTTGCATCTCATTAATGCCACGATCTGTCAATATCACCATTCACCTATAAGGATGGGATGAATGTCACCTCTTTTCAATACCGCATCATATCAATACTGCTTCTACAGTGATATAATCTCTTGTCAATACCGTACATCCATCGATGCAGCATCTTATCAATGCCGCTCTATTTTAATAGGGTTTTTTATCAATGCCGCTTATTATCAATGTCATCTGTTATCAATGCCGATAATTATAAATGCTACCTGTTATCGATACCGTATGTTATTGAAGTCGCTTGTTACCAATGTCACCTATTATTGATGCCTCTTGTTATCAGTACCATTCATCACCAATGCCGCTTCCTGTTAATGTCATCCCTTAGAAATGCCATATCTCTTCAGAATTGATAATTATCAATGTCGTGCCTTGGTGATATCGCTCTTCATGAACCATTAAAGGACGCTGCAAGTCTTCAATGCGACATTGATAACAGATGTCTATGAAAATAATCAAGACAGCAATGTTGTCGCAAGTTTATCAACATTAAAGATGGAAGAAGATGAAGTATGAGGCCTAGCGGTATTAAGATAGCCGTTGATATAGCATATTAAAGGCGGCATAAAGCAGCCATGTTGAACTCCTCTACTCCTATAAATACGGACCAAGGGTGAAGGAAGAAAGCGGATTATTTTTCTTATGACAACCCACCTTTCTGACCCTTAAGAACGGCATTTAACGCATCATCGGTGTCCGTGTGCCCTTGCCCAAGCATCCGAAAGATGAGTTGTCGTGAGGTAAAATAAAGAATAGAACAAAAGAGAACAGAAAATCTCACAATGGAACGGTTAAAATAATATAATAATAATATAGTACATAAGGTTACTCCTTAACATGAACTTATCATAATTACATAAAAGTACTACTACTATCAGCCTAGGCAGTTATACACCCTGCCTTTACACTTGCTGATCCAAAATACACACATAATTAACATAACAGCGGGAATAGATAAGGAGCCTCATACTCGCCCATCGTCTTCAAAAGAGCTCAAAGTAACCTTTTTACTCTCAGACTACTAAAAATTAATTAAGTACCCTAGAGTTAGGAAAAACAAACAACTCGGGTCAGACAATAAGTCTAATATGAGCAAATCTCTAAACAAAGGGTGGAAATAAACAACAATATGTAAGACCATGCCACTAATGCGGAACGGGTTTCCTCTTACAATATCCACATCCAACCATAAGTAATGGGTATAAATAATTAAACATCGCAAAGTGTGCAAGACACTTCCTGATGCAATTGAGAAAGAATTAAATTCAAAGGTTTTGAATCAAAGAGAAGGAAAGGGAAATTTTCTAACAAATGACTAGGAGAGTGCACCCCCCCCCCCACCGAAAGTATACCTCTAGACAATATACTTGAGAGAGTCATATACTCTGGAACTCTCTCGGGAACTAAAAGCTAAACCCCGCCAACCTTACCGAGAATCCAAGTATTTCACATCTCATTGCCCATATGTCTGAAATCGATCTAGAGTGGATGTGATAATATCGTAATGGGAGCAACCCCACATAACTTAGCCTTCACTCGAGCTTTGATTTTAGTTATTTCCAAAAAGAACATCAACGCTCAAATGAGCAACAAATCGTCTTAAATTAATGATACACAAAGAAGAAAGCTAAATCAATAGTCAATACACAACTATCAAAAACATTTAAAATGATCGTATATGAAAATTAAATCTCATATTCTTATCATAATCATCGATTTCAAACTTGTACTATTTCTTGGTTGAAATGAAGTCGGGCGAGTAAAGGTAGTGTTACCTTTAGGCATTGCCTTGACGACATTTTTAACTTTCGTGATAGGGACGTGTTTCCATACCTCAACGTTTAGTGCTAAGAGCATGACTAAATCATTTCCATATAACCAATATCGGATTACATTAAATTGAATTTCTTATCCTTTTCGGAACTGAATCAAACTTTTTAACTTCCAAAACCAGACTTGTGTTGGGATTTCACATTATGGATATTAAATTTAAACAACACTATCAAAATGATTAATTAATTTTAAAACATGATTAATTTCTTCAATATCATTATTTTAAAATGATTTATCAACTTTAACAATGATTAATTGCATCAAACATCTTTATTTAAAATAATTAATTTGCTTTAACCACATTTAATTACTTCAAACATCATTATTCAAAATGTTTAATTAACTTAAATCATCATTATTGAAGTGATTAATTAACTTTAAAACATTGTTATTAAAATGAATAGTTAATTTTAAAACATCATTATTAAAACAATTAATTAATTTTAAAACACCATTATTTAAATGATTTATTAACCTGAAAACATCATTATTAAAGTGATTAATAAATCTTAAAAAATCATTAATAAAATTTTAATTAACCTTAATACATCATTATTTAAATGATTAATTAACCTTAAACATCATTAGTTAAAATGATTAATTATTTTAAACATCATTAATAAAATGATTAATTAACTTTAAACCCTTCATTATTTAAATAATTAATTAACCTTAATCATCATTATTTAAAATGATTAATTAATTTTAAATATCATTATTAAAATAATTAATTAATTATAAACACGTCATTATGAGAATAATTAATTAACTTTGTAAAAACCCAAGCACAAGATTTAACCAAAAGGAGAAAAAGGTGGAGATGGGTCTTGTTTTGGTTAGCTAGGAAGTGTAAAGGAGAAAGAAATGAACTTTAGTGATTTTGTTTAAGGAAAAAGTGAAAAAGAATGGATTTTTAAATTTGAAAACTTAGGAAGCCTTTAAAAAGTTTTCAAAAGATTAAGGAAGGTGATGGAGTGTTTGAAAAGTGATTAATGAAATGAAAAAAATGAGAAGGAAAAATAAAAGATTTATTTTTATAAAAAATGGAATATGCGAATTGCTAAAATGCCCCTTTCTTATATGCCCTCCACTCATTTTTCTCCACATCATCACATCTTCCCCTCTCCCTTCACCTATATGCAAGGCACCTCCACCCTCCTCTTTGTCCATCATATAATCCACTTCCCTTGTACCATGATGTGTAAGTGATAATGTGACATTTCATTCATAATTTATTTATATTTCAATTTTTGAAAGGATGTCACATCTTCTCATATTTACTTAGGTAAATACATTTTCACCATATTATTTACCTTATCCATACTTATGTTAATATAAATATGTGTGTATATTCTTAATAAAATGTACACAATGTTTCCGAAAACTTTTAGATGACGAAAAATTAAAAATTCGAAAAACGATTTCTGATCACATTTTCTATTTTTCTTCGAACTAATTATTTTTGTAAACAAATTTTGAAAACAATACCACCATCGCTAGTTATTATTAAAAAGGGATTTTTTGAGTTATAAAATCCATTGATTGATTATTTAAAAATATATTAAATATTCTTATTCAAAGTGGTTAAATTATGGGTCGTTACATCCTCTCCTCCTTAAATGAAATTTTGTCCTCGAAATTTATCATACACAACTAAAGATCTTAAAAGAAATCCAATTGATATCATTTAATCAAATAGGTACAGAGAAAGTGACTCCACCACAACCGTTGAGTACATCAGAAAGATACAACAACATACAAACAACAATGATAATAACTCGGGATACGAATCCTTAATATAATCCTCCGTTTTCCAAGTACAATCTCTATCATCTCCATTCCAATGAACCTTAACAAGATTCACAACCTTCATCCTTAACCCCTTTATATCTTCGGCGATGGTACAAATAGGCCGCCTAAGAATGGTTAGGTTAGGCCGAACTTCCAAATCCTCTTATTGTGTCGATTCCACTATCATCGAAGGGTCACGTATGTACTTATGTAAATGAGATACGTGAAATACATTGTGCACATCTGATAGTCGATCTGGCAACTTTACTATATATGCAAGTTTACCAATCTGGTGCAGTATAGGAAAAGGGCCAATATAAAGAGGATCTAGATTCCTTGATTTCTGGAACCTCACAACACTTTTCAATGGAGAGACTTTCAAAAACACCGAATCCCCAACTGAGAACTCAAGATCCATGTGCCTTCGATCCGCATAACACTTCTGTCGATCCTACGCCTCCTTCATCTTCCTTCTGATATCAACTACCGTCTCACTAGCCTCTAAGGTCATGTCAGGCCTAAGAACAATTCTATCAGCGGACTCAACCCAACATGAAGGAGAACGGAACGGACGACCATATAGAGCTTCGAAAAGGGCTATGTCGATATTTTCCTTATAGCTGTTGTTGTAAGTGAATTCGACTAAGGGTAAATGATCTTCCCAAGAACCTCCGAAGTTGAGAATGCATGCTTGCAATAAATCTTCCAAGATCCGATTCACTCTCTCCATCTGCCCATCTGCCCATCTATCTGGGGATGGTAAGTTGTACTCAAACTCAGCTTGGTCCCCAAGGTAGTATATAGTCCCTCCTAGAATCTACTGTGATTATCGGGTCTCGGTCACTTACAATACTATAAGGAGTACCATAGAGCCTCACAATATCCTTCACATACAAACTCGCCATACTTGTAGCAATCCTAGTCAGCTTGACCGGAATGAAATGAGCACTCTTGGTCAGTCGATCGACTATAACCCAAATACCTTTGTTCCCTCTTGTTGACCTAGGAAGTCCATCAATAAAGTCCACAAAGATCTACTCCCACTTCCACTTCAGGATCTCGAGTACTTCTATTGGTCACTCTTAATCTAGTTGCAGTTTGCACACTAACTCACAAAGATCGAAACATCTCACTTCATCCCCTTCCACCAGTATACCCTCTTCATATCTTTGAACAACTTGGTCACTCCTAGATGGAAAGATAACTCTAAATGGTGAATTTCAGCTAACACTTCTCTCCTAAGTCCATTAACATTTGGAACACAAATGTGCCCGTTCAGTTTCAATATGTCCCGGGGATCAATCTCAAAACTAAAAACAATACCTTCTTGAACGTCCTTCATGAGTTGAGCCAAAATAGGGTCTTCTTCTTGCCTAGATGCAATCCTCTCCATCAATACTGGCTTGACATCTAAGTAAACAACCATTGCTACATTTCTACTCAATGCATCCGCAACAGCTTTTGCTTTCCCAAGGGTATAAAGAATCTCCAAATCATCAGAAGCGAGAAACTCCAGCCACCTCTGCTGCCATAAATTCAAGTCTTTCTAGATAAAGAGATATTTTAAGGATTTATGGTCAGTGTATAACTCAAACTTTTCACCCAGAAGATAATGCCTCCACATCTTAAGTGCGAAGACAACAGCCATAAGCTCCAAATCATGCGTAGCATTATTTTTCTCAAATGGCTTTAGTTGTTGACTCGTATAGGCAATAACCTTCCCATGCTGCATCAGAACTGCTCCCAAACTGGTACAACAAGCATCCGTGTATACCGATAAACTTCCACTCCCATCTGGAATAGTCAAAACAGGAGCACTAGTCAACATTTCCTTTAATGCATTAAATGCTTGATCACACTTAGGCATCTACACGAACTTAACATCTTTCTTTGTTAACTTCGTCAGATGAGAAGAAATCTTTGATGAATCTTTGGTAAAAACCAGCCAATCCCAAGAAACTTCTAACTTCCATCGCACTTTCGGACTTCTTCCAATCTTGAACTGCAACAACTTTAGCTGGGCCTACTAATATGCCTTCTCCTAAAACAACATGCCTTAGAAACCTAACTTCGTATTTCCAAAAATGGCACTTAGTAAACTTAGCCTTCAACACATGGCACCTCAAGGTATTGAGTATGACTCGAAGATGGTACTTGTGCTCTTCCTCTATTTTTTGGATAGCAAGAATGTCATCAATAAAGACAAGAACAAATTTATCAAGAACTTCTCGAAATACTCTATTCATTAAGTCCACAAAGTAAGAAGGTACATTAATCATCCCAAACGACATAACTAACCACTCGTAGAAACTATCTGGAGTCCTAAAAGCTGTTAAGGGCACGCTCTCCTCTGCTACCCTTAATTGGTGAAAACCGGTGGCAAGATCCAATTGAGAAAATATCAAAGCGCTATGGAGCTGATCAAACATGTCGTCGATCCTTGATAAAGGGTATTTATTCTTGATAGTCCTTTAAATCAATTCCTAGTAGTCTACACATAACCTTAAAGAATCGTTCGCCTTTGTAACAAAGATGACTGGCGATCCCTAACTAGAGGTACTACGTCTTATCAATCCCTTCTACAACAAGTCGAATGTATGGCTTTCCAACTCCCTCTTCTCTTTCGAAGCCAATCTTCGAGTTGGTTATACAATAGGTCTGCTTCCAATAATCAAATCAATACGGAACTCCACTTCACGGTAAGGAGGTAAACCTTGCAATTCATCAAAAATATCAGTGAAATACTAAACAAGTTGTATATCTCTTAGCTCCTCTTTAGCCACCTCAAGCAAATAGAGAAAACTGCTCATCAACTTGTTAGGCTCTTCACAACATATATCTACACCAACATCCCCAATATCCCTAATCCTAACAATCCTTCGAACACAATCCAAGATCTCTCTAAACTCGAAAACCAATCCATTCCCAACAACACTCCAAAACTCATAAACCCAAGAACAAACAAATCAAAGAGAAAGAAATAATTTTGACAAGAAATAAGGACATGGAGACACATAGTGTCAAGAATTGTCGGACCCCCAATTGGGTTTGACATGCAGAGGGGATTATTCAAAAGGATGGGTTTAAGGTTAAGTTTATCAATAAGATCAATTGAAATAAAACTATGTGAAGCACCCATGTCGAATAACACTCTAATTGGAATATCATAGATGGATAATGTACCTTGCAACAACTGCTTTGCCTTCTGTCCGGAAGAAGTGGATGGTATCTCCTCTGTAGTAAAAGCTTGCCCTTGCGACTCCTTCGGAAAAGGGCACCCATTCTTCAGGCGTCCTTTCTTGTAACAATTGAAACAGATTGTTCCACTAGTGATGTTCAGGCATTGATTTGCAAAATGGCCCATTTTGTTGCACTTATAACAAAGAATGTTGGTCAAGTCAGGTTGCTTCTTCTATGCTGGAGCCCCACCTCCAGTTTTCTTTCCTGACCATTTCTTTTTTCCCTTAAACTTATGCTTGGAATTTGGCTTACCTCCAACTGGTATAACTGACAATAGCTTGGCACTAATTGCTGGCACTACTTCCTTCTGGACTTCTTCCTTAATATCTAGAGCTTCAAACCTCAAAGCCATACTGATAAGGTTGGTGAATATACCTGTAAGATGATTTGTCATTTCTCGCTAGAACTTAAGTCGCATCGCATTCATAAACATTTTATTCTTTTTGAGAAGTGTGTCTATCAATCCAAGTCCTAATTGGGATAATGCATTAAATTTATGTTCATACCTCACCATCATTATATCACCTTGCTTCAAATCCAAGAAACTCATAAATAATTGAGTCCTCCTGACTTCTGGGATAAAACATGCTTCAAAAACTTCCTTAAACTGTTCCCAATAAAACTTCTCCTTCGGAGTATTAGCTGCCACCGAATCCCACCAATCCATCACCCACTTTTGAAGTTGTCGCGATGCCAACGTTCATTTCTCCGCATATACCAATTGAAGATCTCCAAATATCCTTTCACATGAATGAAGCCATATTTTCACTTTAAGAATATATTCAGTTCCATAGAACGGTTTCCCGCCCAAAGTGATGTAATTCTTACACAAAGCCGTGAAGTTCATAAGGGGTTGAACTTGCGCTACCAATTCCTTGATCGAACCTATAACTGGCAAAGAAGCATTTCTAGGTACCCCGCCGTCAGTAGCCATGCTAGTTTCAGATCATCTCCTTCCTCCTCTTCTTGTATAAACAAATAATAGGTATGTAACACCCCTAATTTTTGATAACATTATTCAGGAGATTTAATTAGATAAATTAAATAGAATAATTTAAATAATTAGAGTGATAAGAGGATTGAGATATGAAAATAAAATTTAGGTCATGCTCAATTGACTATTAAAAGGGCTAAAGAATGGTTCAAGTTAATTAATTTACATAAGGGAATAATGGGAATTAGTCGCACATAACCCCTTACCCTTATAGATTCTCGTTCCTACACCATTCACATTTCATTTCCTCATTCACGTTCAAAAAAAAAACACAAACGTAAAGAGGAGCCGGCCATTGCTAGGAAGAAAAGAGAAGAGAAATAAAAGTGAAGCTAAGGATTAAAGCTAGGGGAAATAAATCTCAATCTTAATCCAATCTCCTTATCATAATCAAGGTGAATAATAATTCATTCCATCTCTATTTTGTTTTTATAATCATATGTTTTTGGATTTAAGATTAAATACATTTTTATGATGATTTGGATGATGATATGTTTGAATTATAATTTGTTTAATTTAAACAAGATTGTTTAAATAAGGTTTTACGCTGTTTTAGGGAAAAATCGATTGAAATGGTGTAACATCACGTATTTGGAGGTCAAAAGCTAAGCGGTACAGATGTTGCAGTCAACCATAGTATTAACTTCTAGTGACAAAATATGGTTTGCTAATGGTATCCATAATATTAGAAGCACTTGAATATGAACAAATTCACATATTTCCAAAAAACAACATTTTACTGATTACATTTCAAAACAGATTCATATCTAAATTACATAATCCCATATCGTTTCCCAGGTAAAGATCAAATATAATCATTACAAAATATGCCAAGAGCGACATATGATGATGCACCCTTGGTTGATCAGAGTCAATATAGTCATATCTGACTTAATATACACAGCGGAATCAAAATAAGATAAAACTATAACTCCTAAATAGCTATCCGTCAGCCACATGTTCGTCTTCGGAAGCTTTATTCGCCAAAAATTTTAAAACCTGAAAACCTTAACCCTCAGCCTACTCAAATCAATTTTGAGCACCCGAGAGTTTAGGGGGAAAACAAAAAATTTGAGTCAGACATAAATCCTGGTGTGAATAATATTGTTACATCTCGGTTTACTGATATTAAGTGAGACCACGCCGCTTAGTGGAACGTGTTTCCCCTCACTAATATCCTCTTTAAAACATATATTTTGCAAATCCTTTCCTGCAACCAAACTGGTTAATCAAACTGATATAATAATGATAATAATAGCTAAGTCCATTAAGCTATAATCAGGTAACTAATGGACTATCTGTCCATAAGTAGTAAATGAACTATCTGTCCGAAAAATGGGCTGCCTTCCTGCAAACTGGACTAACTGTCCGCAAACTGGACTAACTGTCCGAATCAAAATGGACTATCTGTCCAAATCATTTTCTTAAGGTTGATGTAACGACCCCGAATTTTATAAATATTTAAAATGATAATTTATTAATTTTTGAATTAATATTTGTGAAATAAATCGATAAGGTGATGCGAGTTTCCCCGATATCCAAGTATATTTGTATAAATCGTTTAAAAATTTAAAATTATTGTATATATGAGAATATATATATCTGTATTTGAACAGATCTGACTAAATTTGAAATAATATAATATATGTTTGATTTGTGTTTAAATTGTAAATAAATGGTTAATAATAATTTGAATTTATAAATTAAAAATATAAGGCGATAAATAAAATAAAATGAATACATTAGAAAGATTTAACAACAAATAGAAATGTAATTATATTATAAAGTAGCATGAACACTTGAAAAGAATAAAAATAAATGTTAAGTACATTCATATGTAGCCTGTAAGAAATATGCAAAAAGATAAGTGTGAAAACAAAACAAAAATATACCTAAGTATGTAAACAAGTAAAGGCTTCCAATACAAGCCAAGTAACAAATGCAAATATCTTTAGTACATTAGAAAATACCAGCCACCGAAATGAAGAAAGAAAATATACTTTGTACAAGTTAATTAATGCAAGCCACCACAAGTATTATCATCAGCCCCCAAAAGCAAATATCTCTGATTGTTGTACAAATAAAAGAAATATCAACCTGTAAACTTCTTTTTATATACATCAACTTCTCAATTTTTTTCAACTGAGTTTCGTTCATTTCGAACCAAATAAAACTGAAGTGAAAATCATTCAAAAAAAAATCAAAACAAAACCAGAGGATCAAGTGAAGATTTCAACTTTGCAAATTTAAAAGACTTCAACTTTCAACTGGAAGATCAAAGCTTGGTTCAAAAGAAAAAAAAACAACAATCCAACAAATATATCAATACAAATTCCAGAGATCAAATTGAGGATTTCAACTTGCCAGTTTTTTTCAAAACCTGGTACAAAGAATAAGCACTGCACCTCTTCCCAAATCAAGGTGAGTAACTTTTCTATTTAAAATTTTAAAACTTGATTCTATTGCAAGTGTTGTGGTAAATATGTTTGTATATGTGTATGTTCTCTGTGTATGCATGAGTGATGGATGAATATATGTGCACAGCTATCTCCTGTATCATCCATGTTCTTAGTTTCAAGCTCAAGACTTGATCAAAAATTATATTCTCTTAAACTAATGGCTGTTAGAACATGGATTATAGATGAAAGTTGTTTATTGGATCATAGACTAATGTTTTAAAATTTTAATTAAGTTAAAATTTAACTTGAATGTCTCTGGAAACTAAAATAACAGGGTAAGCTTAAGGTAACTGAAAATTCAAACCTGTTAATTCACTGATTCAATCGTATAATCTGAGAACTTATCTAAAAACTTAATTTTTAAAACTAAAATTATCAATTTTAGTGATAGATTGAGGATGTAATTCTGGTTTGACTAGAAAAGGGTAATTCGGTGGTCTCTGGTGATCTACTACGTTGTAGAGCTCGGGATCTTTACTGGTGATAGAAGGATGATCGGGGATTCGAGGAAAAATAGTGCGGTGGTGGTTAGAGGGTTGTGGAGGCGGCGGCGAACTCGTAAAGTCTCTAGACCTAATTTTGTCGAAGCTAAGTGAGTTGTCTCGTTCGTTGTCTAGAAGTGATCGAGTGCTACGGGGCGTTAGGTGATGGTAGGATGGATGATGACGAGTAGTTGGCCGAAGTTTCGAATTTTCTGGTGGCCGGGATGTCGAGAACGACGTGGTTTCCAGTTTTGATGGTGGGCTAGTGACGTTTCCAGGTTTGGGATTTTGGCTCGATTTTGTTTTTGGGGTGGCGGCGAAGTTCAGATGGTTGGGGATTGGAGTATGGAAGATCGTCGACGTGTTCGATGTCGCGATGTCGCCTGAAGTTGGTCGGAGCTACTGTGCACGTGCACGAGCTTGATAATGTCAGCCTGGGGGTTGTTGTCTTGGGAGAGCAGAGGAAACTCGAAGTTTTCTCGAGTAACTTGAGTGTTTTACTCGAAGGAATTGGGGTTGGTACTCGCGCTAATGGTTGTTCGACTCGAAGTCAGGGGTGACTCGAGTATCTGGGGATGTGGCTCGGGTTTTGCCTGTGTTTTGCTCGGGTTTGTGGTCAAAGATGATTTCCAGTTTTTAAAATTAGCAAGTATACATGAATGAAGACCTGAACATAAATAAATTAGTGACCAGATTTGATTTGTAAGGAAGATCTTTGGAAAGCAGTTTTTTTGTAAAAGTTTTGAACAAGTTTTAAGTTAATAAAATATTGTAATAAAAGTAAAAAAATTTAATTTAGTTTTAATAATGAATTTTATCATATTTAAACATATTAAACAATTTGAAATACCAATTTGTAAATGAGAATTTGATCATTAATAAGAAAATGTTTTATCCTTTAAAATAATGAAGATTTAAGGATTTGTGATTATTAAGTTAATTAAAATGAATAATTAACTAATTTGATAAATTAATGATTTGGATTTAATTAATTTAGTAATCAAGAGTTAATTAGTTAACCATTAAGGGTTAATTTATTAAGATAATTAATTAAGGTAAATTAATTAATGAAAGTGATTAAGAAATACTTATTATTTAAGGAGTAATTAATTAGTTGGTGTAATTAATTGAGAATTAATTATTAATTAAAGGTTAATTAATGATTAATCAAAGAATAATTTATTAAATGTTTTGTAATCAATTGATTATTAATTTACCATGACTAGCAAATTTATTCATAGAAATTAATCTGATTTGAATCAATCAGAAAATTAAAGTGATCTTATCTATGGATGTTTAGATTGTATTGGATGATTTAATTGTTTGATATCCCTAATATATGATGCTTTGTGATACATCCTGATTTATGTTGTGATCTATAGTTTACTTATCTATGACCTTTATATATCTATGATCTGTGAATGAACGATAAGCGTTGTTCTTATACCGCTTATCGAATTATATTTCTGTATTCTGATATGTGATGATTCATTGTGTTGCACTATTGTGTGAAACCCCTGGACTACACTATACACACACAAATATGGATTTCACGTGGAAATCGGTTAAATCACAGATAATTCAATTCAATGTTTTTGAAATTGGAATTTTAATTTCAATCGATTTTGAAATTGGAAATTTGGGTTTAAAGTAAAAAGCTTTCGGAATAGAATTTCAAAGATAAAAGTTATTTTGAATAAC
Organism: Allium fistulosum; assembly: GCA_030737815.1. NCBI lineage: Eukaryota > Viridiplantae > Streptophyta > Magnoliopsida > Asparagales > Amaryllidaceae > Allium > Allium fistulosum. The sequence continues at coordinate 820,532,745 of CM060907.1, read as the reverse complement.
TTAACCGAGTCTTGAAAAATTTAAATAATTTGATTTAAATTTGAATTCAAGTTTGGAATTGAATCCTATGATTTGAAACTAGGGATTGAAAATGTTATAAATGTGTTTATCTGAATTTAAACCATTTAAAAAAAATGTAATTTTGAGAATTTGGATTTAACCCAAAGACTTTAATTCGTATGAATGAATCAGACTTTCTGAAATGAAACTGTTTGTTTTAAAAGAATAAAAGCTTTCAGATAAGAAATGAAATTCCAGTTTAATTAAAGGAATTTCAATATTGAATTGAAAGATGGTTTTCCAAGTTATGAATGAATTGTTTTGAAAAGCTATGATTTGAATCTGTTATCTTTAACAGATTTAAAATAATGATTGGTTTAAATCATTTGAAATGGGATTGTTTTGAAAGCTATAGGTTAAATCTTGATTTAAAGATTTAACGAGTTAATCAAATTGAAAGGGAAATTAATTTGGAAAATCTGTGAATGGATCTTTTGTTTAAAAGATTAAAGTGTGGAAACTATTTAAACCGTAAAGATTGAATCTTTTTGTTTAAAGATTTGAAAATGGTAATTTGTTAAACCATTTGAAAAGAGAGTTTTGGGTAATAAGTTATGACTTAATTGAAATCCAAATATCCATATGTTTTTAAATATTACGCTCACTATTCGGTTTAGCCGGGAGAGGACCTTTGGGTCGTATAACCCATTCCTAATATGTGATACGTCGTATATGGATAGCATTTGAAAACCGGTGTTGAAGACCGGATATTTTTGAAAACGGAAGGATTACCGTCGAGTTACTCTGCATCGGCTGATCCCCGATATAGAGGTTTTATCACCCTTAGTGACGGGAAGTCCGGACGTGATTGGAAATTATCCGGAATTGCAAGGGCTTCGTGAGAAGTGCCTTCGGTTCTGTTCGAACCCGGAACAGACTTGTATGGATTGTATGTCTGACATTACACTTTGAGATATAAAGCCGATTTCTTTCAAATACATACCTGTTTGGTGGCGGAGAATTTATTCTCTTAGCTTAACACCCTTCTCTGAGACGTACGAGCTCAGAGGTTATGTAGTTGAAATTTATCAGCAATATATCCCAATTTGGTAATGTGACATGCTGAGTGTTGCTGTGTGATGATCAGTGTTTGATCATTTGTGATATGATCATTTGTTTGATCATTTATCTTTGTGATCATAGGTTGATCATCTGTTGACCCAAAGCATGGCTTTGTGACAAAGCGTAGCTTTGTGGATGAGACTTCATCAGGGCCTCACAACCCGGAAATGGTCGAAACAGGAATGTTGCGGCAAGGTTATGAGGGTCGCGCCCTTTAGGGTATGTCATTTCCTTCTGGAAAAGGGTGGTGTCATGGTATGGAGCCCAGATACTTACTCATGTGGATACACTTTATTATGTGTGATGTTGGTTATCGAGGCCTCGGATAAAGGTCCCAAAGGACCGGGGGGTGGCATATTCGTGAGTTACCTGTTATAGGGGTAACCCGGCCTTGTTTGGCAGAGAGCAGTTTGTCTCTCGGGACGTCCCGCCAGAGGCGATCCCATGCGGCGGAAGGAAGTTCCTTAGCCTGACCATTTGTTGGAAATCCATTTCTCCAATACGGAACTTGTACGGTTTTAGTTGTAGAACCTGCCATCTACTTATGGTGGCGCCCCACTGTTTAGATGGTAGCTATAGTAGGCATAGTTCGAAATGTCTATGCTGGCTAAGATTAATATTATACTTTCGAAATGTTTTCTGCACTATGCACTAATAATAATATCCAAATGATTTTGCGTAGTAAGCATGTTTGACTATCATAAGAAGAAATCTCCTCCAATTCTGCGTTTGCATTGTGTGTGTGGCGGGAGGTCTTATGGTAGTTTCATTTTCCAAAAGCATTGCGGATTTCAATGTTTAAAACCTTTTGTGTTTGTTTAAAGATAAACTGTTTTTGTTGCTCACACCAGTCCCATGACTGATCCGGAGTTTATTGTTCCCTTCCTAAACTCTGGGTGCTCATAATTTTCCACACGAGCAGTCTAGAGTTGGGTTTCTTTTCAGATATTCAGGTTTAGTAGATTATCTAGAGCTAGTTCATTCATCGGAGTTGCTTATCTTGGAGTTGTGGATTCATTCTTGTCTGAAGATCATTTTGGAGTTATCACTTCTATTGATATTGTTCCGCTGCAGATGTTATCATTTTCTTTTCCGCTGCTATTTGTTGTATCATATCTCTGATGTATATTGATATTCATTGTATCACCCTGTTGTATCAGATATTATATATCAATGTATTATTCTTTTCTTCCGCTGTGTTATTTACTTAATTGTGTTATAGCTCCGGCGAATCGGATTTGAACGGTCGAATCTGCGGCATTCTAGTACAATGTGAAGTACGTATGTTGATTTTCGAGCGGGCAAAACCCGATACGTTACAGTTGACTACCCTTCATCTTTTTCCTTGAAAACCTTTTCAAAATGATTTAACCTTTTAAATCATACTTATACATGGAAAATATATTCTTAGCTTTACTCTAAGCTATTTTGCCATGTTATATATACTTTACTCAAAATAATGCCGATGAATTTTAATAAGGATTGGCTATCCTTCCAAAACAAGTTAAAACCCTTTTAACTTGAAAATACTTAGGCTATACTGCCTATTTAATACATTCGAAACCTTTGTTTAAAACCATTAAACAACCCTTTCGAAACCCTTGAAGGTACCCTTTCGAAACCATTGAAAGTAACCCTTTCGAAACCATTAAACGCCTTTCCTTCGAAAGCTTCAAAACATTAGACATACTTCTTTAAATCCTTTAAATATTGTCTTTCGAAAACATAGGAAAAACCTTTCCTTTCAACCCTTTCGAAACCCTGGGGAACCACCCCTTTGAAACCATTCATTAAGACCTTTCGAAGGCGTCAAAACCTACCTTTCGAAAGCACTTGGGTTTAATTTAAAATATGTGGAAACCTTTCGAAACCATTCAAAAATTTACTCCTTCGAAACCTTTGAAAACTGTCTCGATCGAAACCATTTGGATTATGCCTTGAAGTAGAGCAAAAGGATCAGAAACCCATTAAAGTCGAAAGCATTTGTTTCGAAACCATTTAAAACTGTCTCTTTCGAAACCATTTGGGTTTTACTTCAATCATAGAAAAAGGGTCTTTAAAACATTTAAGTCGAAAGCATCTATTTCAAAACCATTTCCTAAGTAAAGAAGTGATGGTGTCGAAACTATCCTTTGAAAGAATTGGAGAAGTGGCCAAATTTTAGAAAACAAAGTACCCCTTCGAAACCATCTGGGTCGAAGGTAAAAGCGGCAGCAAAAGGTTTCGACTTAGTCAAAAGCAGTTGTTTAAAAACAAAAGCGCAACCCAGTCGAAACCATTTCATTTAAATCCATTGAACCCAGTCGAAAACCATTTAGTCGAAAGCAAGCAGGCGCATTTTTAATTTAAAAGCAAAGTTGTGCTACGATCCCTTCAGAATCCATGGTTTCTACCTCATGCCTTTCACCTTCTATCCAATTCGCTACGTACCAATATATTGATACCATGCGCATTGGTTTCGATGGTGTTGAAGGCGGAGGGATTTAGTTGAAAGCCAACCAAGGCGGAAGCAGGTGCCACAAGCACAAAATAGTAAAAAGCATGTAGCAAATAGTTCTTTTCACCTAACCTGCTTTGCGTGTCAAATTTTGATTGGTTGCCTCTTTTCTTTACCACTAAAAAGTGCTGCAATTTTCATAACTAACTATTTGGATTATTTATAAAAAGCCCCTTCTCCTTTTATAAATATATAAAACATTTAAGTCCCATACCTTAAATAATTTTAAATATCCATTAAAACACTTAGGAAAAATATACATAAATTCGAGAAAATCTCTTTTAATATATTTTCCAACATATAAAAATTTCAGACCCAAACCTTTTATTATTTAACCGTAAATAATTTATAACCCAAAATAACATTTTCTTTACTAGAAAATTCATATGAAATCCACAGAAATTTAGAAAATTATGAAAATTGAAACACATCTCCAAAATAATATTTCTGGTCTATATAAAAATTCGCAAGGCATTTGGATGTCATTCAATAGGGTTTTCACCTTAAAACATTTCATAAAATCAATCATCAACATGTATATATAACCATTCCATCATTCAAAAACATGGAAAATCATTGCAAATAGGTTTGGATTTCATCCTAAAACCGGAAACAAAATAAATATGAGATGTAAACATTATTCACCTTAGTTTTAGAGATTAAAGAGATTGGGATGTGAATGGATTTGATTTGATTTAGCTTCTTCCTTAGCTTTCTTCCTCTTCTTGTTAATGGTGGCCGGCCTTGAGTTTTAAAAAATTTCACATGAATGAACATGCATGGGATACACGGGCAAGGGTTTATGGATATAGAAATGGTCTCTTTCCTATTTTAACCCTCCTCTATTTAATTTTAACTCTTATTTTAATTCATTGTTTAAATGGCACGGCTACCCTTAACAAAAATCAAATCTCAATCCTCTAATCAGCACATTATTTTATTTAATTTAACTAATTAAATATCCTAAATAATGTTAGCAAAAATATGGGGTGTTACAAACTCCCCTCCTTAAAGAATTTCGTCCTCGAAATTACGATAAGGTACACAACACATCAATCAAAGAGGTAAAACATACCATCAAATAAGTCAGGATAATTAACTCTAATCATGCTCTCAATCTCCTAAGTACAGTCCCTGTCATCGTCACTCCACTGGACTTTGACTAATCTGACTGTCTTAGTTCTAAGCCTCTTCTCATCTCTCGCAACAATAGAATAGGCCTCCTCACTATAGTCAAATCCGGTTCTACTACTAAGTCATCTAGCACAGTCGGTGGAATAGTAGTCTCCAGGTCTCTAACACACTTTTTAAGATGAGAAACATGGAACACATCGTGGACTCCTGCCAAACTGCTTGGTAACTCAACTCTATATGTGATTTTCCTGATCCTCTCAACGATAAGAAAAGGTCCGACGAATCTCGGTGCTAACTTTCCCGATTTCCCAAATCTAATCACACCCTTCATCGGTGACACTTTGACGAAAACCTGGTCTCCCACTGAGAACTCTAAATCTTTCCACTTTCTATCTACATGACTCTTTTGCCTAGACTGAGCCTCCTTCATTCTAGCCCGAATGACCTCAATCTTTTCTGCAACTTCCCTAACCAAATCTGGACCAAGAACCAACCTATCCCCGGTCTCTAACCAACATACGAGAGATTTGCATGGCCTTCCATACAAAGCTTCAAACGATGCCATCCCAATACTAGTCTGATAACTGTTGTTATATGAAAACTCGACTAAATGTAGATGGTCTTCCCATGATCCCCTGAATTCCAATACACAAGCTCTTAACAAATCTTCCAAGATTTTGTTAACTCTTTTCGTTTGCCCATCTGTTTACGGATGGTAAGTGGTATTCATCTTGAGCTTGGTTCCTAAAACTTCCTGCAGACTCTTCCAGAACTCACTACTGAATAAGGAATTTCTATCACTTACTATGCTACTAGAAATTCCATGTAGTCTAACCACATTCTTCATAAACAACTTTGCCAAAACAGGTGTCGTTCTGGTTGACTTAACTAGAATGAACTGGGCACTCTTGGTCAGTCTGTCCACTATGACCCATATACTATCATTTCCCCTGTTCGAACTTGGCAACCCATCAATAAAATCCATAGAAATAGAATCCTATTTCCATATCGGAATATCCAATGGCTGAAGCAACCCACTTGGCTTTTGGTGTTCAGCCTTTGCTTGTTGGCAAATCAAGCACTGCTTTACCCATAAGCTAATGTTCTGCTTCATACCTTCCCAGATGAAACTCCTCTTCATATCTTGATACATCTTAATTTCTCCCAGATGAATAGAGAAATTCGAATGATGGCATTCCTCCAAGACTTCCTTATATTTCCTACACTCGGAACACATAATCTCCCTTTCTTTCTCAACCTCACATTCTGGTCAAGATCGAAATCTTTCAAGTCATCGCTCTCGGTTCCGTTTATTAACTTTCTGATCCATTCAGCTAATACTGGATCTTCTTCTTGTTTAGAAGCAATCTTTTTTATCATCACTGGTTGAACTTCCAAACAAGATAATATTACGGTATCTCCGCTAGACCCAGCCTCGGATATCCACTGCACTCTGCAATCTACTAATGCTTCCAAATCTTTCCACTCATATATCATCGCCAACACTACATTCTTATGTGTCCTGCTAAGTGCATCTGCAACCTTGTTGCCTTTCCCCGGTGTGTACTTGAACCCAAAATCATAAGCAGCGATAAACTCTAACCACCTCTATTGCCTCATGTTTAGCTCCTTTTGAGAGAACAAATACTTCAGCGACTTATGATCTGTATATAACTCAAACCTCTCTCCCAAAAGGTAATATCTCCACACCTTCAATGCAAAGATTACTACAGCCAATTCCAAATCATGCGTCGGATCCTGACCTCATGCGGTCTAAGTTGTCTAGAAGCATAGGCAATCACTTTACCTCTCTGCATCAGCATAGCTTCTAATCCTGTTCCACACGCATCTGTATAAACCACCAAATCTTGATTCCCTTCCGGGACAACCAACTTAGGTGCTTGGGTCAATAAGTGTTTCAAACTCTAGAATGCTTCCTCACACTTATCGGTCCAGACAAACTTCACATCCTTTCTCGTTAGCTTGGTCATCGGTGCTGCTATCTGCGAAAAATCCTTAATGAACTTCCAATAATAACCAGCCAACCCAAGGAAACTCTTTATCTCTGTCACTGTCTCGGGTCTCTTCCAACTATTCACCGCTTCAATCTTAGTGGGATCTACTGACAACCCTTTCTCCGAGAATACATGACCCAGAAACTTCACTTCCTTCTTCCAGAAATGACACTTTGAAAACTTTATCTTTAGCTGATGCTGCCTCAGCGTCTTAAGCACCACTGTAAGATGAACTTCATGCTCCTTCTCATCCTTAGAGTATATCAAGATATCATCTATAAAAACCAATATGAACCTATCCAAGTGCTCTTAGAAAACTCTGTTCATCAAATCCACAAAGAAAGCCGATGCATTAGTCAGTCCGAACGTCAATCTAATACCATACAACCAATCATAACAATATCACTCACCTTCATAAAATCTTTTCAAACCAGCGCCAAAAGATATATCTCGCCATCACGGACACAATGCAAGAAATGGCGTCCCAAAATAGACCTCGTGTGCCAAAGATAATAAGAATTGAGATTATTTAAATAATTAATTCAATAATTGCAAATACTAATTAACTAATTACCTCTCTAATCCTTCTTCCCCAATCAAAATCTACTCCAGGCCTTGTACTAGTGTTATGCACACCCCAACCCACTTCCATCTCTCTTCAATTTCTTGGCCAATATCTAATGAAATCGCAATCCATCTTTGCCAAATCGTCTTTCTACGCGATCTTTACACCTCGAACCCAAAATGGAAACACACGTTCCAAGATCTGTGCCCGCGACCTGTATGGCCTACTCTCGTCATGCCCATGAACGCGTTTCGCACTAAGAGATCGGATGTGCTTAAATTTCAGGTGAAGGTGCATGTCGTCGAGGAGATTCCATTGGTGCTTCGCGTTTCTCCTATCTCCTCCCCAATCTCCGGTGATCTCTAACCCTAACCGGCCAAGAAAAGGTTGATCTTGGCCAACAACGACCGATCAAAATTCTGCCAAGGTCATTGCGTAGCTCTCATCCATACAATCTCAATGGATCCGACCTCGTATTTTATCGTCAAGCGGATGTGGAGAAATTAATTTTTGAATGGAAGAGGGAGAGTTCGACTATGATTTTTTTCTTCAGCAATGAACAGTCAAGTGAATTTGAGAAATGGAGGGAGATCCAATTTGGGGTTATAATATTTCATTTATTTAAATTCTCAAATAAATGGTCATACGTTTTGAGTCCGTACAATCACACGACATGTTCGATCGTCATGAATCTCGTCTGCATACATCACCTCATTTTTCCGGACCCAATGGCACTAATCTCGTCGTCATCTGAGACAATGCCCCGAAATGCTAATTTTGCATATTTCGAGAACGTTTCAACCATCGGATCGTCTGATCTCAAAATATAGCAATCCTTATACTCATCTCAATTTGCAACGTCAATCTGAACTCGACGGAAGTGGTCTCGAGTCTTGATTCAGTCATATGTGAAAAATCACATTTTTGGGCCTTCATTTAATTAAGGATTAAATATTTAAATAAACTATTTAAATATCTGATCATTAAAAATACGGATCATTGCATTCTTCTCTCCTTGAAATGATTTCGTCCTCGAAATCACAAAGCAAAGAGAACGTCTACTAATCCCTAGGCCCTCAAAAGTATCTTAAATTTCTGAAAAATTGGCAGAACCTCCTTTGTATGGCTAGGCCAGGGAAAAGTCCCTATACAACAAAGATATGTATACAACTCATGTCTTTAAATATACTAGATCATATATAACAATCGTCTCAAATAAATATGCTATAACAAACCATAACTATTCTGCATGCCTAACAACCGTACAAACATAGATTATCATCTCAAATGCTAACAATCCAATCAAACATCCATTCATGAGACCTATCATCCAGAAAGTAATATCCATGCCTAACCTAGCATGTGAAATACTAATCTATTTAGTATACAACCATCGAATATGATATCCAATATGAAAGCCAACGAAAAACCGAAATCTTATTGTCTAAAGAGCTCTGGACGAATGGTCCTCATGCTCCACATAGTTTACCATATACTATTGCTTTTGCTTTCATTCCATTGAACCTTTATTACTCCACTGTCCTCCTCCTAACCTGATTTTTATCACATCTATCGGTACTAATAGGCCTACGAGGTCTCAAAGTCCATGATCCAGTCTCAATATCATATAATCGATTTGGTGCCAAATTTCCAAATGCCTCTCGTAAGTTCTCCCAAAACCCACTATTAACCAATGGGTTTCGGCCACTTATAATGCTCTTGGCACACAATGTGATCACACTATACATCCCATATATAACTCATCAAACATGGATGCCTTTCTACTCGACTTAAGGAATACAACCTAGCATTATTCATCAACCGATCAACTGTGACTCAAATGCTATCATACCATCCTCGGTCATCGACAATCAATCGATGCATTCTATAAATATATGTTCCCACTACTCGAGAACAAATAATCCCTCATCTATACGGAACCAACATTCTCGTTCGTATTTGCACTACATCACCTCTACAAACACTACTCGCTCTTATTATTTGGCCACAATCTCCCCTAGTCTAGCCTATCGCCTCTGGCTAGTACCAATAAGCTAAATCAAAGTAGGTCTGATTGTCAAACTAGCCATCATCCTTGGCCATAGCTCATCGAGTTCTGAAGTCATAACCATTGATAAGCTCGAGCAATGCCCACTCTAGGAATATCGCTTCCAAACTGGTATGTCTTCCACTCGAAACATACACAACTACATTTCCCTTATAGACGAATAGGAAATGTCAAATCCATAGGAGGCTAAGAACTCCAACAATCACTGCTGGTGAAGGTCAAGATCCTTTTTGGAGAAGAGATACCCCAATGACTTGGAACTGCTGGACAACTGAACCTCTCTCCTAATAGACAGTGCCTCCAAATTCCCAAAGCATACTCTATCGCCTCCTCATTCCTGCTCGGAATGAGTAATATCAATGCACTCTTCAACCTCTCTGTCAGACTCACTAACACATGTCCATACCTCGCGTCTCAAATAAAAGTCTGATCCTCTCCCATTAAATCGGTTAATGGTGCTACTACCTTTGGTCTATTCAAATTCCGATCTGCCATAACTACATGATTAACAGTGATGTCCTACTCTGGAACAACATGACCCAAGCATCTCATTCCCCTCCTCTAGGAGTGGTAATACCAAAATCTCATCATCAATCTGTGTCTTCTCGACCCTACTACTTAATAATTAATCATGTCTTATGCTCCTCTTTCATACATGAGTAGACAAAAGTATCCTCGACAAACTCAAGCACAACTCACTCAAGCGACTTCTCCAAACATGGTCCATGAGATCAAAAAAGCATGCCGACACATTAGTTGGCCCAAATGGCATAACCAACCAAAAAACAAGGTAGCATACAAAACACTATAATTGGAACACTCCCTCAAAATACTCTTAGTTGGTGAAACCTCACCGCAAGGTCCAACCAAGAGAACATCCTCGTGTTATAGAGATGATCGAACAAGTCATCAACAAACGGGAGTAGAAACTTGTTCGTCATCTCATCCAGCTCATGACAACCAACAAACAACTCCAAAGAGTTATCCATCCGACTGACAAACACTATAGGTGCATCCTATCCAAATATACTCCCACAAATGAACCATCACATAAACAGGTCATATGCTCGTACCTTTAGTTTCCTAAGCTCTTTGAGCATCATATACCTTAAAGACATAACTACTGGTCTAACCCCTTTGACTAGATCGCTACGGAACTCTATCCCCATATGGTGGTAATCCGGTCATCTCATCAAATATGTCCAGACACTCTCCGACTACAAGCATAGATAAAACCTCATCATATGGAATATCGAGCGAATATAGAAAGCTAACCATCCCCATCCTCTATAGGTAGCCAATAACTGTTGTTCGCTCTTCCACAACCCCAATCATTACCAAGGCCTCTCACAGTCCACTGCTATTTTGTATCCCCTTTAGGTGGTCCATTCCCAAACCATAATACCAACACATTTAAACCACAACAATCAATAACAAACAAACAACCATGACTCAATAAGACAAGGTCTCGATAAACCATGTATAGGATGGTTGAGACCCTAACTAAGTCTGTCACAATCAAGGGTCGGTTAACCATCTCGAGTCTCAATCCCAATATCTCCATCAACACTAGATATGAGGGATATGAAACCTCAACGTCAAATAAAGCACATATGGAAACGCCATATATGAAAAGCATATCTCAAGTGGTAATGTCATTTCCCTTCTCTTTTGACGATACTATACTGGTTCGGGACAACCCTTCTACACTAGGTATAGGCTCTCTCCTCATAAAGCCTTCTCGATCATCTTCTCGAAGTCCTTATCAATATGACGAATCAATCACTTTCCAAGATGATCTCTCAACCCATTGATAAACTTTACATCCTTTTTGTTTAGGGTATCAATGGAAAATAGACCGTACTTCGATAGCACATCAAATTTGGCTATGTACTCAAACACTTCGCCATACTCCAAATCGGTAAACGCTCTAACTATCATCGACTTCAAAAAAGTCAAGATAAATCTTCTTCGAAACAAACTATGAACTAATCCAAAACAAAACGGACCTGGGGAATCGAAGCTATAGAGACACTCCACTAGTTCATTATCCGTCCTTGGAGTTATCTAGAGGCTAACTTCTACCTCATCGCATAATCTAACTCTAAGTCATCGAAGATCTTTTTGCAAGTAACTGTCCAATTTTTCCTCTCAATAATCAACTCTGTTCCAAGGGACGGTCTACCTCCTAGACTCTCGTAGTCCATATACAGCTCGACAAAGTAGACTCTATCTATTTGCACTCGAGCACCATAACGATTCAGAACAAATTGGGCATCTAGGAAATGATCTGCATCAACTCTATGAACATATCCTATCAATTAGGGATAGTGGCCCCGATTTCTCGTATATACGCACCCTCTAGATATAACAATTAGGGATAGTGGCATCAACTCTATTTGAAAACAAAAATATAACAAATACGAACTCTCTCGTATATACACACCCTCTAGATCCAGACTAAGACGACAACTCCTACCATATCTCTACTGGATCGCGGTATCAACTAAGGTTAATCATATAACCTTTGCTCTAATACCAAATGTAACAGCCGACCTACACCTGTGGTGCAGAATGGTTGTCAAAGGAAAGAAAAGAAGTAAAGATGAAGGAATAGAAGAGAGAGAATGGAAAAGACGAAGGAAACATCAAATAACCATATCACATGTCGTACATCTCACATCGCATCAAAGTAAATATAATAACTAATAAAGGTATAAAACAATAGAGACAGTAATAATAATGTGAACTAATCATATGAGTATAAGATCCATAGATTTATACAATCCAGTAACTGATTTTATAAAAATGGATAATAAACTCAAACTGATACACTGTCTCATATAATAAGTTAACACTGTCAAAGCTCCACGGTGTCACGCAGCGGAAATACAATAACAACTCACATATAAGTATGAGTAAGAGCCACCTCCTATCGGTCCTTCTGCAGAAATCCATATGTCATCCACATATGCTCTTAAATCTACTCATTTAGGAGTACACGAGATAATAAGAAGAAAAGCATAAAACCTCGAGTCAGACAACAGTCTGGTGTGAGTGATATCAAATCTCAAAATACTATAAAAGTCGATACTCAATATTTGTCCAGGTGCCTAGGTATTTCAACCTATCCTACCTACTCCATACTAAGTAAACTCTAGGTGTCTAGGTATCTCCATCCACAATACCGACTCCACACTAAGTCAAGTCGGGATGTCTAGGTATCCCTAACACAATACCTACCTCGTGTGACATCCCTAGGGTGACAAGTGACTAGTGAAGCAACCATAACAAACATGGCATCCATTAAACAATACTAACTGTCACCTAGTGTGCACAAGATATTTGATGACTCGTATGGCCCCTAAGCTAAGGACTAGTGGAAAGTCCCGGTTCTCCGTCGTACTCTCGTATCTTGCAATACGTGTCTTTCAGCCTAAAGTTGGACACTAGACCCAACCCCCACAAGTCCAGGGTATACAGATCCCAACATGATCCACGGACGTCCCCACTGTATAATGACCCTGCTTCGAGTACAACAGAAAACTCTTTGAGTCATCAACGATCCCTTGGCACATGCACATCTATCTGAGCCCTACTCGCCCACTCTGGATTCGAGCCCTACTTGCTCAATCCAATTTCCACTATCTACAAGGAACAACCTCTACATTCCTCCACTCCACAACTCCCACTATGAGCCTCTTAGGTACTACTCCCTACTCGAGTCACAAACCGAAGATACGGAGTGTCTAATCTTTGGCACTTGCTACCCCCATGAGCCACAAATCGAAGATACAAATCCGTCATGTTATACATTTCCATCCACTATGATGCGTACGGACCAACCCCTTTGGCACGATCTATACAGTCTTGAACTATCTACCTCGGAACCTACTCTATACACCGTCAAGTCATAATCTGAAGTACCAAATCTTATGTCGAAGTGTTACATCATCGCCTCGCCTTCCAAATCGCTTGCCCTAAAGCAATAACATCAAGACTCTAAATCGACTGCACGAACAAACCATAACATTGCATGCCTCGAAACCTCATCAACATCCAAGCAAAGAGCAGCCAAATCGCTAATCAACAATAGTGATGGACATTGACCACTCTACAATGGTCAATACCAACCATCTTGGTCTTGTATTTAACCGAACGATAAGTACAAACCAAATGGAAACGTCCAGCATCCACACTGAAATCCGAAGCCTCATCCTCCACCTCAGATCCGTCGGCACGTATCCAAACCCTCCTCTACAGCTTATATCGTTTATTAGGTTTTCGCTGTGTGAAACCCCAACATACAAGATACTACATAAAACCCAATCACCACTAATCGGTGCTTTCAACTAAAACAGCCAAACAAGTCAAACAACCAAGCATACATCCAATAACCATACATCCATTCAAAACAGCATACCTACAACATAAACAATCCATCCATATCAATCAATGTGGAAAATCATATCAATAATAGCTTTAATCTAATAATTCCTAAACTATGGCACATCAATTGAAAATATGTGATATTCTTTATAAATCATTTTAAAATAATTTTATTTTCTTTTATAAAAGTATAGCAGATATATAGGCATAAGAAAATAACATTTGAAAACCAAAAATCATTCCTGAGCATCAATCTAATACTATACAACCAATCACAGTATGGTGAGAAATAATATCACTCATCTCCATAAAATCATTCCAAACTAGCACCAAAAGACAGATCTTGCCATCACGATTGCAATGCAAGAAACGGCATCCAAAATGAATCTCATATGCAAAAGATATGACCAAAATAAGAATCGAGATTATTTAAAAAATTAATTCATTAATACAAATACTAATTAACAAATTACATCTCTAATCCTTCTTCCCTAATCAAAATCTACTCTAGGCCATGCACTAGTGATCTGTACACCCTAATCGACTTCCATCTCTCTTCGATTTCTTGTCCAATACTTGATGAAATCGCAACCCGTCTTCGCCAAATTGTCTCTCTTTGCGATCTCTACACCTCGGACACGAAATAGCAACACGCGATCCAAGATCTGTGCCCGCAACCTGTATGGTCTACTCTCGTCATGCCCACGAATGCATTTTGCACTAAGGGATTGGACATGCTTAAATTCTAGGTGAAGGTGCACGTCATCGAGGAGATTCCAATGGTGCTTCCCGTTTCTCCTATCTCCTCCCCGATCTTTGGTAATCTCTAACCCTAGATCGGCCAAGAAGAGGTCAATCTCGGCCAGCGATGACCAATCAAACATCCACCATGGTCATCGCGTAGCTCTCGTTCATATGATCTCAACGGATCTGACCTCATATTTTATCGTCAAGCGGATGTGGAGAATTAATTTTTGAATGGAAGAGGGAGAGCTCGGCCATGATTTTGTTCTTCAGTAATGAATAGTAAAGTGAATTTGAGAAATGGAGGGATATCCAATTTGAGGTTTAGATAATAATATTATAATATTCCATTTATTTAAATTCCCAAATAAATGGTTGTACATTTTGAGTCCGTACGATCACACGACGCATCCGATCACCACGAAACTCGGCTGCGTACATTACCTTATTTTTTCGTATCCAACGGTACTAATCTCGTCGTCATCTGAGATTGTATGCTGGAATGCTAATTTCGTCTATTTCAAGATCTTTTCAGCCATCGGATCGTCTGATCTCAAAATATAATGGTCCTTATACTCATTTCAATTCGCAATATCAATCCAAACTCAACGGAAGTAGTCTCGAGTCTTGATTCGGTTGTATGCAAAAAATCACTTTTCGGGCCTTCATTTAATTAACGACTAAATATATAAATAAACTATTTAAATATCTGATCGTTAAAACTACGGATTGTTACAATGAAATTAAAACATACCTTTTAAATATTCTTAGTCAAGATGTATTAAGACTGGATATCGATACATCCGTTGAGACTGGAGCATGTAACGCTCTTCGATTGTTGAGCAGTGTATTACTCACGACTACCGAGGGCACCAAGGGGTTATGTACTGATAATTATTGGATAACTATAGAATGACTCACTCAATAGTTTTCCTATTAGATAATATGACTAAGGTCAAATTGAAAATATCGATATGACAAATTTACACGGTTCTCTTGACTTAAGAATATTGTTAATCATTAATGTGAAAACTCTGCTTTGATTATAGTTAAATCGTAACATGACGTCCTTCGAACGACTATACATAGTTTGAGTGAAAGCATTGGAAGTGAAACACTATTCAAGAGAGGATTCATCTCCTCAGTTATATGAGGTTGGTATCACAGTCAACTTAAGTTAACTCAAAGTCAAAGTCTTTGGCCAAAGTAGTATGATTAATAATAATTATTATTATTGTACTATGGACTTCTTGTTTGGACTATAGAGTTGAATATGGATGATATTAGAATTTTAACCATTACCAAATTCCATAAATCCTATTGTGATATAGTTTTGATGAAGAGAATTGATGTAAATGATTGTCACTACCAGGTAACGCTTAAATAAGTAAGATTGAATTTTACGAAAAGATATATAAGTGATCAATTCAGCTAAAATATCACACCACTAGTTAAGGTAACGTGTGAATGTTAATATTCAAATTGTTCGATTTTAATCGCTGACTAAATTTACACCTTAGAGTCGCACAAACTTAATGATGAATACTCTGAATAAACCACATGATTTAATTAATTTACAATCATTGTAAATTAATTAAATTAAGTAATATTTCTAAAATATTGATTATTATATTATTTTTTGATTTATTTGTATACCATTAGCATTTAATAAAGTGCATAAATAAAAGTTATAAACGCACGTATCGATATATGATATCGATAAATTGTTTAGATTAGATTTAAATGAAATAAATGTTAAATGGGTCTGGGATTATTTAAGGCCCATATTGCCTCCATGTTTAGTCGACCACATAAGAGAAATAGGATAAGTTTTCAAAAGAATTAATAAAGGGAAAAGAATAATATAAATAAGGAAAAAAGTCTCTCTTTAATTTGGCATTGATTACCTTCTTTATTCTTTTCATAAGCTTTTACTATTTATTATTTCTTTTTGTAACTTTTATGGTTCTCTTCTTCCTTTATAATGGCTAAAAATATGAGAGATTCCATGGATTCAAAAATTCCCACAATCAAATACAAATCAAATATATTCATTAAAAGTAGTTTATCCCTCTTGATCTTTGCAAAATGTTGAGGCTGATTTCTAAATCTAGGAACTTTGATTCATTATTCAAGGTGTGATTTATTGCTATATCCAAAGGTAATTCTCTTATTTAAATTCACCTATGTATTTATACTATTTATATAATTATATTTCGTATGATTTACTTCATGTTTTAATTATTGATCTTGCCACTTGTAAATAACATTCCTTATGTCTATTTTGATTAACACGCGTTTATTGTATTATTTTGATTCAAATCTATGTTTGTTCTTCATCTCTCTTTAATGTATGTTCATGAAAAATTGACATGTTATGAATCCTATATTACTTTATATAACTTCTTATTATTCTCTATACTATTTAGATCTGTAAGTTCTTATCACAAATTTATACTTTCCTAGTTTGTCCAAAAAAATATATTTTATTTTGGAAATTTATGAAATTGAAAGCTAATTTTGGATGAGATTTTTACTATAATTATATAGCATTTACATACTTAAATGCAAATGAATTGTATATGTTAAGTTATCTACTGTTCTTTGAGATTAATCTTTAATTTCATATGGTAATCGGTTGAATATAATTGTTTCAATCCATGTTTAAAAATTACTTGATTTAAGGTTAATTAATGGACTTTAGTGCAAAATCTAATTCTAAGTCGTATTCTATATTTAAATTATCATGTAAAATCTAAGTATTGTTTCATTCTTAAATTAAAAGGTTTAATGAAAACTATTAAACTTAAAATCAAAACTTTTTGTATAAATGTGTATATTCACATATCATATGCTACAATGTTTGCAAAATATATGTTGTTTAGATCCAAATTATTAGATTGTAATAATCATGTACATGGAAGTATACATGTTAAGTTTAATTTCAAATTTGTAAGAGTATTTTGTGCAATAATGTTACCTTTTGTTTTCAAACCTTTCTTTAATTAAAATCATTCCCGTTAATGTTAATTTTGAATTACAAGTTATTTAAAACAGCTAATAGGTTTTCACATTATACATATACATATATATGTATGTATGTATGTATCTGTGTGTGTATGTATATATATGTACGTACGTACGTATCTATAATCATTATGGATGTATGCATATATTTCATTAATCAAAAACTTGGACAACAAAGGCGTGTGTAAATTTGATTGATAAGTTATAAATGTCATTTAATACATTAATTATTACAATTAAAATGGAAGAGAAATGAAAGGTTTCTCACTTTTCATATATTGTCGTATCTTTTTTTTAATAATGGCATAGGATAAGAGAGAGAAACAAAAGGTTTCCTTCTCTAAATTCATTTATACATGTTTCATTTACACATACATACACCACTTATATATTGCCTTACACTTCACACAAATGAATGTATTTGATACATTCATTATAATACCTATCAGTTTAAGTTATATTTTAGTATCATTTTAACAGTTTAAACAAAATAAGATTTTATTCAAAATATTATTAGATTGGATCTAGTATACATTTAGATTTTATAAGCCTAATAAAGATTCAAAATGGTAAATAAATTGAACAATTTCTTCCGTTGCGGGCTGACCTCATTCCAATAGATCTTTAGATGGGGTTAAAAGGTAAAACGGTTGGGTTTCCATTAGAATTTATTAGCAAATTTTCTTGGGAATTACACCGAACATTCGAAGTGCATTAAGGAGATTTGTGCATAATGATTTCAATAGGCTTATTCGCATCTGTCATCACAACATCATGCTCAACATTATCCACACTATCAATAATCAGGCTAACATTGTTATTCAACTCGTTATCAAAATTAAGTGAAACAACATCAGTATAATTAGCATAAGAGCAGATGAGGCATTGGAGTAAAGGTTAGGGAAGCTTACACTAATAGCATATAAAGGAGAATTTGCGATCTCGGAATTAGTAGGATAGGAAGCAGGTAGCTCAGTAAAGTTTTCCTTTGTAGCCATGACTGATTGGAAATGGTTTGACGAAGTATCGAGCACTGCGCAATAGGGTTCAGGAGGTGACACCCGTGAACTAGTAGAAAGCATAATCCGACGACCAAAGCAAGTGGAGCAAACTGGCATGATTGGATCACGATCCAAGCAGCCAAAGAAATAGCGAAAGCTTTTTTTCTTCTTGGCCATAAGGATGGGTCGGAACTGGAAGACAGGAAGTAAAGATGAATCGGGGAGGAGAGGTTAAGGGGTGGAAGACAACGTGGATGAGTGAAAGGATTGGAACAGGCGGTGGCCATTAATAATGGATATAAATATTTATTGTTGGAATGTTATTTCCATAAAAAGATATTTTATTTTGAAGGAATTATTTTTCTCAATGGAAGTATTTGAAAATTATAAGTTAGAAATATTTTTATTTGGGAAATTATTTTGTTAGTGGAAATATTAAGTTTGATGGAAGTATTTTTATTTGAAAAATATCTTGGTGAGTAAAGAATGCGAGAAAATATTTGTTTGAAAGAAATGTTTTATCCAAAGAGTACCTTTATTTTTGTTGTAAGGATTTTCACTTAGAAAAGAAAATCATTTTTTTGGGTAAAGAGTTTTGGTTAAAAAAGACCTAAATTGAAATTGGTTTTATTGAGAATATATTTGGGGATATGTTATTGAGAAAGGATGTATTATAAAGTATCTAGTTTTGAAATGCTTCGAAAAAATATTCAATTGAATAACAAACGTTGCAGTTGTTTTTTAAAATGTATTTCATTAAGAAGATATTTTATTTGAAAATTTCATTTAAAAACTGTAAAACTATACTTTGTAACATGGGGTATAAGACGACAGAGTAAGATGAATTTTGAGTTTGCCCAATATCCATTATGATGATGTTACCTTTCCGGCTATTGTGTGTGACCTTCCCTAATGAGTTATAGGGATGTCTAGTAATTTCGTTCCATAGAGAGGGTAGGGATATGATGTAGGGACTACCCATTATAATCGTTAGGATAGTGACCTTTTATTTGGATTTGCTTACTTTAGTCGGATTGCTTGTATTGTTCCATTGTTGTTAAGTTATTAATTATACTAGTTTGACTGTTTCATACGACTATGTTTGATTTATGGTCCATAGCATGATTGTTTGAATTAGATATTCTATTTGCATTATGATGTTGTTGTTTACTTGTTGATAATGGTTGTTTATTAATTTTATGTTATGCATGTTTGAATTAATCTTTTTTTTTCATTGTATTTTTGATGATTGTTTGCTTTTTATGATCTATTTTAATTGTTCGTTTGCTTGTTTGTTTTGTTGCTTGTTGTTTTCCTTGTTATGGATGTGTACATTATATGATAGGGTATATTGTTTATTGTTGTTAATAATTTTAAATGACATAGCCATCCAATAATTGACTTTTTGTGAGATGTACACTGGAGAAACCAATGAGATGTTAAGGGAAATACTTGATTTGGTCATAATGGGATGATGTAGTTTTCTAAGTGGAGAAAGACTAGGTATTCGAATTGACTAAATGTGAAGATATTCCTTGAGGATGGGTAATAGTAGCTGAAGTGTTTTGGTGACAAGAAGGCTTGGTGGACATCCTTTAGGAATCAAAGAAACGTTAGGAGGTTCATTATGTCATTTTTAGAAAATTTAGAGTTTTACCAAATGCAGATTTGAAATCTATTTTTATACCAGCAATTATTGGCTAACATAAGTGTTTTAAATTCAATAAGGATTCCTAAATCGTTTTTTGGAAGTGTTTGTATAGTTTGAGAATTTGGACCAGTGTTTATTATTTTTAAAGGAAAACGCTCGCTGAATTATTGATAGGTTTTGGAGCATTTTGATCATAGGGCCCACGTAGGACTCACTTAGACACGTATTCCAAAACCATAGTTTTCAAGATAGATCGAAAGGGCGTATCGGAAATGTTGAATGACATGATGGTAACATGTGATATTGGAGACACATTTTGATTTGTATGCTAACTTTATAAAGTCGTCCAACAGTTTTGATACATGACGATTAAGGTATTATGATATACGATTCAATATGATGTTATGTATTGGAGTGAGTTGTACCTCTTTTTTCAACCTTTGGGTTAGATATTGATTGATGATGGGGATTGGTCTTATATTAGTGACAACACAAAGTATTGGTTATATATTAGTGACCATACATAGTAATGGCCTTACATTAGTTGCCATGTGTAGTATTGCTCTACATTAGTGACCCTACACATCATTGGTCTTACTTTATAACCATATGCATTAGGGCGTGGTAGCTTTAGTCTTAAACTAATGACCACATTTGTCAAGGTTTTGCCTTACGGGTAGACCCAGAGTTCTTTGGCCTTGTGTTAGGTGTTTGGTTTATAATTGATGCCATGATGTCTAGTATATGATAGTTTTATCATATAGTTTAACAAGATAGTAGAAATGTGCTAACTTATTGGATATAGATGAAGATACAGGTTGAGGTATGGTTCCATTACCTTAAGTAGTACCACTTGGCATTATTCATGATGTATTAGCATATTGGCAATCATGCAGATTAGCAAAATTTCCTTTTTCATCGGACTTTATGTCTGATTCCCTCTTTGTTACTTCTTCATTATCCATTCATTAAGCAGGTTGACATAGATATGGGGACCTCTGCTAGGTGGAGGCGATTCATAGAGCCATAGCTACATTGCAACTATGATTATATCTATCCGGTTTTTGGTGTATTAACATGTAGAACTATGCAGTTAAAGTGCTTAGCGGTTTTATAGTAGTGGAGGTACAAAAGATTATAGCGGGGATAAAGCAGGGATATATTGGAAAATAGCGGAGGTGCAAAAAGCTTCAATAGATATAAACCAAATATTTAAAGTTAATTTATTCTCATTCCCACAACATTTGTGTAGAAAAATGAAATATTATTTAATCTTATATAACAAAGCCGAAAAATGTCATGATTTAAAATTAGGTTTGGTAACTACAATAGATGTGTAACTTATATTGAGCACTTATGCCTTAAAATTAGGTCTTTATCTAACTTTGTTGACTTGTTTTAAACGA
This sequence comes from Allium fistulosum, assembly GCA_030737815.1. NCBI lineage: Eukaryota > Viridiplantae > Streptophyta > Magnoliopsida > Asparagales > Amaryllidaceae > Allium > Allium fistulosum. Next base: position 820,511,126 of record CM060907.1, on the reverse strand, counting down.
AAACTAGTCAAATCAACCTTTGTACGTTAATATTGCTAAAGCGGGTGCTAAAAAGCCTTGATTTAGTGGATGTAACGGAAAACGACGGAGCTTAAAGTGGATCTATTGTTTAATAGCTCTAAATTGAAATAGCGTAGCGGTCGAAGAGTGCTATAGGCTATAGCGGGGATTTTGCAGGGCTTTAACTACATAGATGTAAAGTTATGTATTATTTTGAGTCATGTATTCACATGGGATTTGATGTATGATTTACACTTTGTATTATGATGTTGGACCTTTTCTGTCACATCCTAAAATTTTCGACTTTCGAAAATTCGACATCGATACTCACTTTATCAACTGCCGAGCAATCGAGTGCCGGAAACTCCAATAGTGAGGGTTTTAAGAAAAAGAAAAAGTAGAAGAAGAAGATAGAAGAAAAAGAAAGAAGAACAACAACAGAACAACAGAGCAACAACAGAACAATATCAGAATCTTACACATCGCAGCGGAACAATATATAATAGATAAATGAATAATCTTTAAAACAAAGAACGATATCATTTTATACATACATCAATCATCAGAGTCAATATACAACAATGGACAGTTATATAACTTGTCCTCATACAGAATACACAGCGGAATAAATACTATCAGATACAAATACTAGGCCTCGCCATCCAGCTTATCCCCAAAGCTCCAGAATATCCTGATAACATAACTCTAGGCTGCCCGTGTGGAAATTGGTGGGCACCCAGAGTTTAGAAGGGAACAATAAACTCCGAGTCAGTCATGGTGACTGGTGTGAGATCGTAAAACAGTTATTCTTTAAAATAAACGACAGGAAGATTTTAAAGTCAATTCGCAATGCTTTTGGAAAATGAAACTACCATAAGACCTCCCGCCACACACACAATGCAAACGCAGAATTGGAGGAGATTTCTTCTTATGATAGTCAAAGATGCTTACTACGCAAAATCAAATCATTTTTGATATTATTATTAGTGCATAGTGTAGAAAACATTTCGAAAGTAAAATATAAATCTTAACCAGCATAGACATTTCGAACTATGCCTACTATAGCTACCATCCAAACAGTGGGGCGCCACCATAAGTGAATGATAGGTTCTACAACTAAATCCGTACAAGTCACGTATTGTTTCTTTGGATTTCCAACAAATGGTCAGGCTAAGGAACTTCCTTTTCCACGATGGGTACGTCCCTGGAATAGACGACCCGAGAAATAACCTAACATTACGGTTAGATCTCTGCCAACACAAGGCCGGGTTACCTCTGCAAAAATAGGTAACTACTGACACGCGTATGCCATCCCCCGATCGTAACCGATCTTCCCGAGGATCCCCGATTTCCAACAAACCACATAGATAATAATGCAGCAACCACATAGGTTAAGTATCTGGGCTCCATACCATGATACCACCTCTATCCAGAAGGAATGACATACACTAAGGGGCGCTACTCCCTAGAACCTTGCTGCATCCTTCCTGTTTCGACCATTTCCGGGGTGTGAGGCTCGACGAAGTCTCGTCCACAAAGCTACGCTTTCTCAAAAAGCCCTGCTTCGGATCAAATAAAATGATCAACCTATGATCACAAAGATATAAGATCAAACAAATGATCTTATCGCAAATGATCAAACACTGATCATTTCACAGCAACACTCAGTATGCCACGTTACCAAATTGGGATATATCGCTAATAAATTTCAACTACATAACCTCTGAGCTCGTACGTCTCAGAGAAGGGTGTTAAGCTAAGAGAATAAATTCTCCGCCACCAACAGAAATGTATTTGAAAGAAATCAGCTTTATATCTCAAATTGTAACGTCAGACACACAATCCATATAAGTCTGTTCCGGGATCGAACAGAACCGAAGGCACTTCTCACGAAGCCCTTGCAATTCCGGATAATTTTCAATCACGTCAGGACTTCCCGTCACTAAGGGTGATAAAACCTCTAAATCGAAGATCAGTCGATGTAGAGTAACTCGACGGTAATCCTTCCGTTTTCAAAAATATCCGGTCTTCAACACCGGTCTTCAAATGCAATTCATAACGACGTATCACATATTCGGAATGGGTTATACGACCCCATGGTCCTTTCCCGGCTAACCCGAATAGTGAGCGCTTATTTAAAAATAAGTGTGGCATTCAAATTCAATCAATTCATAACAAATACCTATCTAAAGGTAATTATTGATAGTCGGTTATTTAACTATCAATAAAGATGCACAACATCATCAGATTCCAAATAATTTTCCCAAATTATTTAATCTCCAAAAATATCTTCATTACATATAAAAATTCCACACTTAACCATTTGAAAACAATTTCAAATATTCACTTTTCAATTTATCTTTAAAAGATAAAAACTCAAACAGTTCATTTCCCATTGGAAAAGCATTTCCATACTTATTTAAAAATAAGTAATTCACAAATCATTTATTTTCAACACTTAGAAAATATTCGATATACTTAAATCACATTAAGTATAATTTCATTCTTTAAGGAAAATATTCTTTTAACACCTTTATTTGAGTCAAAACGAATGTTACGTAAAACATCGTTACGACGACTCAAAATCACTAGTATAGGGATTCGAAATTTAGATAGATATATAAATCCCAATACTACATTAAAAACATTTCCTTTCGGAAATCATTTACTATAACAACAGTGTTATAGTCCACCATTTCCTTATTTCTCGAAAACGTCTATTTCAACAATAAATGTTGAAATCTATGATTTCGATAGTTCACACGTTTTAAAACCATCTTTTAAAACAATTAACTTCCTTTATAATATCGCTTTCCCAAACATAACCATTTTTTTTTTAAAAATATATTCACTGTCCAAAATCGTGAATATACTTCAATAACCAAATTTCGATTTTTTCTACACATTTATTTCAAGAATTACCCACTGTCCAAAATCGTGGATAAAATCCCCTTTAACCTTTTAATTTACCAAATCCAATTGATTTCGAATTTATAAAACAACGTTTATAAATTCTATTTCTATTTTCTAACGACTTCAATTTAATAAATCTTCTTTATTAATAATTCGATCAATATCCCATTTTAAGGCAACAATCCAAGTTACAAGTAATTTCTTATCAGTCTTTATTCTACAACTTCATTCATTTTATAACTTCATTCATTTTATAACTTCATACTTTATAATCTATGAACTTCAATCTTTATAAATCTATAAACTTCAATCTTTATAAATCTATAAACTTCAAATCTTCACAATCTATAATTCTATAAATCTCATGTCTTCACAATTTATAATTCTATAAATTTCTAACACTTATAGAAACTCGTTTAAAAATTCCAATACTATTAATTGATAAATATCAATTCTGTACATCTTTTATATATATCATTCTTAAATAATTCAAAAGAAATCCAACTTAAACTATTTTATTTATCACTTGACTATTTATTTCAAAATCACCTTTCAGGTATATTTCACAATTTAAAATTTTCATAACTTTAAATTTATAACATTTATTTATTTATTTAAGATAAATAAATTCCAAAATTTAATAAATCGTATACTTTCCAAAAATCACTTCAAAATCCCTTTTAAAGTAAAAATCATTTATTTTTAAACTTTAAAATTGAACCCGATGATGCAACGCATCAATTAGTCCATCACAACATCAAACATCATATATCATCATATGATGACAGAATATATATCAACATCTGTAAATAAATAAATACAGTTGAGGAATCCAGTTGGATCCCTCCAACCTGTTTCCCTGCATCCAAAGATGTTAGCACAATACCATTCCACTTCGAGGTGGAATATCGCGGTATATGGGTTTTGATAAAAATCCGCTTACTAACGGCGCAATAGGGTCTCATCCGCTATACGAGGCGGGAAATCATCAATCCAATATATACATATGCCAATATGTATATATTGCTATATATAGATATATATCCTACTATATCTAATATCACATCAACATAGCAATCAAATAATTAACTGAAAATTCCACTTTTCAATTCTTGAGTGAGAAGATCTCACCTTAGCTTTTATTAGCAACCCGTTTTTGTTCCAGTTTGTTTTCTCCAAATTTTAACCTTGTATAAACAATTTTATACGATTCATCAATATTTGGAATAACCGAATAATAAATTTTCGTTTGGTAATTTTAATTATTCAATGATTTTGTTTTTAAACCAACTTCTATTTAACAAAACATTTTCTTTTCTTTCTTCCTTTAAAATTTCAAAAATACTGATAACATAACCCATACAGATTTTTAAATCTATTTTTATAAAATCCTATAACATTTCAAAATCATATATATATATATAGTTAAACAAGTTCATTTTCTTTTATTCAAAATTCAATCTGTATATGTATTTCTGCATAACCCATATTTTTATTCAATTCCAAATAAAATCTCTTTCATGTATGTATACCTTTAAAGCAGAAATAGTTTTAAAATTTTCTTTTTCAAACTTTATCAATATAAAGTAATCTTCTATTTTACTGTAAAAGGAAAAAAAACTATATTTATACTTTACTGTATAAACATAAATAGACTTATTCATTGAAGAAATAAATGGTTTTAACAACCTAAATGTTAATTTAATCTCCTTAACATAAAAATTTAAATTTTGAAAATAGATTGATAATTATACCTCACTGCTAATCGAGTCAACCCAGGCTCGATCGAACTCCATCGACCACCCACCAGAAAACAACGATCATTCACGACACTGCATATTTCCCTCGTCCATCGCCTGCTTGCAAACCACCACGCACCCCCATCACGACCATCCCCTCGTGAAACCCTAACAAAGACCGCCGCTCCATCATTGAACGCGACCCCAGAAATACTCGCGAGAAACTCCCCAGCCCAATCGCGACGCGAGCTCGATGACCTCAACGTCGTCGTCGACCCATCGCACCACTCGCGAGCTTGAACTTGCCCAAGTTGTCGACATCCAGTCGACCGCCATCTTCGATTCGCCATCACCTGACAAGCGCGCATGCGATCTGAAGCTCTGGCCAGCTCCGATACCTCTCCTCGTCGTCGACCTAGTTGAGGCGCTCGCGTTTTCTTGAATTTGATTTCATTTTGAATTGGATCTTCGTTTAACTGAAGAAGGAAAAGGGAAGAGGCGGCCATTTTTCCCTTGAATTTTTAAATTGAACGAGAGTGTTTTCGTTTTGATTTACGAAGAGTAAAGAAACAGGAGGGAACAAGGGTACGTGATTTTGCAGAGAAAAAGATCGTGCTCGCCTGATTCCTTCGTGATTCTCGGCGTAAATTTAGGCGTGGTGGAAGGGAAAATAACGTGCTGATGTTTACTAATTTTAAAAATTTAAATTTAAATTGGATCCGATTAAATTGCAATGCGTTTACTCTCCGTACGGTCACATAACAGCTCCGATAAATACGAAATTTGAAATCCGGTAATAATTCAATATTACGGACCCAATGGAACTGGTTTCGTCGAATTCCGAGACTGTGCCTCGGACGACTATTTTCAAATATCGATACGAACGATATAAATTTTCTAAACTGAACAAATAACTGTAAACTTCCATTCTGAAGCTTCTATTATCTTCAGTGTTATCAATACGAATTTTAAAAGCTTTCGAAATATTTTTCTTCGGCTTAAAATCGAAGATACAAATTTTTATTCACCATTCACTAGATTAAATTTTAAAGTTTAATCTCCAAATTCCAAGTTATATTCGGGATTCAAATTAAATTATCGTTCAAATATTTAAAATAAATTAAATATTTTCAATTCAATTCGTTCAAAATTCTGGGTCGTTACAAACTTCCCTCCTTAAAAGGATTTCGTCCTCGAAATTACAAGTTAGGAAAAAAGGTCCTTAACTCGTCTACTATTTTTCACAATATAATAGTTTTATCAATTTATCAAAACAAATTTCTCTACTAAAGATTTGTTATCATTTCAACTAAATTTCTAACTTCAACTCTAAGTTTCAAAACAACATTGTTTTCCTTAACAATTCAAATTTAAATTTAAATTCAAATTTCAAATTTAAACTTTCAAAATTTCTCAAAAATTTTCTAACGCCCTAAATTTTCGAAAAATTTCGCCAGCGTCTCCTTTGCGCGGCTAATACGGTACGACTACAAAACGTCCCTACGGACTCTCAGATTTCAAAAAGAAAAAGAAAAAGCCAAGCGGCTAGAGAGAAATCATCAAAAACTCATATTAAAACTCAAATACATACCTTTTTCGAGCAATTCAAATTCTCTTCTAAATTAAAATCCCAATTCCTTTACACCTGTATATCTACTAGCCATTATATCTAGTTACAGCATTCAAATCATTTTGCAAATTCGATTACAAATTTTCAATATATACTTCTTATATCATTTTTTTACTTCACTGTTGAAGTTACATATCTATTTCATTCAATTTTCACATTTCGAGTTTCATTTGAATTCGATTTACAATTCCAATTTAATTTGGATTCAGTTTATCTCCTGAATATTGAATTTATCAATTATCTGTCATTTACAACTGCACTATCTTAAATTAGTTCCAATTACTAATTCAAATTGATATCAATTCAATTTATTTTAATTCTACTTCGGTTAAATCTACTTATCTTTAAACTGGATTTCCAATTTCCATACGAATTTTAATTCATCTTTTATTTACAATTATTCAATTCAATTCATTTGCTTACGAATTCGAAATGAATTTCAACTTTCAATTTCATTTAATTGATTCACTTGTACTTACATTCATTTAACTTCATCCTTTAAGTTAAATTTATTCTATCAACCTTTCAAATTGTATAAGTTATCAACTCATTTCTTATTCCATAAATATTTTAAATAGGATTCCAGAGTCTTTTCAACTTTTCAAAAAAATCATTTTGAAAACAATTCAAATCATCCTTTGAATTTTCTAAAACAAAATCCAAAATTTCCAAACAGCTTCCTTTTAAAACAATTTGGCAGCAATTTCTCTTTTGGAAACCCGAAAATGAACACCAACGATGCCGCGGTCATCATCGAAGTTATTTTCCAGCGACCGAAAAGAGTTTAGAGCTTTCATCTCTCAAAATACTTTTCAAAACCTTTGAAATTCATTTTCAAATCAAAAAGGAATTAAACTTTCCAAATCTTCAAAATTTTCAATTTTTTTTTCAAAACATTTCCAAAAACTTCTCTGGAATTCCGTTTTAAATTACAAATCACATTTATAATTTACATTCTTACATTTCATTTGTATGTGAATTTATTTCTTAACTTTGGAGTTTCAATTTCATATATAATTTTTCACATATATATATCAATGATGATAATTAACATCATCACTCCCTAACAACCATGCATCCATATCATAATAATTTACAGAAAATCATTTCTTTTATATACAAAAATAGCTTTGGGTAAAATTATCTCATTTACCCTATTTAAAACAATACTGTGCCGAATTGTTCTATTCAAGTGTTTAGAAACCCCTTCGATACAGTTTTGCAAGACTGTGCCGACGAAGGTTCATATGCCACTCAATAAACCAATCATCACAATACAAAACAATTTTATATTAACTAACAAATACGCGCTCATATCTATTATTACACTCAACTCATCCTAGAGTACTTCTGACTCTATCTCTAATGAGTAACACCCAACAGAGCAGGGTTGTCGCTTAACCATATGCTCTGATACCACTTTGTCACATCCTAAAATTTTCGACTTTCGAAAATTCGACATCGATACTCACTTTATCGACTGCCGAGCAATCGAGTGCCGGAAACTCCAATAGTGAGGGTTTTAAGAAAAAGAAAAAGTAGAAGAAGAAGATAGAAGAAAAAGAAAGAAGAACAACAACAGAACAACAGAGCAGCAACAGAACAATATCAGAATCTTACACATCGCAGCGGAACAATATATAATAGATAAATGAATAATCTTTAAAACAAAGAACGATATCATTTTATACATACATCAATCATCAGAGTCAATATACAACAATGGACAGTTATATAACTTGTCCTCATACAGAATACACAGCGGAATAAATACTATCAGATACAAATACTACGCCTCGCCATCCAGCTTATCCCCAAAGCTCCAGAATATCCTGATAACATAACTCTAGGCTGCCCGTGTGGAAATTGGTGGGCACCCAGAGTTTAGAAGGGAACAATAAACTCCGAGTCAGTCATGGTGACTGGTGTGAGATCGTAAAACAGTTATTCTTTAAAATAAACGACAGGAAAATTTTAAAGTCAATTCGCAATGCTTTTGGAAAATGAAACTACCATAAGACCTCCCGCCACACACACAATGCAAACGCAGAATTGGAGGAGATTTCTTCTTATGATAGTCAAAGATGCTTACTACGCAAAATCAAATCATTTTTGATATTATTATTAGTGCATAGTGTAGAAAACATTTCGAAAGTAAAATATAAATCTTAGCCAGCATAGACATTTCGAACTATGCCTACTATAGCTACCATCCAAACAGTGGGGCGCCACCATAAGTGAATGATAGGTTCTACAACTAAATCCGTACAAGTCACGTATTGTTTCTTTGGATTTCCAACAAATGGTCAAGCTAAGGAACTTCCTTTTCCACGATGGGTACGTCCCTGGAATAGACGACCCGAGAAATAACCTAACATTACGGTTAGATCTCTGCCAACACAAGGCCGGGTTACCTCTGCAAAAATAGGTAACTACTGACACGCGTATGCCATCCCCCGATCGTAACCGATCTTCCCGAGGATCCCCGATTTCCAACAAACCACATAGATAATAATGCAGCAACCACATAGGTTAAGTATCTGGGCTCCATACCATGATACCACCTCTATCCAGAAGGAATGACATACACTAAGGGGCGCTACTCCCTAGAACCTTGCTGCATCCTTCCTGTTTCGACCATTTCCGGGGTGTAAGGCTCGACGAAGTCTCATCCACAAAGCTACGCTTTCTCAAAAAGCCCTGCTTCGGGTCAAATAAAATGATCAACCTATGATCACAAAGATATAAGATCAAACAAATGATCTTATCGCAAATGATCAAACACTGATCATTTCACAGCAACACTCAGTATGCCACGTTACCAAATTGGGATATATCGCTGATAAATTTCAACTACATAACCTCTGAGCTCGTACGTCTCAGAGAAGGGTGTTAAGCTAAGAGAATAAATTCTCCGCCACCAACAGAAATGTATTTGAAAGAAATCAGCTTTATATCTCAAATTGTAACGTCAGACACACAATCCATATAAGTCTGTTCCGGGATCGAACAGAACCGAAGGCACTTCTCACGAAGCCCTTGCAATTCCGGATAATTTTCAATCACGTCAGGACTTCCCGTCACTAAGGGTGATAAAACCTCTAAATCGAAGATCAGTCGATGTAGAGTAACTCGACGGTAATCCTTCCGTTTTCAAAAATATCCGGTCTTCAACACCGGTCTTCAAATGCAATTCATAACGACGTATCACATATTCGGAATGGGTTATACGACCCCATGGTCCTTTCCCGGCTAACCCGAATAGTGAGCGCTTATTTAAAAATAAGTGTGGCATTCAAATTCAATCAATTCATAACAAATACCTATCTAAAGGTAATTATTGATAGTCGGTTATTTAACTATCAATAAAGATGCGCAACATCATCAGATTCCAAATAATTTTCCCAAATTATTTAATCTCCAAAAATATCTTCATTACATATAAAAATTCCACACTTAACCATTTGAAAACAATTTCAAATATTCACTTTTCAATTTATCTTTAAAAGATAAAAACTCAAACAGTTCATTTCCCATTGGAAAAGCATTTCCATACTTATTTAAAAATAAGTAATTCACAAATCATTTATTTTCAACACTTAGAAAATATTCGATATACTTAAATCACATTAAGTATAATTTCATTCTTTAAGGAAAATATTCTTTTAACACCTTTATTTGAGTCAAAACGAATGTTACGTAAAACATCGTTACGACGACTCAAAATCACTAGTATAGGGATTCGAAATTTAGATAGATATATAAATCCCAATACTACATTAAAAACATTTCCTTTCGGAAATCATTTACTATAACAACAGTGTTATAGTCCACCATTTCCTTATTTCTCGAAAACGTCTATTTCAACAATAAATGTTGAAATCTATGATTTCGATAGTTCACACGTTTTAAAACCATCTTTTAAAACAATTAACTTCCTTTATAATATCGCTTTCCCAAACATAACCATTTTTTTTTTAAAATATATTCACTGTCCAAAATCGTGAATATACTTCAATAACCAAATTTCGATTTTTTCTACACATTTATTTCAAGAATTACCCACTGTCCAAAATCGTGGATAAAATCCCCTTTAACCTTTTAATTTACCAAATCCAATTGATTTCGAATTTATAAAACAACGTTTATAAATTCTATTTCTATTTTCTAACGACTTCAATTTAATAAATCTTCTTTATTAATAATTCGATCAATATCCCATTTTAAGGCAACAATCCAAGTTACAAGTAATTTCTTATCAGTCTTTATTCTACAACTTCATTCATTTTATAACTTCATTCATTTTATAACTTCATACTTTATAATCTATGAACTTCAATCTTTATAAATCTATAAACTTCAATCTTTATAAATCTATAAACTTCAAATCTTCACAATCTATAATTCTATAAATCTCATGTCTTCACAATTTATAATTCTATAAATTTCTAACACTTATAGAAACTCGTTTAAAAATTCCAATACTATTAATTGATAAATATCAATTCTGTACATCTTTTATATATATCATTCTTAAATAATTCAAAAGAAATCCAACTTAAACTATTTTATTTATCACTTGACTATTTATTTCAAAATCACCTTTCAGGTATATTTCACAATTTAAAATTTTCATAACTTTAAATTTATAACATTTATTTATTTATTTAAGATAAATAAATTCCAAAATTTAATAAATCGTATACTTTCCAAAAATCACTTCAAAATCCCTTTTAAAGTAAAAATCGTTTATTTTTAAACTTTAAAATTGAACCCGATGATGCAACGCATCAATTAGTCCATCACAACATCAAACATCATATATCATCATATGATGACAGAATATATATCAACATCTGTAAATAAATAAATACAGTTGAGGAATCCAGTTGGATCCCTCCAACCTGTTTCCCTGCATCCAAAGATGTTAGCACAATACCATTCCACTTCGAGGTGGAATATCGCGGTATATGGGTTTTGATAAAAATCCGCTTACTAACGGCGCAATAGGGTCTCATCCGCTATATGAGGCGGGAAATCATCAATCCAATATATACATATGCCAATATGTATATATTGCTATATATAGATATATATCCTACTATATCTAATATCACATCAACATAGCAATCAAATAATTAACTGAAAATTCCACTTTTCAATTCTTGAGTGAGAAGATCTCACCTTAGCTTTTATTAGCAACCCGTTTTTGTTCCAGTTTGTTTTCTCCAAATTTTAACCTTGTATAAACAATTTTATACGATTCATCAATATTTGGAATAACCGAATAATAAATTTTCGTTTGGTAATTTTAATTATTCAATGATTTTGTTTTTAAACCAACTTCTATTTAACAAAACATTTTCTTTTCTTTCTTCCTTTAAAATTTCAAAAATACTGATAACATAACCCATACAGATTTTTAAATCTATTTTTATAAAATCCTATAACATTTCAAAATCATATATATATATATAGTTAAACAAGTTCATTTTCTTTTATTCAAAATTCAATCTGTATATGTATTTCTGCATAACCCATATTTTTATTCAATTCCAAATAAAATCTCTTTCATGTATGTATACCTTTAAAGCAGAAATAGTTTTAAAATTTTCTTTTTCAAACTTTATCAATATAAAGTAATCTTCTATTTTACTGTAAAAGGAAAAAAAACTATATTTATACTTTACTGTATAAACATAAATAGACTTATTCATTGAAGAAATAAATGGTTTTAACAACCTAAATGTTAATTTAATCTCCTTAACATAAAAATTTAAATTTTGAAAATAGATTGATAATTATACCTCACTGCTAATCGAGTCAACCCAGGCTCGATCGAACTCCATCGACCACCCACCAGAAAACAACGATCATTCACGACACTGCATATTTCCCTCGTCCATCGCCTGCTTGCAAACCACCACGCACCCCCATCACGACCATCCCCTCGTGAAACCCTAACAAAGACCGCCGCTCCATCATTGAACGCGACCCCAGAAATACTCGCGAGAAACTCCCCAGCCCAATTGCGACGCGAGCTCGATGACCTCAACGTCGTCGTCGACCCATCGCACCACTCGCGAGCTCGAACTTGCCCAAGTTGTCGACATCCAGTCGACCGCCATCTTCGATTCGCCATCACCTGACAAGCGCGCATGCGATCTGAAGCTCTGGCCAGCTCCGATACCTCTCCTCGTCGTCGACCTAGTTGAGGCGCTCGCGTTTTCTCGAATTTGATTTCATTTTGAATTGGATCTTCGTTTAACTGAAGAAGGAAAAGGGAAGAGGCGGCCATTTTTCCCTTGAATTTTTAAATTGAACGAGAGTGTTTTCGTTTTGATTTACGAAGAGTAAAGAAACAGGAGGGAACAAGGGTACGTGATTTTGCAGAGAAAAAGATCGTGCTCGCCTGATTCCTTCGTGATTCTCGGCGTAAATTTAGGCGTGGTGGAAGGGAAAATAACGTGCTGATGTTTACTAATTTTAAAAATTTAAATTTAAATTGGATCCGATTAAATTGCAACGCGTTTACTCTCCGTACGGTCACATAACAGCTCCGATAAATACGAAATTTGAAATCCGGTAATAATTCAATATTACGGACCCAATGGAACTGGTTTCGTCGAATTCCGAGACTGTGCCTCGGACGACTATTTTCAAATATCGATACGAACGATATAAATTTTCTAAACTGAACAAATAACTGTAAACTTCCATTCTGAAGCTTCTATTATCTTCAGTGTTATCAATACGAATTTTAAAAGCTTTCGAAATATTTTTCTTCGGCTTAAAATCGAAGATACAAATTTTTATTCACCATTCACTAGATTAAATTTTAAAGTTTAATCTCCAAATTCCAAGTTATATTCGGGATTCAAATTAAATTATCGTTCAAATATTTAAAATAAATTAAATATTTTCAATTCAATTCGTTCAAAATTCTGGGTCGTTACAAACTTCCCTCCTTAAAAGGATTTCGTCCTCGAAATTACAAGTTAGGAAAAAAGGTCCTTAACTCGTCTACTATTTTTCACAATATAATAGTTTTATCAATTTATCAAAACAAATTTCTCTACTAAAGATTCGTTATCATTTCAACTAAATTTCTAACTTCAACTCTAAGTTTCAAAACAACATTGTTTTCCTTAACAATTCAAATTTAAATTTAAATTCAAATTTAAACTTTCAAAATTTCTCAAAAATTTTCTAACGCCCTAAATTTTCGAAAAATTTCGCCAGCGTCTCCTTTGCGCGGCTAATACGGTACGACTACAAAACGTCCCTACGGACTCTCAGATTTCAAAAAGAAAAAGAAAAAGCCAAGCGGCTAGAGAGAAATCATCAAAAACTCATATTAAAACTCAAATACATACCTTTTTCGAGCAATTCAAATTCTCTTCTAAATTAAAATCCCAATTCCTTTACACCTGTATATCTACTAGCCATTATATCTAGTTACAGCATTCAAATCATTTTGCAAATTCGATTACAAATTTTCAATATATACTTCTTATATCATTTTTTTACTTCACTGTTGAAGTTACATATCTATTTCATTCAATTTTCACATTTCGAGTTTCATTTGAATTCGATTTACAATTCCAATTTAATTTGGATTCAGTTTATCTCCTGAATATTGAATTTATCAATTATCTGTCATTTACAACTGCACTATCTTAAATTAGTTCCAATTACTAATTCAAATTGATATCAATTCAATTTATTTTAATTCTACTTCGGTTAAATCTACTTATCTTTAAACTGGATTTCCAATTTCCATACGAATTTTAATTCATCTTTTATTTACAATTATTCAATTCAATTCATTTGCTTACGAATTCGAAATGAATTTCAACTTTCAATTTCATTTAATTGATTCACTTGTACTTACATTCATTTAACTTCATCCTTTAAGTTAAATTTATTCTATCAACCTTTCAAATTGTATAAGTTATCAACTCATTTCTTATTCCATAAATATTTTAAATAGGATTCCAGAGTCTTTTCAACTTTTCAAAAAAATCATTTTGAAAACAATTCAAATCATCCTTTGAATTTTCTAAAACAAAATCCAAAATTTCCAAACAGCTTCCTTTTAAAACAATTTGGCAGCAATTTCTCTTTTGGAAACCCGAAAATGAACACCAACGATGCCGCGGTCATCATCGAAGTTATTTTCCAGCGACCGAAAAGAGTTTAGAGCTTTCATCTCTCAAAATACTTTTCAAAACCTTTGAAATTCATTTTCAAATCAAAAAGGAATTAAACTTTCCAAATCTTCAAAATTTTCAATTTTTTTTTCAAAACATTTCCAAAAACTTCTCTGGAATTCCGTTTTAAATTACAAATCACATTTATAATTTACATTCTTACATTTCATTTGTATGTGAATTTATTTCTTAACTTTGGAGTTTCAATTTCATATATAATTTTTCACATATATATATCAATGATGATAATTAACATCATCACTCCCTAACAACCATGCATCCATATCATAATAATTTACAGAAAATCATTTCTTTTATATACAAAAATAGCTTTGGGTAAAATTATCTCATTTACCCTATTTAAAACAATACTGTGCCGAATTGTTCTATTCAAGTGTTTAGAAACCCCTTCGATACAGTTTTGCAAGACTGTGCCGACGAAGGTTCATATGCCACTCAATAAACCAATCATCACAATACAAAACAATTTTATATTAACTAACAAATACGCGCTCATATCTATTATTACACTCAACTCATCCTAGAGTACTTCTGACTCTATCTCTAATGAGTAACACCCAACAGAGCAGGGTTGTCGCTTAACCATATGCTCTGATACCACTTTGTCACATCCTAAAATTTTCGACTTTCGAAAATTCGACATCGATACTCACTTTATCGACTGCCGAGCAATCGAGTGCCGGAAACTCCAATAGTGAGGGTTTTAAGAAAAAGAAAAAGTAGAAGAAGAAGATAGAAGAAAAAGAAAGAAGAACAACAACAGAACAACAGAGCAGCAACAGAACAATATCAGAATCTTACACATCGCAGCGGAACAATATATAATAGATAAATGAATAATCTTTAAAACAAAGAACGATATCATTTTATACATACATCAATCATCAGAGTCAATATACAACAATGGACAGTTATATAACTTGTCCTCATACAGAATACACAGCGGAATAAATACTATCAGATACAAATACTACGCCTCGCCATCCAGCTTATCCCCAAAGCTCCAGAATATCCTGATAACATAACTCTAGGCTGCCCGTGTGGAAATTGGTGGGCACCCAGAGTTTAGAAGGGAACAATAAACTCCGAGTCAGTCATGGTGACTGGTGTGAGATCGTAAAACAGTTATTCTTTAAAATAAACGACAGGAAGATTTTAAAGTCAATTCGCAATGCTTTTGGAAAATGAAACTACCATAAGACCTCCCGCCACACACACAATGCAAACGCAGAATTGGAGGAGATTTCTTCTTATGATAGTCAAAGATGCTTACTACGCAAAATCAAATCATTTTTGATATTATTATTAGTGCATAGTGTAGAAAACATTTCGAAAGTAAAATATAAATCTTAGCCAGCATAGACATTTCGAACTATGCCTACTATAGCTACCATCCAAACAGTGGGGCGCCACCATAAGTGAATGATAGGTTCTACAACTAAATCCGTACAAGTCACGTATTGTTTCTTTGGATTTCCAACAAATGGTCAAGCTAAGGAACTTCCTTTTCCACGATGGGTACGTCCCTGGAATAGACGACCCGAGAAATAACCTAACATTACGGTTAGATCTCTGCCAACACAAGGCCGGGTTACCTCTGCAAAAATAGGTAACTACTGACACGCGTATGCCATCCCCCGATCGTAACCGATCTTCCCGAGGATCCCCGATTTCCAACAAACCACATAGATAATAATGCAGCAACCACATAGGTTAAGTATCTGGGCTCCATACCATGATACCACCTCTATCCAGAAGGAATGACATACACTAAGGGGCGCTACTCCCTAGAACCTTGCTGCATCCTTCCTGTTTCGACCATTTCCGGGGTGTGAGGCTCGACGAAGTCTCGTCCACAAAGCTACGCTTTCTCAAAAAGCCCTGCTTCGGGTCAAATAAAATGATCAACCTATGATCACAAAGATATAAGATCAAACAAATGATCTTATCGCAAATGATCAAACACTGATCATTTCACAGCAACACTCAGTATGCCACGTTACCAAATTGGGATATATCGCTGATAAATTTCAACTACATAACCTCTGAGCTCGTACGTCTCAGAGAAGGGTGTTAAGCTAAGAGAATAAATTCTCCGCCACCAATAGAAATGTATTTGAAAGAAATCAGCTTTATATCTCAAATTGTAACGTCAGACACACAATCCATATAAGTCTGTTCCGGGATCGAACAGAACCGAAGGCACTTCTCACGAAGCCCTTGCAATTCCGGATAATTTTCAATCACGTCAGGACTTCCCGTCACTAAGGGTGATAAAACCTCTAAATCGAAGATCAGTCGATGTAGAGTAACTCGACGGTAATCCTTCCGTTTTCAAAAATATCCGGTCTTCAACACCGGTCTTCAAATGCAATTCATAACGACGTATCACATATTCGGAATGGGTTATACGACCCCATGGTCCTTTCCCGGCTAACCCGAATAGTGAGCGCTTATTTAAAAATAAGTGTGGCATTCAAATTCAATCAATTCATAACAAATACCTATCTAAAGGTAATTATTGATAGTCGGTTATTTAACTATCAATAAAGATGCGCAACATCATCAGATTCCAAATAATTTTCCCAAATTATTTAATCTCCAAAAATATCTTCATTACATATAAAAATTCCACACTTAACCATTTGAAAACAATTTCAAATATTCACTTTTCAATTTATCTTTAAAAGATAAAAACTCAAACAGTTCATTTCCCATTGGAAAAGCATTTCCATACTTATTTAAAAATAAGTAATTCACAAATCATTTATTTTCAACACTTAGAAAATATTCGATATACTTAAATCACATTAAGTATAATTTCATTCTTTAAGGAAAATATTCTTTTAACACCTTTATTTGAGTCAAAACGAATGTTACGTAAAACATCGTTACGACGACTCAAAATCACTAGTATAGGGATTCGAAATTTAGATAGATATATAAATCCCAATACTACATTAAAAACATTTCCTTTCGGAAATCATTTACTATAACAACAGTGTTATAGTCCACCATTTCCTTATTTCTCGAAAACGTCTATTTCAACAATAAATGTTGAAATCTATGATTTCGATAGTTCACACGTTTTAAAACCATCTTTTAAAACAATTAACTTCCTTTATAATATCGCTTTCCCAAACATAACCATTTTTTTTTTAAAAATATATTCACTGTCCAAAATCGTGAATATACTTCAATAACCAAATTTCGATTTTTTCTACACATTTATTTCAAGAATTACCCACTGTCCAAAATCGTGGATAAAATCCCCTTTAACCTTTTAATTTACCAAATCCAATTGATTTCGAATTTATAAAACAACGTTTATAAATTCTATTTCTATTTTCTAACGACTTCAATTTAATAAATCTTCTTTATTAATAATTCGATCAATATCCCATTTTAAGGCAACAATCCAAGTTACAAGTAATTTCTTATCAGTCTTTATTCTACAACTTCATTCATTTTATAACTTCATTCATTTTATAACTTCATACTTTATAATCTATGAACTTCAATCTTTATAAATCTATAAACTTCAATCTTTATAAATCTATAAACTT
The DNA here is from genome assembly GCA_030737815.1 of Allium fistulosum. Taxonomy (NCBI): domain Eukaryota; kingdom Viridiplantae; phylum Streptophyta; class Magnoliopsida; order Asparagales; family Amaryllidaceae; genus Allium; species Allium fistulosum. The sequence continues at coordinate 820,493,044 of CM060907.1, read as the reverse complement.
CAAATCTTCACAATCTATAATTCTATAAATCTCATGTCTTCACAATTTATAATTCTATAAATTTCTAACACTTATAGAAACTCGTTTAAAAATTCCAATACTATTAATTGATAAATATCAATTCTGTACATCTTTTATATATATCATTCTTAAATAATTCAAAAGAAATCCAACTTAAACTATTTTATTTATCACTTGACTATTTATTTCAAAATCACCTTTCAGGTATATTTCACAATTTAAAATTTTCATAACTTTAAATTTATAACATTTATTTATTTATTTAAGATAAATAAATTCCAAAATTTAATAAATCGTATACTTTCCAAAAATCACTTCAAAATCCCTTTTAAAGTAAAAATCGTTTATTTTTAAACTTTAAAATTGAACCCGATGATGCAACGCATCAATTAGTCCATCACAACATCAAACATCATATATCATCATATGATGACAGAATATATATCAACATCTGTAAATAAATAAATACAGTTGAGGAATCCAGTTGGATCCCTCCAACCTGTTTCCCTGCATCCAAAGATGTTAGCACAATACCATTCCACTTCGAGGTGGAATATCGCGGTATATGGGTTTTGATAAAAATCCGCTTACTAACGGCGCAATAGGGTCTCATCCGCTATACGAGGCGGGAAATCATCAATCCAATATATACATATGCCAATATGTATATATTGCTATATATAGATATATATCCTACTATATCTAATATCACATCAACATAGCAATCAAATAATTAACTGAAAATTCCACTTTTCAATTCTTGAGTGAGAAGATCTCACCTTAGCTTTTATTAGCAACCCGTTTTTGTTCCAGTTTGTTTTCTCCAAATTTTAACCTTGTATAAACAATTTTATACGATTCATCAATATTTGGAATAACCGAATAATAAATTTTCGTTTGGTAATTTTAATTATTCAATGATTTTGTTTTTAAACCAACTTCTATTTAACAAAACATTTTCTTTTCTTTCTTCCTTTAAAATTTCAAAAATACTGATAACATAACCCATACAGATTTTTAAATCTATTTTTATAAAATCCTATAACATTTCAAAATCATATATATATATAGTTAAACAAGTTCATTTTCTTTTATTCAAAATTCAATCTGTATATGTATTTCTGCATAACCCATATTTTTATTCAATTCCAAATAAAATCTCTTTCATGTATGTATACCTTTAAAGCAGAAATAGTTTTAAAATTTTCTTTTTCAAACTTTATCAATATAAAGTAATCTTCTATTTTACTGTAAAAGGAAAAAAAACTATATTTATACTTTACTGTATAAACATAAATAGACTTATTCATTGAAGAAATAAATGGTTTTAACAACCTAAATGTTAATTTAATCTCCTTAACATAAAAATTTAAAATTTGAAAATAGATTGATAATTATACCTCACTGCTAATCGAGTCAACCCAGGCTCGATCGAACTCCATCGACCACCCACCAGAAAACAACGATCATTCACGACACTGCATATTTCCCTCGTCCATCGCCTGCTTGCAAACCACCACGCACCCCCATCACGACCATCCCCTCGTGAAACCCTAACAAAGACCGCCGCTCCATCATTGAACGCGACCCCAGAAATACTCGCGAGAAACTCCCCAGCCCAATCGCGACGCGAGCTCGATGACCTCAACGTCGTCGTCGACCCATCGCACCACTCGCGAGCTCGAACTTGCCCAAGTTGTCGACATCCAGTCGACCGCCATCTTCGATTCGCCATCACCTGACAAGCGCGCATGCGATCTGAAGCTCTGGCCAGCTCCGATACCTCTCCTCGTCGTCGACCTAGTTGAGGCGCTCGCGTTTTCTCGAATTTGATTTCATTTTGAATTGGATCTTCGTTTAACTGAAGAAGGAAAAGGGAAGAGGCGGCCATTTTTCCCTTGAATTTTTAAATTGAACGAGAGTGTTTTCGTTTTGATTTACGAAGAGTAAAGAAACAGGAGGGAACAAGGGTACGTGATTTTGCAGAGAAAAAGATCGTGCTCGCCTGATTCCTTCGTGATTCTCGGCGTAAATTTAGGCGTGGTGGAAGGGAAAATAACGTGCTGATGTTTACTAATTTTAAAAATTTAAATTTAAATTGGATCCGATTAAATTGCAACGCGTTTACTCTCCGTACGGTCACATAACAGCTCCGATAAATACGAAATTTGAAATCCGGTAATAATTCAATATTACGGACCCAATGGAACTGGTTTCGTCGAATTCCGAGACTGTGCCTCGGACGACTATTTTCAAATATCGATACGAACGATATAAATTTTCTAAACTGAACAAATAACTGTAAACTTCCATTCTGAAGCTTCTATTATCTTCAGTGTTATCAATACGAATTTTAAAAGCTTTCGAAATATTTTTCTTCGGCTTAAAATCGAAGATACAAATTTTTATTCACCATTCACTAGATTAAATTTTAAAGTTTAATCTCCAAATTCCAAGTTATATTCGGGATTCAAATTAAATTATCGTTCAAATATTTAAAATAAATTAAATATTTTCAATTCAATTCGTTCAAAATTCTGGGTCGTTACATTTTCTGTCTTTATATACTATGCATCTAGTCTTTCACATGTGTATGTTGTATTATATTTTATATCCTTCCACTTTGAGAGCTAATCGACTGTGATAAATATGCTCTATGATATATATTATCGTTTTCTTATCTTATACTTAATTGAAATAGCGTAGCAGTCAAAGAGCACTAAGGGCTATAACGGGGATTTTGTGGGGATTTAACAGGGCTTTAACTGCATAGATGTAGAGTTATGCATTATTTTGAGTCATGTATTCATATGGGATTTGATGTACAATTTACACTTTGTATTATAATGTTGGACCTTCTGTACCTTTATATACTATGCATTTAGTCTTCGCATGTTTATGTTTTATTATATTTTATATGCTTCCACTTTGAGAGCTAGTCTTGGTAAATATGCTCTTTTATATACATTGTCACTTTCTTATCTTACACTTAATGGAACACCATCCATAGCACTGTTGAGGATTATGTTTGCTTGCATGCATGGATTTTAGGTGTCATGGAAGGCGGGTCATTACAAATAACTCTATGCTCCCATGGCGCATTTCTAACACAAGCATATCATGGTACAACCCGCCAATTGGCATTCATCCAAGCAATTTTCTCCACTAGCTTGCCAACATCTAAGTCGTATATCATCACCAATGACTACGAGGAAACAAAGTGTCCAAAGATTCAGTTTGAGCCTTCCACGGCATGATCTCAACCAATATGAATACATATTCAAAATCACTTGTGCAAGGGTCGAATTTTCCTTTCTCGCATGCAATATATCATAGCACAAAGCTCTTGTAACAAATCACTTGTAATCAAAGACATCACTTGTAATCAAAGACATACAGTAATAAAATTAGTTATTATAATAGGTGTGGTTCTTCACGCCTTTCTTGTATTGTAGTTCATAACTTTTCATCTTACATTTCTTAAATTCAACATTAGTGAATTACCTTTGTCAGCAACGGGTTCTAATCCCCTTTTCAATGTTGGCTAAAAATCTAGCCAAGGCTTTAAACTAACAAAAGTTTGAATTAAGAGAAATTTGAATAATAGAAAAAGTTCAAAAATGTAAATTTTGAAAAATTAAATTTCCAAAAGTAATTACAGATTTTATAATGTTTGAAATTATGATTTCATAAGCAATGAATTTTAGACTTTAAATTTTAAATTTTTGAAATCTTTTTGTAAAAAGAAATAGTTTTAAGAAAAATTATTTCCAAAAGTTCAAATTTAGAATTTTAAAAGTACACTTGAGCTTGAAAATTTGAATTTATTACCTTTGAGATTTCAAAGGTAATACTAGAATTTCTAATTTGCATTAGAGTTATAGACTTTATAAAAGGGTAAAGTGAATTCAGGGCCGGCTGGAGCATCTGGGTTGCCCTAGGCCGTTGGGTACTGGAGGCAAAAACAGCTAAGAAGAGGAATCGAACCGGGTTGCCCTAGGCAGCTGGGTACTTGAGGCAAAACAGCTAAGAAGAGGAATCGAACCACTGACCTCAACATTAGAGAACCTACATACTACCACTATACCAATATCAGCTCTGTTTATCTAGGCAGCAATATGTATTTTTAAACCGTAAACTCGAAAAGCCTGTCAACAACCACCTACCTCCCCCAACTGTTGCCCTCACCCGGGGGGTTGCCCTAGGCGGCCGCCTGGCCAGCCTAGCCCTGGAACCGGGCCTGAGTGAATTCTGCATTCAGAACTAAAATAAGAGAGAAAATAGTTTTGAATATTTTTCTTTAAACAGCTGAATTAGAAACAGCAGAAAAAATTTTGATTTACAAATACCAATGTAACATTCCGCACCTTCATGGGCCAGGCCAAGATGTGGGGTTTTGTTCCTCAAAAGGCATCGACGTTGTTCTGAGGTGAAGACTTTGGTATATAAGCACCCACTTCATAGTGTTTTTCCACGATGTGGAACTATTATTCTCATTTTTAATGGGTGTTACAATCTCCCTTCATTAGAGCCCAATGTCCTCATTGGCTCATGAACACAACACCACCTAGACGTCGTGGCTGTAACACGTACATACCACAATTCCGGTTGGGTATGGCTCATGTAACAGCAAGAACTTCTTAATAAAAACAAATAAAGCCTAAGTTAAAGGGGAAGGAAAAGTTTTATTTAAACCCCTTGCTTTTATATAATTTTGTATTAAATATTTGTATTTATGGTTTTTTTTTTGTATTTTAATAGTAATTTTGACAGCAATAGCATGCACCGCAGACGTAAGTATATCAGTATGTTTTTTTATTTTTTTGCAGTTACCTTTTTGTTACTTTATTTTACTTCTTATTGCAAAAATTTTAGAACCCATCCAAAGTATTTTGCACTATCCTGCAATTTTTGCTTCGTGCATTCACACACTCCCGACATTGGCAAATCAAAATAACCTGTAGTAGAATAAAAAAAGTTGAAATTTGTTTGTTTCCATCAGAAAGATCCTCTCGTTATGAAAGTTATTAAGGATGCTGACATAGCGTCCCCAGCGTGCGTCTGGTCAATAATGCTGCCACATACTTGCACCAGGACATCACATTTCACGCACGTGATTCTGTTTCCATGATATTAAATTGCAAATAAGCTGTAATTTTCACTATGTCCCATTTGTTAACCTCTTTATTTAATCCAAGCACATGTTAACATTTATTTGATATTTGTATGTAAACAAACGAATAGTAAACGTGCTTGGAGTAAACATGTGAACAAATGGATTAGAAAAACGAAAGAAGTAAATATTTAATTCAATGGTATCCAATTGAAGTTTTAATATTTTTCGCATTGACTCTCTCTTTTTTCATTTGTATGACAAAAATAGAGCATAACTGGATTAATTATACATGCTCTTATATTTTCCCGATTACTACGAAAATTAACTAATTAACTTGCTCTTTGATTTAGTTAGGATGCAGTTTAAAAGAGGACAAACTTTCACGTGCCATCAAAAAGAATAAAAAACACTTATTTCAAGACCTCTTTGGAATAATTTATTGTGAAATTATGCATCTTTTCCAATGTATAATATTTGTATGCATGCACAATTTGAAAATTCGCATATACAAATATTTAAGAAAAGAATATATATTTGCGCACTTTGAATTTGCGCTTACAAAATATAGTTTTGATTTCGTGCATTTTCGAAATGCATAAATATAAAAAGTTCAACAGTGAAAAATGTGCCAAATTTCATAAATTTTGAAGGAGGCCTAAACTTAAATTAAGTTTTTATTTTAAGCCTATGAATGAAAATAGATGGCAACAGCGGTGGCTGCTTTGGAGTTATATATACAGGCTTCCATATTAAATCAATATACATTGTATCTCAGCTTGCTAAAGTTACAAGTGCACATGTTAGCGTAAAAATACTACAAAATAGGTCACGACATTCGATTACCGAAACACTTCATTACCACCTCAACGCTAGCTAATGTCTTTAACCCATGCAGAGCTGAGTACAACGTAACCATAAATGTCCAAAAGGTTGTAACTATGTACGTACTTATCAAAAAAATGGGTAATGATATTTATGTTACTATGGCAAGAGAAATTTTAATTAAAAACTTGAATATCAGGGCATTCCAGAAATCAGTTCTCCTTCATTTTGCACACTTCCTCATGCAAGGAATGAAACAGAACGGTAGATATATATCTTTCACCAAAGCTTGGAAATATAACCTGTGTATAAATCACCTTATTATAACTTTGATACCATAAATATTTTTTGACTTATATGAGAATTATTCAATTCTGTAGAAGTGTGGACATATCACAGCTATTGTTGAAGACTGTAACCTTCGTTTTGATCTTTAACACTTATGAACGTGTAAATTAAATAACTTAATAAAGTTATTATAATAAAACATGTTTACATTTGATAGAAGTACAATAAACGATAAAAATTAGATTGCAATTATTACTTACTGCAATCAACTTTCCAGCATTTTCTGGTCTTTTTGCCACAAGGAGAGCAGCTGCTGCAGCTGCCCCAGAAGAGATGCCCACCTACATGAACATAACAAACCTCAGATGATGATGATGATGAGCAGCTTTACTAGCATTTTAGTTGCCCCATTTTTTATTTTATCTTTTTATCAGTGCAAGAATCATATGTTGACTCAAATCATAACAATTTACTCTCTGATTCAGTTATCGTCTACTTGTGAATGAACCCTCAAAAGTTACCTACCTGCTTGCTCTTTTCCAAATATCCTTATCGTGTGAAAAAAAACCATGCTCGTTTAAATAGCGTGAAGTAAAGGTAAAATTCATGCAATAAAGCATTGCAAAATAAAGGAAAAGATAATTTTGCAAGTATTGATTCAATGTGATTACCAGCAACCCTTCTTTCAAAGCAAGATTTCTTGCAACTTCAACCGCTTCGGCAGTGCTTACCTTCAAAATTGTGAACTAATTTCAGTATAGCATAATATATGTAGTAAACATGGGTATACAAATACTAAGAAAGAAACAAGCACACATGTTAATAGATCCAGGGAACCGTAAACGCCACTCAATTGAGTGTTAGACTGAATGGCGTTAATAAAAGACATGATCAACCATACATATGTTATATTTCTACCTTGCATTTATATTGGTAGTGCAGTTACAAATTTTGGTGGTGTTATGTTGACTCTATGCTTGCTGTGAATTTTATTATTATATCAATCCATGCAAAAATGATAATCACTTAAATAAAGTTATTGAAAAAAAAAAGAAATTAAGAGCTTATTTGATTTGAAGCTTGAGTTTTGTATTTCCAATATGCATTCAAAAGGCATGGAAAATAACGAGGGGTAGAGAAAGTCAATTTGAAAAATGATTCTAACTTATAAATTGAAAATGGCTTTCCTATGATTTCCATCTTTTAAAAAATATCAAAAACTATTTTTTCTGTTCCTTCCTTCCTCTCTCATGCGTTTTGAAATATAAATTGAAAATGAAAACATGCCCTAAGTGTGCACAGTAATCAAGTATTAAGTTAGAGGTTCCACCTTCATGACTTCATCAAGCAGAGTGACATCCAAAATACTTGGCACGTAACCTGCATAAAGCATAGTAAATCAGCAAGTGGAGACATGCATCCTTTTATGGTCAAACACAGTAGGTGCAAAAGTTCATTCAACGTGAAATAGTACTGTGTTTACATCTGTGTATCGATGATATTAGGCTATGCTGATGACTGAAATAACATAAATTTAACTATGCACACGTACAAAAAATTACGAAATTCCAATGATTTTAGATACCAAAAAACAAGTCGGACATATATCGGAGATACAAAAAAGATGGGACATGGATCCCTTCTCTAGAGATAGATATACGTTGCAGGTTTATAACTATTAACAGAGAAGATGACATACACATTAAGCAAGTGGTATAAATTAGTTCTTTGAATACAGAAGAAAATAGTTATGTTTGTGTTACAAACAAAGCATTGTCCATATAAACCTGAACTTATATGACAGCAAGTTGTTGGGGTTTTTCCTAAAATCCCTACACAATTAGATTTTAGAAGAGATAAGAACTGAAGAAAAAAAGAAAACGAACAATTCTTTTTCAAACAAAGCCTTTATTAATTCACCAAATTATTACAATAGAAAGTCAAAATTAAGAAGATATCTCAATTCAAAAACCCTAGAAAATTAACTTTCCCCGGCACACATCTAATCAACCATGTACATGGCTATTTATAATAGTCTTGACAAAATATCTTTTTTAAGAAGCTATTGAATACTTTCATAGATCTTCCTTGTGTAGATAATTCATTGTTTTCTTTAAAGCAATAAAAGAGACAGTTAGGCTGCGTTTGTTTTGAGGAAAAAAGGGTTTAATGCTTAACTGAATAAGTGACAAGAGCTTGTTAGGTTGTTTGTTTTCAAGCAAGTGTTTTCATTAAACTTTTTTATTCACTTAATTGAATAAGCAGAATCTTAATGCTTATTATAAGTGCTGATCACTTATTGCACTACATTTTCCGATTATACCCATATGTAACCTAACATATATATATATATTTTATGAAATTTTTTCTAATTATTTCAAACAGTTATAAAAGTTCACATATAACATTAATTTTGTTTCCAGTTCTATCCCCTTTTTACGGCGAGATAATTTTTTCTCATTTTGTTTTGATTTTAAGAGGTGGAGCCTTGAAGCAATGGTTAGGTCACTCGCATGGTGATCTAGACATCAAGGTTCGAGTCCGGAAACAGCCTACACGCAATGCAAGGGAAATGTTGCGTACATTATTGACCTTCCCAGAGTTCGCTATCGTGCGGGAGTCTCGTGCACTGGATTCCATCTTTTTTGTTTTGATTGTAATTATAATATAGTTTTCAGTCAATAGAAATAACTAAAAACTAGTAATAAAATAATTGATGACAACCTAGCAATATTTGCATATAATTTGAAGTTAAAATATGATAATTTATAAATTGTTTAATAAGAATGAAAATTAAAAAACAAATTGAAATATGTAACGCAAGTGTGAAAAAGTTATAAATAAATAATTTCGACATGCTGAACAACACCGAGATTTACCTTAAGATAAATGAAACTTAAATAATCTGTAATACATTAATGGAAACTCAACTTTTTAAATAATTATGAAAAGTTGTACAAAATCGTCTGATATTTTTATAATAATTTATTTCGATACGTTGAACATATATATATATATATATATTATAATAAAATATTTTCTTCTCGAGCAAAATTTTATAAAATATATCTACGTTATCAAATTTTCTATTTTCGACATGTTTTGTAGATTTGGTAGTACTTATACATGCGAGCATTTGTTTGTTTGTTTTTATTTGTGTATAAAATATAAGATATAATATAAGATGATTTAATGTGTTTTGTATGGCAGTTACATGAAAGAATAATTAATTTAAATTTTGAGGGATATTATTGTCAAAGTTGTAAGTTATGTTCACAAAACAAATTTCTAAACAAACAATATTTTAAGTATTCAGCCATCAACATTCAGCAATTAGTATTCAGCATTCAGTGTTCAGCCTTCAGTATTCAGCATTCAGCATTTTAAACAAACGATACCTTAATCACTCTCCAAAATCTATAAAGTAAGCTATGAATTTGAGTTATAATTCCACATAGACTCAAATATCTTCAAAATCTAGTTAAATGTGCAATATTGTATCATCAAAATCTAACACTCTCCACATTGATACGATATTTCATAAATGTCATTCAAACTCCAAACAATCTCGAATATTAACATGGAAACAAATATCATCACTCCAAAAACCAACTAACCTTCAAACCATCTATATATGCACGCTCCCTAATTGAACATGCATGTTATCAATAAATCAGATTGCTTGTAATACCACAAAGGTCTCCAAGCAAACTTTGTGGTTTTTCATTGCATGTTCCATTTTAATTCAGACAAAATTGTCTCCCCAACTCCAAATTGAGAACTTTCTTCATTCTCCACCATCTTTTCAATCAGTTTGTAAACATTTTTGCTTTTTGTTTTTTTGCGCGCAGCACCTCCCTATTACACTTCCAAACTCTTGTGACTCCATCTCGAGTTGAAAAATTACAGTCTTTTGCCTCTAATTGTCCTAAAAACAAGATTCTTAGTAATATTAGAAATTAGGACATGTCTGACTTCTATAAGTTGATCTTTACTTTTGCCTTTATCCACGCATAGGACATTGTCGTTAAAATCCTCACCAAAATTCACTTCCGCTACTATCATTTTGTTTATTTTGGTCTTCTTCCAATGCCTTTATCCTCTCCTTGTCCTTTTTAAGCATATTGCACCTCAGCTGATGACCAGGATTTTCACAATAATAGCATATGAAATTTCTTTTCATGTTTGATCTATTTGACCGTCTTTTCATGTTTGGACGATTAACCCTTCTTACAAGATGGACTTCTTCAATTAGATTTCTAATTTTCTTTTTCTCATCCTTTCCTTTGATGAAGTTCACCATTCGCATCTCCTCATTAAGTAAGCTACTAAACACCAAACCCATTGAATCAACTCCAAACAAATTTGATTTGTTCAATGCAATCATAAGCGTTTTCCAACTTTCCGATAAAGAACACATCAATATCAAAGCTTGTGTCTCATCATCCACCTTGTAATTCACAGCCGTCAATTGATTTTCAGTTGCTTGAAAATTATTGAGATGCTCTCCAATTGACCCACCTTACTTAAGGTTCAAATTTATCAATCTTCTCGTTAGAATCACCTTATTTGTTGCGGAGTTTTTTGCATAGATTTCTTTCAATTTTTTCCAAATTCCAAAAGCAGATGTTTCATTAGCAACAATATGAAACACTGTATTCTCCAAAAAAACACCAAATAGTTGTTGTAGCCTTCCTATTCAAAGTCTCACATTTTGCTTCAGATGCATTGCTAGGTTTCTCCCCTTTATTCTCAAATGGTTGATGAAGATCATTAAAATATAAAAAATCTTCATCTTGGCCTTCCAAAACCCTCAATTTTTCTCATTAAGTTTTTCAACACTTATCTTCTCCATAAGCAAAACTCTCTTCAAAAAAATTTGTGTAGTAAGCTGTAATACCAACTGTTAAGGCTTTTTCTAAGATCCCTACACAATTAGATTCTAGAAGAGATAAGAAGTGGAGAAAAAAGAATGACAATCAAATTCCTCCAAACAAAACCTTTATTAATTCACCAAATTATTACAAAAAAACCAAAAATTGAGATGTCTCAATCTCACAACGCTAGAAAAATAACTTTTCCCCACACACATCTAATGAACCATGTACATGCCTATTTATAATAGTCCTGATAAAATTTCTTTTTTAAAAAACTATTGAATACTTTAATAGATCTTTTCCATGTAGATAATTCATTACCTTCTTTAATGCAATAAAAGAAGCAATTAATCGCTCTCTAAAATAAAATAGGCAACGAATTTGAGTCACAATTCTACATAGACTCAAATATCTTTAAAATCTACTTAAATATGGAATATTGTATCATCAAAATCTAACATAAGTAGTTTTAGCTTATGAGTATGTCCTGTGGTTGAACTCATACTTTCTTTTCTATAAGAACACATATTGATATGCATTGCCAAAAAGATTTTCCTAGTTGCAAGATAGAGAGTGCATTCATAGCATATTACGTAAAATGTACTGAAGTATGTGTAACAGCATTGATGGTAGCATAAATTATTATTTGTATGTAAGCGAAGTTAGGTCAGACATTCAAAGGACATATATCTTACTCTGATTCCGACATCTATAAACCAATAGGACAGTGCTGATATTTTTAGTGTTTTTTTCCTTTTCAATTGAGTTAAATTATTTAACATTTACTGACTTTATCTAAATAGATTGCAGGGTTGAAAGAGTGACAAGTGAAGGACAAAATTGAAGCATTTAGCTAATTTCTGTTTAAACATATATGCAGTCGCTCTTGGGTTATCACGCATCAAGTAATCAAACCGACCGCTGGCGAGGTTTGTCTATTGTAAGTTTGCTATACCAAATTGTGTGAAGCCAAAAAACAAAAAACATGTATGTAACATGTCTATTTAAATATCTCCAATTTAATTTACTTTATTCTCTCCACTAATGTCTCCTTAGATCTCACCAATTTTAATTTTTTCTGGTATACTATTATTTGATGTTTAACTAAAATTAATGAAAATCAGACTAAATATTTTTTTTAGCTTATACGATTTAATGGTCGGTTCCCCACCATTATGTACATAGTTAATCACCAACTTAAGGTATAAAAGATGAAATGATCCAACCATAATCATATAACAAATATTTTAGTTACATGAATATATGTTAAATGCATCCCTCGGGGTGTAATGAGTGAAGCTTGATTCCATAGGTCTTGGATGGGTCATTGTGTGTGTATGTGAGTGCATCAAGAATGCAAATAGAAGAAGAATACATACGTAAAGAAAGCACAGAAGTTTCTGATATAGTAGCTAATTGGATGTGATGAAATGTAAGCAAATGTACACTTCCAAAGCTGCAAAGATCAAATATTAATGAACCGGCGATTGACGAATACTATGAATCTTCCACAATGAAAGATTTTATGATTTGTTTGTAATATGATATGGTAGATTGTGATACACAAGAAACGAGAAATTAATTTGATTGAATTATTGATACACGAATCTCTGATACACTGCTCCTATTTATAGCAGTTATACAATACAAGTTATAATGCATTTGGGCTGCACATAGGCCCATTAGACTTGTTAATGTATTTGATAACCCGCTTTGCTTATATGAGGTAAAGCTCATTCTCGTGTATACAACGGCTCATTTCTAACCCCCTCCCCCTTCAAATCGACATTAGGATTAGGGTTTGTTTTTCTCAAATTTGAGTCGCTGCTTCATTTGATCAAATTACTTCAGAAAATTTCTTTAACTCTCTAAATACTTTTAGATCTTATGTATCTTCATAGCTTGATGATGTCAGAGTTGCTTATAGCAGCTTGAATCTTCGTTTGCTTGAATTTGGCACTTTGAGTTTCTGTTCGAATCTTTATCAGACTTGTTGCTGCTTTGCTCAACCTTCAATTCACTTCGAAACGAGTGAAGTTTCTTGCTGTAAGTGCCTTTGTTAATACATCAGCAACTTGGTACGTGGCAGGTAGATTTACTTAAAGCTTTACTTTTAAAATTTGCTCTCGAACGAAATATAAGTCTATTTCTATATGCTTTGTTCTAGAATGAAGAACTGGATTGTCTGATATGTATACTGCACTTAAGTTATCACACCATAATGTTGATTTGATACATGTATCTGCTTTTAACTCATGCATTAGTGACTGAATCCACATGATCTCGACAGTTGCATTAGCTATACTCCTATATTCAGCATTTGTGCTAGATCTGGAGATTATAGGTTGTTTCTTTTAACACCATGACACTGGATTATTTTCAGTATATATACAATATCCTGATGTAGACCTTCTATCATCAGGGTCTAATGTCCAGTCTGCATCTGCATATCCAGTTATATTGAGATTCTTGCTTACTTTTAGTGGCAGTCCATAGTCTGATGTTCCTTTTAGATATCTTAGAATTCTCTTGACAGCTTTTCAATGTTCATCCAATGGTTTCTGCATAAATTGACAGACTTTTTAACACTAAATGAAATACCAGGTCTAATTGTGGTTACATACTGCAATGCACCAATTAGACTTCTATATTGTTTATCATTAAATATGGTGTCTCCCCTATTTTTAGAAAGATGTTGATTGTTGATCATTGGTGTTGGCTGAAAATTTGCTCCTTCCATTTTGACTTGAATAGAAGTTCTCTGATATACTTCTTTTAACATAGAGTAATTTCTGAATCTAATCTCCTTGTAGCTTCTATTCCTAGAAAGTAACTCAGATGCCCTAGATTTCTGATTGAAAACTGGTTATCTAAATGTTGAATTATGTTGTTAATTTCTATATCATTATCACATGTAATAATTAAATCATCAACATATATCAGTATATAGATAGTGGTAGCTTTATTAACTTTAGTGAATAATGAATTGTCTGATTTGGTAGACTGAAAACCCATATTACACAAAGTAGCTTTCAGTTTATCAAATCAGACTCTTGGGGCATGTTTAAGGCCATAGATGCTTTTATTTAATTTGCACACATAATTCTTATTTTGTGTTTAACCAAGTGGTTGTTCCATATGTACTTCTTTCTGTAGAACATCATTTAAAAATGCATTGTTAACATCTAACTGTCTGATATTCCACTTTCATTATAATGCTATGGTTAGAATGATTCTAATTGTTGTCGGTTTGACCACCGGTGAAAATGTTTCATTGAAGTCAAAACATGCTCTAGAATATATCCTTTAGCAACTAGTCTTGCTTTATATCTTGCCACTATTCCATCTGGATTTTTCTTCAGTTTGTAATTCCACTTGCATCCAATTATATTTTTTGTTCTCTGGTGGATGAACCAAATCCCATGTTTTGTTTCTCATGAGTGCCTTGTATTCTTCATCCATGGCTCACTTTTAGTTTTTTTCTTTAATGTTTGATCAAATGTTTTTGGTTCTTTCATTGTTGTTGCTGCAGTGTAGACCTTTGGTTTAAATATTCCGCTTTTTGATCTTGTCGCCGTGTGATGCTCAGTTTTGACTTATGATTCAGTATGTAGTGGTGTTGCATTGTTGACTTGATCGGTATTGTCTGATATTTCTCTATGTCGATTATTTGAATAATCTTCATTGATGCTTTGTATTTGATCATTTGTGCAAATAGGTGACTGGTTGAGATGATCAGGAAGTTCTTCAGATCCATGACCTGGCTTATTGGACATTGTGAGTTGTGGTTTTGAAGTTCATGTTGTCTTCTCAACTTCTGATTGATTCCACACATCTGAATGCATAGGTATGGCTGGAATTGACTCCCTTGGATTATATATTTTTTGTGTTGTCTTTATATATGTGCTAATAAAAGGAAATATCATTTCATTAAAGACAACATGTTTGCTTATAATTATCTTTCTATTATTATCAAGATATTTGTATCGTTTCTGCTTTATTGCATAACCTAAAAATGTACATGGTGATGATCTAAATTTTAGTTTATGAGAATTGTATGGTCTTAGATATGGAAAACATATTCAATCAAAAAAATTCAAACTTTGATAATCTGGTTTAATTCCAAATAACTTCTCTATTGGACTTGGCCCTTTTAGTACCTTTGTTGGTAACCTATTTATTAGATATACTACTGTACTAAAAGAGTCAAGCCAAAATTTTAGAGATAGAGATGCTTGAGCAAGTAAAGTAAGACCAGTTTCAACTATATGTCTATGTTTTCTTTCAATTAGGTCATTTTGTTCCGATATGTATGGACAAATAGCTCTATGTAGTATTCCCTTATCTAAAAAGAATTTCCTGAGTGACCTATACTCAGTGCCACCATCACTTTGAATGAGTGACATATACTTTCATGAAATAATCCATGTATCTAGTGCGTGCATCAACAAAAGATATGTAATATCTATAACCATAATCGGAGTTGATGGGTGCTGGACCACAAAGATTAGTAGCAACTAACTCCAAAGGCATGTTATATCATGTTTGTAAATCTGCAAAAACCAGTTTATGGCTTTTGCCCATTTGACAGTAAGTGCAAACATATGATAAGGTAAATCATCAAATGAAATTTCATTTTCTACAACCTGTTTTACAACACTTGCATTGGCATGACCTAATTTGTAATGCCATAGATCAAAGATGTTTTTATCTCTTTCAGTTTGGGATATTTCAGAAAAGTTACAACACATTACTCTCTTTATAGGATTTCTGCAATTAACCAGACTAAATTTGTATAATCCTTTCACTGCATCACCCTACAAGAGAGTTTCATTAGTTAGTATATCTCTAACTAAACAATACTTGAGATAAAATTCAAAATGGACATTATTATCATTTGCAACTGTGACACACTCATAAGATTCTTCTTTATACTGGGTGCTACTAATAAATTGTTGAGATATAACTGTCTTTCACCTTTGATATAAGCACTACCAGTATGAGTAATCTTAATAGACCCACCATTTCTCATGCATATTGACTGTTTACCTCTGTACTCTTTGCTGCCTAGATTTAGATTGTCAAGGTTGCTTGTGATGTGGTTTGTTGCTCCTGAATCAGGGTACCAGGCTTCATCTTGAATGAGTTCAGGCTTGGCGTTCTCACTCAGGTGATTATTTCTGTTGTTATCAGATTGATTGTTTGAATCTTGTTGTACTTATGTCATGTTTGCACTGGGATTGCCACTTCTTTGATTATTTGAGTTTTGACCTGGTACATAGTTAGCATTGAATCTGAAGTAGCATTTTGGAGCAGTATGTCCAATTTTCTCATGTATTTGACATTTTGGCCTATTTTTGTTATTCCACCTTCCTATGTCCCCTTGCTCTGACTGATTGATTGCCTCTTTGATATGATTGATCGGTTTTATTGTTGTATTGACGTTTACCTTTGTTATTTGCTGCATAGTTGATAGGCATATTTGAATCTATGGGTTTCTTGAAATCAATCCT
This sequence comes from Allium fistulosum, assembly GCA_030737815.1. Taxonomy (NCBI): domain Eukaryota; kingdom Viridiplantae; phylum Streptophyta; class Magnoliopsida; order Asparagales; family Amaryllidaceae; genus Allium; species Allium fistulosum. The sequence goes on along the minus strand of CM060907.1, from coordinate 820,476,407 downwards.
CCCTTCATGAGCAAGAAGTGTTGAATGTACATATTCTATTGATGGCAAGGTTTCTTTAGATGATACAATTACCACTACAGCTTCATATTCTTCACTTAGACATCTAGAATAGTCAACACTTGTTCAGTATCTGAAATTTTATGTCCAGCTGCTTCTAGCAAATCACATGTTGTCTTGATCTTTGTTAAATGTTCTCTCATAGATTGATTATCCTTTCTGACCTTCTGCAACTGTCTCTTATAGTGCATAACCTTGGCGGCAGATTGTGTATTGAATGTTCTTTCAACAGTTTTCAAATTTCACTTGCAGTTTTACACCCAATGACTTATGGTAACAACTTGACACTTATTGAAGATAACAATCATGAGCTTATTAGACTATCTTATCTTTGATGCTTTATAAAATTTTCATTACTGACTGTCTTGTTTTCTTCATCAGTGATAAATCTAGGTGGAATTGCAAGAGTGCCAAGGATGAACCCTTCAAGGTCATAGCCTCTGACAGCGGTTTCGATCTGTACTTTCCATAGAAGATAATTATCTTTTTCTAAGTGGGCAGTAATAAATTGGCTTTAGGGACTTATCACAGTTTTAATGAGATTTTCAGTGGTAGTGGTCATTTTTTGCTGAGAATTTGATGAATTATCTGAAGTAGCAGAGCTATCATTACCCTCTGCCATGATGATGCTTCTTGACTCAAGAAAAGACTTGAAGGTTCAGAACTGATTAGATACAAGAAATACTTCTCAATGCAAAAGGATCAGGTATGTTGCAGCCAAATTTATGCAAAGAAGTTTTTCTGATAGATTTCTAGCAAGACACTTATTTTCTTGTTGTTTTGATGGATTTCTTGAATTCTGATTTTGATTTTATGAGTTTCTTCTTGTCTGGAATTTGCTTATTCACTTGAAATATGTTGCAGCCAGATGATTTCTTGGCGAGGCACTGATTTCTTTGAAGCAAATTCTTTTAATACCCAAGTGATGAAATTACTCTGATGGGTAATCTGATCACCAAATGATGAATTCTCTCCACTGGTTGATCTCATATTTATCGCAGTCATACAATACAAGTTATAATACGTTTGGGCTGCGCATAGGCCCATTAGACTTGTTAATGTATTTGATAACCCGTTTTGCTTGTATGGGGTAAAACTCATTCTCGTGTATACATCAGCTCATTTCTAACTCACAGCTTTCATCAAACCCACCAATATGGAGATTTGCCTAGTGATGTAAAATGGAATTCTTCCAAGTCGGAAAAACTAGGAACAACATAGATTTTTTTCTTTAACATGTCCCCTAAATCACTTCGAATTTATTTACTTAATTCTCTCCACCAATGTACCAAAATAACGGTGAAATAGATGTACGAATGTAATCCCAAACTTTTAAATAGAAAACAAGAAGGTTTCAAATAATTTTTCATAAATAAGTTCAAATTATGCTAAAAATTTCTTTTAGAAATAAAATCAAATTTGTTCAAAAATAGAACTATTTCAAGAAATTTGAACAAAATAAAAAAATAGTTAGGAGAGTTTAAAATGTTTAAATAAAATTCAAGTTTGTTCATTGAAATACGCGAACATTTAAAAATTGAAAAATGCACGAACACTTTTGAAATTCTTTTTCATAAAATTACAAATAACGTAATATTTTTATTACCATCTTTTGTCAATAAAATCGAAATCTATCGAAATCTAATTCAAAATAAGCTCAACTGCTATAAATTGTTCTTTTACGTTTTTAATGCAATGAACTATATAATAAAAAAATCTATCAGTCGGTTCCCACCATTGCAAGGTAGTACTAGTATTAACTATTTAGAGGCACTTTATATAGCATAATTTAAGGATTAACGAGGGATTTTAGTGTCCTAGAGAAGTAAAAATCCCTCTGACGTGCAATTTCTTAATGTTGAAGTAATAGACTGATTTACAAACGGATAATTTTTATTGCAATTCGAATATTGTCATTACTGTAGCCTTAACCCCAATGAAGTTGAATCGACTATATGGACATGAAATGATTAGACAATTACACTAAGCCATGTTGTAAGAGTAATCAAGAAATTAGTATCATGACACATTCTTTTTATACCCTATGTCGCAATCATTGGCATCTTTTGAGGGTTAAATAAATAGAAGATATTTACATTCGAAGAAAAACTTATGTAAAAGATTGAAGGCAAAACTTCTGCAAAACCAGAACACTGGAACTTGAAATTGCAATCTCGAATTTATCTACAGATCCCGGCTGCTATTTTTCTAATAACAGCCGCAAAATTTTGGTTGTTCAGTTTTGACTAAAATATCGGTAATGGTTAAGGAGAAGATTAGCATTTACATGATATACATGCACAACCCTTTTCATTTGAACATTTAGCATAATTGACGAAATGTACATCAGATGTACCTTTATGCGCACGTATAAAGACATTACATTTTCAGGCATGACACATACCTGGATTATCTCCAGAAATGATGCTGCTTTCTGCAGGTTCCACTCCAATTACCTGGATGAGATTACAGGACCTCCAGGATTAAAAGGTTTACTTGAGCTCAACAAAGTAAAAAAGCTGTTAGCAAAATTAAATGTCATACCAAGTTAAACGAAACTAAAGTAAAATGCTAGAACTTTTCAATCAAGACAGTTCTATTATAAAGAAATTAAGGAAGGCGGTTGCAAAATAACAAACAGGAATATTTGCTTCATTTGAAAAAGCAAACATTCTCATCTGACATCAATTTTTCATATCTACAAATTCGTAAAATGCTGAATTTTTGTAGACATGTTAAGATTATGAAGGCAATACCATGTTTGCAATGAATTTCAATGAATAGTATCTAGCTATTATTCATCCCAAATGATGGGAGAAAGCATCTTTAGTTGGCTAGTAAGTGGGTAAAAAAAAAAGTGGTTAACCCAGTGGCCAAATAACAAGGCCAAAGACTAGATAACGAAGAAATTGTATGCAAATGTTGTAGTCGGAATGTGTGAGTCATACTAATTGTGAGCAAGTCAATAAAGTACTCATATAGTAGACATACTGGGACATAAGGTCCTACATTTTTCTTTTTTCTTCCTTTTTTCTTCTTCGTCTTTTAAGCTAGGTTCCAATCAGTAATTTTAATAGAAAATTTAATGCCTCCAAATTATATGAAAATTAACACCCTCCATATTCTAATTCATCGACCATATTCACTTTACACTGCCATAAACTGTCGAACACATCAAAACTGCCTTAATCTGCTTTAAAATTGACTTAACCGTCTAAACTGCTTCACCTGCCTTACTTTGCCCTTAGCCTTCTTTTGATTGGAAATGCAGTATTTTAAATAACAATTATGCGCTGCAATTATAGTATTATATATCATTATTAGTGAATTTTTGATGCGTAGATTTACATAGTAAAGATGAGGTGGAGTCTTGACGCAACGGTTAGGTCATCCGCATGGGGATCTGGACGCCTAGGTTCGAGTCCGAAAACAGCCTCTTCGCAATGCGAGGAGAAGGCTGCGTACATTATCGACCTCCCCGGAGCCTGCTATTGTCGGGAGCCTCGTGCACCGGGTTCCACCTTTAGATTTACATAGTAAAGATGGATCGCCATCTCACACTTTCTACAAGGATATTACTGAATTATAAAAATATGAATTAAATTGATTTTGCATCCAAAAACAACACAAATCTTTAGTAAACTTACAAAGTTTGTGATTTGATGGTAACAACAAATACCCAGTCAGACTTTTCTATGAAAAGTAATTGCATTTCAAAATTTGAAAATAAATAGTATGGATGAGTTGGTAGGATAAGGCGGGTGAGTGTAACGAAGCAGAGAATTGTTTGCAAACTAATTAAAAAGGGCTGCTTTGAATTTCAAATTGTAATTAGGGATCCAGATTAGATTTTCAATCTAGAAAAATAACAGTGAGAGATGTAAGTAATGCAACAACAGTACTCGTATCCAATTCCTGAAAGATATAGATCAAGTAAAAAATTCATGACACGGTGTTGGCAGGTATCCCTATTAGGTACAAACCACAGAGAAGTTAGTGCTGTATGTTGTAAGATTCAGGTTCATATATTATTCATAATTCACAATGAATATTACTTTTGGGAATATTTTAAGTCATCCATGATTCTGAGGAATCTTAGGTAGTGTTTCGTTTAAAAATGAATTTTGTGTTTTCGATTTTCAATATGTATGTCAAATATGAGAAGGATGAAAGGACGACGGAGGGGATGAAAGAAAGACGGATAGGAGGACAAAGGGGATAGAGAGACGACGGAAGAATGGATTGTTTCACGTGCTTGTGTTATTTTCCAAAACACGGAAAATTAAAAAAAGTTGTTTTCTATTTTGTATGAACTCCGATTTCTAAATTGGTCGTTTTCCGCAATATACATGCGTCATGTGCATTTTTGTATAGACGAAAACCCAAAAACTAAAAACAACAAACCAAACATTACCTACTGTTTCGGAAATTACATTCTCAATAATCGGATTCCTAGGAATAACGCATCAGTATGTGGAGTACTTTTTTTGCATGTGCGTGGGATTTATTTTTTTCCTTTTTCCTTTTAAATACTGGCTAACCAACTTTGTAAATATATGAAGTAGATTAATTAATTATGACCCATAAATCCTCCTAGATCACATGAAGTTATCATGATCCAAAAGGAACTCACTTGTATTCCAAGCTTGTTATTCGAACAAAAGCAATGTAGAATTTTGTCTAATAAAAAAGAATATATTGGCTTGTATGCAGAACCGACTACATATGCTGAAGGCTAATATTTAGTTACACGTTCACTTAGTTACCTGTAAAAAAACAGGAAACTTTTTGTATTTCCTCCTTCGCATGCATAGCATTCAACATGCTATTGATGATAAAAGTATTTCAAAAGCAAGCACAAACATATCAGGATCGAAAAATGCAGCACGGAATGCAAAGTAGGCTTACTAAAAGGAGCATGTAACTTAAACAACCACCAAATTAAACCTTTTAAAAAAATGGATGCTTATAAGAAAGGAGAAATAACTTAAGAAAGACAAACGGCCTAATGGAAACTCTTTTGCAATGTCAGGGTACCTGAGAGAACATGATCCAGCCTCGTATTTATTTATTTTTCAAAAAAAACAAAGTTCTGCAGAATAAATAACTAGGCTACAAAATGATAAAGTTCAACAAGAGTTGTTCACACCTTGATGTCATTGTTCATTGTTTTGAGATAACTCCCTGTGCCTGTGATAGTGCCACCTGTCCCAATACTGGCAATGAAAATATCAACCCCACCCAGTGTATCCTCCCATATTTCCGGGCCTGTAGTTTCAAAGTGAATCTGTAATTTTTTTAGATGCAACCTTGACACAATTCTACAAAATAAAAATGTGCTTTCTATCCTATAACTAAATGTGTAAGTTGTTGGACGAGAGATAAAAATAAGCATGAACTGGGCATTACTTTCCCAGGCTAATTAAATGCTATACATTACCTGAATATCGTGATAAGGAGAAAAAAACTACTAAAAAAATTCATGAAGTGGAAGATTTCCAAATGCCAGATAAAAAGATCCTGACATGGGAGAAAAAAAAAATGAAATACAACAGACCAATAGGCTTTCAGAAAATGAAATATGTCTTTACAGTTTGAATGCATTATTTAAAAGCAATAGCAATTAGCAAGGACTCGGAATAGTGTCGTATTAAAAAATTTATAGATCCAGAAGTATAAGCCACTGGGCTGTAGCATATCATAATATCAGCTTAACATTGACAATGAGTAATCAACATAGGATAATGAATATAATACAATGGTTGTTACCTTTGTATTGGCTGGATTGTCAAACTGCTGAAACATGTATGCGTTTTGAGTCTTCTGAACTATTTCTTCAGCCTTATCAACTGCTCCTCTCAGACCTTTGGCTGAATCAGTTAAAACAATATCAGCTCCAAATGTTCTAAGGAGCATGCGTCTCTCTATATTTATTGATGCTGGCATAGTCACAATAAGTTTGTATCCTCTAGCAGCAGCAACAAAAGCAATTCCTACTCCCGTATTACCACTAGTTGGCTCAACTAAAGTGGTCTATGTGGGAAAAAAGAGCGCTGATTGTAAACGTTGATTCACTAGATAATCGTGTGAATTGAGCACAACAAGTAAGCTTACGATTCCAGGTGTAATAAGTCCCTTTTTTTCAGCATCATCTATCATGTTGCATCCAATCCTGAGATATTAACTATCTTTCAAAGTCTAAGACAAAAAATAACATTGATTTGACAAAAAAAAATTGTGATAAAATGATAATGGTTACCTATCCTTGACACTTTTGCAAGGTTCCATGGATTCCAGTTTGGCAGCAATATTGGCAACACATCCATCAACAACGTTATTGAGATATATCATTGGTGTTCTCCCTATCAACTGACCATACACTTTAGTAAGTGATTATTCCAAATGTGACATCATCTGCTATTCAGATTATAACAAGATAGAAGAATATAGGTAATAAGCAGAGCAGATCGCAGATTAGCTGGAAAGGTTTATACGAAGAAATAAGCAGACTGCAGATTGCAAATAACCACAAATAAAGGTATTGTACACCAATCAGCACATATGCACAGGATTTAGGCTTTCATTGCATCCAGTACCATTTCGACCAGTGGTTAATTAACCCTTAAATCGTTTTTTATTGATCAGATCATCTTAGGCATAAGTTCTTTATATGAAGAACTAAACCTAAAACCATTTGCTTCCAAATTAGATAACCAGATTGAACAGTATAACAGACTAACTCGGTGGTTGAATTTAAAAGGTTGAAACCAAGATATGTTCATCAAATTCAAAACACTAGTGTTAAGTAACTGTCTATTCATAAAATTATTAACTGGAAGTATCTCAACAAGAGAGATTTGTGATGAAAATGTTAAAAGATTAATGCAAGAAAGAGAACTGGTTCATTCATTCAGATAGATTCATCCTGGTATCCCAATTTATCACGAAATATTACAGTTGTACAACTTAAAATTTGATATTGAGTTGAGCGTCTAAACTAGAGCCTACAATGTTTCTACTAATAATAAGGTTTAAGTATTTTAAAACATGTACAATGAACTCTAAGTTGAACCAATCTTTATATACCTTCCAATATCGTGAAAAAATCATCATGAGACACGAAATACATAAATAGCCTAAATTTTGATCCAATCGTCGTTTTATGAAGTTTATCTGATTCATATAGAAAGTTTAATTGGATGTGCCATCAATAATAAAAGTTTATACTGGCAACCAATCAGATTCTGCATTTCCTCAAATGTTTGATAAGCAGAGAGATACATGTGATTAGTAAGATAAATAGAAAAATGCAGTTTAAATCAATGCTAAAGACTAGTGTAATAAAAATATCCAATACCATCTACATGAAAACAGAAGAGGTAAAAAAGAAAAATAAAAAACAAAACCTGAGTAACATCTTCGGCTATGTTAACTGTTTCCAGCTCCTCTCTGCTCTGTAGGGACATGGCCTTTGCACGAATGCAAAAAATGGGTTTCTGCAGATTTTTATCAGGGCGTACCTTAAAAAAAGAGAAATGAGACGGACTTATTGCGGGTTGAAAACATGTGAGAAAAGAATGAGGAAAATGGAGAAGAGAGGAAGAAAATGAAGCAGATAACGCCATGGATTAAATTTATTTTACACTGGGGTTTTAGAGAGGTTGAGGGAGGAGAGATGGAGAAATCATTTGGATTGGGTTGCTTTTTCCCATGGGTTGATTTTGGGCCGGGTCATGTGGTAAATGTGGGTAATGCATGATACATAATGATGCATAAGAGAGTAGTACCACCACAACCTTTCCAACAGAAGCATCTACAACCCAAGTAGTGAATGTCACGTGAAGTCTGTGCATGAAGAATAAACGGTTACGTTAATCAGAGCATTACCGTACGCGCGAAAAGTTTTTCTACAAATTATATATATTTCAAAACACTTAAAATATTTAGTCGTATTTTGTGCTGAACTTATGCATAGTTTGTTTGAATTTTTATTTTTAAGTTTCAGTATCTACTTTTTTTTGTGGTTTGAATTTATATTTCTGGTATTAGTTAACAAAGAAAGAATTTGTAAAGGATTTCATTTGTTATATCATATTTTAAGGTGTCGTTAAGATTTGATTATATTTGAGCGTTTTGAATTTGTAAAAAAAACTATTTATCGGGTCCTATTTTCAAGTGATATTAATGTTTATTAATATTTGTAAAGGTACGTGTTGAATTTGTAAAGTGAGTTTATTTATTAGATCCAATTTTTAAGGGATTTAGTAACATATACAGATGAGCGTTAAATTACATATGAGTAAATGGTATTTTCGAAAGTTTGCGGTCGGACCAAAAGTTTGCGCTTCTAAGCCAACTATTAATAATAAAAAGATTAGACGTTACAATATAAATGAAAAAAAAACATAAGCCATAATGTATGACGCAGCGGATTACACAAAACAATGTAGATCGTTGAAAGTAGCAATCGGTGGATTGATGAATACTGAAATGCCCGAATTCGTTGATCCGAAGATGCCTAATCCTAGTTATCCCGAACACGTTGATCGCGCACGATACCGGGTTCAAAGATCTGCGATTCTTCGAGCGTTGATCAAGCGCACTTGATTCTGCGAATCGGCTTATGCAGTCGTTGAATCGAGCGCACTCGATTATCCGAAAGAGGAGATAGGAGATTACACTCGACTACCAATTTGGTGAAAGCACAAAGCTAACAAAACAAAGTTTTTATTTCAAATCAACTAAACTATTACAAATGGCACCACCGGTCTATTTATAGAAGTTACAAATCTCAACACAAATCTGTACAACTCTTAAGTCGTTTCCGACCTAACAACTACGACCTAAAAATGGACGACTTAACAACCAGACGACTTACGACTTACTATAGGTCGTACACGACTTAACAGATTACAACACATAGTCTTACGACATACGACTTATGTACAAGCGACTTAAGGAAACACAATACAACACCAGACAACGACTCAACATATACAGGTATACATAAGTCGGTAGCGACCTAAAGACAAACGACTTAACAACTTCACGAGTTAACATTGCCACGACTTAAAGATTCAGCGACTCAAGAGGCGGTAGCTGCATTACTTCACGCGACCTAACTAGGTTGTAGGTCGTACGCGACTTATCTTAGGTCGTCCCTTCTTCTGCATACTCGTTAGGTCGTAGACGACCTAAACACTTTCCTTAAGTCGTAGCCGACTTAAGCCTTGCACATTCTTAACTCGAGCTGCTCCTTCCGTAGCTTTAGATCTAGATCGTAACCCGCTTGAGCTAAGTAGTGAACGACTTAGGTCTTTAGCTTCGATAAGTCGAGGACGACTTATAGCCTCTTCGTTAGGTCGCGAACTCGAGATAACTTCTTCCCTTGGTTTCCAGTTAAGTCGCAGCTCCCCCTCACGTGACTCCTTAGGTCGTAAAGTTTCTTCCTTAAGTCGTGGGCGACTTAAGTTAAGTCGTGGGCGATTTAAGCCTTGTAGCTTTGTAGCTCGCGCTGCATCATCCTCCCCAGGTTGAGAAGAATTCGTCCTCAAATTTGCACTCTCTTCTTCCACCAAAAATTCATCCCCATGATATGGTACGAGATGCCTAACATTGAACACGTCAGAAGTGTACACATCCTCCGGTAGCTTCAATCTATAAGCATTTTCATTAATCCATTTCACAATTTCTACAGGACCAATTTTTCTGGCTTTTAACTTGTTATAAGCGCCCACTGGAAAACGATCCTTTGTTAACACAGCATATACCAAATCTCCTTCATTAAACTCAACATTTCTTCGCTTCAGATCTGTAGATCGTTTGTACTTCTCATTTGCTTTCTCCAATCGTTCCTGAACGATTTTATGACATTCAGTCAATCCATCAACAAAATCAGCAGCCTTTTTAACTATCTTCTTTGGTTGTGGTACTACCGTTAAATCCAATGGTCCCTTCGGTAAGCTTGAATACACGATTTGAAATGGACTGAAACCCGTACTACGATTTACAGCATGATTATGAGCAAATTCCGCTTGACATAACTTCACATCCCAACTCTTCAGATTGTCTTGCACAAGACATCTCAACAAATTTCCCAATGATCTGTTCACAACCTCGGTCTGTCCATCCGTTTGCGGGTGATAAGCGTTGCTAAAGTTCAACTTCGTTCCCACCATCTTCCACAAACTTAGCCAAAAATGACTCAGAAAACGAGTATCCCTATCTGACACAATAGATTCTGGTAATCCATGAAGTCGATATATCTCCTTGAAAAATAATTGAGCAACATGAACAGCATCCATCGTTTTCTTACAAGCAATAAAATGTGCCATTTATAGACTATGTGACGCAGCGGATATTACAAAAATGATGTAGATCGGTGAAAGTAGCAATCGATGGATTGATGAATGCTGAATTGCCCGAATTCGTTGATCCGAAGATACCGAACTCTAGCTATCTCGAACTCGTTGATCGCGCACGATACCGGGTTCAAAGATCTTCAATTCTTCAAGCGTTGATCAAGCGCACTTGATTCCGCGAATCGGCTTCTACAATCGTTGAATCGAGCGCACTCGATTATCCGAAAGAGGAGATAGGAGATTACACTCAACTACCAATTTGAATGAAAGCACAAAGCAATCAAAAGAGAATTTTATTCAATATTCAACAACAACCTTTTACAAATGAGAGACTCGGCCTATTTATAGGCATTTTACAACTCACACAAAAAACAACGAAATTACAAGTATTAAGTCGGTTCCGAGTTAAGGCTTCCGACCTACGACTTAACAAAGACTTCCGACTCAATATTTACAACACAGTTCAGAAAAAGCTTAAAAAATATTACAAGTATTTAGGTCGGCAACGACCTACGACCTAGAATGGACGCGACTTAGCATAGGTCGGCAGCGACCTAACAACAAACAGTTACAACACTGACTTGACGAATTACAGACCAACGGCAGAGATTATCTCGCAGCAAAATCAACGCACCAGGCTTCACGCGACTTAAAACAGGCGGCATCAACGACTTAAAGAAATCAAAGGCTGAGGTTAACTCGGCAGAGAAAACAACGGCTACAGTGCCTTGCGACTTAAAACCAACGACTTAAGATATCAACAGTTGAGATTAAGTCGGCAGAGAAGATCCACGCCTCCAGTCTTCACCGATTTATCCCTTGACTCGTTAGGTCGCTCTCGACCTAACACTTCACCCGTTTGCTCTGTTTTCTCTCTGCATAACTCGGTAGATAGTTCAGGCGACTTAACTAAGTCATAACTCGGCAACAACTTATTCCCTGCTTTGTTAAGTCGTACACTTGTCAAAACTAAGTCGTTAACTCGGCAGCGTCTTAAACCTTTGCATTTTTCAACTGTTCTTCCCGTAGTCTTAGGTCGTAACCCAACACGTTTCTTAAGTCGGTCACGACTTATATCTCCTTCCTTAAGTCGGCTACGACTTATGCCTTCACCTTCCTCACTAGTTACTCGACTTATATCTTTGCCTTCCTTGAGTCGGTCTCGACTTAGGACTTCATCTCTGGACTTAGCTGCATCATCCTCCCCAGGTTGAAAGAAATTCGTCCTCGAATTTGCACTCTCGTCTTCCACACCAAACTCATTCGCATGATATGGTACGAGATGCTTAACGTTGAATACGTCCGACGTGTAAACATCATTTGGCAGCTTCAATTTATAAGCATTTTCATTGATCTTCTTTAAAATTTCAACTGGACCAATCTTTCGTGCTTTCAATTTATTGTACGTTCCCACCGGAAAACGATCTTTCGTCAACACTGCATAAACCAAATCACCTTCATGAAATTCAACATTCCTTCGTTTCAGATCTGCAGAACGCTTATACTTCTCATTTGCTTTCTCTAATCGTTCTTGAACGATTTTATGACACTCCGTCAGCCCTTCAACAAAATCAGCAGCTTTCTTAATTGTCCCCTTTGAGTGTGGTATCGTTGTTAAATCCAATGGTCCTTTCGGTAAACTGGAATATACTATCTGGAATGGACTGAACCCAGTACTTCGATTCACAGCATGATTATGGGCAAATTCTGCCTGACATAACTTCACATCCCAACTCTTTAGGTTATCTTGAACAAGACACCTCAACAAGTTTCCCAACGATCGATTAACCACCTCAGTCTGTCCATCCGTTTGCGGATGATAAGCACTACTAAACTTCAGCTTTGTTCCCACCATTTTCCACAAACTCAACCAAAAATGACTCAAAAAACGAGTATCTCTATCCGACACAATAGATTCTGGCAATCCATGAAGTCGATAGATCTCCCTGAAAAACAACTGAGCAACATGAACAGCATCCGCCGTCTTCTTACAAGCAATAAAATGTGCCATTTTCGAAAATCTGTCAACCACCACATAAATGGAATCATTACCATGCTGCGTTCTTGGCAACCCCAGCACAAAGTCCATACTCACATCAACCCATGGTTTAGTTGGTACCGGTAACGGCATATATAAACCCGCATTAGTCGCAGTTCCTTTCGAAACTTGACAGATATGGCATCTCTCAACAAACCTCTCCACTTCTTTCCTCATCGATGGCCAAAAATAGGATTGTGAAATTAACTGTAAGGTACGGTCTCTTCCAACATGTCCTTCTTCGTGTAACTCCTTGATAATCTTCATTCTCAGACTTCCCTCCGGTATGCACAATCTATTTCCTTTGAAAAGAAAACCATCAATCATCATGAACTCATCAGTCTTCCCTTCATTGTCCCTTTCAACAAATTTCTTAAAATAGGAGTCTTCTGCAGTCTGCTCCGGCAATAATTCAAAACCAGTCACCTCAACTTTCATTGTTGTCAACAAATGACTCCTTCTACTTAAAGCATCAGCCACACGATTTGTTACCCCTGACTTGTGTTTAACAACAAAAGTAAACTGTTGCAGATATGCAATCCACGATGCATGTCTTGCTGAAATCTTGTCTTGCCCTTGTAAATGCTTCAATGCTTCATGATCAGTATACAGAACAAACTCTTTCTGAAATAGATAATGTCTCCAGTGTTTAATAGATTGTACAACAGCATAGAACTCCACATCATATGTACTGTATCGCATCTTCTCTCCTGACAACTTCTCACTGAAATAGGCAATTGGACGCCCCTTCTGGCTCAACACCCCTCCAATCCCAACCTTGGATGCATCAGTATGTAGTTCAAACACCAACTGAAAATCAGGTAGCACTAGAATTGGTGCAGACGTCAGCAATTCCTTGATTTTTCCTAAAGCAATCCCTGCTTCCTCTGACCATGAAAACTGTTTGCCTTTCATACAATCTGTAACAGGCGCCATCACACTACTAAAGTGTGGGATAAACCTTCGATAAAATGAAGCCAACCCATGAAAACTACGAACTTCCGTTATCGTCTTGGGCTGCGGCCAATTTCTGATCGCCTCAACTTTACTTTGGTCAACCTGTATTCCTTTCTCTGAAACAACATACCCCAGAAATAAAACACTATGCGTCATGAACACGCATTTCTTCGTTGCAGCATAGAATTGTTCTTGTCGCAATACCATCAGCACTTCTCTAAGATGATTCAAATGTTCCTCTGGACTCCCACTGTAAATAAGAATATCATCGAAATACACCACCACGAATTTCCCAATGAACGGTCGAAAAATCTGATTCATCACCCTCATGAACGTACTTGGTGCATTGGATAAACCAAATAGCATAACCAACCATTCGTATAGACCCTCCCTAGTTTTAAAAGCAGTCTTCCACTCATCTCCTGGTCTGATACGAATTTGATGATATCCACTCTTCAAATCAATCTTCGAAAAGATAGTAGCTCCACTTATTTGATCCAACAAGTCATCCAACCTCGGCATCGGAAATCTATATCTCACGGTAATCTTATTCAATGCTCGACTATCAGTGCACATTCTCCATGTCCCATCCTTCTTGGGTACCAATAAAGCTGGTACAGCACAAGGACTCAGACTCTCCTGCACACGCCCCTGTTCAAGCAATTCCTCTACCTGCCTCCGCAATTCTTCATGTTCCTTCGGACTCATTCGATAATGTGGTCTGTGTGGCAATACAGCACCTGGAACAAGATCTATTTGATGTTGTATGTCCCTCAACGGTGGCAACTCCGTTGGTAATTCCTCTGGAAATACATCGTCAAATTCTTTCAAAACTGGTTTAACTTCTTCAGGAATTTCAACTTCTTCACTGCTCTCACGCCCAATCAACAAGAATACTTCCGGCTCTTCTTCAACTTCTTTAACAAACTCCTTTAAAGTCAATAAAGTTTTCAGCTCTTCAATTTCTTCTGACTTACTTTCTTCTTGTGATCTCTTCTTCGGAACTAAGATAATCTTCGTGCCTTTAAACATAAAACTGTAGCTATTGGTCCGACCGTCATGTTGTACTGCTCGATCATACTGCCATGGTCTTCCCAATAATAAGTGGCAAACATCCATCTCTACTACATCACACCATATTTCATCTTTGTATTTCTTCCCAATAGAGAATGGTACACGAACTCGTCTATCCACTTTCACTTCTCCTCCTTTTCTCAACCATGCTAACTTGTATGGACTCGGATGTTTCTCTGTCTTCAACTTCAACTTTGTCACAGCTTCGGTTGAAATAATATTATCACAGCTTCCTGCGTCAATCACAAACTTACACACCTTCCCCAGAATAGTACATGTTGACTGAAAGATATTACTCCTCAACCAACTAGTTTCCTCCTGCTTCGGTGTTAAACACGATCTCCTCAGCATTAGGTTACAACCTTCATCTCCTGACGCAATATCCTGCTCGTCCTCCTCAGCTGGATTAGAACAATCTCCATCAACATCCTCATCGTCAACTTCTGCAATCATGGTTCTCTTCTTTGGTTTTGGACACTCACTGCTTTTATGACCCAATTCTTGACAATTGTAACATTTAAACCCATTGTTAACTTTCGCCTTCTCAACCTCCTTCACCACTGGTCTACTGATAGGTTTAGAAATGTTAGAACCTCCACCAACACCCTTCGCTTGGTTGTTAGAATTAGTAAACACACCACTTCCTCGTCTCCCTTGTTTTTCCCAAGCCAACGCTTTCTGATGTGCTTCTGCCACAGATCTTGGATCGAACATATTAACCATATCCTGAATCTGCATTCTCAATCCTCCAATGAACCTAGATGTCAGCTGCTCTTCTGTTTCCATAATATCATTCCTTGCAATGAGTTGATAGAATTCATCAGCATAGTCATTAACTGTCTTTGTGCCCTGCCTCAAGTTCTGCAAACGTTGATACATCAAAGATTGATAATTGTATGGTAAGAACGTTGCTTTCATTAATTTCTTCATCTTCTCCCAAGATTCAACTTTTGACTTTCCCATTCGTTCACGTGTAAGCTTGGTCTGCTGCCACCATGCCAAAGCTCTACCCCTCAGCCTCGTAGCAACCAACTTCACTCTACGATGTCCTGGAACTTCTTTAAAGTCAAAAATCTCCTCAACATTAGCCACCCAATCTAGAAACTCCTCTGCTTGCATACCACCCTTGAATTCAGGAATTTCTGTCTTCATCCCCGACTCCCATTTGTGATCATACTCAGAATAGTTTCTTCCTTGACCTCTTCCTTGAATACTACCACCATCATACTCCTCTTCAAAATCAGATGCATAACGATGTCGATTCTGACCACCAACATCTCTACTACCATTGCGTCGTCCACCTTCTTCCCTTCTATCGACATTCCTCCGTTCACGATCATTCACGTTCCTCCCACGTCCTTGATCATTCTCAACACTTCTGTCTCGATTGGAATGTGGCGAGACTCTACTACCCCCATGGTTAGATTCTGGTGAAACCCTTCTCCGATTTTGATTCATTTCTGTCATAAGCTTCTCTAACCGGCCAATTCCTTCGTTAAGCTTTTCACTAAAATTCTCATTGATTCTTTGTTCCATCTCATCAGCTTCTTCTCTTCGATACAAAGCTTCTACGTTTTGGTGGCGATTAGCTCTTCTTGGCGGCATACTTGAAAACTTCACAAATTCTTCAACACTTCAAATTCAAACACTTTCCGGATTTTGATCCAAAATGAAACGGATCGAAAACTTCCACTTTGTAGCAAATCGCGATGAACACGATGGACAAAGTTTCGGCCTCCAATGCAAATCTGATCAAACAATCTTCGAAAATGATGACTCTTCCTCTTCTCGGCCACGGCTCAACACTTCAAGCACTCGGCTTCTCTTCAAACTTCAAATGAATAGGCTCCAAGTCTCGATCTAGCTATGATTGGCTAGAACAAGCTCTGATACCAAAACTGACGCAGCGGATATTACAAAAATGATGTAGATCGGTGAAAGTAGCAATCGATGGATTGATGAATGCTGAATTGCCCGAATTCGTTGATCCGAAGATACCGAACTCTAGCTATCTCGAACTCGTTGATCGCGCACGATACCGGGTTCAAAGATCTTCAATTCTTCAAGCGTTGATCAAGCGCACTTGATTCCGCGAATCGGCTTCTACAATCGTTGAATCGAGCGCACTCGATTATCCGAAAGAGGAGATAGGAGATTACACTCAACTACCAATTTGAATGAAAGCACAAAGCAATCAAAAGAGAATTTTATTCAATATTCAACAACAACCTTTTACAAATGAGAGACTCGGCCTATTTATAGGCATTTTACAACTCACACAAAAAACAACGAAATTACAAGTATTAAGTCGGTTCCGAGTTAAGGCTTCCGACCTACGACTTAACAAAGACTTCCGACTCAATATTTACAACACAGTTCAGAAAAAGCTTAAAAAATATTACAAGTATTTAGGTCGGCAACGACCTACGACCTAGAATGGACGCGACTTAGCATAGGTCGGCAGCGACCTAACAACAAACAGTTACAACACTGACTTGACGAATTACAGACCAACGGCAGAGATTATCTCGCAGCAAAATCAACGCACCAGGCTTCACGCGACTTAAAACAGGCGGCATCAACGACTTAAAGAAATCAAAGGCTGAGGTTAACTCGGCAGAGAAAACAACGGCTACAATGCCTTGCGACTTAAAACCAACGACTTAAGATATCAACAGCTGAGATTAAGTCGGCAGAGAAGATCCACGCCTCCAGTCTTCACCGATTTATCCCTTGACTCGTTAGGTCGCTCTCGACCTAACACTTCACCCGTTTGCTCTGTTTTCTCTCTGCATAACTCGGTAGATAGTTCAGGCGACTTAACTAAGTCATAACTCGGCAACAACTTATTCCCTGCTTTGTTAAGTCGTACACTTGTCAAAACTAAGTCGTTAACTCGGCAGCGTCTTAAACCTTTGCATTTTTCAACTGTTCTTCCCGTAGTCTTAGGTCGTAACCCAACACGTTTCTTAAGTCGGTCACGACTTATATCTCCTTCCTTAAGTCGGCTACGACTTATGCCTTCACCTTCCTCACTAGTTACTCGACTTATATCTTTGCCTTCCTTGAGTCGGTCTCGACTTAGGACTTCATCTCTGGACTTAGCTGCATCACTATGGAAAGCTATTCTTCTTGCCGCTGAGATATATTACCCAAACCCAAGACGAGAACAACAATGGTTTGAGATTTTCCAACGATCCAGATGGCGAAATGAGAAGGGGGAGCGAATGCTTATTATCATCAGATGCTTTGTCGCAGCTATTTGGCGTGAGAGGAACGCTCGTATATTTGAAAACAAAATTAAAAACAGAAGGGAGTTAATCGCTGAGATTATCGGAGCTTTTAAGAAACGTGCGAGATGGCTTCACTCTGTTGGACATATAGGATTTACGGTGCATTAATTAATCTGGTATTTGGGCTTACGGGCCTAAATCCTAATTTAATTACTATTTTTTCTGTTTTGTTGTTTTGGGTATTCTATTTTATTTTTATTTTTCTTTATTTTTCGATCTAGCGATCCCGCTGGATATTTGTAATTATTGCTACTTTTTCAACATGATCTGGTAGAGCCCAGTATAAAATACTCGTTTGCCTTTTAAAAAAATAAAATGTGCCATTTTCGAAAACCGATCAACCACCACATAGATAGAATCGTTTCCCCTTTGAGTTCGAGGCAAACCCAAAAAAAAATCCATACTCACATCAACCCAAGGCTTATTTGGTACAGGTAATGGCATATATAATCCAGCATTCGTCGCAGTTCCTTTCGAAACCTGACAGATATGACATCTCTCCACAAACCTTTCCACTTCTTTCCTCATTGATGGCCAATAATAAGATTGAGAAATCAACTGTAATGTACGGTCTCTACCCACGTGACCTTCCTCATGCAATTCTTTCACAATCTTCAACCGTAAACTGCAATCCGGTATACATAATTGATTTCCCTTGAACAGAAAACCATCCACCATCAAAAACTCATCCGTCTCTCCCTCCTTGACTTTATCAACAAACTTTTCAAAATAAGGATCATCGACAAATAATTCTGGCAACATATCAAACCCCGTTACTTCAATCTTCATTGTTGTTAACAAATGATTCCTTCTACTCAAAGCATCAGCCACACGATTCGTCACTCCTGACTTGTGTTTAACAACAAAAGTAAACTGTTGCAGATATGCAATCCATGATGCATGTCTCGCTGAAATCTTGTCTTGCCCTTGTAAATGCTTCAACGCCTCATGATCAGTGTAAAGAACAAACTCCTTCTGAAATATATAGTGTCTCCAGTGTTTGATAGCTTGTACAACAGCATAAAATTCCACATCATATGTACTGTATCTCATCTTTGCCCCTGATAACTTCTCGCTAAAGTATGCAATTGGACGCCCCTTCTGACTCAACACCCCTCCAATCCCAACCTTGGACGCATCAGTATGTAGTTCAAACACTAACTGGAAATCTGGTAGCACTAGAATGGGTGCAGACGTCAGCAACTCCTTGATCTTCCCAAATGCATCCCCTGCTTCCTCTGACCATGAAAACTGTTTACCCTTCATACAATCTGTAACAGGCGCCATCACACTACTAAAGTGTGGAATAAATCTTCTATAAAATGAAGCCAACCCATGAAAACTCCGAACCTCTGTTATCGTCTTGGGCTATGGCCAATCTCCAATCGCCTCAACTTTACTCCTGTCCACCTGTATCCCTTCTCCCGATACAACATACCCTAGAAATAAAACACTATGCGTCATGAACACGCATTTCTTCGTTGCAGCATAAAACTGTTCTTGTTGCAGTACCATCAGCACTTCTCTCAGATGATTCAAATGTTCCTCTGGACTTCCACTATATATCAGAATATCATCGAAATACACCACCACAAATTTCCCAATGTATGGCCTGAAAATTTAGTTCATCGCCCTCATGAATGTACTCGGTGCATTCGATAGACCAAACGACATTACCAGCCATTCATACAATCCTTCCCTCGTCTTGAACGTTGTCTTCCATTCGTCCCCTGGTCTAAGGCGAATCTGATGATAACCGCTCTTCAAGTCAATCTTAGAAAAGATCACAGACCCACTAATTTGATCTAACAGATCATCAAGCCTCGGCATTGGAAATCTGTATCTGACAGTTATCTTATTCAGTGCCCTGCTGTCCGTACACATTCTCCGAGCCATCCTTCTTCGGTACGAGTAATGCTGGTACCGCACACGGACTCAAACTCTCCTATATTCGCCCCTGTTCAAGCAATTCCTCTACCTGCCTACGCAACTCTTCATGTTCTTTCGGACTCATTCTATAGTGTGGTCTATGTGGCAACACAGCACCTGGAACAAGATCTATCTGGTGTTGTATATCCCTCAACGGTGGCAACTCCGTTGGTAGTTATTCAGGAAACACATCATTAAATTCTTCAAGTACTGGTTTAACTTCTTCAGGTATCTCAACCACTTCATTGCTCTCTCGCCCAATCAACAAAAACACCTCAGGCTCCTCTTCAACTTCTTTAACAAACTCCTTCAAAGATAATAAAGTTTTCAGCTCTTCAATCTCCTCCAGCTTGTTTTCTTCTTGTGGTCGCTTCTTTGGAACTAGAGTAATCTTCGTGCCTTCAAACATGAAACTGTAACTGTTGGTACGCCCATCATGTTGCACTGCCCTATCATACTGCCACGGTCTCCCCAGCAACAAATGACAGACATCCATATCTACCACATCGCACCAGATTTCATCCTTGTATTTCTTTCCAATTGAAAAGTTCACACAAGCCCTTCGTCCAACCTTCACCTCTCCGCCTTTTCTCAACCAAGCCAGCTTGTATGGTTTCAGATGTTTCTCAGTCTTTAATGCCAACTTCCTCACAGCCTCTGACGAAATTCTATTATCACAGCTTCCAGCATCAATAACAAATTTGCAAACTTCCCCCAGAATAGTACATGTCGACTGAAATATATTGCTCCTCAACCAACTACAATCCTCCTCTAGCTTTGGTGTCAAACAAGACCTCCTCATCATTAGATTATAACCTTCGTCTCCCGACACTTCTTCTCCCTCCTCATCAGGTGGTGAAATGGAACATTCAGCTTCTTCATCCTCATCCTCGACCTCCGCTATCATAGCTCTCTTCTCCGGCTTTGGACATTCGCTACTTTTGTGGCCCATTTCTTGACAATTATAACACTTGAAACCATTATTGACTTTCGTCTTCCCAACCTCATTCACAACTGGTTTTGCAACAACTTTTGAAACATTAGAGCTTCCACTAACACCCTTCACTGGATTGTTGGAACTTGTAAACACACTACCACCTCGTCTTCCCTGTTTCTCCCAAGCTAACGCCTTCTGGTGTGCTTCAGCTACAGATCTGGGATCAAACATGTTAACCATATCCTGAATCTGCATTCGCAACCCCCAACAAATCTAGCTGTCAATTGTTCCTCTGTCTCCATAATATCATTCCTTGCAATCAGTTGATAAAATTCGTCAGCATAGTCATTCACAGATTTTGTCCCTTGTCTCAAGTTTTGCAACCTCTGATACATAAGCGGTTGATAATTATAAGGTAAGAATGTGGCTTTCATCATTTTCCTCATCTTTTCCCATGATTCAACCTTTGACTTCCCCATCCGTTCACGTGTAAGTTTGGTTTGCTACCACCACGCCAAAGCTCTACCCCTCAACCTCGTAGCAACCAACTTCACTCTACGATGTTCTGGAACTTCCTTGAAATCAAAAATCTCCTCCACATTAGACAACCAATCCAAAAACTCCTCAGCTTGCATACCACCTTTGAATTCTGGTATTTCAGTCTTCATCCCAGATTCCCACTTATGATCATACTCCGATTGATTTCTTCCTTGTCCACGTCCTTGTCCATGAACACTTCCACCATCATACTCTTCTTCAAAATCGGATGTATATCGATGTCGATCCTGACCACCAACATCTCTGCTCCCTTCGCGTCTTCCACCAACATCCCTTCTATCTACATTCCTCCGTTCTCGATCATTCACATTCCTCCCACGTCTTTGATCATCATCAACACTTCTTTCTCGATTGGATTGTGGTGAGACTCTACTTCCTCCATGGTTAGATTCAGGCGAAACCCTTCTCCGATTCTGATTCATCTCCAACATTATCTTCTCTAATCGTCCAATCCCTTCGTTAAGCTTTTCACTAAAGTTTTCATTGATTCTTTGCTCCATCTCATCAGCTTCTTCTCTTCTATACAAAGCTTCTATGTTTTGGTGACGATTAGCTCTCCTTGGCGGCATGATTGACTACTTCACAAACACTTCAAATTTCAAACACCTTTCAACTTTTGATCCAAAAGTAAATGGATCAAAAACTTCACTCTTGTTGCAAAATAGGATGAACACGATGAACACAAGCTTCTCAAAATGATGCAAATTTCAATCTTCAACACTTCGATTTCAACTGGGCTTTGCTTGATGTAGCTCGGCCTCTCTAACTCTTCAAATAAATCAGCTCCAAGACTCGATCTAGCTATGATTGGCTAAAACAAGCTCTGATACCAAACTGACGTAGCGGATTACACAAAACAATATAGATCGTTGAAAGTAGCAATCGATGGATTGATGAATACTGAAATGCCTGAATTCGTTGATCCGAAGATGCCGAATCCTAGCTATCCCGAACACGTTGATCGCGCACGATACCGGGTTCAAAGATCTACGATTCTTCGAGCGTTGATCAAGCGCACTTGATTCCGCGAATCGGCTTCTGCAGTCGTTGAATCGAGCGCACTCGATTATCCGAAAGAGGAGATAGGAGATTACACTCGACTACCAATTTGGTGAAAGCACAAAGCTAACAAAACAAAGTTTTTATTTCAAATCAACTAAACTATTACAAATGGCACCACCGGCCTATTTATAGAAGTTACAAATCTCAACACAAATCTGTACAACTCTTAAGTCGTTTCCGACCTAACAACTACGACCTAAAAATGGACGACTTAACAACCAGACGACTTACGACTTACTATAGGTCGTACACGACTTAACAGATTACAACACATAGTCTTACGACATACGACTTATGTACAAGCGACTTAAGGAAACACAATACAACACCAGACAACGACTCAACATATACAGGTATACATAAGTCGGTAGCGACCTAAAGACAAACGACTTAACAACTTCACGAGTTAACATTGCCATGACTTAAAGATTCAGCGACTCAAGAGGCGGTAGCTGCATTACTTCGCGCGACCTAACTAGGTCGTAGGTCGTACGCGACTTATCTTAGGTCATCCCTTCTTCCGCATACTCGTTAGGTCGTAGACGACCTAAACACTTTCCTTAAGTCGTAGCCGACTTAAGCCTTGCACATTCTTAACTCGAGCTGCTCCTTCCGTAGCTTTAGATCGTAACCCGCTTGAGCTAAGTAGTGAACGACTTAGGTCTTTAGCTTCGATAAGTCGGGGACGACTTATAGCCTCTTCGTTAGGTCGCGAACTCGAGATAACTTCTTCCCCTGGTTTCCAGTTAAGTCGCAGCTCCCCCTCACGTGACTCCTTAGGTCGTAAAGTTTCTTCCTTAAGTCGTGGGCGATTTAAGCCTTGTAGCTTTGTAGCTCACGCTGCATCAATGTATTACGGGAAATTAATTTAGTTAATTATCCCAATCAGTCTATAAATAAACAAAAATATAAAAATATTATGTAGAATAATTAATACATTTATTTACATCGTGTAATGTGGGAAGTTAGAGTACATTTTATATTGGATGATAAAAACTTGATGATGTATAATACGTTTTACATTAAAATGGTTCTAGGTTTGGAGATAGCTCTAGATCATCCCATGGAGTAACAGTCCTGTAAAAGAGATTTGAAAACTTTGAGGCTCAACATACCTAGTCGTAGCCCAAAATGGATGAGAAAATCTTACAGCCCACAAAAAATGCATGGAAAAATTCTATGTTCGTGTGGGATTTTTTCGTTCAGAAATTAGAGTTGCATCGGACTCTTTAAACTTGCAACGATCTTTCAGAAGCTACGTAAATGGATAGTTTTTTGGCTCCACTTTGGAGTTTATTTTCTACCGGTTTCGACTGATTTTGGACGGCTATGTATTTCTACCAGTCTATGCATGCTTGAGAGTTTAGCATACACTGATTTCGAGAGTTTTCTACTAAAGTAACATTGCATATACATTCTTATATTTTGTGAAGATTAATTCTACAATATAACTAGTAGGGGCATAATTGAAAAAAAAATTATAGCCCTCAAAACACCCCAATTTGATGGGTTGGGAATTGTCGTGGTAATTCTCAACCCATCAAATTGAGGTGTTTTGAGGGGTTATAACTTTTTTTTTCAATTATGCCCCTACTAGTTATATTGTAGAATTAATCGTCACAAAATATAAGGATGTATATGGAATGTTGCTTTAGTAGAAAACTCTCAAAATCAGTGTATGTTAAACTCTCAAACATGCATTGATCGATTATAACAACACTTCATGTAAACCAATCAAAACTGCTACGATCATTGACGATCAAAACCGGTACTCTTAAAACCTCTCATAACTGGTACCACAAAATTCCCAATCGGAGCCTTAAACTTTCAGTTTTATGTTCGTGATATTTCTCTAGAAAAGGTTGCAAAGCCTTAATCCCTTGATCCGTCTAATTCTTCTCTATTTATCTAAAGCCTTATAGACAGTTGGATTTAGTTTTTATTCCTTTTTCTCGGATATAGTTTTATTTGCATAGAAGAAGGAAACTGAAAGAGTTAATGATATGTCTTAAGGACAATTATATAATTTGTTACGTATATCTAATTTTTAAGTCAGTCATGTTCGTGGATAGCGTTTGTTTTCTTTTATACACTTTATTATATTATGATATAACTAATTAAGTAATTAATTTAAATATATCAATAAGAAAATCCTCAAATAAAATGCTACGTGATTGTAGTTGCAAATAGTTGCAATCATAAGTAATTAATCACAAAATAAAATAATATTTTTATTCCTAGTCAAGATGCTTTGAGAAAGTATATCAATACATCCACTGAGACCAGAGTGTGTAACGATCACCGAGCGTTGGGCAGCGTGTTACTCATGGCTATTGGGGCACCAAAGGGTTATGTGCTCGTAGTTATTGGATAACTATGAAATGACTCGTCCAAGAGTTTCTTATTGGTTGATAACAACTAGGTCAAATAGGAAATCTCAATGTGACGACGTTACACAGTTTCCTCGACTTGAGATTATTATGGAACTTCAATGTCAATCCTCCACTTTGATTATAGTTAACTCACGGCTTGGCGATTCATCGAGTGACTATAATTGTGTCTAAGTTGAAGCATTAGAAGTGGAGCACTATTCAAAAGAGAATTCGTCTCCTTAATTATACGAAGCTAGTATCACGGTCAACTATAGTTGTTAGTGTAGGATTTTGCCAACACCAACACCCCCGAAGATCAAAGGTAAAGCTCCGGAGTTAAATGTGGGTATTGAGTCCGATGAGGTGACTATCAAGAGGTAATCTAGTTGAGCTTGGAAGGTGAGGTGTTAAACCGTAAGGTAACAGTAGTATATTCCGAAAAGGTAAAATGTAGAAAGTAAATAACACCGAGACTTTTATAGTGGTTCGATCCAAAAGTCTCTACGTCCATTGTCATTTCCTTATCTAGTCACTCTTATATAGTCGAGAGGCTTATTACATTGAATTTAGACGTTTCTGCCATTTATGAGTTTTTGGATGGAGCTCAAATATAGAAAAGTACACTTATGATTTTATGTTACTTTTTGTTATGCCATAAGATCCCCTGTGCCTTGCTGCCTATTTATAGCCAATAAGCCGTAACACCATTGATTGAACGCCTTCTCTTTGGATTGATGATCTAGCTTGCCATGAGCGGTCTTAATTTGAACGCTTGTCATCATCTGGTGAAGTGAAACTTGACGTGGATGCTGACGTGACGCTTTTATATATAGCTTTTGGATATCTACCATTCATTTCGACGGTTGGTCTCGACCTAGGCTATTTAAGCTGTGGATTGCTGTTATTGGTTGAATTGCTTTGGGACTTCGGCAACTGATGCTCTCGGTCAGACTTCGTGTCTCGGCTGAATAATGATTTTAGCCTTAGTTGACATTTTGACTCATGCTCTCGTTATAAACCGAAAGATAGATCTCGGATTTACAAGCCAAGGAGATTTTGTTTCGAATATTAGCGATTTGTACTTTGTAGAAATTATAGTGTGACACATGTCCTTCACAGTCCATCTATATGATTAATATGGGGTGGACTTTGAAAAGAATGTTGTCGCATCAGGTTCAATACTTGACTAGTTTATTATGTTCCATCACGAAGTTGATTTTGAGCTTGCGGGAGCATTGCTCCATTTATGCAACTCGTAAGGACCCAACCTTATTGAAGGGGTTTTGAAAGCTGAAGGAAAATTTTAATTTGGACCATGGAGTCAAAACTTTAAAATCATATTTACCACTTGAAGCCATCTAGGTTAAATGATAAGTAAAATTGCTTGGATGCCGAAAGGCGAAATCTATAAGGTCGAAACTTTGGAAAATCATACTTTTCGCTTGAAGTCATTTGAACGAAGTGAAACGGTTTAGGTGCCGAGACAAAATCTAATTTGAGATCATGAGGTCAAAACTTTTGAAAATCGTGCTTGACACTTGAAGTCATATAGACTTATTGACAAGCGAAACTGTTTCGATGTCGAGAGCAAAAATATAGCTTGGGACTGTAAGGTCAAATCTTTTTGAAAATCATGCTTGACACTTGAAGTCATCTAAACCAAGTGACAAGCAAAACTGTTTCAGTGCCTAGAGTTAAAATATAACTCGGGACCATAAGGTCAAATTATTTTGCAAATCATGCTTGACACTTGAAGTCATACAGACTAAGTGACAAATGAAACTGTTTCGGTGCCGATAGGCAAAATATAACTTTGGACCGTAAGGTCAAATCTTTTTGGAAATTGTGCTTGGCACTTGAAGTCATCTAGACTAAGTGATAAGCGAAACTGTTTCGGTGCCAAGAGGCAAAATATAAATTGGGACCGTAAGGTCAAATCCTTTTGGAAATCATGCTTGATACTTGAAGTCATCTAGACTAAGTGACAAGCGAAAGTTTCGATGTCGAGAGGCAAAATCTAATTTAGGACCATGAGGTCAATTTTTTTTAAAAAACTATGCTTGTCACTTGAAGCCATCTAGGCAAGTGGTAAGCAAAAATATCACAGTGCCAAAAGGAAAAATCTAATTTGGGACCGTGAGATCAAAACTTTTTCGAAAAATATGCTTGTCACTTGAAGCCATCTAGGCTAAGTTGTAAGCGAAATTGTTACGTTCCAAAAGGCAAAATCTAACTTAGAACCGTGAGGTCAAAACTTTTTGAAAAACTATGCTTGTTGCTTGAAGCCATAGGCTAAGTGGTAAGCAAAATTGTTACGGTGCCGAAAGGCAAAATCTAATTTGGGACCGTGAGGTCAAAACTTTTTTGAAAACTATGTTTATCACTTGAAGCCATCTAAGCTAAGTGGTAAACGAAATTGCTGCGGTGGCGAAAGGAAAAATCTAATTTAGGACCATGAGGTTAAAACTTTTTCGAAAACTATGCTTGTCACTTAAAACCATCTAAGCTAAGTGGCAAGCGAAACTCTTACGGTGTCGGAAGGCAAAATCTGATTTGGGACCGTAAGGTCAAAACGTTTTTAAAAACTATGCTTGTCACTTGAAGCTATTTATGCTAAGTGGTTACGGTGTCGGTAGGTAAAATCTAATTTGGGACCGTGATATCAAAACTTTGTTTGCAGTACAAACTCGTCGGTGATCATTCTAGACTAGACCTTTGAAGGGATGGGTTTTAGTTTTGAATTAAAAGTTGGCCCAGATGTTGGCAATTGATTGGTCATCTTCAAACAGTGTTTCTCTTTTCCTGTACAAGGATGACTTGGCATCTGACGAGATGACCTTTTGATATTCTTTGTCAAACTAAATCCACGATGGAAAACTTATCTTTCTTTAATCTATGTAGTTCCTTTTAATATAAACACTCCTCCCATCTTTTCTCTCCTCTTTTCACTTGTTCAAATTGTAAAGCCGCCATTGTTATTTTCAAAATTTCTTCGATTCCTCTTTCGACATCTGCCCTACTTTCTTAGATTCAAAATGGATGCTCCTATTCAGACTTGGCAAGAACTCGATGGTATTTTGTCTTTGCATGGTATCATAGGAGTAAAGATGCTCACTCCCTGGCCTGGGATGCATTATAGCAATCCTCCATAAGAGTATTTTGTATGGTCTGTAGAGCATTTAGAGCATGGGATATTCCTGCCACTAGAGCCCCTATTTGCTGACGTGCTTGAAATTTATCGCATTAATCATTTCCAACTCTTGGCTACTTCATACACAACTTTATCTGCCATGGTAATCTTATATTCCGAAAGTGATTATTGGGACATACCTGCTATCGAGATCAATTACATATCCAACTTGTTAGAATCCAAATCCATTGGAGAATTTTCCACGTATTTTCTCAATTTCTAAGGCCATCTTCTCTACATTATCCATTTAGTAAGATAACGTCATGCAGGTGGTTCTTGTTAAGGCCTCTTTTGATCGAATTGTCACATTGTTTAACAATGCTGGTATGTTTTTGGATACTTTTCTTTCCTTTAGTCTCATCTGTAACCTAAGTTGTATCTCTTTATTTTGTTAAATCTTAAACATCATGACCCGAGAAGATTAGCGATCCGGCTATCACCAATCAATATAAGCATAAGGAAGTTATGAAGATTCCTTTCTTATAGCGATTCCGACACTTGGTTTTTGCCAAAGAAAAACTAAAAGCTCAGGGCTTGCTACCTTCTTCTGCTATATTTGTCAGGCTCACACCCTCTAAAAAGTATGAGACAACTTCTATCGTAGTCATTGATAGTGGAGGCAAAGCTGAGTCCGATCCTGGAGAAAGCGAAACCAGGGATTTTACTATTTAACTATTGAACTAGTTTATTTTAGGCTTTAGCACAACTTAATCTTAACTTTGATTTTGACCTTATCTCTTTTTTTAGTGTCTTCTTCTCCTAAGAAGACCGGCTCCCTGGGTAAGGGGAAAGAGACCAAGAAAAGGTCTACGTTGATGCTTTCTAATAAGAGTACTCTCGGCTTGAAGAAAAAAGGTTACCGGATCCTCTAAATTAAAGAGTACTAAGGGTAAGGCTTCGGGTTTGCTTGCTAAAAAGAACAAGCAAGCAATGGAAATAGCTAGAACCGCTTTTGAAGGCGACCTTTTCAATGCCATTACCGAAACACGTGTTAAACCTCTGACTTTTGCCCCGAGAATCCAAAAAACAATTGAGTATAACTTTCGAGAGAACATCAAGGTAAAAATGCATTTTCACATATAGGCTTATGATTCCAACATATGTTCTTACCTTGTCGCTTCTTTTTAGACTATGGTAGAAATCTCCACACTTTAACATGGGTGGTTAAAAATTGAGGAGACGGTAGCCGCTGCCGAGGTAATGAAAAAGAAGTTTGCAAAATTCAAGGTCAAAGTGCAAGAGGCAACTACTCAAGTGGAAGAATCAAGCAGAAATGTGGGAGAGAAGGATCGTAAGATCGAGATCCTTGAGAAAGCTTTAAAGGAGAGGGATGAGAGGTTGAAGAAAGCCGAGGCCGGGGTGGTTGATAGAGATCATTATATTGATAGAGACGAGCATGAGTAGGAGCCTAGCAGACGGCTTTCGAGGTTTTATTTGATGCTTATTCTCACCACCGAGATCAATACATGACTTTCTCTCTAGCTTATCTTGGGGATCATGCTGCCACAATAGAGGTCAACTTCGCCAAAAGGTTTGAGGAGCGTCAGAAGGAGAAAGATACAGAGGCCCAAGCGAGACATGAAGCCTAAACCTCAATAGAGGAGGAGGAAGGAGCCACTTCTACTAACGAAGAGGTATAAAAAGATACTCCAACTATAATAAAAACACCGTATTAAAAAGCCATTTTTAAAACGGTCCCTAAAAGCCTGTTGTATTAGAAATATATTACAATGGTTTTTTCAGGTCTATTGTGATAGATAACAATTTTCAACAACTCTTTTTCTTTGCACGTTGTAATAGACACCTATTACAACGTTTTTAATTTGCCCGTTGTAATATATGTTTATTACAACCGTTTTCTGCCTGTTGTAATAGATACCGGTTTTCTTCCCTATTTGCCCATTGTAATAGATGTCTATTACAACCATTTTCTTTTGTCCATTGTAATGGATGTGTAACGACCCGTATTTTTACGGATCGAATGATTGAAACCAGTGTTATTTGGACGATAGTGTTGTAGCTTGAATCGAGTAGAAGATAAGTCATCACGAAGTCCAGGCGAAAATTTTGACTAAGTCTTAGGTCATAGACGACCTAAGGAGTTAGATCGCAGCATTTGTGGCGACCTAAGAAGACTGACCGAGTTAAGAAGAGTAGGCGACCTAAGGATTGGAGCGACCTATAGGAGTTGGCGAGTTAAGGAATGAAGCGACTTAAGGATAGGCAGACTTAAGTAAGTTACCGACCTAGGGGAGTTAACGACCTAGTAGTTAGCAAGTTAGAGTAGTTAGGTCGTAAATCTGTTAGGTCGTAAGTCGCGACTGTTGTTAAGTCGTTAGGTCGCATGTGTGTTAAGTTGGCCATAGTTAAGTCGTGAGTCGTAAACCGTTAGGTCGGCAACAGTTAAGTCGCGCGCTTGTGTTGCGTTGAGCCATAGGTCGCTGGGTATATTAAGTCGTAGGTCGCTGGGTATATTGAGTCGTAGGTCGCTGGGTATGTTAAGTCGTAGGACTGAGAGGCTTAAGTCGCAACCCTGTTAAGTCGCGTGGGTGTTAGGTCGGAGATGTTGCTAGGTTGTAGGTCGTGGACGATTTAGGGAAGGCGGATGAGTTAAGGGGTTTTCAGCCTATAAATAGGAGGGTTTTTCTCACTTTTTGGGATCCGGATTTCGAAGCGACGAAGTGCTACCATTTTGAGAGCTCGACTTCTACACTTCTTCACTTCTTTTCTCCACTCTAATCTAGTGATTCCTTCCATCTAAATCGAAGATCCAAGAGCTTAGATTGAAGATCTACATTCTTCGAAGAGAGATTTCATCGTTTGAAGCGGATTTGTGATAGATTGAGCTAGATCCTTCGCTGTCCAGATCTGAAGTGTTTTGCTTTGGGGTTGTTTAGGTGATTTGGTGAGTGGTGATTATCTCTCACACGGATCCAAAGGAGTATATCAGATCGTTGGCTTGATTTTGTGTTAAAGTAGTGATTTCCATGCATTTTTGTAAACCTAAGTATAGATCCATATAGATCCATTGTTTATGATGATTTGACAACCATTTTACTACATGTTAACCTATTCAAGTCCATTCATCAAGGTTGTAGAGACATTACTCATGATTTCATGCCTGTTAGACTTTTGACTCTTTATTTACGAAATTGCCATTATTGTTATGATTGTCTATTTAAGATCATATTTGAATGCTTGATTACTTGGATTAATGTTTGCCATGATTGATTGCTATGAATTAGATGATTAATGATTTGATTTAGACAAGTTGGTCGAAGATGATTCAAAAGCTAAGGGAAAGGCTCTTGAATTGGAAAAGCTGCTCGTGGCATATGTAGCGGATGATGAAGCTCATATGGATAGATTTGATGATGATGTTGAGATGAAGCTTTGCTATGATGATGATGAGGCGAAGCATGATATGAGATAGTCTTGGTCTAATCCAGATGGGATCATTCCAAGCATGTTGATAACTCGGTGAAATGGTTCGAGTTAGAGGATAATGGTTTGCTCGAGAGGCGCTTGAGCTAGTATGGAAATAGTCGTCAAGGAGGATGACTAGAAGGCTGAGATCTCATCGTTGTTGAAGGTTCTAGCATGCTCAAAGCAAGAGTACGTTGGGAAGATTCGATAGTCCCTGAAGGCTAATGATTGATAGTCAAGTACTCTGGGCAGATTCGATAGTCCTAGGCACGGGTCACGATGACATGCAGAGTTATGTCTAGAACCGGGGTTTCCATTAGCCCTTGACGGACGGCTGAAAGAATGTGTCGGTCATTCAATTAACGGTGATATCGAAGCAATGATAACAGTGATAGCCAGAGTCATGGATGTTTGGTTGTATCGTCATTCGGTCTCAAGAGCGGTATTTTCTGGGTGCTTATCTGATCTTGGTTTAGGCCTTGGGGGTTTGTACTTGGAAAACATTGTCCTTGACTCGAGTGATAATTGCTTTACTTTAAATTTTATGCTCTGCTATGTTTGTTTCTGCTTAGTGTGTGTTTGGGGGCTATCACTGTAGAAAGAGGTGGAGTGGGAGGGTTGTATTCCTATTCCTTTTCCTTTATGCTCTTTTGGTATGTTGTTGGTTAATTTACCGCTCACTAAGACTGTTGTCTGACTCAAGGCTTTATGTTTTAACTCTTATTGCCTTGGGCTGTTCGTCCATTTTGGGACGGGCAGACTAGGTAGCAGGTGATAGGTGTTGTTCTTGCTTTCCACGATGCTGATGACGAAGACGAGTTAGAGGATTGCATATTATTTCTTACTATATGTACTGGATGTTTCGCTGCTTTGTATAATTCTCTGAGTGATATGTAGTGAGGCTTGATGTATTGACTATTCAGATGTTGTATTCAACTATTATGAAGTTTTATTGATGAGATTCTATTTCTGTGAAGCTTCACTATATATATATTCTATTGTATTTTGTCCATGCGCTGTGAGTAATACGATAGATTCTGCTGTTTTAATTTACCCCGACAATCGTCCATGGCTGCCTGGCACACTTTACAG
Organism: Allium fistulosum; assembly: GCA_030737815.1. Classification (NCBI taxonomy): domain Eukaryota; kingdom Viridiplantae; phylum Streptophyta; class Magnoliopsida; order Asparagales; family Amaryllidaceae; genus Allium; species Allium fistulosum. The sequence goes on along the minus strand of CM060907.1, from coordinate 820,444,061 downwards.
CGCACTTTCTCTAGGTTCAGTGCAAGGGTCATGGGCGGTCGTCACATTTGGTATCAGAGCTTTGGTTAATCGATTTTACCCAATGCTCACTGACGTAACTACGTATGAGAGACGTAATTGTATTTTGATGGATGATTACTATATATAATATAGTAGATTAGAAGAGTTTGAGTCCTTTAAGTAGTTGTTTCTCAAGATGTTCTGACCATTCCTTTTTGTAGATATTGAGAATGAGTCGAAGAGGGAGACCAGCTGCTAGGGAAGGCCGTGCTACTGAGGGGGCTGCTGATTACGCTGCTATGTTCGAAGCAATGGTGACTTCGATCATGAGAAGGATGCCAGCTCCGGGCCCATCGGTGGATGTTGGAGTTCAAGTTCAAACTCCAAAACCGGTGGACTTTGCTAAGTTGTGTAAGGATTACACTGCTCTTGGAGGAAAGGTTTTCTTGGGAACAGAATCAACCATTGTAGTCCAGAGGTGGATAGATGCTTGTAGAAGGATTTTTGGTGATTTGGGAATTGAGGATGCAACTAAGAGGAAGTTAGCATCAAGACAGCTTCAAGGGAGAGCTTCTGATTGGTGGAACTCTATCACCATTGATACTCCGGAGGAAGAGATTACTTGGGAGCAATTCCAAGTCAAATTTGAAGCTAAGTTCATTTCTACAGCTCAGAAGTCTTTTCTGTTCAAGAAGTTTGTGGAGCTCAAGCAAGGTGGAAGACCAGTTCTTGAGTATGTTTCTGAGTTTGAAGCTTTGTCCAAGTATGCCCGGTCGTATATAGAATCTTCATATCAGAAGAATGAGAAGTTTGTGATAGGCTTGGACAGTTATCTTGGGAGGCAGTTGGTGGATCATCTGAACGATCCATTTGAGAAGCTTGTGGAGAAGGCTCTCAGGCACGAGAATCTGTTTCCTAAGGAAGGATCTGTTGTTGCTGTGACCAGGGAAGAGTCTAAACCCCAGCAGGGTGGAAACAAGAAGAGGAAGCAGCAGCAGCAAAAGGGTAAGGATGGCCAGAAGAAGCCGAAGAGCGAAGTGACCTGCTATAATTGTCAGCAGAAGGGTCATTTCTCTAGGGATTGTAAGAATCCGAAGGTACCGATGAAGTGTCACAACTGTGACAAGCCGGAGCATGTCAGGAAGAATTGTCCAGAACCACGAAGGGACAAGCAGATTAAGCAGGCTTATGCTTTGGGAGCTGTTCCATCATCTTCGAAAGCTCCTACCGCTGAAGAGAAAGGAAAGAGTGTGGTGGTTCAAGGTACTCTTTCCATATGTGGTGTTCCAGTTAGAGTGTTGTTTGATACCGGGGCGTCGCATTCATTTGTTTGTAATGAACTTGTAGGCTGGTTAGGTTTGGAACCGGATATTGTTGATAGGCCATTGGTTGTGACTAATCCAGTTGGGGGTTCGTCTTGTTTGTGTATGTTATGCCGTGGTCTAATTGTATCGAGTCATGATTGCTCTTTTGTTTGTGATTGTTTTGTTCTGAACTTTGCGGGGTTCTGAATTATTTTGGGTATGAACTGGCTTAGGAAGTATGCGGCAAAGGTTGATTGTGAAAGGTTGGAGGTGACAGTCGAGAATGTGGAGGGGCGAAAGATTGTGATACGATGTAAGCATGAAGAAGGCATCTTCATGAGCTTCATGTATTCGATGGTTGTTCCACGGGATGGACTGTCATCTGTGCCAATCGCTTATGGATTTGAGGATGTCTTTGACGAGGTCAAAGGGTTACCGCCGCATAGAGAGATCGAGTTTCGTATAGATCTAGTTGAAGGAGCCAGACCTGTTGTGATGCCTCTTAGGCGGATGTCGCCTAGGGAACAGCAGGAGTTGAGGGTGCAGGTTGATGATCTTTTGCAGAAAGGATTCATTCGGCGTAGTGTGTCCGAATGGGGTGCACCAGTTGTGTTCGCAACCAAAGCGGATGGATCGTTGAGGTTGTGTGTGGATTATCGTGAGCTGAATAAGGTGACTAAGAAGAACAAGTATCCATTGCCGAGAATAGATGACTTGTTTGATCAGCTTCACGAAGCTAAGGTGTTTTCTCAGATGGATTTGGCAACGAGATTTCACCAGTTGAGAGTGGCTAAGGATAGTGTGCCGAAGACTGCTTTCAGGACACCATCCGGTTTCTTTGAGTGGCTGGTAATGCCGTTTGGATTGACTAACGCGCCAGCGTATTTTGTGGATCTTATGAATAGAGTGTTCAGAGATCAGTTGAACAAGTTCGTACTTGTGTTTGTGGATGATATTCTGATTTATTCCAGAACTGAAGAAGAGCACAAGACGCACTTGCGTATTGTTTTGGAAATCTTACGGAAACATCAGCTGAAGGCTAAGTTTTCGAAGTGTCACTTCTGGAAGAGTGAAGTGAGGTTCTTAGGCCATGTTATCTCTGGAAATGGAATAGCGGTTGATCCCGCCAAGGTGGCAGCAATCCAGTATTGGGGTAGACCTAAGAATGCATCTGATGTGAGAAGTTTTCTTGGATTAGCAGGATATTATCGACGGTTTATCAAAGACTTCTCCAAGGTGGCTGCACCATTAACAGGATTGACGAAGAAGAACCAGGTGTTTAGATGGGAAGATAAGTGTGAGCAAGCTTTCAGAATCCTGAAAGAGCGACTGACGAGTGCTCCTGTTTTGACTATTCCAAGTGGGAATGATGAGATGGTGGTTTACACCGACGCATGTGGTACTGGACTTGGAGCAGTGATGATGCAAAGGGATAAAGTTGTTGCGTATGTAAGTCGACAATTGAAGCCGCATGAAAGGAATTATCCGACTCATGATTTGGAGTTAGCGGCGATTGTTTTTGCTCTGAAGATGTGGAGACATTATCTATTGGGGATTCGATTCGAGTTGTTTACAGATCATAAGTCATTGAAGTATCTTTTCTCCCAAAAGGATTTGAATCTTCAGCAGCAACGTTGGCTAGAGTTTTTAGCATCATATGATTTTGGTATAGCTTATACTCCGGGAAAAGGTAACGCAGTGGCAGATGCATTAAGTCGAAGACATGCAGGATTGGGAGCCATGTTTTCAGAATGGAAGAATCTCGAGTATTTAGCTAGGATTTGACTTCAGGCCCAGATGTGAATTAGAACCTGAGATGTTGGCAAACTTATCGATAAGACCGACTCTTGTGGAAAGGATTGGCGAGAGGCAAAAGCGAGATGATAAGATTGTCAAGATTATCCGAGAATTGGAATCTAGATTGGATCCAGAAAAGGATAAAGGATTCGAGGTCGATCGAGAGGGTTGGCTTCGAAAGCAAGGACGACTAGTTGTTCCCGATATAGATGAATTAAGGAGTGAAGTTCTGAAGGAAAGTCATCACTCAAAGATGACAATTCATCCAGGTGAAAATAAGATGTATCGGGATATGAAGAGAACCTATTACTGGGAAGGTATGAAGAAGAATGTTGGAAATTTTATTTCCAAATGTATGAACTGTCAGTTGGTAAAAGCCGAACAGAAGAAGCCAAGTGGATTGCTTCAGCCACTAGAAGTTCCTACATGGAAGTGGGAGCAAATATCGATGGATTTTATTGATGGACTACCTAGAACAAGAACGGGAAATGAAGGGATTTGGGTCATTGTAGATCGTCTGACTAAGAGTGCAAGATTCATTCCTGTTCGATCGACTAGGACTGCATCAAAGTTGGCTGAGTTGTATGTTAAGTGGATTGTTCGATTCCATGGTATTCCGAAGAGTATAGTGAGCGATCGAGATCCATTGTTCACTAGTGGATTTTGGAAGAGCTTCCAGGAAGTTTTGGGAACCGAGTTGTGTTTGAGTACCGCTTATCACCCTCAAACAGATGGTCAGACCGAGAGAGTCAACCGAGTTTTAGAAGATCTCCTCAAAGCTTGTGTTTTGGATTTCGGAGGATCATGGGAAGATCACCTTCATTTGGTGGAGTTTTCGTATAACAACAGTTACCAGTCAAGTATTGGTATGGCACCGTATGAGGCATTGTATGGAAGACCGTGTAACTCTCCGACATGTTGGTTAGAGACAGGAGAAAAGCTGATACTTGGGCCAGAGATGATTCGACAGACTTCGAATTGTATAGAGATCATTCGGCAGCGAATGAAGGCAGCCCAAGACCGTCAGAAAAGTTATGCCGATAAGCGTCGTAAGGATTTGGAATTCGACGTAGGTGCTATGGTTTTTGTGAAGATTTCTCCACTGAAGAATGTTATTCGATTCGGGAAGAAAGGAAAATTGACTCCGAGATTTGTTGGACCATTCCCGATCATCGAGCGAATTGGAAAGCTCGCCTACAGATTGGAGTTACCAGAGAAGATGTCGGGTGTGCACAATGTTTTTCATATATCGTATCTACGGAAGTATGTGCACGACTCGAATACAGTAGTTTCTACTGATAGCTGTGAAGATTTCAAGATTTATCCAGGCGATAAGAGACCTCGTAAGCCGCTTCGTGTTGTGGAAACCGACACGAAACAGCTTAGGAGGAAGGTAGTTAAGTTGCTTAAGATACAATGGAGTGATGATGATAACGACTGTATATGGGAGGAGGAAGAGAGGATGAAGGCAGCTCATCCTGAACTCTTCGAGGTATGGCCCTAAGGTGTCGTGTCATCCAACGAAATTGTAACTTGTTCTAGTTTTAGAATTCTGCATGCTAAGCTAGAATTGGATGCGTGGTTTGTTGATTGCTATGGATGGTAGGCATGCAGAATAGTCTTTGATTGCTCTATTTGTTTGGAATTTCGGGGGCGAAATTCCTAAGGGGGAGAGAATGTAACGACCCGTATTTTTACGGATCGAATGATTGAAACCGGTGTTATTTGGACGATAGTGTTGTAGCTTGAATCGAGTAGAAGATAAGTCATCACGAAGTCCAGGCGAAAATTTTGACTAAGTCTTAGGTCATAGACGACCTAAGGAGTTAGGTCGCAGCATTTGTGGCGACCTAAGAAGACTGACCGAGTTAAGAAGAGTAGGCGACCTAAGGATTGGAGCGACCTATAGGAGTTGGCAAGTTAAGGAATGAAGCGACTTAAGGATAGGCAGACTTAAGTAAGTTACCGACCTAGGGGAGTTAACGACCTAGTAGTTAGCAAGTTAGAGTAGTTAGGTCGTAAATCTGTTAGGTCGTAAGTCGCAAATGTTGTTAAGTCGTTAGGTCGCATGTGTGTTAAGTTGGCCATAGTTAAGTCGTGAGTCGTAAGCCGTTAGGTCGGCAACAGTTAAGTCGCGCGCTTGTGTTGCGTTGAGCCATAGGTCGCTGGGTATATTAAGTCGTAGGTCGCTGGGTATGTTAAGTCATAGGACTGAGAGGCTTAAGTCGCAACCCTGTTAAGTCGCGTGGGTGTTAGGTCGGAGATGTTGCTAGGTCGTAGGTCGTGGACGACTTAGGGAAGGCGGATGAGTTAAGGGGTTTTCAGCCTATAAATAGGAGGGTTTTTCTCACTTTTTGGGATCCGGATTTCGAAGCGACGAAGTGCTGCCATTTTGAGAGCTCGACTTCTACACTTCTTCACTTCTTTTCTCCACTCTAATCTAGTGATTCCTTCCATCCAAATCGAAGATCCAAGAGCTTAGATTGAAGATCTACATTCTTCGAAGAGAGATTTCATCGTTTGAAGCGGATTTGTGATAGATCGAGTTAGATCCTTCGCTGTCCAGATCTGAAGTGTGTTGCTTTGGGGTTGTTTAGGTGATTTGGTGAGTGGTGATTATCTCTCACACGGATCCAAAGGAGTATATCGGATCGTTGGCTTGATTTTGTGTTAAAGTAGTGATTTCCATGCATTTTTGTAAACCTAAGTATAGATCCATATAGATCTATTGTTTATGATGATTTGACAACCATTTTACTACATGTTAACCTATGCAAGTTCATTCATCAAGGTTGTAGAGACATTACTCATGATTTCATGCTTGTTAGACTTTTGACTCTTTATTTACGAAATTGCCATTATTTTTATAATTGTCTATTTAAGATCATATTTGAATGCTTGATTACTTGGATTAATGTTTGCCTTGATTGATTGCTATGAATTAGATGATTGATGATTTGATTTAGACAAGTTGGTCGAAGATGATTCAAAAGCTAAGGGAAAGGCTCTTGAATTGGAAAAGCTGCTCGTGGCATATGTAGCGGATGATGAAGCTCATATGGATAGATTTGATGATGATGTTGAGATGAAGCTTTGCTACGATGATGATGAGGCGAAGCATGATATGAGATAGTCTTGGTCTAATCCAGACGGGATCATTCCAAGCATGTTGATAACTCGGTGAAATGGTTCGAGTTAGAGGATAATGGTTTGCTCGAGAGGCGCTTGAGCTAGTATGGAAATAGTCGTCGAGGAGGATGACTAGAAGGCTGAGATCTCATCGTTGTTGAAGGTTCTAGCATGCTCAAAGCAAGAGTACGTTGGGCAGATTCGATAGTCCCTGAAGGCTAATGATTGATAGTCAAGTACTCTGGGCAGATTCGATAGTCCTAGGCACGGGTCACGATGACATGCAGAGTTATGTCTAGAACCGGGGTTTCCATTAGCCCTTGACGGACGGCTGAAAGAATGTGCCGGTCATTCAATTAACGGTGATATCGAAGCAATGCTAACAGTGATAGCCAGAGTCATGGATGTTTGGTTGTATCGTCATTCGGTCTCAAGAGCGGTATTTTCTGGGTGCTTATCTGATCTTGGTTTAGGCCTTGGGGGTTTGTACTTGGAAAACATCGCCCTTGACTCGAGTGATAATTGCTTTACTTTAAATTTTATGCTCTGCTATGTTTGCTTCTGCTTAGTGTGTGCCTGGGGGCTATCACTGTAGAAAGATGTGGAGTGAGAGGGTTGTATTCCTATTCCTTTTCCTTTATGCTCTTTTGGTATGTTGTTAGTTAATTTACCGCTCACTAAGACTGTTGTCTGACTCAAGGCTTTATGTTTTAACTCTTATTGCCTTGGGCTGTTCGTCCATTTTGGGACGGGCAGACTAGGTAGTAGGTGACAGGTGTTGTTCTTGCTTTCCACGATGCTGATGACAAAGACGAGTTGGAGGATTGCATATTATTTCTTACTATATGTACTGGATGTTCCGCTGCTTTGTATAATTTTCTGAGTGATATGTAGTGAGGCTTGATGTATTGACTATTCAGATGTTGTATTCAACTATTATGAAGTTTTATTGATGAGATTCTATTTCTGTGAAGCTTCACTATATATATATATTCTATTGTATTTTGTCCATGCGCTGTGAGTAATACGATAGATTCTGCTGTTTTAATTTACCCCGACAATCGTCCATGGCTGCTTGGCACACTTTACAACGCACTTTCTCCAGGTTCAGTGCAGGGGTCATGGGCGGTCGTCACAGGATGTCAATTTTAACAACTCTTTTTTTTGCCAGCTGTAATAGATGAATATTACAACCTTTTTAGTTTATCAGTTGTAATAGATGTCAATTTTCAACAACTCTTAATCGATCATCATTATCTTCAATTATTTTAGACGCCGTTGGAGGATTCAATTAGTACTCCAATAGACTTAATTTTACTTTCCATTAATAATTAAGAAGTAACAATCAATATTAATAATTAAGAAGTAACAACCAATATTAATAATTAAGAAGTAATATTTAATATTTAATAATTAATTTTTTATAATTAATAATTAACAATTACAACGTTTCTTCAAGAATATTAATAATAATTAATATATATTTTATAATTAATATTTAATAATGAATTATTATTAATATTAGTATTTAAGAATATTTGGTAATTAATATTTAATAACAACCTTACAAATTAATAATAATTAATAATTAATAAATAGTAACTAATTTTTAATAATTACTAACTCTACAGAAATAATATTTAATAATTAAGAAATAATATTTATTATTTAGTATTTGATATTTAATAATTATAATTAACAATCATATTTAATATTTCAAAAAATTTAAAATTTTCCAAATTAAAACTTATAAAATTCATAAAATCCAAAAATAAAATTTTAAAATTTTTCTAATATTCAAAATTAAAAGGTTATAATATTGTTTGTTATTCCTCTCATTTTTTGTGATGCCTATGGTTAATGATTAACACACTCCTTTTAGTTGTTCCTGCCGTCTTTTCTATAAAATTTCATTTCCCGCTTCACCATCTTTCTTTAACCCTAAGTTCCACTGCTAAATCCCAAAACAAAATCAATTTCCCTCTCTTCACTTCTTCCACCATAATACCCAAATCGCGGTTTCAATCCCAACGCAAAATCCCCTTTCTCCCCTTTTTTCACCATAATACCCTAATCGCGATTTCAATCCTAACGTAAAATCCCCTTTATATCCGACCACAATCGCAATAAAACCGAAGTTGAAAACTGAAAAGAAAACTAATTACAAAAAATGGCAAAACTCTCCACTTTAGCAACTCACGTATTTATCAAATTTGTAGCTTGATCCACCAAATTTGTACCTCAAGTTTGCTTAAGTTGAGGATTGCTTTTCGGGTTAGATTTGGGCATGAAGTTTGATGGAGTCTTTTCGAGTTGGAACCGTCTTCTTTTTCCATCCAGTGCAGCCTTTTCCATCAATCTTCTCACCTCAATCTCAATTTGAAAGGGAGAAATATGAAGTACGTTTTAGTAACCGGGGGCGTTATTAGTGGATTGGGCAAAGGAATGACTGCTAGCTGTATCGGTGTTCTACTCAAAGCATGCGATTTAAAAGTTACTTCTATCAAGATAGGTAAAATCTTTCAGCTTCTTTCATTGTTCGTTTTTATGTGCAAGTGAATAATTTTGGTGATTGGCATTTTGAATAAATATATTAATTTAGAGGTATTTATTAGCTCCTCTTTCATATGAATGTTTCTTGGTTAACTTTAACTACTACTTTTGATTATGTAGCTTTAATTTACATTGTTAAGCGTGATTTTCAATCATAAGTGAATTGAATTACCCTTGAGTTTCATTAGACCCATTAGTTAAAGGATAACCAAATACATATTGTAAACTGATCACATAACCAAAAATGAAGTCTACATCCATTTATCAGATGCGCATTCAGATCGAATACAAAGCAAAATATGATTCATTGACATGCTTACTCAATAGTAATAAATGATGTAAATATAAAGTTCCATATCTAGAAATAAGTAAAGTAAGATCCTACATAACTTTACATATCATTATCTTTAAGAGCGTTTGTCTTCTTGTTCGGGATGACTTTACAGTTGATTCAAACTTAATATTTAAAAGCGTTGCCCTTGATTTATATAAAAATATTTTATTGTTTTACTCTCATGACTCAAATCGTTTATTTCAGTTTTGTTGTAATATTGATACCTTAAGTTGATTTTATTTGTTCCATTTATATTTTTGCTATGACCTTAATAAATTTACTTACGATTGAAAACTTAAGTTTGGAATGGTTAGTTACACATTTTGAGCTTGTTTATGTGCATTCAACATCATCATCTCTCTCTGTGTGTACCTCTTTTATTAGATTTGTCTTATCTTCTATATTCCTTTTCTTTTGAATGTTTATGCGTTTATCATGAATGACCTTTATTTTATTTATAGTGAGCTTTTAATGCTATGAGATCTGAGGGTTTAAAGGCTTTTTGATGTTTGATATGTTACCTGAGGTTATTTATAATTTTAGAACCAAAGATATTCTGTCTGAAGTAATATCAGTTCTTACTCATTATTAAAGTTGTATTGAATTGCTTCATTAGTGATTGCCAGTTACCGTTTAATGTAAAAGCAGTCTACTTGTACCTAGATATATGAGTATATTTTTTTTTCTAATTTGATAAAACAGTAATTTGAGTTACCTCTTTGTACTATCTTTGGAAATAGAATGCCTATTTCTATAGCAATGTAAATAATCATATATTTGTGACTATGATTAATAAACATGATTTTATGTTTAGTCATTTCCCCTCTTTTTGCTGCATGTGGAATACTGCTATATGATACTATATCCACTGGCATTGTAAGCAAAATTATCTATGTTGTTTCAGACGGTACATAGAAGCAGCTCATGAATTTACATGCATGATACTTATAGTTTTAAGCAAACAAGTATGTGGCAGAAATAATAAATTGCGCAAATGTCTGCGGATGAACATGACATTCATTTGCTCTTAGTTTATCCAACCTGAAGCATTTTTAAAACACTATTATATTTCTTATAACTTTGCTAACTAGAAAAAAAGAAATTAATTTAAGTATATCCATATTGTTGCTTCCATTTTTGTAGCAACCATATATTTTTGGGCTTGCATATTATTTGTATGTATCAGTTAGATGAATCAGGTTGGTGATTTGAATTTTCTTTCTCTACAATTGGATCGGCTTGTTTTCAGTGATACGCTTACAACCGCGGTTTCTTACAAGGCATGATTTAGAGTTACTTTTATCCTATGTATGTTACTATGTTGTGAATAATACATTCCTCTCTCTATATTCATTTTATTAATATGCGACTTTCCTAGTGTCTTTCTGGACATTCCACCTGCAATTTTCTTGTTGATCCTAAAAAATATACTTTGGGAAAGAGTAGTAGATAGTGTTGTGTTTTATTTTCTGTTTATCAACATTATCGATCCCAAATAGCTTAAGATACTTATCCTACATATATCGGTTAAGTATCCATTCATATATATTATTATAAAAAGTAACTTCCTATGTGCTATACAGATACACCATGGATGGACCAAGGTTTGCAGAACATCTAGATGCAATCAAGTTCATATGCAAAGATTTTTGGCCTGAGGTGTTCAAAAAACAAATCAATAACTTAAAGACAAACCACGGAGGTACATTTGTGCTGCAAGACAACAAGTTCCGGTGGCTCTCACACTTTATCTCTTGATTCCACGCCTGAGGCCTCTGCCAATGCCCAAACTCTTCAAGCTACAAACATGTACTTGTATTTTGCAAGTGGAATCATTAGAGGAGCCCTCTCTAATTTAGGAATATCATGTGTTGTTTCTGCTGATAATTCTAACCATCCACCTGTGAGTTTTGTTTCTTCTGCTCTTTTTTTTCACTCCATGGAAACTGTCTTGTCATGTCGATTTCTTTGTCGCAGGTTCATTTGTAATGTATTTTTACCCTAATCGTGAGAACCTAGTCTCCTGAAGTTGAAGAGAATAGCTGCATATCCAAAGTTCGAATAGCCGATAAAGACTGAAGGTTTGAAATCGCCATTATCAGGTGAGAATGGACTTTAAATTTTGCTTATTTGGGAAAGTGGATGAACAGTTCTTCAATGTTTTAGGTTCTTCTATGGTTACGTGCTAAGTTGTTTATTTGTTGATTTATGCTTTCACGTTAGAACTTGTTTGGCATGTTTTTTGTATGGATAGTTTTATGAAGTGGTACATATATTTGAAACCGTTTTTTGAAAGTTGAAAACTTACCTTGAATGTAAACTGGTACATATTCGTTGCCTCCTGAAACCATTATAACATACACAAATATGTTGGCATATCACAGTTTTAACATACACGAATGTGAAGTAGCACAACTCCTCTCATCCTGAAACTATTTTAACATACATTTGAAACTGTTTGAAATTTTGAACTTGTTCTTCAATGTATTCCTTTTCTTAATATTTTTACCAACATTTGAAACTGTTTGGTGACTATAACTAATATCCTAGTTATGAATTTACTTCTGTAGGGCTTTCGCTTATGGAATATCCGGGATTGAAGACTATTGATCCTGCATTACTGGTAGATGTGGTAAACAGAATTTTCATTGAAAAATAAATAACAAAATTTCTTATATTTCGAATCACCTATATTGATTAATGTAACATGTGTTATTCCAAAGCATTTATATGTGGACATAAACCATAGAAAATGTATTTGTGTCCATTCAAATTTTATTTGAGTATTTTTATACCTTTTATCGTGCTTTATTAAGCTTCTATTATATTAGTTTTGGCTTGAACGACAATGGTTTGTAATTATATTAAGGCATTATAAATGATGTTTGAATGTATAATTCGTTTTGGTTTTTTAGCAATTGTGAATATGATTTGTGAACATGTTGTACCAATGCTTTATTTTTTTTAATTTTGCATTTTTTTTAACGGGCAAAAAAAAATGTAAATATATCCATTATAGCGGTCAATGCATGTTGTGGCTGGAGCATATTGCAACGGTCCATGCTCGTTGTAAAAGACCCTACTGCAACGGCTGTGGACCGTTGTAATTTTTTTACTACAACGTCCATTTACAACAGTTTTTAAAACGTTGTAAAATCTTTTTGGTCTATTACAACATTGCATAATAAGATGGACGCTGGTCCGTTGCGAAACCCCTATTATAATGGATATTGTCCGTTGCAAAAAGGGTATTTTGTTGTAGTGCCTCGATAATGCTCGTGATGAAGAAAACATTCCGTGACTTGCCTTTGTAATAATATGACTTGTGTAACTTTTGATTTGTATAAATTCTAGAATGAAACCATCCTTGATGACTCGATTATATTTGAATTTCCACTTGACTTGATGTGATTGTCATATGATGTTTCAAACCAGAGTAGCCAATATGAAGTCATTCTTTATCTATTGTCTTTTATCTCTACTAATCTTAAGTCGATGTTCCTTAGGAAGTGTCCTGCTTGAACTATTCAAAGATTTAGCAAGATTATGCCTCTCTTTACTAATCTTAAGAGGATAAGGCAGTCGGGCTTCAAAAGTTTAAAGTAACCTTTACAGCTTTTGAGGTTAAGAGTGGTTTCCTTGAGTCGAAACAAGGTCTAAAAACTAAGAGCTAAATTATCTTGGAGAAGAGTAAGCCCCAAATCAATATCTAGTTTCAGGAGATGATGTGGTTATTCCTTTTAAACGAAGAGAGAAAAGGAGGCTAAGGATGATAAAGCTAATAGGCTCCTTCCGAGACCATGAATATCCAGATTGTTTCGGAGGGTTCTGACTTATCACTTAGGTTTTCCTAATTGGAGGATGGATCTCTTCGTTTTCTCTTATACCTTACCTACCGATGTTCGTGATTTTGTAATCCAATTTTGCGAAACTGTCTCTTTAGGCATTTGTCTCGGCGTATCCCTTGTAACATTTTCTTGAATAAACTATATGTAAAGAAACTTTATTCCTTTGACCATGACTCACTATTATTGGGAATTTACCCAATATTCTAATATAACTGAGAATCTACCCAGTGCATGATTCCACTGACCATTACTCACTATCAGCATGCATTCTACTTTTCGACGTCTTTTTAAACCCAGGTGTTATTTGCCTTACACTTTGTTGTGCATCATTGTGAGGGTGCTCTTATGGCAAGGTCTACCAATTTTATCATTGGGCCCCAATTTACTTACCACTTGTGGCTGGTGTTGGCCAAATATAACCGCTTTTGGCTGATGTCGGCCATTTACAACACCTTTTGACGGGCATCGGCCATCTACAACCACTTTTGGCTGGTGTTGACCATCTACAACTTTTTTTGACGGGCGTTGGCCATCTAAAATTATCTTGAGTTAAAATCATACGGAATGTTAGTTGTAATTTAGTAAAGGAAAGCACAAATTTATTGGGTAAAGTGTTTTTAAGGGTATTTCGTGAAAGACTTTTGAGATTAAATGGCTTTTATAACACATTATTCAATAGAAAGTTTTTACTTTAGTTTGAAAAAAGGAAACCATCGATATATATATATATTATTAATATAGATACATGTATATATATGCTTCAAAAAAAGTGAAATTCCTCATTAATCTCGTCAGATTAATGAAAGGATTTTAGCAAAATTCTCCATTAATCTCGTCAGATTAATGGAAAGATTTTGGTCCTTAAATTCTACGTGCAAGTATGGATAGAGAATTTTAGTTTTTAAATTCTAAATGCAAGTATGATTTGCAAAAGTTGTTAAGGAGAGAAAACATACCGAAAGGGAGACCATGAATACCAAGACTTGAATATCCCCTCAGAATCAAAACCCAGGACAGTGTTATGTCAAAGATGGATGCAACAAGGCCCATTGATTAAGCTTTCGGAGATCTAAAACTATGAGGTGCCCTTCTCCTTTGAAGTTGAGACTTTTGAAGTTATAACTGAGATAAGCATTTTAATGGAACTGGGGCCTTTTATTTGTCTATAGCAATTTGACTTATGAAAAGAATCCTTCTTGCAACTTCATCTTTTCCAAAAAGAAACACCTTATGCATTCATTTGACAAGGGTTACGTGGAGTTATCCTGGAATCATAAAAGTAAAACGAAATGAATAAGTCTAAAACATGATATTTAATCTAATGCTTAACGAATTTAATTAACTTCCCTTTTTGTATGAATTTTTCGACCGCATAAAAGAGCTTTCGGTATTTGTCTGTCTCATGTCCATTCATCAAGTGGTAAGCACAATACTTCTTACTCTTCGGATTTTCTTTCTTTAATGGGGGGTAATCGGGGTAAGAGAGTGAAAGTCTATATGAGTGGATCGTATAGATTATATGCAAGTATAAACAACTAACTATATAATATAACAATATAAACGATAGTATCACAGTAAATGAAAGTAATCACACCGGTATTTTATACTGGTTCGGACCTCCCGTCCTACGTCCAGTCCCGAAGCTCCTCTTCGGAATTTCCTTTCAACTAACCCTCGCTTAACCCGGAGGAACAGGTTTACAATAGTAGAGTTTCTTTGTCAAGAATGTGTTCTGTAACACGGATGTTGACTATTGAGTACAAGAGTGCTTCCAATATATATCTATCTAGAGAATATCTGAATGAGGAGTTCTATATATATGGAAGAGTTGATTACAAGTAGTTGATTGCTTATAGATCAGGAATAAACAGAGTACAAGAGATAAGAGAGTAAGTAAGTCAGGTTGTTATCTTCTCTTGAATTCCTGATGCTATTTATAGTGATGAAGAGTTTTCTTGTATAGTTGCATCTGCTGTAATCTCCATAAAGTCGAATCTGATGGTGATGAAGAGTTGCGACAAAGAGAAGTGAATGTGTCTTTTCGAATGTGGCAGTTGAGCTTTGAAAATGCACAGTCGAGTCTCGAATCAGACGTCTGGAAAGTAACCTCAGACGTCTGGTCTTCATATCTGTTATAAGCCTAGATACTTTTCAGACGTCTGATTGCTTCTGAATTATGAACCAGAGGAATCATTCAGACGTCTGGATAGTGCTCTCAGACGTCTGAAAGTGTGCATGTTGCTTTATCTTGTGCATGTCCTATTTCTCTTCAATCTCTTCCGATTTGACATCTTTTGATTCTTCTCTTGAGTGTTGCTTTAGTCTCTTTGGTGACGTTACTCTATCAACTATCTGTAAATATAGATATATATGTGCATTCGATTTCCATTGTATAGTTGTTATCATTGAAACCATAGAATTGATTTCCTAACAATCTCCCCCTTTTTGATGATGACAACTATTCAATGTACTTATATATATTTCAAATCTCCCCCTGAATATGTGCTTAGTTTTGTTGATAAGATTATATATATATATATTTCTCCCCCTTTGACATTATCAAAAAGAATACATAAAAGTTCAAGTCAAAAGAAAAATTTGCATTAATAATAAGAAGGAGTTATATGAGGGAGATGTTAAAGCTTTAGACAAGATCTTGAAGTGAACAAATTCCTAAACTTCGTCTGAGTTTTATGAAAGTTTGTTCGTTTAATGGTTTTGTAAATATGTCGGCTACTTGATTTTCGGTACTTACATATTCTAAAGATATAGTTCCTTTTTCAACATGGTCTCGTAAGAAATGATGTCGTATATCTATATGTTTGGTGCGTGAGTGATTTACAGGATTTTTTGACAAATTTATAGCACTTGTGTTGTCACAATATATTGGAGAATTTTTGATGATTTTACCAAAATCCATTAGTGTTTGTTGCATGTATATTACTTGCGCACATGCTAGAGCTGCGGAAATGTATTCAGCTTCACGCGTAGATAAAGAAACACAATTTTGCTTTTTACTAAACCACGAAACTAACGATTGTCCGATAAAATGACATGTTCCACTAGTACTCTTACGGTCTGTTCTACAACCACCAAAATCCGCATCGCTATATGAGACAAGTTCAAAAGGTGATCCTTTAGGGTAAAACAAACCATAATCTTTAGTACTAGATAAATAACGTAAAATGCGCTTAACAGATCGTATATGAGATTCTTTTGGTTTGGCTTGAAATCGGGCACAAAGACATACACTCATCATAATATCTGGTCGACTAGCCGTTAAATATAGTAAAGAACCAATCATACTTCGATATAACTTTTCATCAAAATCTTTTCCATTTTCATCTTTGTAACGACCCTGAATTTTCAACAATTTAAAACGAAGATATTTAATTTATTTTAGGTATCTGAACGATAATTTAATTTGAATCTCCGATATAACTTTGAAAAATTTCGATTAAACTATAAAATTTAATCGATTGAAGTTAAATAAAAATTTGAATCTACAATTTTAAGTTGAAGAAAAATATTTCGAAAGCTTTTAAAATTCGTATTGATAATACTGAAGATGATAGAAGCTTCAGAATTTAATTTCGAACTGTTTTGTTCAGTTTTGAAAATAATCACTCGAACCGATATTTAAAAATAGTCAATTTTCAAACAGTCTCGGATTTCGACGAAACCAGTTTCATCGGATCCGTAATGTGATATTATTGTAAGATTTCAAATTTCGTATTGATCGGAGCTGTTATGTGAACGTACGACACATAAAGGCGTTGAATCTTTATCGAATTCAATTTAAATTTAAATTTGTATTTGGTCAACATCAGCACTTTTGGCCTCAACTCAAAACACTGTCGCCTGTTAACTTCAGCACGCAAATGTTTCCTCTCGTACAAAACACCATCATCTCATTCCTCAGTTCAAATCAAAGAACAAAAATAAAAATGGCAGATAAATCTCGTTCAACATTTAAGGAATGGCCGCGTCCTCCTAATCAAATTCTAACTGAACGAATCCACGTTCGTTCTTCCTCTCGAAAAATCGAAGTGCGCGATTGGGGAAATCAAATCGCGCGGCGACCTGGGGGAGAGGTATCGCGAGATGGAGGCAGCGGCGATTCGAAGTCGTTCGAGCACGCGAGCGCGATGAGGGGGAGGCGTTCTCGGCGGCGCTCGAAGGCAGGAGGGATGCGTGGCGACGTGGACTGGGGATCACGACTTTGCCTTCGACTATGGGGAAGCTCGCGATCGAAGTTGGGGAGAGATTTCGATCGCGTTCTGGAAGCTCGCGATTGATATGGCAGCACGCGATGGAGGTCTAGGGCACGGCAGCGCGACTAGGGTTTGTCGCTCGACTCGGGGTCGCGACTGGGAGGCGATGAGGGTGGAGCATCCAGGTTGTTCGACTTCTGGTGGTGTGGTGGTTCTCGCGACCCCGGCAGAAGCTCGATGGCAAGCAATGTGGCAGGTGGTCGATCGTGGCAGTGGCGAAGTCTGGTGGTATCGACATTCGTAATGGCAATCGGCAGTGAAGTGAGGTATACCTAATTTATTTTTAATTTAATTCGTTAAAATTTGTAAATAAAAATAGGAATTTTGGTGAAGTTTATATTAGCAAAGTTGAAAATAAATTCATATGCAGAAGTTAGAAAAAAAAAAAAGTAACTGTAATAATTTTTTGATATAGGCAGAAGTATTTAAAATAAATAAATGAGGTATAAGAGATTTATCAGTTAATTAGCTTATTATTATTTCTAGTTACTAAAGATAATTTATTTGCTAGGAAGATGAATTTATTTCGTTAGAAAAGTATGTATATATATATATTTAGGGAAGATAGAAGATATATACATATATATATATATATATATATATATATATATATATATGGAAAAGACTTTTAAAAAAATATAAGGTTGGAAAGGAATTTTAAAAATACATACTAGTTGAAATTAAAATTACCAAACAAAAATTTATAGTTTGATTTAGTACGAGTATTAATAATTTGTATAACATTTATACAAGGGCTATAAATCAAGAAATCAAGTCAAAATGGATTGGGTTGCAAATAAAAGCTAAGGTGAGATTTTTCTCACTCGAAGGAAATTTGAATTTACAGTTATTATTGATTGACTGATTGCTATGTGAATGTGCTATTAGATATGATAGGATATATCTATATATATAGCAATATATACATATTGGCATATGTATATATTGGATTGATGATTTCCCGCCTCGTATAGCGGATGAGACCCTATTGCGCCGTTAGTAAGCGGATTTATAAAAACCTATATACCGCGATAATTCCGTACTGGAGCGGAATTGGTATTGTGCTAACATCTTTGGATGCAGGGAAACAGGTTGGAGGGATCCAACTGGACCCCTCACATTGATTGAATTTATTTCTATTGTGATATGAATCTGTGAATGATTATAGTGATGCTATTAATCATATTGATATCTGGAAATTGTTTGAAAGCTAAAATTTAGCTGAATGGATGTTTTGACATCATTGGATTCCAAAGATAAACGAAATTGAATTTTTGAAATCAAAGTAGAAATTTCTAAGGGAATCAATTTTTGAAATTGAAGAAATTTTGAAGAAAAGAATTTAAAAATATAAAAGCTGTTTTTATAATCTTATCGAATAAATTCCATAATAAAGTGAAAATGCTAAATAAATGGATTTCATAAAACAGTGATTTTAAATTGAAGAAATTAATTTAAATTTGGATTTTTAAATAGATTGAAAGAAACGATTGAAATTTATTTTTCTTAAAAAGGAATTTATTTAAAAGAAGATAAGTTGGAAATTCAGTTTGAAATTTAATTGGTAAATTGAAATAATTTGGGAAATCAATGTAAAATGATTTCAATTTGAAGAATCCCTTTAAAAACAGGATATTGAATAATTTGAAAAGGATAAGAATTTATTTTAGGAGTGAAAATAAATTTAGAAATCAATTTGAAATTGATTTGGAGTTAAAGTAGAATTAGAAATTAATTTGAAATCCGATCTTAGATTCAAAAGTGAATATTTGGAAAAAATGAATCCAATTGAAATAAGGGAACGTGAATTTAAAATGGAAATGATGTTAAAATGATTTATAAAGGGATGAACTTTACAATTTTAAAGTTTTAAAGGAACGATTCTTGAAAATAAATGAATTATAAGTATTAACTTATAAGATGGACCGTTAGAAGAAAAATTGAGTTATGAATTAAACTAGTTAATAAAGAAGATTTATGAATTGTAGTTTTTATAAATGGAAATAGAATTTATAAACGTGTTTATAAATTCGAAATAGATTGAATTTGATAAATTCAATATGGAAGATTATTAAAGAAGATATATTCACGATTTTGGACAGTGAATATATTATTGAATAAAATGGATTCATTTTTGAAGAAGTAATATTTTAAAAATGAAGTTAAACATTTTAAAGATGTTTTAAAATGTATTATGAATCGAAAGCATAGATTTCCGCAGTTCTTGTTGAAATAGACGTTTTCGAGTAATTTAAGGAAATGGTGGACTATAACACCGTTGTTATAGTAAATGATTTCCGAAAGGAAATGTTTTGATGTAGTATTGGGATTTACATATCTATCTAAATTCTCGAATCCCTATACTAGCGATTTTGGGTCGTCGTAACGATGTTTTACGTAACATTCGTTTTGACCCAAATAAATGTGTTAAAAGAATATTTTCTTAAAGAATGAAATATATACTTAATTTGATTTAAGTATATCGAATATTTTCCAAGTGTTGAAAATAAAAGATTTGTGAATTTCTTATTATTAATAAGAATGGAATTGCTTTTCCAAAATGAAATGAAATGTTTTTGAGAATTTATCTTCTTAAAGATAAATCGAAAGTGAATATGTGAAATGGATTGAAAAACTGTATATCAATAGATATTTTGAAAGATATAAATTCAATATGGGATTTATAAATGGAATGGGAATTTGTTTTAAAAATAAACGTTGACTTATTTTTGAAATGTGGAAATTTTATATCTAGTAAAAGATATTTTTGAAGATGAAATAATTTGGAAAATTATTTGGGATCTGATGATGTTGCGCATCTTTATTGATAGTTAAATAACCGACTATCAATAATTACCTTTAGATTGTATTTGTTGTGACTTGGATGAATTTGAATGCCACACTTGTTTTAAAATAAACGCTCACTATTCGGGTTAGCCGGGAAAGGACCATGGGGTCGTATAACCCATTCCGAATATGTGATACGTCGTTATGAATCGCAATTGAAGACCGGTGTTGAAGACCGGATATTTTTGAAAACGGAAGGATCACCGTCGAGTTACTCTACATCGACTGATCTTCGATTTAGAGGTTTTATCACCCTTAGTGACGGGAAGTCCTGACGTGATTGAAAATTATCCGGAAATGCAAGGGCTTCGTGAGAAGTGCCTTCGGTTCTGTTCGATCCCGGAACAGACTTGTATGGATTGTGTGTCTGACGTTACAATTTGAGATATAAAGCTGATTCCTTTCAAATACATTTCTGTTGGTGGCGGAGAATTTATTCTCTTAGCTTAACACCCTTCTCTGAGACGTACGAGCTCAGAGGTTATGTAGTTGAAATTTATCAGCGATATATCCCAATTTGGTAACGTGGCATACTGAGTGTTGCTGTGAAATGATCGGTGTTTGATCATTTGTGATATGATCATTTGTTTGATCTTATATCTTTGTGATCATAGGTTGATCATTTTTGTTTGACCCGAAGCAGGGCTTTTTGAGAAAGCGTAGCTTTGTGGACGAGACTTCATCGAGCCTCACACCCCGGAAATGGTCGAAACAGGAAGAATGCAGCAAGGTTCTAGGGAGTAGCGCCCCTTAGTGTATGTCATTCCTTCTGGATAAAGGTGGTATCATGGTATGGAGCCCAGATACTTAACCTCTGTGGTTGCTGCACAGTTATTATTACTTTGTGGTTTGTTGGAAATCGGGGATCCTCGGGAAGATCGGTGACGATCGGGGGATGGCATACGCGTGTCAGTAGTTACCTATTTTTGCAGAGGTAACCCGGCCTTGTGTTGGCAGAGATCCGGTTAGGTTCTCGGGTCGTCTATTCCAGGGACGTACCCATCGTGGATAGGAAGTTCCTTAGCCTGACCATTTGTTGGAAATCCAAACTCCAATACGAACTTTGTACGGTATTAGTTGTAGAACCTGCCATTTACGTACGGTGGTCACCACTGTTTAGATGGTAGCTATAGTAGGCATACGATACTGGTCGTATGTTGGCTAAGATTAATATTATACTTTCGAAATGTTTTCTACACTATGCACTAATAATAATATCCAAAAATGATTTGATTTTGCGTAGTAAGCATCTTTGACTATCATAAGAAGAAATCTCCTCCAATTCTGCGTTTGCATTGTGTGTGTGGTGGGAGGTCTTATGGTAGTTTCATTTTCCAAAAGCATTGCGAAATTTACTTTAAAATTATCCTATTGTTTATTTTAAAGAATAACTGTTTTACGATCTCACACCAGTCACCATGACTGACTCGGAGTTTATTGTTCCCTTCTAAACTCTGGGTGCCCACAAATTTTCCACACGGGCAGCCTAGAGTTATGTTATCAGGATATTCTGGATATTCTGGAGCTTTGGAGATAAGCTGGAGGACGAGACGTAGTATTTGTATCTGATAGTATTTATTCCGCTGTGTATTCTATATGAGGACAAGTTTATATAACTGTCCATTGTTGTATATGACTCTGATGATTGATGTATGTATAAACTGATATAGCTCTTTGTTTTAAAAAGACTAGTGTTTATTTATTATATATTGTTCCGCTGCGATGTGTAAGATTCTGATATTGTTTTCTGTTTCTGTATCTGATGTTATTCTGTTGTTGTTCTATCTTCTCTTCCTCCTCTTCTTTTAAATATTAAAGTTTCGCGTTTTCGCCATCCGATTGTTCGGCAATTGCTACAGTGGACGTAGCAGTGTCGGGTTTTCGGAAGACGGATTTGCGGGTCTTTACAAGTGGTATCAGAGCATATGGTTAAGCGACAACCCTGCTCTGTTGGGTGTTACTCATTAGGGATAGAGTCAGTAGTACTCTAGAATGAGTTGAGTGTAATAATAGATATGAGCGCGTATTTGTTATTGAATATAAAATTGTTTCGTATTGTGATGATTGGTTTATTGAGTGGTATATGAACCTTCGTCGGCACAGTCTTGCAAAACTGTATCGAAGGGGTTTCTAAACACTTGAATAGAACAATTCGGCACAGTATTGTTTTAAATAGGGTAAATGAAATAACTTTGCCCAAAACTATTTTTGTATAGAAAATAAATGTTTTTCTATAAAGTATTATAGTATATGGTTGCATGGATGTTAGGAAGTAATAATAGTGAATTATCATTATTGAAATTGAATAAGAAATTCAAATCATAACTCCAAAGTTAAGAAATGAATCCATATACAAGTGAAATTAAAGAATGTAAATTATAAATGTGAATTGTAATTTAAAACGGGATTTCAGAGAAGTATTTGGAAATGTTTTGAAAAGGATTTGAAATTTTTAGAGATTTGGAAAGTTTAAATCATTTTGGTTTGAAAGTGATTTTCAAAGGTTTTGAAAAGTATTTTGGAAAGATGAAAGCTCTAAACTCTTTTAGGTCGCTGGAAAATAATCCTGATGATGGTGGCCACATCATTAGAATTCATTTTCGGGTTTCCGAAAGAGGAATTGCTGCCAAACTGTTTTAAATGGAAAGTGTTTGGAAAAAAATTTGGGTTTTGTTTTGGAAAATTCAAAGGATGATTTGAATTGTTTTCAAAATGGCTTTGAAAGGTTGAAAAGACTCTGGAATACCATATTTATGAAATATTACTAAGTTGATAACTTATACAAATAGAAATTGTTAATGTAAAATATGTAATTGTGATTGGAATTAAAGTTCATTAACAAATGAAATCTATAAATGTGAATTGAAAGTATAAGGAAATAAATTCATATATGAACAAAAAAAATTATGAATATGAATTGTAAATATAATTTATAAATGAAAGTAGAATCCCAAGAAGATAATTGAAAATAAAATTCCTTAATGAAATGGAATTGTGAATGTGAATGTATAAATGATTGTATAAATCAAGATGTAAATAAGTTGATAACTTATAGAATATTTGAAATCTGATTGGAATGAGATTCAAATTGAAGACGAATGAATTAGTAATTGGAACTAATTGAAAACAGTGCAGTTATGAATGAAAGATAATTGATAAATTCAATATTTCAGAATTGAAGATAAATTGAATTCAAGTAGAATTGAAATTGTGAACTGAATTCAAATAAATGTGAAATGAAAAATTGAACGGAATTGAATATGTAACTTCAATAGCGAATTTAAAGAGGATATAAGAAGTATATATTGAAAATTTGTAATCGAATTTGCAAAATAGTTGGATGTTATAACTAGATATTATGGCTAGTAGATATACAGGTAAAAAGGGGAATTGAATTTGATTTCAAAGATAATTTGAATTGCTCGACAAAAGGTACGTATTTGGATTATAATATGAGTTTTTGCTGATTTCTTGTCCAGCCGCTTGGCTTTTTCTTTTTCTTTTTGAAATCTGAGAGTCCGTAGGGACGTTTTGTAGTCGTACCGTATCAGCCGCGCAAAGGAGACGCTGGCGAAATTTTTCGAAAATTTAGGGCGTTAGAAAATTTTTGAGAAAATTTTGGAAGTTTAAATTTGAATTCGAATTCGAATTTGAATTGTGAAGTAAACAATGTTGTTTAAAACTTAAAATTGAAGTTAGAAAGTTAGTTGAAGTAATAACGAATCTTTAGTAGAAGATTTGTTGTGATAAATTGATAGAACTATTAGATGTTGAAAGATAGTAGACGAGTTAAGGATCTTTTTCCCTAACTTGTAATTTCGAGGACGAAATTCTTTTAAGGGGGGAAGTCTGTAACGACCCTGAATTTTCAACAATTTAAAACGAAGATATTTAATTTATTTTAGGTATCTGAACGATAATTTAATTTGAATCTCCGATATAACTTTGAAAAATTTCGATTAAACTATAAAATTTAATCGATTGAAGTTAAATAAAAATTTGAATCTACAATTTTAAGTTGAAGAAAAATATTTCGAAAGCTTTTAAAATTCGTATTGATAATACTGAAGATGATAGAAGCTTCAGAATTTAATTTCGAACTGTTTTGTTCAGTTTTGAAAATAATCACTCGAACCGATATTTAAAAATAGTCAATTTTCAAACAGTCTCGGATTTCGACGAAACCAGTTTCATCGGATCCGTAATGTGATATTATTGTAAGATTTCAAATTTCGTATTGATCGGAGCTGTTATGTGAACGTACGACACATAAAGGCGTTGAATCTTTATCGAATTCAATTTAAATTTAAATTTGTATTTGGTCAACATCAGCACTTTTGGCCTCAACTCAAAACACTGTCGCCTGTTAACTTCAGCACGCAAATGTTTCCTCTCGTACAAAACACCATCATCTCATTCCTCAGTTCAAATCAAAGAACAAAAATAAAAATGGCAGATAAATCTCGTTCAACATTTAAGGAATGGCCGCGTCCTCCTAATCAAATTCTAACTGAACG
Organism: Allium fistulosum; assembly: GCA_030737815.1. NCBI lineage: Eukaryota > Viridiplantae > Streptophyta > Magnoliopsida > Asparagales > Amaryllidaceae > Allium > Allium fistulosum. The sequence continues at coordinate 820,419,458 of CM060907.1, read as the reverse complement.
AATCCACGTTCGTTCTTCCTCTCGAAAAATCGAAGTGCGCGATTGGGGAAATCAAATCGCGCGGCGACCTGGGGGAGAGGTATCGCGAGATGGAGGCAGCGGCGATTCGAAGTCGTTCGAGCACGCGAGCGCGATGAGGGGGAGGCGTTCTCGGCGGCGCTCGAAGGCAGGAGGGGTGCGTGGCGACGTGGACTGGGGATCACGACTTTGCCTTCGACTATGGGGAAGCTCGCGATCGAAGTTGGGGAGAGATTTCGATCGCGTTCTGGAAGCTCGCGATTGATATGGCAGCACGCGATGGAGGTCTAGGGCACGGCAGCGCGACTAGGGTTTGTCGCTCGACTCGGGGTCGCGACTGGGAGGCGATGAGGGTGGAGCATCCAGGTTGTTCGACTTCTGGTGGTGTGGTGGTTCTCGCGACCCCGGCAGAAGCTCGATGGCAAGCAATGTGGCAGGTGGTCGATCGTGGCAGTGGCGAAGTCTGGTGGTATCGACATTCGTAATGGCAATCGGCAGTGAAGTGAGGTATACCTAATTTATTTTTAATTTAATTCGTTAAAATTTGTAAATAAAAATAGGAATTTTGGTGAAGTTTATATTAGCAAAGTTGAAAATAAATTCATATGCAGAAGTTAGAAAAAAAAAAGTAACTGTAATAATTTTTTGATATAGGCAGAAGTATTTAAAATAAATAAATGAGGTATAAGAGATTTATCAGTTAATTAGCTTATTATTATTTCTAGTTACTAAAGATAATTTATTTGCTAGGAAGATGAATTTATTTCGTTAGAAAAGTATGTATATATATATATTTAGGGAAGATAGAAGATATATACATATATATATATATATATATATGGAAAAGACTTTTAAAAAAATATAAGGTTGGAAAGGAATTTTAAAAATACATACTAGTTGAAATTAAAATTACCAAACAAAAATTTATAGTTTGATTTAGTACGAGTATTAATAATTTGTATAACATTTATACAAGGGCTATAAATCAAGAAATCAAGTCAAAATGGATTGGGTTGCAAATAAAAGCTAAGGTGAGATTTTTCTCACTCGAAGGAAATTTGAATTTACAGTTATTATTGATTGACTGATTGCTATGTGAATGTGCTATTAGATATGATAGGATATATCTATATATATAGCAATATATACATATTGGCATATGTATATATTGGATTGATGATTTTCCGCCTCGTATAGCGGATGAGACCCTATTGCGCCGTTAGTAAGCGGATTTATAAAAACCTATATACCGCGATAATTCCGTACTGGAGCGGAATTGGTATTGTGCTAACATCTTTGGATGCAGGGAAACAGGTTGGAGGGATCCAACTGGACCCCTCACATTGATTGAATTTATTTCTATTGTGATATGAATCTGTGAATGATTATAGTGATGCTATTAATCATATTGATATCTGGAAATTGTTTGAAAGCTAAAATTTAGCTGAATGGATGTTTTGACATCATTGGATTCCAAAGATAAACGAAATTGAATTTTTGAAATCAAAGTAGAAATTTCTAAGGGAATCAATTTTTGAAATTGAAGAAATTTTGAAGAAAAGAATTTAAAAATATAAAAGCTGTTTTTATAATCTTATCGAATAAATTCCATAATAAAGTGAAAATGCTAAATAAATGGATTTCATAAAACAGTGATTTTAAATTGAAGAAATTAATTTAAATTTGGATTTTTAAATAGATTGAAAGAAACGATTGAAATTTATTTTTCTTAAAAAGGAATTTATTTAAAAGAAGATAAGTTGGAAATTCAGTTTGAAATTTAATTGGTAAATTGAAATAATTTGGGAAATCAATGTAAAATGATTTCAATTTGAAGAATCCCTTTAAAAACAGGATATTGAATAATTTGAAAAGGATAAGAATTTATTTTAGGAGTGAAAATAAATTTAGAAATCAATTTGAAATTGATTTGGAGTTAAAGTAGAATTAGAAATTAATTTGAAATCCGATCTTAGATTCAAAAGTGAATATTTGGAAAAAATGAATCCAATTGAAATAAGGGAACGTGAATTTAAAATGGAAATGATGTTAAAATGATTTATAAAGGGATGAACTTTACAATTTTAAAGTTTTAAAGGAACGATTCTTGAAAATAAATGAATTATAAGTATTAACTTATAAGATGGACCGTTAGAAGAAAAATTGAGTTATGAATTAAACTAGTTAATAAAGAAGATTTATGAATTGTAGTTTTTATAAATGGAAATAGAATTTATAAACGTGTTTATAAATTCGAAATAGATTGAATTTGATAAATTCAATATGGAAGATTATTAAAGAAGATATATTCACGATTTTGGACAGTGAATATATTATTGAATAAAATGGATTCATTTTTGAAGAAGTAATATTTTAAAAATGAAGTTAAACATTTTAAAGATGTTTTAAAATGTATTATGAATCGAAAGCATAGATTTCCGCAGTTCTTGTTGAAATAGACGTTTTCGAGTAATTTAAGGAAATGGTGGACTATAACACCGTTGTTATAGTAAATGATTTCCGAAAGGAAATGTTTTGATGTAGTATTGGGATTTACATATCTATCTAAATTCTCGAATCCCTATACTAGCGATTTTGGGTCGTCGTAACGATGTTTTACGTAACATTCGTTTTGACCCAAATAAATGTGTTAAAAGAATATTTTCTTAAAGAATGAAATATATACTTAATTTGATTTAAGTATATCGAATATTTTCCAAGTGTTGAAAATAAAAGATTTGTGAATTTCTTATTATTAATAAGAATGGAATTGCTTTTCCAAAATGAAATGAAATGTTTTTGAGAATTTATCTTCTTAAAGATAAATCGAAAGTGAATATGTGAAATGGATTGAAAAACTGTATATCAATAGATATTTTGAAAGATATAAATTCAATATGGGATTTATAAATGGAATGGGAATTTGTTTTAAAAATAAACGTTGACTTATTTTTGAAATGTGGAAATTTTATATCTAGTAAAAGATATTTTTGAAGATGAAATAATTTGGAAAATTATTTGGGATCTGATGATGTTGCGCATCTTTATTGATAGTTAAATAACCGACTATCAATAATTACCTTTAGATTGTATTTGTTGTGACTTGGATGAATTTGAATGCCACACTTGTTTTAAAATAAACGCTCACTATTCGGGTTAGCCGGGAAAGGACCATGGGGTCGTATAACCCATTCCGAATATGTGATACGTCGTTATGAATCGCAATTGAAGACCGGTGTTGAAGACCGGATATTTTTGAAAACGGAAGGATCACCGTCGAGTTACTCTACATCGACTGATCTTCGATTTAGAGGTTTTATCACCCTTAGTGACGGGAAGTCCTGACGTGATTGAAAATTATCCGGAAATGCAAGGGCTTCGTGAGAAGTGCCTTCGGTTCTGTTCGATCCCGGAACAGACTTGTATGGATTGTGTGTCTGACGTTACAATTTGAGATATAAAGCTGATTCCTTTCAAATACATTTCTGTTGGTGGCGGAGAATTTATTCTCTTAGCTTAACACCCTTCTCTGAGACGTACGAGCTCAGAGGTTATGTAGTTGAAATTTATCAGCGATATATCCCAATTTGGTAACGTGGCATACTGAGTGTTGCTGTGAAATGATCGGTGTTTGATCATTTGTGATATGATCATTTGTTTGATCTTATATCTTTGTGATCATAGGTTGATCATTTTTGTTTGACCCGAAGCAGGGCTTTTTGAGAAAGCGTAGCTTTGTGGACGAGACTTCATCGAGCCTCACACCCCGGAAATGGTCGAAACAGGAAGAATGCAGCAAGGTTCTAGGGAGTAGCGCCCCTTAGTGTATGTCATTCCTTCTGGATAAAGGTGGTATCATGGTATGGAGCCCAGATACTTAACCTCTGTGGTTGCTGCACAGTTATTATTACTTTGTGGTTTGTTGGAAATCGGGGATCCTCGGGAAGATCGGTGACGATCGGGGGATGGCATACGCGTGTCAGTAGTTACCTATTTTTGCAGAGGTAACCCGGCCTTGTGTTGGCAGAGATCCGGTTAGGTTCTCGGGTCGTCTATTCCAGGGACGTACCCATCGTGGATAGGAAGTTCCTTAGCCTGACCATTTGTTGGAAATCCAAACTCCAATACGAACTTTGTACGGTATTAGTTGTAGAACCTGCCATTTACGTACGGTGGTCACCACTGTTTAGATGGTAGCTATAGTAGGCATACGATACTGGTCGTATGTTGGCTAAGATTAATATTATACTTTCGAAATGTTTTCTACACTATGCACTAATAATAATATCCAAAAATGATTTGATTTTGCGTAGTAAGCATCTTTGACTATCATAAGAAGAAATCTCCTCCAATTCTGCGTTTGCATTGTGTGTGTGGTGGGAGGTCTTATGGTAGTTTCATTTTCCAAAAGCATTGCGAAATTTACTTTAAAATTATCCTATTGTTTATTTTAAAGAATAACTGTTTTACGATCTCACACCAGTCACCATGACTGACTCGGAGTTTATTGTTCCCTTCTAAACTCTGGGTGCCCACAAATTTTCCACACGGGCAGCCTAGAGTTATGTTATCAGGATATTCTGGATATTCTGGAGCTTTGGAGATAAGCTGGAGGACGAGACGTAGTATTTGTATCTGATAGTATTTATTCCGCTGTGTATTCTATATGAGGACAAGTTTATATAACTGTCCATTGTTGTATATGACTCTGATGATTGATGTATGTATAAACTGATATAGCTCTTTGTTTTAAAAAGACTAGTGTTTATTTATTATATATTGTTCCGCTGCGATGTGTAAGATTCTGATATTGTTTCTGTTCTGTTGTCCTTCCGTGTTGTTGTTCTTCTCTATTCTCTTTTTCTTCTATCTTTTCTTCTATTTCTTTTTCTTAAACCCTCACTATTGGAGTTTCCGGCACTCGATTGCTCGACCGTCGATAAAGTGAGTATCGATGTCGAATTTTCGAAAGTCGAAAATTTCAGGACGTGACAAAGAAAATTCTATTTCTCTTTTTAATAACAACTTCGACTTATAAACCTTCTTTTATCAACTTCTATATTTAACTTATCAAAATAAGTGACTTTGGGTTTATAACAACTTTTATAAATTTTAATTCTATTTATAAAAGCTTCAATACCAAATCAATCTCAATATTGATTTCTAAATTTATTTTCAACTTTAAAATAAAATTTCCATACTGATTCCATTTCCAAATATTAAATCAATTACAGATTGATTGCTAATTTTATTTATCCCTACTAAAATAAATTCTTGTTTTACTTCAAATTTTTCAATATCCTGTTTTTAAATGGATTCTTTAAATTGAAGTCATTTTACATTGACTTCTCAAATCATTTTAGTAGGGATTTATTTAAAAGAAGATAAGTTGGAAATTCAGTTTGAAATTTAATTGGTAAATTGAAATAATTTGGGAAATCAATGTAAGGGGTCCAGTTGGATCCCTCCAACCTGTTTCCCTGCATCCAAAGATGTTAGCACAATACCAATTCCGCTCCAGTACGGAATTATCGCGGTATATAGGTTTTTATAAATCCGCTTACTAACGGCGCAATAGGGTCTCATCCGCTATACGAGGCGGGAAATCATCAATCCAATATATACATATGCCAATATGTATATATTGCTATATATATAGATATATCCTATCATATCTAATAGCACATTCACATAGCAATCAGTCAATCAATAATAACTGTAAATTCAAATTTCCTTCGAGTGAGAAAAATCTCACCTTAGCTTTTATTTGCAACCCAATCCATTTTGACTTGATTTCTTGATTTATAGCCCTTGTATAAATGTTATACAAATTATTAATACTCGTACTAAATCAAACTATAAATTTTTGTTTGGTAATTTTAATTTCAACTAGTATGTATTTTTAAAATTCCTTTCCAACCTTATATTTTTTTAAAAGTCTTTTCCATATATATATATATATATATATATATATGTATATATCTTCTATCTTCCCTAAATATATATATATACATACTTTTCTAACGAAATAAATTCATCTTCCTAGCAAATAAATTATCTTTAGTAACTAGAAATAATAATAAGCTAATTAACTGATAAATCTCTTATACCTCATTTATTTATTTTAAATACTTCTGCCTATATCAAAAAATTATTACAGTTACTTTTTTTTTTCTAACTTCTGCATATGAATTTATTTTCAACTTTGCTAATATAAACTTCACCAAAATTCCTATTTTTATTTACAAATTTTAACGAATTAAATTAAAAATAAATTAGGTATACCTCACTTCACTGCCGATTGCCATTACGAATGTCGATACCACCAGACTTCGCCACTGCCACGATCGACCACCTGCCACATTGCTTGCCATCGAGCTTCTGCCGGGGTCGCGAGAACCACCACACCACCAGAAGTCGAACAACCTGGATGCTCCACCCTCATCGCCTCCCAGTCGCGACCCCGAGTCGAGCGACAAACCCTAGTCGCGCTGCCGTGCCCTAGACCTCCATCGCGTGCTGCCATATCAATCGCGAGCTTCCAGAACGCGATCGAAATCTCTCCCCAACTTCGATCGCGAGCTTCCCCATAGTCGAAGGCAAAGTCGTGATCCCCAGTCCACGTCGCCACGCATCCCTCCTGCCTTCGAGCGCCGCCGAGAACGCCTCCCCCTCATCGCGCTCGCGTGCTCGAACGACTTCGAATCGCCGCTGCCTCCATCTCGCGATACCTCTCCCCCAGGTCGCCGCGCGATTTGATTTCCCCAATCGCGCACTTCGATTTTTCGAGAGGAAGAACGAACGTGGATTCGTTCAGTTAGAATTTGATTAGGAGGACGCGGCCATTCCTTAAATGTTGAACGAGATTTATCTGCCATTTTTATTTTTGTTCTTTGATTTGAACTGAGGAATGAGATGATGGTGTTTTGTACGAGAGGAAACATTTGCGTGCTGAAGTTAACAGGCGACAGTGTTTTGAGTTGAGGCCAAAAGTGCTGATGTTGACCAAATACAAATTTAAATTTAAATTGAATTCGATAAAGATTCAACGCCTTTATGTGTCGTACGTTCACATAACAGCTCCGATCAATACGAAATTTGAAATCTTACAATAATATCACATTACGGATCCGATGAAACTGGTTTCGTCGAAATCCGAGACTGTTTGAAAATTGACTATTTTTAAATATCGGTTCGAGTGATTATTTTCAAAACTGAACAAAACAGTTCGAAATTAAATTCTGAAGCTTCTATCATCTTCAGTATTATCAATACGAATTTTAAAAGCTTTCTAAATATTTTTCTTCAACTTAAAATTGTAGATTCAAATTTTTATTTAACTTCAATCGATTAAATTTTATAGTTTAATCGAAATTTTTCAAAGTTATATCGGAGATTCAAATTAAATTATCGTTCAGATACCTAAAATAAATTAAATATCTTCGTTTTAAATTGTTGAAAATTCAGGGTCGTTACAATCTTTTTCTAAGTGAATAGTGGTACTCATTGGTGTTGGTTTGCTTGAAGTTTTATCCATTTTAAATCGATGTAATAAATCGTTACAATATTTTTCTTGGTGAATAAAAATTCCATTTTCTAGCTGTTTTATTTGTAATCCTAAGAAGAAATTTAATTCTCCCATGTGTGACATTTCAAATTCATTTGTCATAATATTTGAAAAATCATTACATAGCTTTTCGTTGGTTGAACCAAAGATGATATCATCAACATAGATTTGTACAACTAAAATATCGTCATTTTCTCTTTTAATGAATAAAGTTGTATCTATTTTTCCTATATGAAAACCAGAAGTTATGAGGTGATTTTTAAGACGTTCGTACCATGCACGAGGTGCTTGTTTTAATCCATATAGTGCTTTATGTAATTTAAAAACATGACCGGGATAATTTTCATGAACAAAAAGTGGTGGTTGTTCAACGTATACATTTTCTTTGATAAAACCATTCAAAAAGGCACTTTTGACATCCATTTGAAATAATTTAAAATTATTACGAGTTGCAAAAGAGAGTAAAGTGCGAATGGCTTCTAATCTTGCTACCGGTGCAAAAGTTTCATCGTAATCTATGCCTTCTTCTTGATTGTAGCCCTAAGCCACTAGTCGTGCTTTATTTCTAACAATATTTCCATTTTCATCTGCCTTATTTTTAAATACCCATTTTGTTCCTATTATTGATTGATCTTCAGGTCTTGGTACTATTTCCCATACATTATTACGTTCAAATTGATGTAGTTCCTCTTGCATAGCTATTATCCAAAAATTATCATTTGAGGCTTCTTTATAATTCTTTGGTTCAAAGTTTGATACAAACGCTATATGGCTTATTTGATTTAGTTGATTTCTAGTAACTCTTGAATTAAGATCTCCAATAATATTATCTATTGGATGATTCTTAAGAATCCTAGGAGATGATAAAATAGTGTTATTTTGTATATTGGCTTCATTATTACTAGAATTTGTTGAGTTTGTTGGTGGAATAATTTCTTCTTCATCATTAGTCTGTTGTTTGAAAGGGTTTTCGTCAAACGAGACATGTAGACTCTCTTCTATAGTATTATTCTTTTTATTAAAAATTCTATATGCCTAGCTACGATCTGAATACCCAATAAAGATACCTTCATCGGCTTTTGGATCAAATTTTCCTAATTTGTCTTTTGTATTTAATATAAAACATTTTGAGCCAAAAGTTTTAAAGTACGATACCTTAGGTTTTTTACCAAAAAATATTTCAAAACAAGTTTGTTTAGTCATTGGGCGAATAGTTACTCGATTCAATACATAACAGGATATAGCAATAGCTTCGGCCCAAAAGTGTTTTGGTAAACCGCTACTATTTAATAATGTTCGTGCGCACTCTTGTAATGTACGATTTTTTCTTTCTACGACACCATTTTGTTGGGGTGTACGAGGAAAGGAAAAATTATGAGTTATTCCCTTTTTATTGCAAAAATTTGAAAAAAGATCGTTTTCGAATTCTCCTCCATGATCACTTCTAATATTTTTAATTTTCAAATTCATTTGAGTTTTAATCCGTTTTGCAAATATTTTAAACATACCAAAAGTATCGCTTTTATGTTTTAGAAATAAAGTCTATGTATATCTTGAGAAATCATCGACTATTACAAAAACATATTTGTTATGATTAATAGATCTTACTTGTGTTGGACCAAATAAATCTAAATGTAATAATTCTAATGGTTGTTTTGTAGAAATATTATTTTTAGCTTTAAACGAGCTTTTCTTTAGTTTACCAATTTGACAATCATCGCATAAATTTTCTACTTTGTAACTCATTTTAGGTAACCCTCTTACTAACTCATATTTAGCTAACTTATTAATATTGTTAAAATTAATATAACAAAATCGTTTATGCCATAACCATGGATCATCATGTTTGGCAGTTAAGCATAAGCTTGAATCTTTATTAATATTCATGTTTAATATATAAATATTTTTGTTTCTAAAACCTTCAAAAATGAGTTGTTTGTTATTATCTAAAATATTACATCTATCTTTTTCAAAATTTATTTGAAAACCTTTATCACATAATTGACTAATGCTTAATAAGTTGTGTTTTAAATTTTCTACCAGTAAAACATTTGTAATAACATGAGAGTTAGATATACCAGAGTTGATGACTTCTCCAATGCCTATGACAAATCCCTTTGAATTATCCCCAAATGTTACCGTTCCACCATCGATGTATGTTATATTTGATAACATTTTTGAATTTCCAGTCATATGTTTGGAGCATCCGCTATCTAGTATCCATTTCTCCTTATTTTTTATTTTGGGTACCTGCAAGATAAAAAATATTTTAATTGGTACCCACATATTTGATTAGGGTCCTAATTGTTAGAGGAAGGTAGCCATACCCAAGATGGTTTGGTACCTTTATAAATATAATTTTTATTATAAACTACATTTTCTAAGTAATTATTGATATGCTTTTGTCTAATCAATTTATTATTTGTTTTAGGAACCCAAATTTTCACATTTTTGGTATTCAATTTTTGTTTAGATAAAATTCTAGTTTTTATATAACTAATATTTTTAGCATTATTTTCTCTTTGTTTAGAGCATTTTTTAAATCCTATTCCATTTCTATCACCTGATGGTTTTGATGTTTTGATAAGTTTTTCCAAATCTTATTTTCCTTTGTTGAATTTAGACACATTATTGGTAATTTTATCTAATTTTTCTTTTAACTCTCTATTTTCTGTTTTCAATAATTCAATATCCTTTTTAAAATCAATATTTTCTTTTAGCAAATTCTCTTTTTCTAGAGTAATGTTCTCACTGTCTATCACATTATTTCTTAATTTTTCTTGAGATATTTCAAGTTCTTCTTCTAAAATAGTTTTTTCATCTTTCAACATTCCTACTTCAAGTTCTAATCTATTTACTTTTACTATATATTCTTTGTTCAATTTTTTTATTTGTCTAAATTTATCATCTAATTCTATGCTAAGTTCAAGTAATTCTTCATAGCTAAGTTCCAGACATACCTCATCTTTTTGTGCCATAAAACACACATTAGCTTGTTCTCCGTCACTGTCGCTATCACTTTTTGAAGATGAAGAATCGGAGTCATCCCACGTTACCTTGAAAGCCTTCTTCTTTTTGAGTTTTTCCAATTTGCTTTTCTTTTTATCGTTGTTAAGTTTTGGGCAATCTTTTTTCATGTGTCCGTATTGATCACATTCATAGCACTTAATTTGAGATAGATTTGTTGAGTTGGTTTTTTCTTCTTTTTGAAACTTGGTCATCTTTCTAAATTTCTTGAATCTATTATAGTTTTTGGCAATGAATACTATCTCATTTTCATCTAAATCTGAGTCATCATTCTTTATTGATGGAAATGCTATGTTCTTCGTCTCCGAATTTAATTCTTTACGTGCCTGCAAATTAGCTTCATAGGACATCAAATTTCCTACCAACTCTTCAACTTTGAGAGTAGAGAGATCATTAGCTTCTTCAATAGCTAATACCTTTCTTTCCCAATCAGGTGTTAAAGAGTTGAGTATTCGAGAAACTAAATCAAAATCAGTAAACTTAACTCCTAATGCCATAAGATCATGTTGAATAGTTTGAAATCTAGAATACATGTCTACTATAGTTTCATTTTGTTTCATTTTAAATGATGAAAATTGATTTTTCAAAATTGAAATTTTAGTTTGTTTAACCTTTGTTGTACCTTCATGTGTAATTTGTAAAGTACGCCAAATATCAAATGCAGTTGTACATAACATGACACGTGAAAATTCATTTTTGTCAAGTGAGCAAAACAAAACATTCATAGCTTTAGCATTATTTGATGCTAAGGTCTTTTGTGCATCGGTCCATGTGTTCATAGCAGTAGTTGGAGCTTCATATTTATCTTGAGTGGCTGACCAAATTTCTAAACCATTAGCTTCCATAAAAATTCTCATACGTGTAGACCAATATGAATAATTAGAGCCATTAAAAAGTGGGGGTCGTGCTGTGGATTGTCCTTCTTGAAATATACTTGCCATATTAGAATGATTTAAAAAAAAATGTGTTACTGATCTTTTAAACGAACCTTGCTCTGATACCAATTGAAAGTCTATATGAGTGGATCGTATAGATTATATGCAAGTATAAACAGCTAACTATATAATATAACAATATAAACGATAGTATCACAGTAAATGAAAGTAATCACACCGGTATTTTATACTGGTTCGGACCTCCCGTCCTACGTCCAGTCCCGAAGCTCCTCTTCGGAATTTCCTTTCAACTAACCCTCGCTTAACCCGGAGGAACAGGTTTACAATAGCAGAGTTTCTTTGTCAAGAATGTGTTCTGTAACACGGATGTTGACTATTGAGTACAAGAGTGCTTCCAATATATATCTATCTAGAGAATATCTGAATGAGGAGTTCTATATATATGGAAGAGTTGATTACAGGTAGTTGATTGCTTATAGATCAGGAATAAACAGAGTACAAGAGGTAAGAGAGTAAGTAAGTCAGGTTGTTATCTTCTCTTGAATTCCTGATGCTATTTATAGTGATGAAGAGTTTTCTTGTATAGTTGCATCTACTGTAATCTCCGTAAACTCGCTTCTGATGGTGATGAAGAGTTGCGACAAAGAGAAGTGAATGTGTCTTTTCGAATGTGGCAGTTGAGCTTTGAAAATGCCTCGAATCAGACGTCTGGAAAGTAACCTCAGACGTCTGGTCTTCATATCTGTTATAAGCCTGGATACTTTTCAGACGTCTGACGTTGGTAACCAGACGTCTGATTGCTTCTGAATTATGAACCAGAGGAATCATTCCGACGTCTGGATAGTGCTCTCAGACATTTGAAAGTGTGCATGTTGCTTTATCTTGTGCATGTCCTATTTCTCTTCAATCTCTTCTGATTTGACGTCTTTTGATTCTTCTCTTGAGTGTTGCTTTAGTCTCTTTGGTGACGTTACTCTATCAACTATCTGTAAATATAGATATATATGTACATTCGATTTCCATTGTATAGTTGTTATCATTGAAACCATAGAATTGATTTCCTAATAGAGAGGTCGTCACGAGTTTCCATAAATATCTGAGACAAGCTTTGATTGAGTGAGGTAAGGTCTTGATCACGCTTCAACTTCTTATGAAACTTACTGTTATGGGCATTCGGAGGGCTCACTTATCGATAGAAACTAGACCCTTTATATTTTAATAATTCGATGGACGGGTCCTTAACTTCATCATTTAGGGCCTTGATAATTTTTCGGAGCTGCGCTGATTCATGAAGTGATTTATGAAGATACCCCAAAAGCTCTTTGATCCGAGGGACTTAAAGTTCATAAACAGGATTATGCACTTGACCATTTTCTTTCTCCGAAATGAGGGTGACGAATCTTCCATTGTTGTCTTCTTCAATGAGATGAATGCAAAAGTTGATGGGTGGTTCCGAGATAACTCTTTTGTTTATGGGACTAGACATAACTAGTTGGAAGGCTCTTGTTGGATCTCTGAAAGGAAAAGAAATGAGGAGGTTCGGGCCTTCCTTCTAGCACCAAAAATGTTAGTTCATGATTTTGCCAACACCAACACCCCGAAGACCGAAGGTAAAGCTCTGGAAGTTAAATGGGAGTATCGAGTCTAATGAGGTGACTATCGAGAGGTAATTTAGTTGAGCTTGGAAGGTGAGGTGTTAATCTGTAAGGTAACTATAGTAAATTCTGAAATGGTAAAATGCAGAAAGTAAATAACACCGAGACTTTTATAGTGGTTTAGGCCGAAAGTCCCTATGTCCACTATCCTTTCCTTATTTAGTCACTCTTATATAGCCGAGAGGCTTATTACATTGAATCTAGACGTTTCCGCCATTAATGTGTTTTTGGATAGAGCTCTAATATAAGAAAGTACACTTATGATTTTATGTTAATTTTTTTTATGCTAGAAGATCCCTTGTGCCTTGGGATTGCCCCCTATTTATATCCAATAAGTCATGATGCCATTGGTTGTACGCCTTCTCTTTGGATTGATGATCTGGCGTTCCATGAGCGATCTTGATTTCAATGCTTGTCATCATCTAGTGAAGCAAAACTTGATACAAATTGCTGTCATGATGCTTTTATATATTGCTTTTGGATATCTTCCATTCTTCTTGACCGTTGGTCTCGACCTGGACTATCTAAGCCATGGATCGCTATTATTTGATGAATTGCTTTGGGGCTATGGCAACTGATGCTCTCGGTCAGGCTTCCTGTCTTAACTGAATAATGATTTTGGCCTTGGTTGACATTTTGATTCATTTTCTTGGATTTCATGCTCTCGTTAGAAATTGAAATATATATCTCGGATTTACAAGCCAAGGAGATTTTCTTCCGAATATCAGCGATTTGTACTTTATAGAAATTATAGTGTAATAGTAGTCAACTCAAAGTCAAATTCTTTGGCCAAAATAAATGGATAATAATAAATGTCATTATTGAATCAAGGACTTTGTTTTTTGGACTAATTGAGTTGCTTTTGGTTAATATTGGAATTTTTATTTAGAACTTGGCCAGTCCATAGCGGAGTTAAAGGTAAATTTAAAAAATCCTTTGTTGGATTTTTATTAGGCCTATGAAGTCTAATCCATTAAGAACTTTTCTAAATTTTCTTTTTAAATAAAATCAGTATTTTATTTAACTTTATAAATAAAGATTAACATTATATAATTTGTATTATATTTTAGATTTGTGTATCATATACACATATGTGTGTACATGCATGTGCGACATAATAATGTGTACATGGTTTAACATGCCCGTATATAGATGTTGGGATTTACACCGCAATGGACATGCTAACCCCTTTGGTATTCGATCATTCTGTCTAAATGAAATATATATGTGCATCAAAATGGTTTATATGTACATATAAAGATTATACATATGTGAAAATATATCATTTGTGTATATAAATGTAAAGAATTGATAATTATAATAATTTATATAATATATATATATAATTAAATCACAAAATCATTTAATAATTAATATAAAATAATTTTGATAAATATTATATGTATATTACTATAGCAAACCTAAGAATCAAAACTATATATATAATTTAAAATAATTTGTATTTATAAATATACAAACATACTTATATGTGTGTATATAAATAATAAATTATATATATATATAATTTAACACATAGTTACAAAGAGCTCTCGGCTCATGAAATAGTTTCTTTCAATGTGTGTGTGTGTATAATTATAAGTATTTATGAATTTACAAACATATATATATATATATAATAACAAATTATATATATAAATTAATATATATTCACAGCAAGCTCTTGGCTCATATAGCTAATTCAATAATAATTTTTTTAACATATAAAGCGATTTTTAAATAAACGGTTTGTAATTAAATTAAAAACGCATTCGAAAAATATTAAAAAATAAATTTTTAAAACTAAAAATTATGATTTATTGTTATATATTATTTTACACTTCATTTCATATTTTATTTGAATATATATATATATATGATTAATTTCTAGTTAAATAATTACTTAAATTAATATATAAATATAATACACATTAAAATAAATAAAATTTTGCTATCGAATTACACTTGTAGAAAAATAAAATATTATAAATTTTAAAACATTTATTATATAATTTTAGTTTTCGAAAATGATTTATTATTTAACAAAATCATTTTTAAATAATATTTAATTATAAAATGATTATTTTAATTAGGCCAAGAGTTCAATGTCAACATACATTCAAGATAATGATAAATATTATTTACATATAGATGCACCATAATATATTCAAACATCTCGTATGCGATAGAATATCGATAAACTAGATATATAGTTTTTCTATCTGAGCATCATATGATAAATCATAGAATTACCTCTCCCAATGCCTATTGAATACACATTGAAATGCATTTAAGTACTCCTTGGATCAGATTCACAAGTTGGAAGATACTAGCTCCAAATTATCTTCCACCGTCAATCGAACTGAAGCGTTTCGATATGTATTTGAATTGGAATTTTTGGTACTTGGAATGGGGTGATTTTGGTTAGGAATAGCAGCAAGGAGATTGACTTGTATATGTTAAAAAGTGGGGCATGTGTTGCTTTAATAAAGGAAGAATAAAGGAGTGAAACAAGGATCATGGACCTTATTTTCTCTTTACCATTTCTACCTTTTACCAAATCAAAAAGCCTCCCCTTCCAGCCATCATATGGCCGACCACACTTATACCATTCAAGGTCGGCTGTACACCCCATCTTGGGCCTTAAACAATCCAAGCACATACTAAAAATTGTTGCGTTTAAATCCAGTTTGAACGTGTACTGATATCACATACTGATAAGTATATTTATAACTATTATAAATACATTGTTTAAATTGTTCAACATATCAAATATAACTTATAATTAACATTTTGTAAACATTAATTAATTTTATTTAATTTATAACAATTATAAATTAATTAAATCGGGTGGCTAAAGGAGTATACAACGTTTTAGTTGTGTGACTCTTTAGGTGTAAATTTGGTCAGTAATTAATATCGAACAGTTCAAATATTAATGTCACACGTCATTTAGCAGGTGGTGTGACATTTTAGCCAAATTTATCGCTTATTTGGTCTCGGTAAAATCCAATTTTACTTTGTTAAGTGTTACCTAATTGTGACTATTATTTACACCAGTTCTCTTCGTCAAAACTACATCACTTTGGACTTATGGAATTTGGTAGTGGTCAAAATTCCAATACTGTTCGAATTCAGCTTTATAGTCCAAACACAAAGTTCTTGGTTCAATAATAACAATTATTATTAATCGAACTATTCTGGCCAGAGATTTTGACTTTGAGATGACCGTGATACTAACCCCATATAACTGAGGAGAGGAATCCTCTCTTGAATAGTGCTTCACTTCCAATATTTCTATTCGACCCAACTATAGTCACTCGATGGACATCGTGCCATGATTCGACTATAATCAAAGCAGAGCTTTTATATTAAAGGTCGATGGTATCCTTAAGTCGAGAGAACTGTGTATATCAGTCACGTCGATATTTTCTATTTGACCTTAGTTATATTAACCAATAGAAAACTATCGAGTGAGTCATTCCATTGTTATCCAATAACTATCAGCACATAACTCCTACGTGTCCCCAACAATCATGAGTAATACACTGTCCAACATATGGAGAGCGTTACGTACTCTAGTCTCAATAGACACATCAATATCTAGTCTCGATGCATCTTGACAACGAACATTTAAAAGATGTGTTTATTATATTGTGATATAATACTCATGATTACGACTATTTATAACTACTATTATAAACACTGTAACAACCCACCCTAATATGGACCTAAATTCCCACCAAGAAAAGACCCATCGAAACTTAGAACTATTTCAAAGCTAGCTGTTGGTTAGTAAAAAGAGCAATACAGAGCTATTTATCTAAACATTCAGATCTCACAACGGAAGGATAAAATATAATAACAACGGTACCCATTTTATTCAAATTTAAAAATATCATTTAAAACCATAATAAAATATTCATAATACCAAAACCGAACAATAATTATAACATATATGTGATACAATATTCCAAAATTACAACATTGTTTTATTTCATCGGTACATCAAAAACTGTAGAAAATAACAAGTATATAAATAGACTACTACCATAAGTCTCATCAACATCTCCGCCTTTCAGCATCTCCCTTCTTCACCTGTGTTGTAATGAGGAGTGACTCAGAACAACATATGTCTAGTGAACAAAAATTTCGATCCTTACTATATTAAGACTTAGATAGTATAATTTAAATAGGAATATGTCTTACGTATTCTACCTACATCATATGTCTTTTCATATATAAGCCCAAAGGCATTACCTCAAACATAAATAAAAAGGCTTTCCAAATATAAGCTCATAGCAAACTTGCTATCAACCCAATAACCCATATCCACCGCCCATAATGTCCTATCAATGTAAGAGATATTACTCAAGTCACTTAATACCTTTTAATGAGAATTAAGCAAACTACGACCATTTAATACCTTATTTAAGGCAGGTCCACGTCATTTACTACCTATCTCAAGGCGGACTCCTCATTAGTAACTATCTAGCTGACATTGCATGGAATCTCTTCAGCTACTTAATACTTCTCATTGAAGCTGGCCCTTTCCCGAGATATCCTCTACCGTGCCTAACCCATAACCCCGACCATTTACAACTTCCTATATAGAGAAGAGGTGGGCCCTCATACAACCACTTAATGCCTTCAATCTCTGAAGCAGGTCCTTCGTATTATAATCCATATCCCATGGTGACATCGACTATCCGTAGGTACTGGTAGCCGGATTTGCTGGACGGATTTACCCTATAGAAATTGGGACTAACCTCGTGTCATCATAGTTACTTATTACAGACGATATCTCACATTAGCCCCAAAGTCACACTGCTGGTAGCTAGATTAGCTGAGCAGACTTCCATATGCTTTTGACTGACCTTGCATCCCTATAACTTAGTCCTAATCCATATCACACTCTACATATGTTATACACATCTCACTGTTTCCATAATCAAAGCCTTATAAGAAATCTTTCTTATTTCGCATTTAACATTAATTACCTTCCTAAAGGGGATTTTAATAAAATTAATAACCTATCTAACTACATAATTATACATTATAATTATACGTTAATTACGCTAATACACACACATGCATAGTAATTTCTAAGCGTGCAGAATATACATCCTAAACTAGTGTTTAAATGTTAACTCTTTAAACAATTATATAAGTCTCATTCTACATTACCAACAATACCAAAATTCCAATATTGATATCAAAAGTTCCAATCAACAGAGTTGCATACAATTAAAATTCAAACCCAACTTATTACATCAAAATAATGGAATATATTGATAATAGAAACTTACAATTCTAATTTTTACGCTTTATTCAACTCCTTTTTCACATAACAATAAACAAAAGAATTTCTATTTAATGCATGGGAAAAAGTAGTGCAAACTATGAATAAAATTTGTACCTTACACACTATTCCCTAATCAAAATTCTTTAATTAGATTCGATGAGAAAGAAAAGGAAGTGGAATAGAAGGTAAGATTATCAAAACTGCAAATCTACACAATTTCTATTATTTTGACATAAATAATTGAGATTCCAACATAGAATTGACATTTCGCATTGAAAGAGTTTTGGGGGTCTATAATATGATATTTTCATAATGTTGCACCAAAAATCCACCTTTTGACTAAGTCGAAAGGACCTTAAACAAAGACCAAGAAAAGAAGAGTTCAGACCAAGCCTTTCGAAGAAGTTGAATGGATGCAGCCTTCAAAGTTCAATAGCTTCAAGACCTTTCGAAGAAGGTGAAGAAGTCAAAGAAAGTATTGTAGCCCCATAGTGACCGGTTCGAAAGCATAGCAAGCCTTTCGAACCGGTTAATAACCATCCAGGGTACCTTTCGGCAACGCCGAAAGGCGCTATGAAGAATACAACGCTCAAAAGCCAACAAAGAGGAAAGAATGATAAAAGCCTTTCGATAACATCGAAAGGAGACATGGCTTTTGACCAGGTCGAAAGGATAAGAGAGAATGAAGGACTTTCTAGAGCATGATAAAAGAACAAGGACACCTTTCGACAATGTCAAAAGGAAGCATAGCCTTCGACGACATTAAAAGGAAGCAGAGCCTTTGACAATATTGAAGGGAAACGTAGCTTTCGACGACGTCGAAAGGAGGAGTAGCTTTCGACCACGACGAAAGGTTCAAATAGCATATAAAAGGAACACCTATCGACAATGTCAGAAGGAAGCATAGCTTTCGACCAGGTCGAAAGGGTTCACAACAGTGTATAAGAGGAAGGCCTTTCGACAACGTCGAAAGGAAGTATAGCTTTCGACCAGGTCGAAAGGGTTCATAGCAGCATATAAAAGGAGGGCCTTCAGACATTGTCGAAAGCAAAGGCGCGGAAGGGAGGCCGCCTGCATCTATAAATAAGACCCAAGGGGTCACGTTTTAGGGATCCGATTTCTCTCATTTTGAACTTGTATTTTCTTGAAAAAAGCATTGTAACCCTAATTTGGGAAACTGTTGATTTGGGAATTTTATGAAATCAAGCTTGCTTGGATGAATAAAGGGAAGTCTTGAGCTTTGTTGGTTACTTTACTGTTTACTAATACCTTTTTTGGATTAACTTCTATTTTCCAGGTTTAACCTCATCGAAAGGTTATGTCGACAACATATCTGGTACAAGCATCTTTTGTAAACTTTCAAAGCCGTCAACACTGTGGATTGAACCTTTCGACAAGGTCGACAGCACCTTATGTTCTAACAACACCTGTAACCTTTCAAAGCTATATATTCTGTGATCTAAGCTTTCAACAAGGTCGAAAGGTACTTCAAATCCACTAAAGTATATGATTTCCTGCCTAAACCCAAGGAAAGCTAACACCTTAGCCTTCGACAAGATTGAACCCTACCTCTAAAGGACTTCACTCAGAGAATTTCAACCTAATCGAAAGGAAAACCCTCGCAGGAGATCTCATTCTAGGTCAACAAGGTCGAAAGGTTACTCAATCCAAAGACTAAACCTTTCGACGACGTGGAAAGGTCTAATTCAAGAGTTGTCCATAAATAAAACCAAATTGAAAGGCAATTCCTAAGGGAATCTCACTCACTGCTCTTGTAAAGGATATTCATCTTTCTTAGGATTACTTTGGGTTGTTGACAAGAAATCTTGTTAACATTTTTGGCGCTAGAAGGAGGGCTTGAACCTCCGATTTGGATAAACCCCCAATACCACTATTCTCTAACCCCACTTAAGTCGATTCCACTTCAAGTTTATCGGCATTGGTGAATCATGGCTACAAGAATTAAGAGATCAGAGCAAGGGTCCTCTGAACCACATTTGACAAGGTTTCCCCAAATAATTATCAAGAATTCCAATCAAGATGAAGAACAAAGGCTAAGGCTTGAAGCCCTAAGAATTATAAACAAGAAGAAAGCATAATCTTATGATCCGGAGAAATGGAGTCTAAATCCTCTTCATGTTGGTCCTACCCCTATCTTTGCACTTGGAAAAAGGAAAAACGGAAGTGACAATGTCTTTAATCAAATGAGAAGAACCATTCAACATTATTCAAAAGGCACAATCTTTGAGAAAGAAATAATGGCTGATTGCAACGCCTTTGCAAATAAATGGCGATAACCAATTGTAAAGAGAACACTTCTTACACAAGATGTACAGAGAGTGCTAAAAAGAAAAGAAATTGAGGGGCATGAGAACACAGAGCCAAGGAACAAAAGGTCAAGAAGCTATCCACAGGAATCAAGCTTCAAGTCTAGACTTCCAAAGGAGTGCGACTTAACATGAGAACGTCTACTTGCTTATAAAGAACGAGCTCAATTATTGGCCATCACAAAGAAAGAAACCAAAACATGAAAGGAATTTTGGATGATCCTACTGCCACTATCATACGATGAATGGTCATGAAACCAACCATTGCAGAGCCCTGGAGGGAATGATCATAAACTTCTTTCGTCAAGGGAAAATCCATGAGTTTGTAAAAGTAATTTGAGATAAAAGTCAATAAAGAGCAACTTTCTATAAAGAGAGATCTACATGGTTGGGAGTGAAATGCTCCTTATATTTGGATACTACCTAAGATAGTAGAAAAGCCTCTGTCCGTGCTGAGATGGCCAGGGCAGAGCACCTCCTATAGGGAGGGTGGGTAAGCCTTTAGCCGCATTATAAGGTGGCCAGGTTAAAGCACCAGACAAGCCCTTGGCCGCACCTCTTGGAGGGAGGACGTAGTAAGCCTTTATCCACGCTAACAGATGGCCAGGTTAAAGCACCAAACAAGCCCTTATCTGCGCCACGCTATGGCCAGGATAAGGAACCTCCTGGAGGGAGGACAGAGTAAGCCTTTATCAGCGCCATAAGATGACTAGGGTAAAGCACCGAACAAGCCCCTGTCCACGCCGCAAAAGGGCCAGGACAGGGCACCTCCTGGAGGGAGGTCGGGTAAGTCAATGGTTCCAGCCTCTAAAATGAGCTAACCAAGAGCACCAGACAACAATGGACTAAGATATCCAGGCCCAAGAAGAGGCTCATCAACAATGGACTAAGATGTCCAGGCCCAAGAAGAGGCTCATCAACAATGGACTAAGATGTCCAGGCCCAAGAAGAGGCTCATCAAATCATGAACTAAGATGTTCAAGATCGAGAAAAACATATCTGATCATGGACTAAGGTGTCCTAGCTCAAGAGGCAGTCAATCAGATTATTTCTATATATGTTCAAAACCTGAAGGCTTCATATATGTCAAAGAAGACAGGAGCAAAGGAGTAGGACAGAACTCCCCTTATTATTACCCGAATCTGGGTTTCGGGACTTCCATTTCTAAACATCAGCTATTAATACCCGAATGAGGATTTTAGGTCTTTTATATATGAATTACATCATCTAACGCCCGAATCTGGGTTTCGGTTCTTTATCAATCATTGACTTATTATACTCGAATCTGGGTATCAAGACTGCTGCTTATGTACACCCTAATCTGGGTGCAAGATCGTTGGATTTCTATTCATCCCAAGTGCTCGAATCTGGGCCAAAGAATATCATCATAAAGATCGATGTTAAGAGTTTCCGAATGGGAACTTCAGATTTCAAACTTTTTTAAATCCCATTAATGTTGAGGAATGGGTCAAAGAGTTACTACTTCAAAATTTCAAACACCGATTTTTGAGTTAGGTTCTTTAATTTATACTCCTATGATAAAGTGTAATTTTCTATCAGCAAATTTCAAACTTTCCACCCAAGTGGAAGGAGATATATTCTTGATCATCTCTCGTCGTGGTTGAAGATGAGATTTTAACATTCAGTATAAGCTATTTGACATACAATTAACATAATGATTTGTTAATCTAAGCAAATCACATACATAGAAATATATGTTGATTTCAAGCTAAAAATTAGAAATATTGTTTACTACATGCTTTTCAGGGGAATCAGAACAACAAGCAATAGCAAAAGATTTACCAAGTCCAGAAATCAATGAGTGAGCAATTCAAAGATGTTTCAGAAGTAACATTGCAGAAAAGGATTACAAATCAAGCGATATTTACAAAGTTTATGTGGTTTACATAATTTATGAAATTGTTTACAAGACTACAAAACTATTTACAAAATAAATTACAAATCTTGAGTGGCTTTATCAAGAGATTCCACAACTGAAGGATCTACAACGTGACGAATTACAGCACGGAGAACTTTCTTAAGCTTCTTTTCCTTTCTTCTTATGTTGTTCTCATTGTCAATCGCATCAATGTTGGTATTCAGGGCGCAATTAAAAGCTCTGTTTGCAGCCCTAACTATTTTATTATCTCTTTCCAACTCTATGACGCGCTTGACAAGTAACTAGTTGTCGCGCTCTAGCTTTTGGTTCTTGGCTGCGTACTCATCAATAGTTTGGGAGTACTTCACTTTCTGCTGCTCATCAAAGTATTTGGCTATTTCGAATTTTACTCTCCCGCACCAGTTGCCCACGACATTCTCGTCTAAGCCCGAGGGAGGGTTGAGCATAGTAGGGAATTTTTCGGCCGCAAGAAGTTTCGACCTGGTGGGTTTAGTAACCGTAGGAGTAGAGTAAGGGACCGGCAAGTCAATACTTGAAGTCTTGTCCCCCATGATGAATTCCAGAGAGGCACACTAAGCCTGAATATCTTTTAATTTCAACTCTAAATCACTTATTTGCTGAATAAGTTCAGACATCTTTTAATCAAAGTTGATCGTGGGATTTGTCTTCACTTGTCGTTTAAGCGTGGTGATCATCTCATCTTTCTTCTTAATATCAGTCTCAAGATAGGTAATATGGTCTTTGTGACCACTGGCGATGGATTTTTGGAGAAAGTATCTCTTATGCCATCTCATGGCTTCGACGTTGCCACCAAAACGCTCTAGTAAGACTTCATCGTGGACCACGATCCCTCCGCTCGCTGTCAACAACTTCTCCCTAAGAGCATCAACATGAGACGATAAACTACGAGAAGGAAGAGTTGCAGATAGTTGTAGCTCCTATTTTAGCAAAAGGGATAAAATAAAGTCAAAATCAAGCTAAGAACAGATTACAACTCAAGCAACAACAAAGTAAAAAGATACAACATGCAATTGGATTACATTCAAAGTTTAGAAACTACTTTCCTAACTTTATCTAGAGAGTTAGTTGAAAGCATAACTGTCGAATCAAAGGGCATAGTAACTCCTTCAGGGGTTATTACTAGGAGCATTGGCTATAGTCCCATTTCCCGACTGGGGAACTATCGCGACCGCAAATTAATCTAGAGTGAAACGTTCTGATCTCTTTAAGGAATGCTTCTTTCTCAGTACCAAGAAAATCAAAACGGAGGCGAGTGTATTCCAAGTACAATTTTTGCAAATGCCGAACAAAGCAATATCTTGCTAATTTTGAAGTCTTTAAAATCGATGCATTTTCAGAGTAAAACCTTCTTAATTTAATATATTAGCTTAAGTGGTCTCTAGGGACGAGTCGACCTAAAGAACTATCATTCTGAAATAGTATAGGAAAATGAAGCTAAGCATAAAGAAAGCAGAGCTAAAACATATATATTTATATATCAATTAACCATTACATGTTATAGTTATCAAACTGGTTCATACAAAATAGATCTAGAGAAGAACTCCGAAACAAATTTATCTTTATAGTACTTAAGTTTTTCAACGGGAAGGGTTTGAGGAATCAGTCTGACTCGCGGTAAATTCCAACAAGCTCCGTGATGCGAGTCAGATCCGAATTCGTCTAATTATCTTTTATGGAAGCGTCTGAGTAAACCCTCACTGAACTCACCTAAGTACGAAAAATTCTATAATTGAATGTCTATCGTAAGCTTTATACAAGTAATTAACTAAAATATCCCTCTCTTCGATCATCATCCAAAATAAAGTAAGAAACTCTTGATTCTCCTTTAAGAGAGCGTCGTATCGGAGACGCGCTCTCTTTAATAACGGGGCAACCCTTTGATCTTTAAAGGATGCAAGGCCTCTGGTCAAGACTATGGTACTTTTCAAAGAGAATGTTATACTCCTTTATCTGCCTGTCTAACTCCCTATATAACTTGTTAATTTCTGCTTGTTTCCTTTTATGTTTTGTTTTATAAGGAAACCGAGACTTCCTCCTTATCTAAAATGAATGATTTTACACTAATTATTATTTTTGAAGAGAAAGATGTTTAAACAGGGAATTCCATACCTGGGAAATTGGAATAGAAGCTCTGGAGGCTTGCTCTTTCTCTGTTGGATCCTCAGTTTGGGTAGGAGCGGGCTCACCTTTTGGAGCAGCAAAAGGCCCGGGAGAAGCGGGTGGAATATCTTTTTGAGGGGATGGCTCTTTCTCAAGAAATTCGGCTTGATCACCACCGTCCTTTTTTGAAGCACTAGAAGCCCCCTTTTGTCTCTATGCAAGACTTGGACTCCGGAGGGGTCATCATCATTGTCATCGTCGTCATTTTCATTTTCGCTGCCCTCATCACCGTCATCATCTTTCTCCTCTTCAACATCATGAGTGTTACTCTCCTCCTTAGAATCAGATTCGATGTTGAAGGAGGGGATATCGAAAGAAAGAACTTCAGCTCCATTAACTTCTTCCTCACCTTCGGGTTCGATACCCTACTTCAACTGGTTGATTTTTCCCATCACTCTTTCGGCTATGGATTGATCAAGTGAAGGAAAGCTAAAGTTAGGGCAATCCTTGTAGTTGTCAGTGTAAGCGAGCATCAGGGCATCTTCATAATTCTTTAACATCATGGTCCCGAGGTTAACATCGATGAACTGTGAGACTTGCTTCTTGACGTCAAAGAGGGTACGAACAACGAGTTTAAGCAAGGCTCTAGTCTTCTTGAATTTATATCTCAAAGAAGCGTTCCTAGCAACCAAATGAGCCTTTTCATCTTCTGTATCTTTCAGAGTGAGCTCAATGGCAAATTTTCCATCGGTAGTGAGTTGGTGAGCTTGCCTCTCTGCTTCTAAATCAGCCTCGACCATGGCAAGGGAAGCTTTTACTTGCCCCAATTTTGTGGAGGCATCGTTTTTACCCGCGATCAAGGAGGATACTTGATATTTGAGCTCAGAATTTTCCTCCTGCAGCTTGGAGGATCCTACAGAAAGCCTTGAAACATGTTCGTTTAGAGCTATCCAACTCCTAGAAATATGGAATGAGAAGTGTAAAACAAGTTAGCGATTAGAGAAAACTAGTGATAATAAAGTCAACAGAATGGGAGTTTACCAAAAGTTGTTGCTCCATTAAAGAGCGATAATTTCCCGCCAAGTCTGGAGTGAAAGCAGGCGAACAAGAAGAAGTGAAGGATTCAGAGTGCAAGATGAGCTCGATCAGTTCTTCAAAATTGTTAGATGGAGGTGTAGAAGGTGACTTGGATTTGGCAAAGGTAGCCATGATAGATGTCACTTCGGAAGTCGATGGAGGAAGGGCCACACCGCTAGAAGATACTATAATTTGAGTAGAAGGTGAAACAAATTCAAGAAGATGTAAAGTTAGTCAAAGTAATTCAAAGAATGTCAGGGACAGAAAAGAAAATAGTAGACCAATGATGTACTAGAAGGATCATCATAAATTGGTGACATTGGAGAGAAGTGTTCAGCATCTCCCAGGGAGAGGAAGCGTTTGCCACGCGAAGTGTGCAAGACAGAGGGAGGAGTCCCTAAGATACTCTGGTCCGGTAGCAGTAGTGAGTGCTTTCTTAAGTTGGAGGGGGATAGAAGCATCAATCTGCTCCCGATTTGTTTTAAAACCATGACCAGAGAATCAACTGTCCTTATGTTTACCTCATTAAGCTTCTTGGAAGAGACACCTGAAAAAGCAAGAGATTAGTTAACGAAAAATATAAAGTAAGGGAAAGACAATACAAGATAAAACTTACGGGGAGAGGCAAAAGTCCCGCGAATGTTAGCAAAACACTTAACAAAGAAGAACTGGTTCTCCCAGTCCCTGAATTTGTTGACCCCATCTGAAATTAATTTCTTGAAGTGGTTGACTATGTATATTTGATTATTGAGGTTTCTCAGCCTTGCCAATCTAGTTAAGAAATGCAACACTTTAGCATTGAGAGAAGGGAGCCCAGATTCTAGTGCCAACATCTCTAGAGATAGGAGATGAGTGTAGACATTGGGAGATAGTTGGATCAGAGTAATTCCAACATAAGAAAGATATGAAGATAAAAACTCCGGGAAAGGTAGGAATCCACCATGCCATATGTGAATGACAGAGTAAGAAAAATACCCTTCGGGAGGGTTGTTTATGGTATCAGTTTCCTTTGGAGGGATAGCTTCAATTCCAGTAATACCAAAATCTCTATGGATGGCATTGACTTCACCCTAAGATGCAATGGCAGAATGCTTTGAAATGGCTTCAGCTTTCTTAGGAGAACTCATAATCTTGCCAGGTGAAAACGTTTTAGCTTAAATATTTGATTATTCATGAATTTAAAATGCATTTGAAAATTAAACAAAGAAATTTACTTAGATAATTTAAACACGAAAACATACATAAAGTTTTAAAGTTGTGCAAACAGTTTGAGTCAGAAACCAAATAGCTTAGCTTAAGCTTTCAACAATGTCGAATGGACAACAATTTGAGCTTTCGACAAAAAGTCGAAAGGACAATAGCATCAACTTTGAACCAATATACCTTAACATTTTCTAAAACCCAAAGAATAAATAAATAATAATATATGTTCTTTGAGCTATCGATAAGGTCGAAAGGATGAAACGTGACATTGGTTCGTTCAACCCTTTCGACAACGTCGCAAGCTCTAAGAGAGCCTGGATATGTTACAAGTGTGATATAAAGCTAAGCAATAAGACCTTTCAACATTGTTGAAACCAATGACTTAAGATCACTAAGTAAAATTTTTAATGTTGTCGACATTGTCGAAGGGTCTGGTCAGTGTCGACGACGTTGTCGAAAGGACCGGTCAATATTGTCGAAACCTATCCTACCCATTGAAGTTGAAAGGCTTAAAGGGGCTTCGAATTTGTCGAAAGCTATGGGGAGGTAGTTGAAGGGTTTGATTAAGTCGAAACGATTGACTACCGAAAGGGTGGACCAACTCCACTTAACTGCCTATCCTTTCGACGGCGTTGGAAAAGTTGGCATCACAATACCTTTCGACCCCATCGAAAGATGCCAAGAAGTCAAATCCAATATTGCCGCCTCAATCTCTTTCGAAGAGGTAGAAAGGTCATTTTGTGCCGCCAAATTGTACACGAGAGGGTTCCAGGTAATCGAATCGGGTTTAACTAACCCCAAACCCGATTGTAAATACAGGTTTCGAAATTTTCTTAACAAACAAGTAAATCATATCTGAATGAGTTCGAATTGAAATTAATCTTATTCTATTTCAAAAAAATCATTGAAGTAATTAATAAATTAAAGACCCAAGTTAACTAATAGTGGATTAAAACTGAAAATTTTGGAATAAAATCCAAACCCGATAAGGGAATGGGTTTAAACATCCTCTATTATCGATTTTAAAATCAAAAACGCAAAATAAAACTTTGAAAGTTCCTGAAACTAGGATATAGAAATATTTCCATAAAATCAATTGGAATCCACCTTCAGAAAAATTGAATTTCAGTCGATTTCAAAAATGAATTTCAATTTTAAAGTTTGAGGGGTGGAGTCCAATTGAAATTAATCAAATAAAGTTAAATTTAAAACTTACATATTAGATTTGCTAGTGATTTTGATTTCAAGAAGTGAGATGAAAGTTTGAAGGTCTTTAGAATACTTTTACTTGTGTTTAAAATTTTAATCGCAGGAAGAATGAAAGAGGAAGAAGAAGGAAAGCGTATTATATAAGAAAAGTCTCCCAAAATTGTTAGCCATTGGATCAGATTTGAATGGACGACCCAGATCAACGTGGGAAGGCCAAGAGATGGGAAATTTCTTGGTTTTGACAAAGATGACTTGGAAAGTCAAGAGCATCCCTTCACATGGGGGGAGGGGCAAATGTTACACCAAAAATCCACCTTTCGACTGAGTCGAAAGGACCTTAAACAAAGACCAAGAAAAGAAGAGTTCGGACCAAGCCTTTCGAAGAAGTCGAAGGGATGCTGCTTTCAAAGTTCAATATCTTCAAGACCTTTCGAAGAAGGTGAAGAAATCAAAGCAAGTACTAGCAGCCCCATAGTGACCTTTTCGAAAGCATAGCTAGCCTTTCGAACCGGTTAAGAACCATCCAGGGTACCTTTCGACAACGTTGAAAGGCTCTATAAAGAAAACAATGCTCAGAAGCCAACAAAGAGGAAAGAATGATAAAAGCCTTTCGACAACATCGAAAGGAGACATGGCTTTTGACCAGGTCGAAAGGATAAGAGGGAATGAAGGACTTGATAGAGCATGACAAAAGAGTAAGGACACCTTTCGACAATGTCGAAAGGAAGCATAGCCTTCGACGACATTAAAAGGAAGCAGAGCCTTCGACAATATTGAAGGGAAACATAGCTTTCGACGACATCGAATGGAGGAGTAGCTTTTGACCATAATGAAAGGTTCAAATAGCATATAAAAGGAACACCTATCGAAAATGTCAGAAGGAAGCATAGCTTTCGACCAGGTTGAAAGGGTTCACAACAGTATATAAGAGGAAGGCCTTTCGACAACGTCGAAAGGAAGCATAGCTTTCGACCACGTTAATTTCCTTTGATAGAGATTCAGTTTCTAAAAAGATGGCATATGTGGAAACAATCAACTTTAGTTCCTCTATGTTGTAGAAAATATATCCCCAAGAATTCTTGGAATATCCTATAAACTTACACAAAGATGGTCTTGCCTAAAGCTTATCAGGGCCAATGTTCTTAACATAGGCCGAACGACTCCATACCTTCAAATAATTGAAATGGGGTTTCTTCCCATGCCATATCTCATATAGCCTTAGGCATAGATTTGGTGGGTACTAAATTCAACATATGCATTGCGGTTTCCAGCGCATATCCTCAATAGGACAGAGGCAACTCAACATTACTCATCATGGAACTAACCACATCTAGTAAGGTTCGCTTCCTTCGCTCTGACACACCATTGTGTTGCAGAGTATAGGGTGGAGTAACATGAGAGGTAATCCCATTATCTTTTAAGTATTATTGGAGCTCTTGTCCAATGTATGCCTCCTTGATCGGATCATAGGATTTTAATCTTTAGGTTCCATTAATTTTCAACTTCATTCTTACACTCTTTAAATTTCTTGCAGACATCGGACTTGTTCTTCATAATATACACATATCCTAGTCTCGAAAAATCATCCGTAAAGGTAATAAAGTAAGAACTATTATCTTTAGTTATTACAGGCATTGTGCCATATACATCACTATGTACTAGCCCTAAGAGTTCACTAACTCTTTCACTGCTCCCACTGAAGGGGTGCTTGGTCATTTTTCCTTTGAGACACGACATACATGTGTCAAATGATT
The DNA here is from genome assembly GCA_030737815.1 of Allium fistulosum. Lineage (NCBI taxonomy): Eukaryota > Viridiplantae > Streptophyta > Magnoliopsida > Asparagales > Amaryllidaceae > Allium > Allium fistulosum. The sequence continues at coordinate 820,389,402 of CM060907.1, read as the reverse complement.
CAGAATCAAGCAACGGTAGAAAATCTTGGTTTTAGTTTTTGCAGTCGTTTCTCACCTATATGACTAAGCCTACAATTCCAAAGATAGTTATCATTTATTTTGCTACTACAACTACTCACTGAACATACATAATTGGCATTGGTCACATAATGCCATTTTCAAGAACACCTTTACAAACTTTATTTTCATTCAAATCAATATTCATAACATTATTTGCACAGCAAAACACATATCCATTCTTAGACAGTCTAGAAATAGATACAATCCCATAAATAAAATCTTTCATAAAATAGCAATTATTTAATACCAACACAAAACCACTATGTAATCATAAATGAAAATCTCCCGCTGCAGTTGATTCTAAGATAGATCCATCAGCCACCTGGAGTCTCATTTCGCCCTTTACCATGCGGTGCCGGTTCCTAAGCCCCTATAATGAGTTACGAATATGAGTTCCAGAACCTATATCTAAAACGCAAGACATTTTATTGATTACAAAACTATTTTGAATCATATAAATGTACCTGACGAAGCTGTAGAACTATTCTACTTCTTTTCTTTCACAATTTTGAGGTAGTCGAAATTTCTTTTAGTGTCCTTTCTTACGACAATGGTGACACACACCCTTGTCGTCGGCTTCCTTTTTTCCTTTCTTACTTTTATTTTTACCATTTCTTCCGGTTCTTCGAACCATCCGAAGATGATACCCCAACTTTAACTGCAAGCTTCCTTAGATTGTGACTCGGCTGACCTCAACATATTAAGGAGCTCCACGAGATTCACATTCAGATTGTTTACATTATAGTTCAGTATGAACAGTTCATACAGAGGGGTCAATGAACCAAGGATCAAGTATAGTCACGTCCAATGATGCGAGCCTATCAATATAGCCCTTCATCATCAGCACGTAATCGTCCACCTTCTGTCCCTTTTTTGCATTTTGGTGTTGAATAGTTTCTTACAAGTTTTATACCTTTGCAGAACGTAACTGCTCACCAAATAGTGCCTTTAGACTATCAAAAATATATGGACAGACATTGATTCATATTTCCTTTGCAATTTTTTATCTAGAGTATACAACACGAATACTTGGGTGATTTCGAGGTCAGCGACCTACTTACTATAAGCAACATGCGGGCCTCGGTGGCCGTTAATAGGGGGTCTTGTTAGTGCATCACAAGTTATAGATGACCAAACTTGCTTGTATATCAGATCTATCTCTATACCTCGTAGCCAGTCGACAAGTTGTTTAGTCCGGTTAATCGATCACTTTTATTAAAAAAATCTTAGATTTGACATTATCTGCAAGTTTAAACGAGTAGATTATTAGGACGTTAACATAATAGATATTCTTATATTATTATTAAGGTTAACGATTAAGTTTCATTTTACTAATATGCTCCCATTAGTGTTTTAAGTTTTGCTAAATCCTAAGTCGAAACATAGAAGTCTTTCGACTTTACTAGTATGTGTTAGGACTCGTATATCTTGGTATTCTGACCTTAAGGAAAGCTCAACGAATCATACTCCTACATACGATGAATAACTCTTCTCAGTTGTATCATATACAACTCCTAACCCATGGTACTTTGTCCCTGTGCAGTTAAAGCGCTCGGCAGATCTAAAGCGGCGGAGGTGCAAAAAGTCATAGCGGGGATACATCGAAGATATAGCGGGATATAGCGGATGACTCTAAAATAGCATATAAAACTCGTACTCAATGTTTTTACAAATATATAAATGGTAATTAAATGAAAAATTATCATTCAATTGAATTATAATTAATACATAAATAATTTTAAATAAAAACATATGCGAATATACTTTAAATAAACGTAAATATGTTATATAACATAATTGAATTTAGTAGAATATCAGAGTATTTTCATTTCTAAAAATATATAAAAAAATTAAATCAAATAAATTATTTTCGTAATTTTTATAATGTATAAACGTCAATTTTCAATTCATTTTTTAAAGAAGATATAGCGGAAATAACAAAATATAGCGGGAATAACGGGATATAGCGGAAATAGCGGGGCTTAAAGCGGAAAGGCTATATTTGGGGATATATGAAAATATCGTAGCGGTAGAAATCCGCTATGAGATATAGCGGGGTTATAGCGGGGTAATAGCGGGGCATTAACTACACGGCTTTGTCCTAATCCCGCCTTTACCTAGAGGAAAGCTCAACAAATAGAGTAGGATTATTCACTCGTACCTTCCATTTCACGACGGCCTAAGTATAGTGCGCATACATTGAGGAAAGCTCAACAAATAATGTAGTTATCTTACCTCGTCTATTCAATATGTCAATAGCACTACACATAACATTCTTAGCTTGAGGAATGCTTAACAACTAAAGAGTATGCAAGTAACCTATTAATATATAAACTAATGTGTGGCCCGTGCTACGCACACGGGTAGATGCGGAAGGTTGAAGTTTTTGTTCACGTTTAATTTATCTTGTTCTTACATCAATGAGAGTTCTATTATTTTTCTTAAGTTATATTTGTTCAAAGTATTCTAGGAATTTTCATTTCGTGTAATCAAAGCAAGTTTGTAAGTTTGTACCATTAAACATGTCAAAATTTATTTTGGAAGACATTTAGTTTTAAGACCATCTATATACTTGGAAATAATAGGAAAAGGATTATTTTAAAAAAATGCGATGATTACTATTGTATAATATTCTATTCAAATGGTTGATCATGAATGCATAGAATTTTTGTAAAAGCATAAAGGTGACAAAAATTAGATCTTAAAGTGAAATGAGTAAGTAGTTGACATATATGCACAAAATGAATTAGACTACAGATTGAATCATTCAACGAAAGAAAAGTTATTGGTTACTAAATATTTGCAATGCAGTAAATATTTCTTCCTAAAAAGCAACCTAATTGAGTATGGCAGTCGTCTCAGTTCAGCGTGGTACAAAGACAGATACATTACTGGATGTGATGGTAATTTAAAGAAAATGTTCAAAATTAGAAAATATGATATTAGGAAAGTATTGATAAAGCTTGTTAATGAGAATCCTGTTTTGACATATAGGACAACCTTTAGTAGAACTATAATAGGTTCAGTTGCATATAAAAAAATGCATTAGCCCATACAGGTCATGGTATAAATGTACGTTGAACAAACTAAAAATAAAATGAGATAAGAAAGTACACTGCTATTTTTTACAGCAATTACAACCAAACTGAAACAAATTTACAAACCAATAAAAAAACATACAAATAGGATAGACAATACAAAGAGGGGAGAACAATACTGAACTAAAATTTCGAACTGTAACAAAATCATAGAGCAGATAATGTAAGGGTTGGGAAGTTGGTCAAAATGAGCAGCATATCACCATAGTACTTTGTCTTCCTAACTCTATCTTCATCTTTTTTTTGCAAGTTGTATCTGTATGATCGGTTTATGTTTCTCTATAATGCATGGCTCGCTTTTGGTTTCAAAGTCTATTACCATATCCTCCATTTGTTTACCTTTGTTAACGTACATAAATGTTGTGAGTACTCTTCTCTATCCAGTTGAAACAACCTTATATAATCTTCAAGGGAAACAACTTGGGAACTAAAGTAGAATTTGAGCATGCATTTAAAATTTTATCATTATATAATTTAAATACTATTTATATTTTAAATATGAAAATATAATCTGTCCATGTTGGTAACATGAACAAAAGACTATACCATGAACACTGTTTGAGAAATCCTATGTATAGCAAGTATCCTTTGTATATTCATTATTAGCTTCCAAATCTATTTTGATAAACTGGATATGCACAACCATTGAAAAATTGCAAAGAATAGCATTCCCTATGACTATTATGCTTTAGCATTTTGCAATGTCTAATGCCTGAATTAGGCAATGATACATACATACGTACATATCTTTGTATGTATGCATGCATGCATGTATGTACATATATATGAATGCATGCATGCATGCATACATACATATATATAAATATAAATATATATATATATGAACAATCCACCTTTGATACCCTTCACCGATATCATATAATGATTCTTTGTGCCAGTGTTATCAACACAATTCACAGTAGCTTCTACAGGAAAACCAAGTAACAATATAAACATATTTCCTGCCGACCCTCCAAGACCTCGCTTCGACATTCTGGGCTTGAATAAACTTCGACATAGATGGTCCAAATATTCATTATATTCAAAGACTTAAGTTTAGTGATCATCGGTGAAAAATAAATATATGTATAAAAGTTAATCAACTACATCAATAGAAAGATATTTGGTACATATTACTGTAATGATTGGAAATAATCAAAATGAAGACAAAGGTAAGTTTTAATTTTAATATTTATGAACCATAATTAACATAAATAGCTTAATCTAGCTATTATTTCAAAATTGCATTTAAGTTCATGTTAAAGACAATTTGCTGACCCAAAATTCACCACAAATTGAGGACTTGCATGATCAAGTAAATGAAAACAATATGAACCAAAACTACGTAAAATACTATCAACGCAAATGAAATCCTTTGAGCTTGGTTTTTGTATTCCAATGCAAAATTATTTAGTGTAAAGAAATGGTGATATGAGAATAAAATAATTTCTTTTAGCATTATAAAGGATGAACATTACCCCAAATAGCTCTAAGAAGCATGTGTAGCAAACGTTGGAAGCTAATTAGGAATTTTGTTTTCAAACCAATACCAAAGACTTGTATTGTTGTTGTCTCTAACTTATTAACTTAATACTTCAAAAAGCTCAAATTATAAGATAACTATTAAGGATAAAGTATAGCTAAAACCATAAATGAATGTGTTAACAAACAGATAATTATGATATATAAAGATTTGAATTAAGAAAAGTACAATTCAAAAATTAAAATTTTAAGTTGGAATGAAGTGAAAAATAGATGATGCATAGTAAACTGTGGCATTGGTTAATGCTTCAAAAATAATTGCTTAATACTGATTCAAACTTGAATATACTGCTATAGAAATGAAATAAAGAAATTCAGCTTTGTTAAATATACTCCCACTATGATTATTATGCATAATACGTAAAAAAACTCCAAGATTCAATCAAATTTCAAAATATCTAACCATCTTGATATATCTTTACCAACAGTATCCTAAAAAAGTTCCAACTCATAATCATTCCCTCCCTGTTTAATCCACCTGCAACATAGGAAGCTCCGTATGTAGCATTGAAACTACATAGCCTCACTTTGGCAAAAAACATGGATTTATTTATCAACATGCGAACCGATTTTCAGCTTCATGCCAATATATAAATTTGTGCTAGTTATTTAACTCCCTATAAATTGTCCATGAGAATGATAGTACTAATTTTTTTTCATAGCGTCTACAAACAATGCATATATTGTAATGAAGTTCATACTTTTAGCTTCCTTTTTTCATTCTTATCATGTTATACATAGATCTAATACTGCATCATCGTCATCGTTTTGCTTTAAGGATTGTTGTTGATACTTAAAAAATACGATGATCCAAAACTATCATGAAGATAGAAGGTTCGAAATTAAATTAGCAATACTGCAAGTGTAATATTTTAGTTTCATAGGAAGTAAGAGCATATAGTAGAGGAAAAACAATAAAGAGCACCTAGATCATAAATTCGATGTCTTTGAATTTCTTTACAACATTCATTGCTAATTTTGCTGCTAGTAGGGATACCTTTTCTCCACAACAGATTAAATTGCTCGATAGTATGCTATTTTAGGGAATTCATCGCATTTTTGTCATTAAAACTATAGATGTATCCCTCAACATGCTGAATATTAACAGAGAATATTTTGTTCACATGATTCAAATCTATCATGACAACCAAGTCGAAATACTTGATGCTAAAAAGACAGTTGTGCATAAGCTTCCAAGTATGATAATTTTTCAATGGATAACACAATGTAATAATTAATCTCGGCTTAACTCTATTAAATGAAAATTTTAGATATACAAAGAATTTGTTACCTTACCTTACCACACTGATTATACTTTGCATTCATAATGCTAGAGATGGTCTATTGACTAACAAAATCAGGCACAAATTGGCTTAAATATTAGACTCATCCTTTCGAAAAAGAAAGTAACCTATGAAAATGGAAATTCACATATTGATTTAGTTAAATGGAAAAAAGAGTAAACTAATACAATAAGAGACTTGTGAATATATGGACCATTGCACTTTTAATCACCTAGCTTAAAGAATTAACAACATCCCACTCAAGTCTCATTTGAGTATTGTTATTATTTATCCGCAACAATCTAACTTGGTACATTCGACTTCCTAGAACGAATATAGATAGGAAATACATGAATAGTACTTAGTTTGTTCATAGTTAGTTGCATCCAAAATAAAGTTGAAATCCATTTAAATATCAACCTCATGAGCATCAATTAATCAGTTGAAACAACATGAAGATATACATGGAACACTATGTAATTTTGGTAGTATAGAGTAATAATAAATACAAATATCATTCTATCTTCAGTATCTTAAATGAATCAAATCCAAAAACAATTGAGTAAAACATGAATAAACTGTCCATTGAAAGTCAAAGCAATTAATGTGAGATTCATAATAACATAGTCTGAAATCACAGAAATAGGTAGATCAGACGAACTGAAGAAAAATAGAGAAAATTGCTACCATGAAAAGGAAGAGATTTGATTTCCATGATGATTGAGAAGGCTTGATTGCTGCTAATGAAGAAGAAGGAGGCACCTTTATCGAAATGATTGCCACTTCCACCTCCCTCAAAGTGTTTGCAATTTCGCCTCCATAAATTTTTTATGTTTACATGAGGTCGATTACGGCTACGTTATTTCGAATGTCACCATAGAAATGGTTTTGTCCATCAGTAATCCGTAGATTTGTGGATTACAAATGATAAAGAGGAAACATGAACGGTTACTGAAAAGTAACCATAAAATATATGAAGTATGTAACACACGTGCAATTGTCTTCAATATTTAAATATTGAAGATTGCAAACGATGCCAAACAACGTGTGCAAAAGAGGACACGTGCCAAAAAATTAGAGCGATGGTTTCTACTTTCCTAGTAAGTAATAGACGGTAGATGTCAACTTTATATTGAAAATTCACAATCTTCATTATATTACATTAGGTGATATCGACTTATGGTATAATGTAATTCTTATGAATTACTCTCGTTATTCAACTGTCGGACACATCAAAAATCGCAATATATGTACATTTACGTATGCATTTATTTCCTAAGTCTATTTAGGGTTTCTTATTGTTCCACTTATAATTTATACATTCATGTTATATAAGTTTTATTATTATACAACGTTTATATTTCATATTACTTATATAATAGTCTTATGTATAATATTATATTATTTAAATCTCATTTAATTAATTTTAATTAATTAACATTTTAATTAATTTTATATTATTTTAATATAACATTTGGTGTTGAATATTTATTATATACCAAAATCTTTATAGTATAAGACATATATCATATACATGTGTATAATAATTAACATTTTAATTAGTTTGTTTGATTAAATAATTTTACTTAAATTATATTAATTTCAAAATTTATTTCATATACATACATGTATACTTATGTTATTTTAACATTTTAATACAACATAACATATATCATAATATATAATACATACATATATATATATTAATTAACTTATTTAATTAATTTATTTTATAATCTTATTATTAAATTTTTAAAATTTGAAATTAATTTATATTATTTTAAAACATTTTGAAAAATCTTATTATATTATAAAATTTATAATATTTACATATTTTACTTCAGATTTAACTATTAAATTTAAAACCATATATGTTTAAATTTTCAATAATTTTGAAAATTAGCCCAAGGCCCAATTCAAATTAGGTCTTTTCTATTAGGGGCAACCTTTGGGCTCACAATACCTTCAAGCCAAGCTGGTAATCAGGTAGTACGTGGTACTTTATTTTCCAATTCCAATCTTATATATTACCTTTCTAGACACCATACTAAGTAGCCAAGCTTAATTAGTTAGTCCTAACATGACTAATTTAGACCACATAGGTTATTGGGCTCTGATACCATTGTTTGGAACTGGGCCTGCCCACATCGGAGTTAAAGAGTAAATTTCAAAAAAAAATCCTTTGTTGGATCATTATTCGGCCTATGAAGTCTAATCCATTTAGAACTTCTTCAAATTTTTTTGTAAATAAAATCAATATTTTATTTAGCTTTATAGATAAAGATTAATATTATATAATTTGTATTATATTTTGGTATATGTGTGCGACATAATAATGTTTTCATGGTTTAACATTTCCATATATAGATGTTGGGATTTACACCGCAACTGATATGTTACTCCTTCTAGTATTCGATCATGATGTCTAAATGAAATATGTGTGTGCATCAAAATGATATATATATATGTGTATATATATATGTATGTATATATATATATGTATGTGTATATATATAAAGATTATATACATGTGAAAATATATCATTTGTGTATATAAATGTAAAGAATTGATAATTATAATAATTTATCTAAAATATTTAAATATATGCATATATATAATTATATAACATATAATTTAATAATTAATATAAAATAGTTTTGAATATAAATATTTAAGTGTATTATACTGTAGCAAACCTGAGAATAAAAATATATTTTAATACATATAAGTTAAAATAACATGTATTTATTAATATACAAACAAATTTATATGTATATATAAAAATAATAAATTATATATACATATAATTTAATACATATTTACGGAGAACTCCCCGCCGAGGAAATAATTTTTTTTAATATATATGTATAAATTATTAGTTAGAATTCTAAATCCAGGAGGCAACTGCTCAAGTACAGGTCCTACTGGAACTAGCGGACCATAGAAATCAGAAGCCATAGGTTGACTTGGTCCCTCAAGAATGGATGGAGAAATAGGAGCAAATGTTGACTTAGCTTCTGAAGGCGTGGACGATCCAATAATAGACTTGCGGTGTATCGACTAGGGCATCATTCTAGATAATAAATCATGTTGATCATGGTTAGGTATGCTTTATTTCTATCAGGATTCCCTTGTGATTAACGCTTGAAATCCAAAGGAAGTCAGCGTGTGCTGACCGAATGGATTCCAAGCATTGATCGGGGCAGATGCAGTATGTTATCTATATGGGATGATTCCACTGTTTCGAACAATACAAATGGACAATCCTGTGTAGATAGCACATTTATAATGGAAAAATGATCTGTATCGTCCTTTGAAATCTCTTTTTCTGTACTTACCCGTTATCGATCAACGATTGATTTATCCGAAGCGATACAGAAAGTTCTTTCTTTTTTAGAGACACTTGATGTACATAAATGCAATGCTACGGAGCTATCTGATATGTCTGAATCTACGGCGAATCGTTATATCAAAGTTTATTAAATGATCCAGCTTAGTCAACTCCATGGATAGAGATGGTCGAAATTAGAAAATATGTTTCTCTCAAGTCAAACACATACAACATGAAATCAAATTATAACAACATCACTAGCTAATTATGTTAAATTTCAACCATCTCCATTTCCAAATTGCAATCAACTAGAACATATCATTATCTCCATCACCACCAAAGCATGAATCGCTATCACCAATGCAACCTTCAAATCAAGGTAAAAAGCAAACTCAGCCTAGGGTTTGTACTTGAATCAGGTCCAATCTTCCAAGCGTCAGCTATAGCGGCAGTGACTTGATCGAGCAATGATGAGTGAAGCGAGGAGGCCATGGATCTTGGTGGTAAGGTCGGAGGATGAATGACGATCAGTCTCAGGCTTGAATCTGTGGTAATGGAACTTGAATCAGTCGAAGAAATGTAGGCTCGGGTTGGAAATAAACAAGTGATGAGTGGTTAAGTGAAATGATATAAATAAGGGAAAATCTCTAAAAATATGCTATGTCCTTAATTCGGGACGAATTAACACCCTTAGTTTGATACCGAATTTACCTCCTTAGCCTAGGTCAACTCCAACTTCTCACAATGAAACTACATGCCGACCTAAAGCCTTGTGTAAAATTCAAAGTAGAGATTGTATCACCGGTACAAGGAACTGAGATTCAAATCAAAATCAGTACGAATAACCAGTCGGAAGTGAACCAATTGAAAACAGCATCTCGAAACAGAAGCCAATGGTCAACTAAAATTCATAAGACAGCTATTCAAAATTTATCTTATTCCAGAGCACACTTTGTTTTCAACGAAAGCATACTCCGGGAGGCAAATGATAAATGGGTTTTCAATCTAGCAGAAGTCAATAGGAATTATAATGCCGATTGAAGACGAAATGAGTTGAAACTTAGTAAAGATACTTAGAACGACTAAAGGAAGAGCTCTTTAAAGTGTGGACCCAAAGAAGGCCGAGTACCTTATTCGGCTCGAATTAAGACCCTTAATTCGGTACTTACTACAAGAAAATATATTATTCGCAGCAATAATGTGCAGCATTTTAATAAAAAAGCTACAATTATTTGGGTGGATAATTAAAATAAAAGAAAAAACAATTTCTAAAACGCTACTATGTATGTATGTGAAACTGTCTACCTAAAGCGGCAAAATAAAAATTATGCTGCCTCTCTGTTAAATCGCTCAACACTCTCTCCCACGTACTTTATCCCAAATTAAATTAATAATCGAACTCTTCTTCTTCTCTCACAAATCCACCATCAATCTCTAGAATACGCAAACTAAAACCTTAAGCCACAGCTCCACCGTTGATTCAACCTCCCACGAGCTTCGGCAACCCTCCAGCTTTTTGATGTGGAAGCAGTTTTTTGATGGAGTCTCTCCCGAAAGAAGACCCAATTCAGAGTTCTGCTCAATCCAAACAAGACCCAATTCAGAGTTCTGCTCAATTTAGAACAGACCCAAAAAAAGGTATGCATGTTCGTTTCTCTCTGTGTGTTCTCTTTCTCGATTTTTAATCTAGAACTATAGCATGAACTAAAATAATAAAAAAGACGTTTTGATTCATCTTTATCGTTCTCGAAGTGAATTAATGCATACCCAGATATATACCACTTCTTGAATTTAAGCTTTGTTAGTGTTTGTGCACTTTTTGTGCTCTCGACAGTGACCAACTGAGGCTTTTAGATTATAGCTCCAGCATCATAGTTGATTGAGAAAGGACGCACTTTTTTTAACTGTATTCTTTTTGTTTGTTTCAAAATTTATCTGATGTTGAATCTAATGAAATTCGAAACCCAGCAATATATGTTTAAATTATGTATTATTATTCGCTCTTCTGATTTTATGTTACCTGGAAATCTCATGCCTCTTTCATTATAATAATATTATGATAAAGATGAAAACATGTCATTTGGTTTGACTTGTGTTAATTTAATGATGAAGTCAATTTTGTTTGTACTAGGAGCAGGTTTTTAATTTACATGCCCAGTATACAGTGTGACTGGCCTAGCCTTAGTACTTTTTACGTTCAGTTTTCATCACAAACTAAGGATGTTGACCACCATAAAGTTTTCTCATGTTTGTCCAGCTTCAAATTGATGAACTCATACTACCAAAGTTATATCTGTCCTTAGACATATGTCTGTAATACACAATTAGCTATCAATTTTTTTAATCAGAATGTACATAATTCGCGGATCTTAGACATATCTCTGTAATACGCATAACAGTAGCAAACAATGTCAGGTCGTATAAGAAGTTCAACAGTACATAATGCAACAGATAAAATTAGTAATAGGAAAATAGAGTTATCAGTGGAAAGCAATAACTACAACACACTCTGAATTACATTTATATTTCATTTATTACATCATATTAAGGCAGAATGATTCCTTAACTTTCATTTGCCAATAAGTTGTATAAGTTGAATAATTTCATTTGCCCATGGGTTGACAAATATCAGAGAAGTAGAGATACTGTATTAGAGTATAATTGGGCCGGCTATTAAGATTTGATGAATATGTGCGTTGGAATCGATTTGAAGGTGCAGGCTATTATGTTGTTTCATCAAGGTGGTGGTAATGTGGGTGATTCTTGCATGTAAGTTGTTTGTTATAATTCTTTTTTTGTCTTCTTATATCTTTTTTTCTTTTTGATTTTTGTTGCTGGTTGTGCGCACTTTATTACTTAAAACTAGTACTTAAACTAGAACACATTGTATTTCGGTTGTTTACTAGGAATAATTCCTAAAAGAGATAGGTTGAACATTCTATCACTGGCTACTTCTTATTGAGTGAGTATATTATTCATCAATCTTAGATATCATGAAAAGTTGAAGTATACAAGTATTGTCCATTTAAAAATTGAAACTGCCACTCCACCATAAATCACTGTAAGTTTCACAACTGGATTTTGGATCCATTGATTTAGGTTAAATCAAAATATATAATCATTTGTTTCTCAAAATAGTTTTGTTGATAATGTCATTTGTCATTAAATCAGTAATTCAATTCTAAAAGCAGTTGAAAATTCACAAACTAGCAAAATATGTTTTTAAGTTTCAGTTTTTTATCATTTTTTGTTCACATTTTACAAACTAGCAATCAGTTTTTTATCATTTTTTGCTCACATTTTACTTCCTGAAGGGGAAAGTTTAATTAGTTTACTATGGAAATAACGTGGATATTCAGTGAATTGCTATTCACTTGTTTTCATTTAAGGATTTGTTATTTTTATTTTTTTAAAACATTAGGTAATTGTCCAACTCTTCATGCCGACGGAAGAGTAGTTAGTTAATCAAGGTCATTATTTGCGGAGCTTTGTCCTTCATTTTCCCCATAAGAAAATATTCACATATATTTAAATTTTGTATCTATATAACTTGGATTCATCTCTTTAACATAGGGAGTCACATAGATGACACAAGTAGGTAACTAACTTGGAGTTTTATTTATTTTTATTCCTCCCAACATGAGAGTACTGAACTAACTATAAAAGTTCGTTGATTCTAGTTTCTTCCAGGTCTTATTTTAACAAATGCATACTATTTTTTATGTCAAAAAGATCAATATTGGTTTTAATTTTGGGCTTGATGTTCCTTTAGTGATAATAATTTATTATAATAATCCTTGATGAGATTATTTGTTTGCTTACATCACAATTGCGTTGTTGTGCTTTTGACTTTTAATAACCGAACTTTGAACATTATTTAAGTATTGCGCTATGTATTTTATTCTTTAATGTTTTTTGTTGCCTTCTTCATTTGTTAATTATGATTCCCTCTATATCCAGTTCATTTGTTAATTATGATTCCCTCTATATCCAGCTCATTTCCGAGCTTCAGGAACTCATTAATAAAGTCATCGGTAATGCAAAAGCTGATGATAAGAACACTGTATTTGGTAATGGGGTAACCCAATTTCTCATTGGATTGGATATCACACTTTCACAAAAAAGAGTTTAACTGCCTAATTTGGTGGCAAGCGCTGTTGTAGATGTTCCTTACTATCTTGTAAGTTCCTTTTCAGACCACATACAAATATATGTATATTTTGTGAAGTAAAACAACTAAACATACATAGTCTGTAGCACTTATTCTTTTATGCATTTTGTAAGTGAAACTATTGACTTTGGTTACGTTTACAGTGTTCAGAAAACAAACAACATTTTTTCGTTATAAGGGGTACCAATGGGCTAGAAATGCTTCACATTACAAAGATACCAAACATCCTAAAAATTTCATAGGACTAGTGACTTCACCTAATAATCCCGATGGAATGATAAAATATCCAACAATCAGAGGAGCTTTAGCCATTACTGACTGTGTTTACTACTGGCCTTATTATATGACGATAAATCCTCTTCTTGCAGATGAAGATATCATGTTGTTTTCTATGTCCAAGTTTACTGGACATGCTGGAAGTCATTTTGGGTATGCTTATCAACCCATGCATTAATAATAGAACTATATATTAACTATATCGACAAAAATTTTGGATGAACTATTTACTTGTAATATCATTCATCTTTGTCATCATAAAGATTACATAGTCGGCGCACGGACAATTCTGGCAACGATTGTAGTATGATTTTGAAAACAGGAACCACCTTATTTTTGGGCAACTACAGCTCATTTGCCTTCATATGTTGCTAGCTCAACAAATAATTTATAGATACATTCACGTTAGCTTCATTAGAATACAGTCAATGTCCAATCCCATTAACTTCACATAATGACTTCACCGTGCTTGCGTGTTTATATTTCCTAAGATAAATGTTTACTAACATTTCCATTATTATATATATATATGCATATACATGTACAAATAAATATAGTACTGAAGGTACCCCCTGATGCATATCATAAAGCTTTCTATGGTCAAACAATATAAATAAAGTGGTATAAAATGCGCATATGAATTTGAAGACTGTGGCAGTGTAATATATCTGCCAGAGCAAGTTGAGAGTGCATGTAGACATCAAGACATGTGCTTGATTTAAGAGTGTTTTAATTGTTCGCTGAAATGAGCTTTAATTAGATGAATACACGTAGATATCTATCTGTATCTCTGAAGTGAAAATACATATAGCTTTGTCAATAGCACATTGTGAGATTATGTGAATTCATTATTTTATAGTGTCAACGATAACATTTGAATCAGAAAGCAGAGTTCAGTGGAATACAACTGAGAAAATGATCATTGTGCAGCTTGTGCTCTCCTACGAATAAACCCAACTACACTCACACACAAGTGACACTCCTACTGTTCCTAAAGGAACAATGGGAGTTAAATTTAAATCAGTATTTCTGTTTAAAAATGCATTAGTGTAGAAGCGTATTTACAAGTTTAGTAAAAATAATCACAAAAATAATATATTCAGAGATTGCAAACATATGGCTGCAGGGACATTAAAAAGCTGTTGCAGCAACAAAATTAAAACCATTCTAGATGAACCAGTACCCAAGTGGGAAAATTCACAAGTCACAACTCATGCAGTCCATTCCAGGTTTGAAAGGGTTTGGAATCCAGTTCTAGCAGAGCTTAGAAAACATACGAGTTGATACTTCTTAAAGGCTGTAAGTATTACTTTTGCTGTCAAATAATAGCAATGTTTGCATACTTTTGGTTCAGTGAATATATACTTTGTACTGCTAAAATGCACTATTATATGAATGTTTCTCCGCTGGTATTAAGCAATGCTAACTTGCTGAAATGCACCATTATACTAAACTTCGGATTCCAGCAAAGTGATATCGAAGACTCCCAAATCTAAGAGTAAACAGTATTGCTTTGACAAGGTTTTTCATCTAAGCTCCACAGAAGGTAGCAAAATTCCGTTTGTGTCTGTTATAATCACTAAATTTCAGCGCTAAAACACATTGTAATTATGAATTAAGAATGCTTTATAAAGGAAGTATTTACTGAGATAGAGCCGGTTATCAATTCTGCTATGGACGGATATAATATTTGCATATGGGCAAACAGACACCGGTAAAACATACACTATGGTGAGAAACTCTACAACATAAAGTTTTCTTCTTTAAGACCAAGATTTTTTTAACAATAACCATTACTCTCTGACATTTCATGATAACCATAGGAAGGTGGGCTAGAACATCCTGGTATTATGCCGTGAGTTATCAAAGCACCGATTTGCTGTATTTATAAAGCCTAGTGCTGGGAGGTAGGAAAGCTGAATATGCACAAAGCATATAAAAGATTGCTCGCTAACATTTGCTACTAAAAGGTATGTTTTTATGCTTTAAAATGTGTGTGTGTAAGTATATATTGTGATATACGATATAAATCTGATCTTGTTTTGATAACGTATATTTATTGAATTGAGGTGTGCGGGAATACACTAACCGCGCAAAGGAGGTGCTATCAGATTTTGAATAATAATAATAAATTATAAAATATTACCGAAGTTAACTAAGTTTTCTAAAAATTAACTAAATTTATAATAATGATAATAATAATTTAACTAAGTTAATTAAGTTTTATAAATAATAATAATAAATTAACTAAATTAATAATAATAATAAATTATAGAACATTAACCAAGTTAACTAAGATTTATAAAAATTAACTAAATTTATAATAATGAAAATAATAATTTAACTAAGTCAATTAAGTTTTATAAAGTATAATATAAAAAATTAACTAAGTTGTTAATAATAATATAATAATAATAAATTATAAAATATTAATAATGTTAATTAAGTTTTATAAAAATTAACTAAACTTATAATAATGATAATAATAATTTAACTAAGTTAATTAAGTTTTATAAATAATAATAATGAAAAATTAACTAAATTATTATTAATAATAATAAATTATAATATATTAACCATGTTAACTAAGTTTTATAAAAATTAACTAAATTTATAATAATGATAATAATAATTTAACTAAGTCAATTAAGTTTTATAAATAATAATAATAATAAATTAGCTAAGTCAACAATAATAACAAAAACAACAATAAATTATAAAATATTAACAAAGTTAACTAAGTTTTATAAAAATTAACTAAATTTATAATAATAATAATAATAGTTAAACTAAGTTAACTAAGTTCTATAAATAATAATAATAATAATAATAATAAGTTGACTAAGTTTTATAAAAATTAACTAAGTTTATAGTAATAATAAATTATAATATATTAGCTAAGTTTACTAAGTTTTATAACAATTAACTAAATTTATAATAATAATAATAATAATTTAACTAAGTTAACTAAGTTTTACAAATAATAATAATAAATTAACTAAATTTTATAAAAATTATCTAAGTTTATAACAAGAACAACAACAATTACACGTTTATGACAATTAATTTCAATTTGGTTAAAGCATTTGAACGTTTTTTTCTTGATATAAGAATTAGTTTACTCGATGCAGAACTATTTTCTTATGAAGATAATAATTTTTTTATTACATTGATATATGATAAAATATATTTCATTCAGCCTTAGTTGGAGAGTCAACCTAGAGCTTCCTCTCTCTTCCTTCGGGAAGGCGCGGTTAAATAATATATAGTATGTTAAGGGTAATTATTAGATGTAGCCTTAACTATATTCTATGAAAATGTATTATTTAATCTATAGATAAGCCATGACACATACAAATTAGATAGATAAACTTAATTAATATTACCAGCATGTTTAATATTACAATTAGCTTGTATATAGTCACACCGTGATCTCATTTCCTTTTTGGCTTTTATATAATAAATTCATATTTGTTCTCTTCTATTGTTGATCTCTATTGCTTTTTTTCCTATAGGCATATTGGACTTTTGAAGGAGACGGGCTTGGAGCCTTGGACTTTCCATGATTTATATTCTCTCTTTTAGCAAGCTCTTTTTGTTAGATTTTATGTTATTAACATTTGTGATTAAAACATTGTTCATGAAACGTTGTATATGACTAAATTTTATGGTGTATGAAATTGATGTAGCTTTGATTACGTTTAATCTTTATAACTGCTTATAATATCGAATTATACATATTAGTGTTTTACAAATTGAGCTGTTTTGAATACATTATTCATGGTTTATATAATTGTTTTAAAACTGTTGCAGTATTGTAAAATGTAGCAAAAATGTTAATATACCGCAGCGTTTCAAAAAAGCCGCGTAACTGACTTTTGCAAGGTTTCAAAACTGCTGCTATATTACTGGTTCTTTTGAAGTATCTTAGAATGCATCGTCAAAACGCTGCTAAATGAGTTTGCAGCGTTTAATTAAAGCTGCAAAATTAATTTATTCTAGTGTTTTTTAAATGCAGCGATAGCTATTTATTTAGCAGCATTTCGAAAATGTCCAAACTCTATTGCAGCATGACATTAGGCAGCGTTCTTTGAAATGTTGCTAATGATTATGACAGCACTTTTAAAACGTTCGAAAAGTCCTTTTTGTTGTAGAGACTGAATCTAAATTCTTAGCCTTGGCATATCCATACTCTTGGCAAGTGATCCTCTAGTCTTCCTATGCATACTCATGAAGTTTCATAGATTTTCAAAGAGCCTATCATCAAGAATGAAGATGTGACGGTCCAAACTGCAAGATAGCCCAAGTCAAGAAAGAAGGAAATACAATACTCGTCAACAACAACACCAGATTGCATGGAAGACTTCTATATGAAGCAGGGAACTCGATCCAAAAGGACTTGACCATCATATGGCTAAGGATTAGATTCGGTACCGAATTTAATGGCTTGATTCGGCATTGAATTTAGCCCTTAACTCGGGGAGCCGTGATATTTCTTGTGTTGTCTTGGGCTGGTTTCTAGACTTCATTGGTAGCGTGCTTTGGATCCAATATGACTACTACTACTATAAATACAAACCAAAGAGCAACTAAGAGAGGATCAGGATTCTGCTATCACTACGCGAGAGCTCCATCTATTCTACTACTCGTTTCTCTACATCATAGTCACCAAGGCAGCTACTCTAGGCAATTCTAGAACTTAGGATCAGTCTAAGCCATGTACCTTTGACTAATTCTTTCTCAATCACCTTGTAATCTTATTCAAACTAGATTAGGCCAACAATCAATGCTATAAAGTGGACGTAAGCTTAGTTAACAACCAACCCTATAAAAATACCTATGTATCATTTATGTTTCTGCGATTTTCCATTATATTTTCTCTGTTCTAATAGGGTCGATGCTTTCACAGCATACTCCAGGGTATCGTTCAAATTTTTTAGGTAAACATGGACTTAGTTGAAATATAGGGGTGGATGCAAGTTTAGTTTCTCGCGGATCATCTAGGGGAACTCTTACTTATAATCATTTTAAGTTGAAACCTTAAGTAATAATATATTATGCATATTATGTCACTTTGTCATCTCTATGTTGCTTAGACATCCGGAACTTCGTTAAAAGTCAATGTTATAATAACATTCGTAGTCAATTGCAAATTCAAAACTTCAAAACCACTTGGTTTAATCTGGTAATATTTATTGATCAACTAAATTGCTTTGGCTATAGACTTTGAGTTTGAGTTGACTTCCAATTACAATGACACTAACCTTTTATATCAAAGGAGACGAATCTTTTCTTTAGTATTTCAATTCATATTAACTTATACCCAATATGATCGTAGCAATATTAATATGCGAAGTAATTTTATTTTCATAAAAAATATTCATAATATTCATTTTGAAAACATGGGTGTCTTCACTTTTAGTTAAACCCAAAAGGAAACAATATTTTATAACTAACTTTTGGTACACAATAGCAACTTAAAACTTGTCCATTTACAAGCATTTTATGGTAAACTCTCACTAGATTAAATGCTAAAATACATCATTTACTATTATATCTCCATTGGCCCTTTTGCTACAAGCATTCTGTTGGGTTCAGGTATTTGACCGTTTGGGAACAAAATACTAGAGATGTAGGGTTCATAATGAAAACTGTAGGTTATGAGCTTCGGTCGAAGGCCAAAGTTGATAATAAAAATATTATATAATTTTAGTTTAAAGTTATATAAATGAGAATTGTTTGTTTAAACCTAGTTTGGGCTAAGTATACATGGTAGAGATTTTAGGGAAGTCAGTTCCCTATCAATGGACATTAAGTCATCGCGGTATTGTGTGATAGTTAAATACCCAATTGAGAATCGAGATTCGACTAGGGTGTTGTATGTATCACCCCTAATTTTTATAACATTATTCAGGATATTTAATTAGATAAATTAAATAGAACAATGTAAATGTTAAGTGATAAGGGGGTTGAGATTTCAATAAACCTAATTAAGGTCGTGCCTAATAAAATAATGGGCTTGAGAATGGTTTTAAGGTTAATTAAATTACACAAGGGTATATTAGGAGTTTGCCGCCCATAACCCTTACCCTTATATATACTCGTTCCTACCATTTTATTCCCATTCACGTCATTTTGAAAAATGCAACCCAAAAGCTTAAAGAAGGGCCGACCATTAAGAAAGAAGAATTCAATTAAAAGCTAGAGAATCAAGTTTAGGGGAAATCAATCTCAATCCAATCTCCTTATCTAAATCAAGGTGAATAATAATTACATCTCTATTTTGTTTTGAATCATATGTTTCCGAATTTAAGGGTAAATTCGTTTTTATGGTGAATTGGATGATGATATGCTAGAATATTGATTGGTTTAATTTAAACACAATTGTTTAAATGGGATTATACACTATTTTAGGGTAAAACCGGTTTATATTGATGTTTAAATGCCATGGAAAATTTTTATGTTGTATAAAACATGATTTTGGAGTTGGGTTTCAATTTTGATAATTTTCCAAGCTATGGAAAAATTGTTATGAATTTTCAAAGGAAAATATAGTTATTTGGGTTTATAAATTTATTTCGGAAAATATATTAAGAATTTGGGTCTGAAATTTTGATATGTTAGATAACACGATTAAAGTGAATTTCTAGAATTTTGGGGATTTTTCCAAAGTGATTTGCTATGCAAATTAAATTATTTTAGAAGAGGGACTTCTTTGCAATATTTGTTTTGCTTAATGGAAGGGCTTATTTGCTTAACCTAACCATGGTTTAGATCTGAAATTAGTGGCAGTTATTTTAGTAAAGAATTTGAAAAGGTTAAGGCAACCAATCTGGTGTTGACGCATGGCAGGTTAGTTAGAAAAAGGTTTGCTTTGAGTAGTATTAAACCAAGTTTACATAGAAAAGTTGGTTCCGCCCTCTTCAGAAGTATCTTTCGACACAGAGCTTTCGCCTTCAGCCCAGTCGAAACCTACTAAGCTGAAACCAATACACTAGGTATCACAAAGATGGTACGCAGTGGATTGGAGAAAGGCAGAAAGTTAGGTGTCGAAAGCATGGCTTCCAAAGGAGTCAATACCTTGGTTTGTTTTAAAAAAGAGAAGCGTCTACCTTTGTTTTAATTAAGCCTTCGAAGGAGTCGAAGCATATGTTTTCAAAAGAGGATTTTGAAAGGTTTCTAAAGGGTTGCCATTAACATAAGTTTGCTTTCGAATGAGTTCCTTTACTCACGAAAGAACGTTTTTGAAAGAAGGGATTCCGACCTAGTCAAAGCCCTACTGCTGTTCTTTAGCCTTTCGAAGGTATTGAAGTCATCAATGCTTTCGAAAGGTAGTGTTTGTTTTAAAGATGTTTTAAGTCACTTCCTAAAGGCTTTCGAAAGGGTCAAAGGGTTTTAAAAGCAATGGCTTCGAAATGGGTTTCGACGCTATCACTGTTTTAAATCTCCGCCATCTCGGCCGAGATCTCGGTTGAAGGCTTGGGCAAAACGAAACATGAGATATCGGTTGATATGTTGTTTCGATTATATCGGCCGAAATTTACATATATCGTCCGATATTTGGAGCGAAACGATATTCTGAGATATCCCCGATATGTTGTTTTTCTCAAAAAAAAATAGGCCCATCTCAGTCTATCATAAAAAAAATGAACAAAGCCCTTTTCTTTCTGATTCAACTTCTCAAAAGATTACGTTCCTCGTCAAAATATCTAACTTCCTCTTCTCCAGAGAAAAAAATCGAACTCCCTCTTTTAAATAAAATCAAACTCCCTCTTCCAACATCCGACAGCTCGCGGTTGCTTCCAATTTTCGACTACTCGATCTCGTTTTTGACAGTTTGTAGTTTCGTCTTCGACCAATCTCTCTACTCTCTACATGTATGTAAATTAGGGTTGTTTCTATTTAATGAAATTTAATTTTTCAGAAATTGAATATACAGTATAATTTAGAGTAGATTTGCAAGTAGATTTAGTTTGTTAGTCTTACTGCATAATCTTCTACAAGTAGATTTGCATTGCCTGAAACCCTTCGATTCCTGATATCTCTTATATGCATTTAATTTTATTTGCATCAACCCCTGATACTGTTATTATGTTATTCTTACTGCATATATGTAATTGTATAGAATCCGCTTTTTTCAGTTAATTTGTTGCCTTTCATCTACTTATATGTAATTGCTAAAACTGATGTTGTTTTGTAACTTTTGTTGAATAATTTCATATAGTTGAAGTATAATTGCATTATTTTTTTCAGTTAGAATAGTGGAGATTAGTTGCAGTAATTCAGTAAATGTAAAATAAACCGATACCATGCATTTTTTGCTATAAATTATGTGAAGTGTTATACTCCGATATGGTCCCGAGATGAACTTTAGGTTCGAGATGTAAATCCGATATTGGCGTCCAAGATGCACTCATCTCGTCCGAGATCTCCCCCGATACGATACCGAGTCACTAAAATCGCCGAGACAAAACGTGCCCGATATCCGAGATTTAAAACCTTGGACGCTATCCTTCAATGTTTTGTTTAAATGGTTTGAAGCTTTCGAAGGAGATGGTGCCGACGCCATCATGTTTTCCCCAATATTTTTATATGATAAAAGATAGTTACAAAAGAGATGCTTTCACCTATATTCATTTTAACCCAAAAATATTTTAAGTATAAACCAAATGCTTTCAAAAGGGGGACTTTCAATGGTTTCGGAAGGGTAACTTCTAATGGTTACGAAATGTGTACTTTCAATTGGTTTCGAAGCTATGCTTCTAAATTTATATGTTAATATTTTAATACAATCGAAAGGTTTCGAAAGGAAGATTTTAAAGTATTAGAAAGGTAGGAGTCTAATGTTTTGAAGATAGATTTTAATGCTTTCGAAAAAGGTCATCCTATGAAGTCGAAAGTAAGGTTTCGAAGGTGTCAAAGGTTTTATAACCCAAACTCATTTTTAAAGGAAAAACTCATGGCCAGATTAAAAGAGTTTTAAAATGATATTATGAAGAAGTTTTCCTTGATAAAATTATAGGTTAAAGGGACTAACCATGTTTTATATGAAAAGTATTTCAAAGACATTAAACCTACAGGAGTGGTATTGTGTTGTAATTATGTTTGCTTCTTCAAATATAAATATATTCACATTATAATGGACCCATAACTGCATTTTGGTGAAAAAGGGTAGAAGAACCAGCTAGGTTGACCCAGTAGTGAATATAAATTTATTAAACTCCTGGATGAGTAGATTTGCATCCAAGAGGTCAGGGAGACCAAAACCTAGGATGCCTAAATATGGAAGTTGTCAGGGAGACAGGTTAATTGTGCATCCATGAAAACTATGATTAGGAAGTTATTGGAGTTACAAATAGGTTCATAGTGATCCCATGAAAACTATGTTATAAAGAGTGGTTGGCGGGGGCCAATTGGTTCATAGTGATCCCATGAAAACTATGTCCGGATTAAGTTATTGACAGATGTCAATAGATTCCTAGTCAACCCATGAAAACTATGATAAGAAGGAAAGATATTGGCAGGGGCCAAAGGGTTCCTAGTTAACCCATAAAAACTAGAATAAGAGAGAAGAAGTTATTGAAGTCACCAATAGCTTCAGGGGAACCCATGAATTAATTAAGTTAATTGGCAGGGGCCAATAGGTTCATAGTGCACCCATGAAAACTATGAGATAGGACAGGGAGTCCATATAATATGAAAAGGTTATTAGTAAGCCCATGAAAACTAATAGGTTAGTAATGACCTTAGAAACTATAAAATATGTCAGGGAGTCAATTAAACAGAGGATGGGAAATCCAGTATGTTTTAAAATGTTTGCATATCATCATAATATTTTGAAATGACTATGTTTTTAACCATTGTGGATGCAGGAGCACAGTATATGGTTTTACAAAGGTTTTAAGATACTAGTGAGGGGGAAACCGGTTCCGCTAAGTGGCGTGGTCTCACTAGATGTCTAAATGATTTGAGATGGTAGATTATTATTCATACCAGGCCTTATGTCTGACTCGAAGTTTATGTTTTCCCCTTAAACTCTCGGGCATTCAATTGATTTTGAGTAGTTTGAGAGTTGAGTTTTTCAGGTTCCGCATTAGACGATAAAGCTTCCGGAGATGTGCAGGAGGCATGATAGCTATTTAGGGTTCTCTTTTACTTGATTCCATTGTGTTGTTTGTAATGGCAAAGTTGTTATATTGCCTATATATACTTTGATCATCCAAGGGGGCATCTTCATATGTCACTCTTGGCGTATGTTGTAATAATATATTTTCTTTGAACGTGGTTTACGATTGTGGAATTATGTAATGAATTGGAAATATTTTGAAATGGAAATTGATTTTGTTTGAAGTTTAAAATTCTTCCATATTCAGGTGTTTCTGTGTATCAATGAATCTAACACCGTCGTATTTGGTCGCCGAAGATTAATAACTATGGATGACTGCAGCATCCGTAGCCGTTAGTTTTGGGCCTCTAAGTAGGGGGATGTTACAATGTATTTTGCATATGGAGAGTTGGGAGTCAACTAGGACAATGTATTTCACAGACACTTGAGGGGAGTTCCGCGGTGGATGCACAACACTGATGGAGATGCTAGTTGATTGAGCCCGACACTAACTGGGGATCCTATATGGACAGTCAGGACCCAGTGTAGCATGATAAATGGTCATAGAACAGAAAGGAGCCCGGTACTATTGGGAGTTCTTGTATGCATGGATATGACGCGATGTGGTACAGGTAGACGCCGGTGTAGTACAATAAGAGGCATTTAGCACTATGATTGAGAGATGGACATGGGTGCATAAGATGAGTCATACAATGATTTTTCATTTTGGGGTTCTTCCTCTCTAGGCATAGTGATGGTATTGGTATTTATGGGCGATCGGATCCCACAGTTGCCGTCGGGCGGTATTTTCTTATTGGATAACACTAGTGATTTTGGCTGATCATTAGTATGAGGTTCGATTCGTAGTTTGACCGTTTGTGTTAGATAAGAACCCTTAGGTATTGGACCTTAGTAGTTCATGGACACTTGTAACACACCCTTTGTCACTTAGAATAGTTTGGAGTTAACTGCACATGATCATCACATATTAAACTTGTACTCATTCACCAGACTTTTGTCTGACCCATTCTTTTTCCATCTTTTCCCCACTATAGGTGGACATAGCAGCAAGTGATTGGCTCATTCTTGATACTTGGAGAGTCGTGCTTATCTTTGGAGACTGCTTTTATCATATTTACTCTCCATGTATTATCTAATCATATCAGTATATTTTATTTCCTTGTGTTAGACTTTGAGAGATATTTTTCTATATACTCTGTATTGGATCACGTACTGATTTTTTTGAGACCGTGATTTGGATATTTTCTAAGATGGAAATTTTTCTATGTTATATATATGTTTTATTCCTTCCATTGTGATTTTTGAAAGTTTAGCATTTCTTAGGTTATATCTGTTTAAATTAGCCTTTGAAATGTTAAAGGTTAAAAACCCAACGATCTGCACTTCTCGGCACGATGTGAGATCGAAAGCCACACTGAACGTTTGATCGATGAATCTCGGGAGTTGCCGGTTGTCACAGTTGGTATCCGAGCTTAGCTTCAAAGTTCCTTAGAGATTAGGACTGTCTTGAGAGTACGTACTTGAAATATTAAAAAAATAGTTTTCGAAAAGGGTTTTCAAAATGGTCTCCAAAGGTTTTCAAAATAGAATTTTTAAAAAGTATACATACAAGAATTTATAAAGGATTATTTTCAAGAAGTTTTTCAAATTTCTTCGTATATCAAAATCTCTCTTATTCGTGCCTATGTTAATACCCATTCGTGCCTATGTTATCTCTTATCTCTTAATCGTATTTATGCTATCTTTGGAAGTTACTAATGAAATTCTTAACATAACAGATAGAAGATAACTAACCCTACAGTTCAGGCTCCAAAGATGCAGCCGGGATCCTGGGCGTGAACATTTCTATATGGTTCCATCAATATCTTCAGGTTAGGGGATATGCCGAGCTCAATCCTAGTGAAGAGACTGCGGAGAGGCAACAGGTGGGTTCCAGCCCGCCCACCCACCGCTTAAGATTTTGCTAAGCTGTGAAGATATTTTTTTAGTTTTGGGAGTAAGCCATAAATAGGGACGAAGTCTTACATGGATTAGAGGTCATGGATCCACGCTAGCAAGAGGGTATTTGGTCTGATGGGTTTGACTGATGTTGTAAGGAGGCAGTTAGCTACTTGGCAGTTACAGGAAGAGGCATTGAGCTGGTGGGAGGTTATTGAGTCTAAGACCGATGGTGGTGATATTTCTTAGGATGAGTTCCGTAGGAGATTTGAGATAAAGTTCCTTTCTAGGAAGGAGGAGGGTGTTTAGAATAGAGTTGATTAACACATCATATAAGAAGGCTCTTAAATTCGCTAAAGGACCGAACCAATCTGTAACACCCCATAAAAATTAATAAGAAATAAATAAAATTGATAAATTAATTAAATAAGATTAGGGTAAATGAAAATTTTATTAAAGTTAAAATTTGACCATGGAAGTTATGTCGTTGCGTTCATGGCAAAATTCTAATCAGTTTCCATATATAATGTTCTGAAAATGAAGCTCAAATGAAAAGTTATGGACATTTGAAATTTTCAAATTTAAAATAATTTAAATAGAATTCAAATTCAAATAATTAAATAGTTCTTGAACTTGAAATTTGAAAGTTAACAGTACTAGACTTGGAGGTTAAGTAAACGTTGAAATTAAAGTTAACGTTCAAAGATAATTAAGGAATATAATAAACAAAAACAACGGTAGAATAAAATACTTCCCAAAATAAACGTAATAGTCGATCGCTGCCCTTGGACCGGTCGACCTGTAGGGTAGAGGCGGTCGATCGATGGAAGCTAGAGGCGGCTAGGGTAACGTTTGGATTTTTATTATTTTAAACCGACTTAAATCCGATGGTTCTGGTGCATTCTTGTAACATCCCCCTACTTGAAGACCCAAAACTAACGGCTACGGATGCTGCAGTCACCCATAGTTATTAATTCTCGGCGACAAAATATGGCAGTGTTAGATTCATTGATACACAAAAACACATGAATACGAAAAAAAATTAAACTTCAAATAAGATCACATTCCATTTCAAATCATTTCCAATTCATTACATAATCCCATAATCGTAAGCCACATTCAGAGAAATATATTTATTAAAACATACGCTAAGAGCGACATATGAAGATGCCTCCTTGGATGATTAGAGTATATATAGGCAATATAACAACTTTGCCATTACAACAACACAACGGAATCAAAATGAAATTGAACTCTAAATATCTATTATGCCTCATGCATGTCTCCGGAAGCTTTATTCGTCTAATGGGGTACCTGAAAACTTCAACGCTCAAACTACTCAAAATCAATTAAGTACCCGAGAGCTTAAGGGGAAAACATAAACTTCGAGTCAGACATAAAGCCTGGTATGAATAATAATATAACATCTCAAACCATTTAGATATCTAGTGAGATCATGTCGCATAGCGAAACGGGTTTTCCCCTCACTAGTATCTTAAAACCTTTATAAAACCATACAATGTGCTTCTGCATCCACAATGGTTCAAACGTAGTCATTTCAAAATATTATGATGATATGCATACAAGTTAAAACATTCTGGATTCCTCATCCTTTGTTTAATTAACTCTCTGTCATATTTATAGTTTCTAGGGTTACTATTAACCTATTAGTTTTCATGAGTTTACTAATAACCTTTATATAATATATGGACTCCTTGTCCTATTTCATAGTTTTTATGGGCGCACTATGAACCTATTAGCCCCTGCCAATTAACTTAATTAATTCATGAGTTTCCCTGAACCTACTGGTGACTCCAATAACTTATCTCTTATCTTAGTTTTCATGGGTTGACTAGGAACCTATTGGCAACGTAATCCGAATATATTTTTCATGGATGCACTACAAACCAATTAGCCCATGCCAACCACTCTTTATAACATAATTTTCATGGGATCACTATGAACCTATTGGTAACTCCAATAACTTCATAATCATAGTTTTCATGGGTGCACTATGAACCTGTATCCCTGACAACTTCTATATTTAGGCATCCTATATTTTGTTCTCCCCGACCTTCTGGATGCAATTCTACTCATTCGGAAGTTTAATCAATTTATATTCACTACTAGGTCAACCTAGCTGGTTCTCCTGCCCTTTTCCCCAAAATACAGTTATGGGTCCTTTATAATGTGAATATATTTATATTTGAAGAAGCAACAACATAGCACAACAATACCACTCCTGTGTGTTTAATATAAAACATGGTTAATCCCTTTAACCTATTATTTTATCAAGGAAAGCTTCTTCTCAAAACCATTACAAAAACACCTTTAATTTAGCCATGGGTTTCTCCTTTTAAAAATTGAGTTTGGGTTATTAGTTTCGAAAACCAAAACCTTTCGACTCCTTCGAATCCTAGCTTTCGACCTCACTGGATACCCTCCTTTGAAAGCATAAAAATCAATTTTTAAAACATTAGGCCCTTGCCTTTCGAACACTTTAAAACTTTCTTTCGAAACTTTTCGAATGTATTAAAGCATTGGCATTTAACATTTAGAAGCATTGCTTCGGAACCAATTGAAAGTCTCCCTTTCGAAACCATTGGAAGTACCCCTTCCGAAAACATTGGGTTTATACTTTGGGTCAAGTGAATATAAACGAAAGTAGCTTTTTCAAAACCAGTCTTTATGTTTTAAAAGTATTGGGGAAAACATGATGGTGTCGGCACCATCCTTTCGAAAGCATAAAACATCTGGGTAAAATATTGGAAGGTTGGCTATGAAACCCCTCTCGAAACCATTGCCTTCGAAACTCCTAACCCCTTTCGAAAGCTATAGGAAGTGACTTTTATTTATAAAACAAAAGGTACCTTTCGAAAGCATTGATATCTTCAATACCATTGAAAGACATCAAGTTGCAGAAGGGTTTCAACTTGGTAGAAACTACGCCTTCCGAAAGCTTCAATTTGAAAACAAAGTAACTCCTTCGGAAGCTACTATATTAAAAAGGCGGCAGCTCTCCTTCGAAAGCTTGTTTTTAAAATACCCTTTCGCAAGCATTGATGTCGACTCCTTTGAAACCCCTTTGTAAACAGGCAAGCGCTTTTCTTTAGAAAACAAACCAAAGATCTCGACCCCTTCGGAAGCAATGTTTCGACACCCTACCTTCCGCCTTTCTCCAATCCACTGCGTACCAACTAAGTGATACCATGTGTATTGGTCTCGGCTTCATTGGTTTCGACCAGATAGGTTTCGACCTGATTGGTAGTGGAAGGTCTGAGTCGAAAGGGTCCTTCCGAAAGTGGCGGAACCTACTTTTAGAGTAAAAAGGCTGTTTTACCAAATAAAGTAATATTTTTGTGCTAACTTGCCCATATGTAAACACTTGATTGGTTACCTTAAACTTTCAAATTATTTTACAAATAATTGCCACATTTTCTCAGATCTAACAACCGAACAACATTAACAAATAAGCCCTTCCAATTAACAGAGCAATTAAATCATTTAGGTCCTCTTTTCAAAATAATTTAATTTTCATAATAAATCTCTTAATAAAAATCCCCGAAAATCACATAAGTTCACTTTTAATATGTTATCTAATATATATAAATCTCAGACCCAAATTCATTATTTAATTACCGGAATTAATTTATAAACCCAATAATACATGTTTTCCTTTGAAAATTCATAACAAATTCTCTACGGCTTGGAAAATTCTAAGAGTTGAAACCCAACTCCAAAATCATGTTTCTCATAACATAAAATTTTCCCACGGCACTCTAAAATCAAAACATACAGATTTACCCTTAAAACCCTATTTATCAAATGCAAACATGACTCTATCATTCATTTGAAATCAAGCATATCATCAAAAATCATCATATTAGATTAAATCTTAAATCCGAAAATCAATGATCATATAAAAACCAAAACAGAGATGTAGTGATTATTATTCACTTTAGTTTGGATAAGGAAATTGGAGATTGATTCCCCCTAGCTTGTTTCTAAGCTTTAAACTTGAATTTCTCCTCTTTTCTTTATCCTAATGGCAGGTTTGGTTTTAGTTTTCTTTCGTTTGTTTTTGCTTATGATAAAATGAATGTGAATGGTATAGGGATAATAGTATAAGGGTAGGAGATAGTGGCGGCAATGACCCTAATGCCCTTATGTCCACTTAGTTAGCACTTAACCTTTTATAACCCATTAATTTTAATAAGCACGACCACTAAATTTATTAACCAATCTCAATCTCCTTATCACTCTACATTATTCTATTCAATTTATCTAATTAAATATCCTTAATAATGTTATTAAAAATTAGTGATGTTACAGGCTCCCCACCTTAAAGAATTTTGTTCTCGAAATTCAGTAAGGACTAAGTACTAAAGATAGCAATCATCTGTAACGACTCCTAACAAGCATACTAGTCTACCTGACTAGGAATTATCTATATAAATCTAATATAGACATACCCTCAAAGCAGATCAGGATAAGTATCTCGAATCATATCCTCTGTCTCGCAAGTACAGTCCTTCTCGTTGTTGCTCCATTGAACTTTCACCAACTTAACTGTCTTGTTCCTCAATCATTTCTCATCTCTAGCTACAACCCGAACTGGCTGTCTAACAAAAGTCAAATTAGACTCTACTACTAAGTCTTCCAACCTTGTCGGAGGAATAATAGTCTCTAAATCATGCACATATTTGCGAAGATGAGACACATGAAATACATTATGGACACCTGCCATATTGCTCGGTAAATCTACTATGTACACGAGCTTACCAATCCCCTCTATAATCAGGAAAGGACCAACATATTTTGGGGACAGCTTCCCCGACTTTCCAAATCCTATCACACCCTTCATCAGTGACACCTTAATGAAAACTCTGTCTCAAAATGAGAACTCTAGGTCTTTACGCCTTTTATCTGCGTAACTCTTCTGCCTAGATTGAGCTTCTTTCATCCGTTCTCGGATCGGCTAAATCTTCTTTGACACCTCCCTAACCAAATCTGGACCTAAGACTAATCTGTCTCCAGTCTCCAACCAACATACTGGTGATTTGCATGGCCTTCCATACAAAGCTTCAAAAGACATCATTCCTATACTAGTCTGATAACTATTATTATAGAAAAACTCAATCAAATGTAGGTGATCCTCCCAAGATCCACCAAAGTCCAATAAACAAGCTCTCAATAAATCCTCGAGTACCTTGTTGACTCTCTCTGTCTGCCTATCCGTCAGTGGGTGATATGTTGTACTCATCTTGAGCTTGGTACCTAATACCTCTTGCAGACTCTTCCAAAATTCGCTAGTGAATAATGCATCTCGGTCACTGACTATGCAACTAGGAATCCCATGAAGTCTAACTATGTTTTTTATGAACAACTTCGCCAAAACAGATGCCGTCCTGGTTGACTTTATTGGAATGAAATAGGCACTCTTCGTCAACCTGTCCATAACCCATATGCTTTCATTTCCTTTGTTTGACCTTGGCAACCCATCAATAAAATCCATGGATATTGAATCCCACTTCCATACTAGAATCTCTAAAAAGCTGAAGCAATCCACTCGGCTTCTGATGTTCGGCCTTCAATTGTTGACAGTTTACACACTGCCTAACCCACAAGCCAACATTCCTCTTCATGCCTTCCCAATAGAAGCTCCTCTTTATATCTTGATACATCTTAGTCCCTCCAGGATGAATCGTAAATTTGGATCGATGACACTTTTCCAAAACTTCTCTCCTTAAGTTCTCTACATTCGTAACACACAATCGTTCCTTCTTTCTCAACCATCCTCTTTGGTCAAGACTAAAATCCTTTAGATCATCAATCACTGATCCTACCTCAAGCCTACTAATCTTCTCGACTAAAACTGGACCCTTCTTTTGTTTAGAAGCTATTCTTTCGATCAGCACTGGCCGAACTTCTAAGCAGGACAACATGGCAGTACCCTGACTAGAACTAGCAGTAGATCTTAACTGCACATCGCAACCGGCCAAAACTTGTAGATCCTTCCATTCTGCCAACATAGCTAACACCACATTCTGATGTTTTCTACTAAGAGCATCTGCTACCTTATTTCCTTTCCCAGGAGTATACTCTATACCGAAATCATAAGCAGTCAAAAACTCAAGCCACCTCTACTGCCTCATATTCAACTCCTTCTGAGAGAATAAATATCTTAAAGACTTATGATCAGTATACAACTCAAATTTCTCCCCTAAGAGACAATGCCTCCAAATCTTCAAGGCAAAAATTACCACAACCAACTCCAAGTCGTGAGTAGGATACCTCACCTCATGCGGTCCAAGCTGTCGTGAAGCGTAGGCAATCACTTTACCCTTCTGCATCAACGCAACTCCCAATCCAGTTCCACATGCATCAGTATACACCACCAACCCTTGGTTTCCATCTGGAACTACCAGCACTGGTGCATTGGTCAACAAATGCTTTAACTTAATAAATGCTTCCTCCATTTGTCGGGCCAAACAAACTTCACCTCCTTCCTGGTAAGCTTAGTTAAGGGTGCTGCTATCCGCGAGAAATCCTTGATGAATCTCCGATAGTAGCCAGCAAGTCCAAGAAAACTTCTGATCTCGGTCACCGTCTCTGGTCTCTTCCAATTATTAACAGCTTCGATCTTATCTGGATCAATTGACAACCCTTTCTCTGAAACCACGTGACCAAGAAACTTAACCTCTTTATTCCAAAAATGACACTTGGAAAACTTCGCATTTAACTGATTCTGCCCCAGCGTCTCAAGTACAACTCTAAGATGATCTTCATGTTCTCTTTCATCCTTAGATTATACCAAAATGTCATCTATAAACACCAACATGAATCTGTCCAAGAGCTCTCGGAAACACGGTTCATCAAATCAACGAAGAATGCAGGTGCATTCGTCAACCCGAATGGCATCACTAACCACTCATACGAACCATACCTAGTCCGAAATGCTGTCAAAGGAATGCTATCCTCTGCCACTCTTAACTGATGCAACCCCGTTGCTAAATCTAATTGGGAAAACACTCTGGTTCCACTCAACTGGTCAAACAGATCATTTATTCTCGGCAGAGGATACCTATTCTTGATCGTCCTTTCGTTTAACTTACGATAGTCGATGCACATCCTTAATGACCCATCTAGTTTCTTCACGAATACCACGGCCGCTCCCCAAGGCGAATTGCTTGACCTGATAAAATTCCTTCCTTCAAGATCCACTAGATGCACCTTCAATTGCCTCATCTCTGTCGGTGTCATCCTGCTTGGTGGTCTACTTACAGGTTCAGCTCTTGGTACAAGAACTATCCTAAACTCAATAGCTCGTTTCGGTGGTAATCCCATAACTGGCTCAAAAACATCTGCAAATTCTCTTGCTACTCGAACCTGACATAATTCATCTCCTACTTCCATAGCGCTCAACAAAGCACAAACACTCCTGTTGGAATTCTCTACTGAAAAGATGATTCGGTTTTGACTATCAAGGTGTCTCAATGATATTTTCCTATCCTGGCAAAATATCATAGCCTCATACTGACCTAACCAATCCATAACCTAAATGATCTCGAAATCTACGAAATAAAAAACATACAGACTGCAAGCAAACTTATGATCTAACAAACCAAGTTTTAATTAATCACATCTCATCCCTAGAGTTGCATACCCTCCTATTGGATTCGCAACCCTTAAGGAAGTAACAAGGTATGTGGGTTCTATGCATAACCTATCAACCAAATACTGTGGTATAAATGAATGTGATGCACCTGTATCAAATAGTACCCTAACTAGTGTACTCTGAATCAAAAGTGTACCTTCCATCACAGTTTCCCTTTATCTGCTGCATTAAACCTAAAAGAAGATGGTGGTCTAACTGCAAAAACCTTCTCTCTGTCCGCCCTGACTGGTTCGGGACACTGGTTCTTATAATGCCCAACTTGGTTGCAGTTGAAGCATTTCACATTTTTCTTTTCTGCAGGCTTCTTTCCCTTGCCTGTCCGGCACTCATGAACATAATGACCCTTCTTATCACACTTGAAGCATGCTAAATCATCCTTTGCCTTTTTGGCAGCATCCTCTTTCTGGACTCCCTTCTTCTTAAAGAATTTCCTCTTCTTTCCCTAAGGACCCTGGGATTCTACTGGCATCTCTATGGCAGAAACAACAAGCATCTCTTCATAGCGGATGGCCATCTCCACACCACATTACAAGGTTCTCGGATATGGGTCATGGTCATTCTTGCAAGCTCAGGCCTCAGTCTTCGAATGAACCTCTCATTCCTTTTGATGTCAGTGTTTATAGTGGCATATCCATATCGAGACAGCTCATCAAACTTAGCGGCGTACTCGATTACTGACATATTTCCCTGAACTAGATCCAAAAACTTCCTCATCAACGCCGACTTAGCAACTCAGATAAAAACCTATGCTCAAACCTCCTTTTGAAATCAGCCCATGTCAATTCTTCCTCCGGAACTCCGGCAGTAACACTGTTCCACCGGTGAAGCGCTGCCCCTTGCAACTGCCTAGAGGTCAGCCTCCTCTTTTGCTCATCATCCAAGCCTAGATCAGTAAAGATCCTCTCACAGTGCAATAGTCAATTCTCAACCTCAACACCATCCTCCGTTCCAGCAAACGGCTTTCCACCTAGACTGGTGTAGTCTCTGCTCAACTTAGCATAGTTATTCCCAACTGGAGCCATATGATTAACTCCTCCAACATTGCCAGCAACCCCAGCTTGCAAAAGATTGGCTAACAACTAATACACCATCCTTGCATCTACCGGCAGATTTCCAGCACCAACATTGGCCTCATCATTTTGGTTAGCATTAGCCGGTCGACCTTGGTTCCTCCTGGTATTAGGTCGAGCATTTCCGTTGGTTGTGGTGCTTCCTCCACCCAGATTTCCTCTTCCATTTCCTGCTTCCATATCCTCTTTCTCGTAAATCTACATACGAGCCTTAGTAAGATACAGAAGAACGGTCTAAGAGAGAGGGGAACACGTACTTCTATTATAGCGTTAACCCAAACCCTGAACATATTTCTACTTCATTGGATTATATTTGAAAATCATTTAGGTTTACATTTCTTTTAAAGTTTCATAAACCTATGCTCTAATACCAACTTGTAACATCTCCCTACTTGGAGGCCCAAAACTAACAGTTATGATGCTGCAGTCATCCATATTTATTAATCTTCGGCGACCAAATACGGCGGTGTTAGATTCATTGATACACAGAAACACATGAATACGGCAAAAAATTAAACTTCAAATAAGATCACATTCCATTTTAAATAATTTCCAGTTCATTATATAATCTTATAATCGTAAACCACATTCAGAGATATATATTTATTACAACATACGCCAAGAGCAACATATGAAGATGCCCCTTGGATGATCAAAGTATATACAGGCAATATAACAACTTTTCCGTTACAACAACACAGCGGAATCAAAATGAAAGTGAACTCTAAATATCTATTATTCTCCATGCACGTCTCCGGAAGCTTTATTCGTCTAATGAAGTACTTGAAAACCTCAACTCTCAAACAACTCAAAATCAATTGAGTACTCGAGAGTTTAAGGGGAAAACATAAACTTTGAGTCAGACATAAATCCTGGTATGAATAATAATATAACATCTCAAACCATTTAGATATCTAGTGAGACCAAGCTGCATAGCGGAACAAGTTTTCCTCTCACTGGTATCTTAAAACCTTTATAAAACTATATACTGTGCTCCTGCATCCACAATGATTAAAACATAGTCATTTCAAAATATTATGATGATATGCATACAAGTTAAAACATTCTGGATTCCTCATCCTTTGTTTAATTAACTTCCTGTCATATTTATAGTTTCTAGGGTTACTATTAACCTATTAGTTTTCATGGGTTTACTAATAACCTTTATATAATATATGGACTTCCTGTCCTATTTTATAGTTTTCATGGGTGCACTATGAACCTATTAGCCTCTGCCAATTAACTTAATTAATTCATGGGTTCTCCTGAACCTATTGGTGACTCCAATAACTTATCCATTATCCTAGTTTTCGTGGGTTGACTAGGAACCTATTGACAACTGTCAATAACTTAATCCAAATATAGTTTTCATGGGTGCACTACAAACCAATGGGCCCCGCCAACCACTCTTTATAACATAGTTTTCATGGGATCACTATGAACCTATTGGTAACTCCAATAACTTCCTAATCATAGTTTTCATGGGTGCACTATGAACCTGTGTCCCTAACAACTTCTATATTTAGGCATCCTATATTTTGGTCTCTCTGACCTCCTGGATGCAATTCTACTCATTCAGGAGTTTAATCAATTTATATTCACTACCGAGTCAACCTAACTGGTTCTCTTGCCCTTTTCCCAAAATGCAGTTATGAGTCCTTTATAATGTGAATATATTTATATTTGAAGAAGCAACAACATAGCATAACAATACCACCCCTATGGGTTTAATATAAAACATGGTTAATCCCTTTAACCTATTATTTTATCAAGGAAAGCTTCTTCTCAAAACCATTACAAAAACTCCTTTAGTTTATCCATGGGTTCTCCTTTTAAAAATTGAGTTTGGGTTATTAGTTTTGAAAACCAAAACCTTTCGTCTCCTTCAAATCCTAGCTTTCAACCTCACTGGATACCCTCCTTCGAAGGCATAAAAATCTATTTTCAAAACTTTAGGCCCCTGCCTTTCGAACACTTTAAAACTTTCTTTCAAAACCTTTCGAATGTATGAAAGCATTAACATTTAACATTTAGAAGCATAGCTTCGGAACCAATTGAAAGTCCCCCTTTCGAAACCATTGGAAGTACCCCTATCGAAAACATTGGGTTTATACTTAAAATATTATTTGGGTAAAGTGAATATAAATGAAAGTAGCTCTTTCGAAACCATTCTTTATCCTTTAAAAGTATTGGGGAAAACTTGGTGGTGTCGGCACCATCCTTTGGAAAGCATAAAACATCTGGGTAAAATATTGGAAGGTTGGCTTCGAAACCTCTCTCGAAACCATTGCCTTCAAAACCTCTAACCCCTTTCGAAAGCTATAAAAAGTGGCTTTTATTTATAAAACATAAGGTACCTTTCGAAAGCATTGATATCTTCAATACCATCGAAAGGAATCAAGTTGCAGAAGGGTTTCGACTTGGTCGAAACTACCCCTTCTGAAAGCTTCAATTTGAAAACAAAGTAACTCTTTCGGAGGCTCCTATATTAAAAAGGCGGCAGCTGTCCTTTGAAAGCTTGTTTTTAAAATACCCTTTCACAAGCATTGGCTTTGACTCCTTTGAAACCTCTTTGTAAACAGGTAAGCGCCTTTCTTCAGAAAACAAACCAAAGATCTCGACCCTTTCGGAAGCTATGTTTCGACACTCTACCTTCCGCCTTTCTCCAATCCACCACGTACCAACTAAGTGATACCGTGTATATTGGTTTCGGCTTCATTGGTTTCGACCAGATAGGTTTCGACCTGATTGGTAGCAGAAGGTTCGAGTCGAAAGGGTCCTTCCGAAAGTGGTGGAACCTATTTTTATGAGTAAAAAGGCTGTTTTACAAAATAAAGTAATCTTTTTGTGAGTAACTTGCCCATATGTAAACACTTGATTGGTTACCTTAAACTTTCAAATTATTTTACAAATAATTGCCGCATTTTCTCAGATCTAAAAACCGAACAACATTAACAAATAAGCCCTTCCAATTAACAAAGCAATTAAATCATTTAGGTCCTCCTTTCAAAATAATTTAATTTCCATAATAAATCTCTTAATAAAAACCCCCAAAAATCACATAAATTCACTTTTAATATGTTATCTAACATATATAAATTTCAGACCCAAATTCATTATCTAATTACCGGAATTAATTTCTAAACCCAATAAAACATGTTTTCCTTTGAAAATTCATAACAAATTCTCCACGGCTTGGAAAATTCTAAAAATTGAAACCCAACTCCAAAATCATGTTTCTCATAACGCAAAATTTTCCCATGGCGCTCTAAAATCAGAACATACGGATTTACCCTTAAAACCGTGTTTATCAAATGCAAACATGACTCTATCATTCATTTGAAATCAAGCATATCATCAAAAATCATCATATTAGATTAAATCTTAAATCCGAAAATCAATGATCATATAAAAATCAAAATAGAGATGTAGTGATTATTATTCACCTTAGTTTGGATAAAGAAATTGAAGATTGATTGAGACTGATTCCCCCTAGCTTGTTTCTAAGCTTTAAACTTGAATTTCTCCTCTTTTCTTCCTCCTAATGGCCGGCTTGGTTTTAGTTTTCTTTCGTTTGTTTTTGCTTACGATAAAATGAACATGAATGGTATAAGGATAATAGTATAAGGGTAGGAGATATGGGCGGCAATGACCCTAATGCCCTTATGTCCATTTACTTAACACTTAACCTTTTATAACCCATTAATTTTAATAAGCACGACCACTAAATTTATTAACCAATCCCAATCTCCTTATCACTCTACATTATTATATTTAATTTATCTAATTAAATATCCTGAATAATGTTATTAAAAATTAGGGGTGTTACAGGCTCCCCTCCTTAAAGAATTTCGTCCTCGAAATTCAGTAAGGACTAAATACTAAACATAACAATCATCTGTAACGACTCCTTAACTTAAAACATTAAACGATCCAAAGAGGCCGTGCATTAAACTTAAACGATCAGGAGAGATCGAGCCTTAAAACAAATTTGATTTAATAAAAGGATTTGAATGCCTTATAAATAGAGTAAAACTGATAAATCCTAGATGAACACAGGATGATCTCGATATGTGATGTGATTTTTGATATATAATGTCATTTTGGTATATGATATGACCACTCCGAAGAGAAGCAAAATGATAATAATGTAAATCCCGAATGAACATGGGACAATCAGAGATATGTGATGCAAATGGAGATATGTGATGTAATTGAAAATATGCGATGTAATTGGAAGCATGTGATTTAATTAGAGATATGTGATGTAATAACTTCGAATGGAATCAGAATGATTGTGATGTATAGATTATACTTGGGTAGAGTCTAGAGTCTTAAGATGTAACTGGTTTGGAACAACTTATGATTGGCAAGAGAATCCGAAGGAACTGGACGGTTCACCAAGGCTAAAGCAGCTAAAAAGCTCAATTATCGAAGACTGCAGACAGGAACTTGTTCTTAAACAAAGCACACCTTTCATTCAAAAGGCGTACTATGCGGGACAAGTGTTAATTGGGTTTTTAACCCATCAAAATTCAATAAGAATTAAAACATTCATACTACGCCAGAATAACTAAAGAATCAACCAAATGGACCAGAAAAAGAAGAAGAGAAAGCCCCAAGAGAAAAGATGCCAAAATAAGCTAAGGTGATGGATCACGATCCATCACCTATGGATCGCTAGCGATCCATAAGGCTTGCTTATGGACCCTCCAAACCTCTTGCATCATGATTCATTACCATTTCTAAGCACGCTTGCCAAGTTTCATAGCATGCCAAACAATCTAACTCGAGAAGTGAAGACTCATCTGATTCAAGCTGTTTGGCCAGAATTAGCTAATTTAAAATGGACCTATAGAACTCATACGAAATCGGATTGACTTGAAATTTTGGAAGAAAATTTAGAAAACATAGGAGAAGGCTCACAAAAAAAATGAAGTCATTAGAATTTATTTGATGGATCGCTAGCGACCCATCTAGAGTGGGCCTCACCACCTCAAATTTTTATGGTGGATCCCTAACACTCTCTAGAGTGTTCCTGCAAAGTTTCGTTAAGATTTGAGCGAGATATGGATGATTCTTCTAGACCGGATGACCCATGAAGATGGATGATCAAACTAACTCCAAACGACTTGATATTTGGACAAGACACTTAAATAGAAAATACGAAAACAACCAAACACAGATCACTCAAAAATATGCTAAGTGGATGGATAGCTAGCGATCCATCCCCTATGGATAGCTAGCGATCCATCCCTATGGATAGCTAGCGATCCATCAAGATAGGTCGAATCGTCCTCAAACTTTCCGAGCTCCTTCGTAGCACTAAGTAAAGGTTTCTGGTAGAAAAATATACTAAGTTGATATCCAAAGAGATTCAACTAGTATAATCATAATAAAGATTGATTGAAGTGGACGTAGGCCAGAGTCAACCAAACCACTATAAAAATTCTGTATCTTTTTTCTTACCGCTGCTCTTTATTTGTTGTTGATCTGAGATTTGTGCTGCTAATTATCTACACTGGTACTTTCACACTTGATCTAGAGTGTTGATCCATTTTTTAGGTTAACGGTATTCAAACAAAATTAAGGTCTTTGAATATGGTGCTTGTAAAGGATTTCCATTGAATTTGTGTTTAGCCTGGAGAAATCAATAAAAAATAGAAATGAATGGAATTAGCATTTTATCACCGTGGTTAACTCGGATGGTTGAAGCAGAATTTTTTTTTTGCGTCATACATTCAGTTTCAGATTTGTTAGTGATTAATATTTTGGCTATACTGGAAGTAATTGCATCACACATTATTAATTCTTATTTACAGAATGTAGTACATTGACTGTAGTAGTATCATTTGTATATTCTTTGATATATCAACCACATAACTAATCTGTGAAGAACATAGCTTTCACATTCTAAAACTAAGTTGAATGATATTATCAGTCACAAATGCGTCAATAGATTACTCATGCAACTAAGCCGTCTACCATGCAAAGTTCAGTGTCTATTAAACGGAATCTAGGTATTTTTCTAGTAAAGAACATGATAGTTCAAGATTCCAAATTCCGATTTTCAGTTAGATCACTAGAAGTTTTTCAAGTTTCGAATGTATTTTGAAAAATTTCGAAGATTCCGTTTCAATTATGATTCCAGATTTTGTCGGTGTTCAAACAGTATTTTATATAAATAGATAAATTTTACATTTAAAATGAACAAAACATCTCATTCCCTCAATATATTTTATTTTATACCATATTTGCAAAACAATAAAATAGCAAGAGCCGAAGAAAAAGCCCAAACTAAAGTAATTAAGCATTGCCCAAAGAAATAACTAATTAACGTCGAGGTAGATTTAATTTCTACCCTTAATCTTTTGAAAACACAATTCAGTTGTATTTTTTATATTAAGCAACTACCAAAAAATAAATAATGAGGCCTTGAAGCTACTACTTTTTCCATAACCCTCCAAGTCATCATTTTGCACAAACCCTCCTTACGCCGTCTTTTCTTCTTACGTGAATACGAAGGCTAAAAGAAAAACTTTGAGCCCTTAAATAGCTTTAATCTTCGATTCTTAATTTCCATGCTCAAGTAATACCCCCTCTTTTTTTTCCTGCTTTACTGAAAAATATTCCTATTTCTAAATCAAATCCACCCTTTCTTTTGTTCCATCAAAGTCTTGTGAACCAGTAACTCATCCATCTTTCAACCTCTATTGGTTTTTGGCTTTCAAATTCAGAATTGAAACTTTGAATGAATTTCGGTTGGGTCATTAACTTCGAACCATGCAGGATACTAAGGAGAAAATACATACCGTTTTCAATTTTGATCAAACAACTGAATGAATTAAATTTTGTTTACTCATGCATTTATAGCATTAAAAATTTTAAGTATGGTTTCAAAAATTAGCATTTCTCACTCTAGGTAGAGTAAACCCAAAATTTATCTATAAAAATCCAGAAAATCGGTGTATTCTGAGCAAAATTTAGTCAAATAATGGCATCACATTTGATAATCAAAATAATGGCAAAGGACATTTAGCAAAAAAAATTCTCCTTTAGAAGTAATGATGGTAGTATTTTCACTTTTCAAAATTTTTATACAGTGATGTGCATGAATATTCGTAAAACAAACAACAATGCCTACAAAAGTCCTGATAAGTAAACCATTTTTTAAACTAAGTTCTTGACAGAAGCATATATATCTTAGTCACACCCGAAGAAATCTTTACTTAGAATCAACATCATGTGTCAGTGGATACCACCACCTACCCGTGCAAGATCTCAGATAGTATTTACATTTTTGTCATAGGGTTTTAATTGCACGTTTCCTTTTATCACAAAGGACTGTTAATACACATAATAAAACAACTATAATAGCAATTCAATTACTTTCTGACAAACATACGAAGGCAGCATAGCTTGGACGCAATTCAATGGAGAAGTTAACAACCCAATATCTATATAACAAAATTCCTTTGTTTTAATACAAAAGATAAACGCTAGACAAAGAGTGGTCCGGATTTAAAGCGTTAAAAGATATCAGAGGGTTTATAGTTCGACACCTGTTGTTCTTACAAAATCTTATATACATGGAAACGTGATTTGTTACCATGAATTCTCCCACTACGCATAATGCTCCCTGATTTCAAACTGCTTTCCACCCATTATCTTCCTCCTATTTATATTCATCATTGATTCTTCTTCGATAAACTACTAATAATCACACATTGGATTTCATCTTCTCCTCTCTATTAAAGGTCGTCTTCTCTTCTCTGTCAAGTTCAACATGTGTTTTTTGTTTCAGCTGTTAATCCTATTTTCTATTTTTTCACATTTTCTTATAATGGTTTTATCGTAATAATCTATTTCCTTAAACATATTATTTTCTATAAATTTATTTGTTTTCTTATACCATATGCTTTATGCTACATTCTGCCCAGTTCATGCGATATGCGATGCACATCACCTGTTTGAACTAATGTTGATACTAACTGCATTTCTTTTTCTTTGCCAATATTTTTTACACCAGATTGCAAACCATTTCAACCATGAAGCGGGTATTTCTTTTGATATTCATTTTGTTACATGCTTTAGTTAGTTGTTTTTTTCTTACATTCAAATTTAATGACATTGTAGCCAAGAACAACAGTCTAGAAGAAAGAAATGTTGAAGGGCGAAAGCAACAAACCATTGACTAAGGTGAAGGTCGAATTAGAGAATACCTTACCAACACCTCTAACAAAGAAGAATAAGACTATTAAAGTGGTAGAAGAGGAGGCAGAGGCATTCCTTAGTGCACACTAATTTGAAGGAGGGTGTTGAAGTGAGAGTCTAGATCCTGTGTCACAATCAAATTTGACTAAAGTTGGAAGGATGGAAAGCTTTTGCAATGAAGACATACATTCACCTATTCAAATCCTGAAAGATCCAGATGAATAATTTGTTGCAGCATTAATGGATTGGGCGGATGGGAATGAAAATTGATTATCTATTTGACACAAATATGGTGTTTTTTGGATATGTTCTTCTTGCTTCTCTTTACATTACAGTACAATTGTTTTACTTTATGTTACTTCTCTTTATATCTCCTTTTACATTTTCTGACGTTGTTACAAATACAATATTAACAATAATGGACGGGACTCTATAGTCTAAATGAAGAGTAGAAAAATAATTTACCATTGCAAAATTTTCTCTTACAAACATCATTACGTATACATACATACATATACACACACATATACATACATTTATGTTTTCTGCTGTTGTTTAATTCGGTTTGACTTCATAAATATTATTCGTATCTTTATATAACT
Source organism: Allium fistulosum (assembly GCA_030737815.1). Taxonomy (NCBI): domain Eukaryota; kingdom Viridiplantae; phylum Streptophyta; class Magnoliopsida; order Asparagales; family Amaryllidaceae; genus Allium; species Allium fistulosum. The sequence goes on along the minus strand of CM060907.1, from coordinate 820,346,012 downwards.
ATCATAAATCTTCTTTGCTAACAGAAAAAAAAAAGTTTTTTCCACTTCATCCATTTTTTGGTTTTGATCGGTTTGACCTTAAAGCTATATTCAGTGTATATGCATGATTTTCCTATATTTGGAAAAGGTTGGATGCTATACATTTAAAAGCAAATAGTTTTAATGGGTAATAAATTTAAGTTGTAATTGTTTCCTTAAATGTAATTTAAAATTTTGTTAATGCATCCCCTATATATGTGATTTGAACTTTCTTCCCATATAACTACCCAAAATAATGCATACATATGTCAGTTGCACCATTATATATACTGTAAGTTCATTATTTGCATAACCTGATGCATGCATATGAATAGAAATGAGTATGCATGCATACATATTTATAAAATGATTTTTTTGTTTAAATCAGTTTGACTTACTGCTATATTACTAGAATAACATGTGATTATTCATACATTATACCATCATTGTATTATATTAAGATACATATCATTGTAATGGTGTTATCTAACTCTTTCCTCAGAATATTACCCATGTACTGATAAAATGACATATTTGGTACACAATCATATTTTTCCTGTATTCGGAAAAGGCTAGCTATTGTAGATTTAATGGGAAATAACTTTAAGTTCTAATTCTTTTCTTGGATGTGATTTAAAATCTAATATTGATCCTTAATTTACTTTATTACAGACCCTATTCATGCAAATTTGCTTCTTTAAATTTATGTTGGTGCACCCTCTATATATGAGATTTGAACTTTCTTCCCATATAAATGCTTAAAATAATGGGGCTTTGCACGAAAGGTCCCTATTTCTGATGGTGTTACAAGAAAAGTCTCTGTAGAAATAAGTATGTAAATTAAGTCCCTATTTTTTCTAAATAAGAAAACGCAAGTTAGCTTGTGCTTTTTAAAATTTCAAAATTTTAAAAATCAGAAAGCGCAAACTAGCTTGCGCTTTCCTGATAGAAAGCGCAAGTTACCTTGCGCTTTTCAAAAAATTTAAAATTTTCAAAATTAAAAAGCGCAAACTAGCTTGCGTTTTTCTGATAAAAAGTGCAACTTAACTTGCGCTTTTCAAATTTTCGAAAATTCAAAAATTTTGAAAAATATTTCAAAATTAGAAAAGTGCAAGTTATCTTGCATTTTCTGTCAGAAAAGTGTAAGACACTTTACGTTTTTTTTTATTTTTGAAAAATAGGGACCAAATTTACATATTCATTTCTGTAGGGACTTTTTGTATAACAACATAAAAAACAGGGACCTGTGAGTCTTTTCTTGTAAAATAATGCATATACGTATCAAATATACTTTCATATAAGGCATCGGCTAATTATATGCATAGATTGATGCATGCATATGAATAGCAATGAATATTCAGGCATACACATCCTCAAGATAATTATTTTGTTTAAATCAATTTTATTTAATGTTATATTAGTGGAATGTCCACTTACTTTGTTAAAATGATTTACTACTGATCAGTGCACTAAATTTTTCAGAATATGCTCCTTAAAATTTTTACTTATCCCCCCTTAATCAATGCAATATGAAATGTGTTTACAAGTCGGTCTCAAAATAATGAATAAAGATCTCATATATATCTTTTTAAGTCAGTATATGATATCTATAAACCAATTTTCAATCCTATTGACAAATATGAATAACTAAATATTTTCAAATTTATCCCTTTAGTACTAAAAATCTTCGCATTGATTTTCTTTTCTAAAAAATTCTTGGAATGACTTTCTTTTAACCAGTTTGGCTCTTATGCTATATTACTTGCATGACCATTAAATGTCCATACCTTCTAAATTCACTATACTACACATGCATAATTAAAATGGTATTAAAAACAGCAACACGGTATTTATATTGATTTGTAAATTTTGTACTTTTTAATATAGGTTCGTTGGTATATACTACTGCCGTCCTAAAGTGTATTCAAATATTGGATACAAACATCATACCCACTTAACAAAAAATTCGAACCTCCACTACCAAAATAACTACCCACTTTCTTCAATATCCCAAAAAGCTACGGCTCGGTTACCAAACGTATGACACCCAGTAGCAAGATTTTTTAACAACCTCATTATTAAAGGTAATCTGTGGGAGGAAGGGGATGAAGCTGTGGCAAATGTGGTTGATATTCTAAACAAATATGGAGTTAATGTTATTGTTCTCGGTAACAAGGTACCCTTTTGTTATATAGATTAGTGAAAATATGCTGAACTCATACATAAAGATTAAAATGATACATTTAATTTTCAAGGATCGACAAATCTACCCAAAAGAGTTGGAAGCCAAAACAAATTAGAGTGTACATCAACACTATCCTTTTACTTTCTCTACATTCAAATTGCAGTTGGCACTAAGAGCAGGTCATTGGATGGTGGAAGTTTTGATCGACAACTACACGTGGTGAAAAGGATGTTCTCCAACCACTCATTCTAAACTATTATGCTACTATGAACCTATAATGCAATAAACTGTTATTTGTACTCAATATTCATTACTGTGTATGAAAGGGGCCACTGTACTAATGTGATATGACGTTGTAATGCAAAGTCTACGTGACCTTACTTCATATCATGTTGGTTTGTTGATCAAGCAAGTTTTAGTGCTCAATTACTTGAATGATTTCAACAAAGAAAATAATTAACCGCTAGCAGTGACATTGGTTTGATGTTGCAATGCAAAGTCTATTTAACAATACTTCATATGTTGTTTGTTTGTTGATTAAGTTTTAATTCTTATTTACTTAAACACGTGTTCTACTCTTTCAACAATGAACAAAAGTAATAGCTACACACACGCAAACATTATTGAAGAATTGCATTTGTCCACTTAATTCCAATGTAACATATCAAATAAGAATCGCTAACTTACATGATAATAAAATGAATGTGACATAATATTAAATTAAGATGGAAATATTACCTCTTAGAATGACAATATCTACAAATTCTTTCTTTATTAAATAAAAATGTTACAGCACCAAATTTAAACAGTTGTTTCTACATGATATTGCTTACCAGGTCCAAATGGTCATCTTCCATTGGAAAAAATATATTTAAATTGGCTAAATGAAGTTCAGAATATAAACAACCTAATAAACACAACTTCAGCTTCAAACGTGAAATTTCACTTCCACTTTAACAATGTTACAGACATAAACTAGCTTATATTTTAAATACAGGAAATTATTGTCAAAGACAAAATTTCTCAGCATTTTAGCCTCAAGGACAGACCTTTAATATTTTAGTTTGAAGGACAACTTTCTTTAGGTACCAGTTTTAGTTATTGATAGCAGTTTTTAGGTATCAGTTTGTAGTTATCGGTAGCAGTTTTTACTTCGATGGCAGTTTTGGAAGAATGTTTGTTCTTATGAATAATTTTTAGGAGAACGTTTGTCATTTTGGTTAAAATATTGAGGTCGTATCCTTGAGGCTAAAAATATACAAATTTTTGTCCTTTAATTAAATTTCCCCTTTTAAATATTACTCCATCAAATATATTCAGCCCACCTATTCATGCCTACCAACTAGCAACGTGCATCGCACGGGATTCCACTTGTTTCATATAAAAACTAGCTTCAATAAGGTCAACATGACTCCTACAAAGTTGCAAACTTCCATTAAGATGTACCGATCTGGTACATTTTGACATACTATCATGTTCTTTGCATAGAGCAGTTGAATGACCCATTCTGGATAAAACTTAAAAATAATTTCGCAGGATTTAACTTTTAGGTACCCGAAAATTCGTTCACATTTGAATCCAAGATAACCGTGAATCTTGCAATGGTCATTTCCAATTGACCAAAGGATTACAACTATCTATGCCTGCATACAACACAAGTATTACATTGAACTTAGCCAAATTTTCCCATTTGAGTCAAGCTAACGAATGTGTAGGCTTTTGTTGTTCAAAAAATTTGGACGTTGTTCGAAAGGAATTTGGGACTATATGCCAAATTCAAATGCGCATTTCCTGGTATGAATACATTTTAAAATCATGTGGAGAAGATTTGACATATAGTGCATAAGAAGAATGTGCCAAATATCACATTTGTCATTAAGGGTACGTACACACGTCCTTATCCGTCTATGTCATGTTTGGGGTTCGTAGTTACGGACGAAAAGGTGATCCGGTGGAACGGATTTCAAACAAGTTGAATTTGAAATTTAAATTTGAACGGTTGGTGGTTCCCTCCTTATTTTGGCTAGGTACCTATTTTGGCTACATCTCAACTCCCTTGATTTCAACTACATGTTCTCATTTAGATAATTATTTAAATGGAAATATATTAGCCGATTTGGTAACCGCCATCCATCAAATGCATGATAACCATATCATCTAACCATTTATCAATTTCATAGTTTTCATAACCGGACCATGACGATTTAAGGTTTAAGTTTTTACTGGTTCAACCGGCCAAACCGTCAGAACCGTGGATTTTTTTTTTTAAGTTTACACATTTAACTACAAGTTATATGCAAAAATATTGAAATAAAAATGCTACGTAAACAAGCCGTAGACGACCTTCAAAATTTGCAATCGAAGTTGTGTACAGTAGCAATGCACAACTGTACCAACACAATTATAGTTGTGTACACATTAACAGTGCACAACAATAGAATTTAGTAACAACAAACTTGACGAAGCTTGCACTGATGTTAGAGAAGATTGCAGCAGTGATGAACAAAATGGTGGAGTTTCATGCTTAGATTTTGGGACGATAATAATTTTTGTAATATAGATTTATATATTTTCTTCAAAGCAATACAAATGATGAGAAAAAAAGAATTGCATTGTGAGAAAGTAATAAGAAAATAAAAGAGCCGCGGTTCAAACAAGTAAAATTAACGGTTGGACCGCTAGTTCGAAGATCCAACCTAAGTTCTTGTACGACTGAGGTTTGATTGAGTTCCAGATCGAAGTGGTGCATGGTCCAGTGTTATTCCCGGTCGGACCTCGGTTGGGTCCGATCATCAAAACACTAATCAATATACAAAGTTGGCATGTCGTCCAACCATTTATCAATATATAAAGTTGGCATGTCATCGTGTTACCATCAAATTACTAGTATCCTAGCATGTATCCCACATATAGGAGTAACACTTGTAATTTTTTAATTTCATGGTTATAATCAAATATGTCTGGTCAGAGCAACGGTATTACAAGAAAATCATATGACATGGCACTACTTTCAACAATATCAGTAAAAAATTATGGTATTCAATTCTACCTACCCTCAACGGCTCACCCATCCTTAAGCATCAGCAGCAACGGAATCTTTTCCAAACGGATCATGTGCAGGCCCTGTATCTTGCCCAATATGCCTCTGCACCAGCCTTTGCAAATCTGCCATCACTTTATGCTCTCTCTTTGCCTTTTCTTCGTAATTGAACATCGCAAGCGCCCTTTTATCCTCTGCACTATAGACTTGATTTTCCTTCCTAATTCGAATTGCATTCATCCTCTGATGCCTACTTCCACTCATCACATAGCCCAAACTCTCAAACTTTTGTATCTCATCTGCAGAAAGCCCCACTTCTCCTCTTCTTGGAATACGTTTCCCTTGCTGTACGTATTGTGCTATTGCATCTCCTTCTCCAGGCCTCAATGCTCCACCATAGCTAATATGACCATCTGCTTTTGGTAATGGCACAGGACCCACAAATGTATCTGTTTCTTCTGCTTTGTTTTTCTTCTGTGATTCTAACAGTTCCTTAAAGGCCAATGCTTCTGAATCAAGCTCCACTTTCTTTGTATCTTTTTCCAGTTTTTTCGAATCATCTTTGATTTCAGAATCTGATGTGATAGATGTATCAGCCTTCTTTGAGCTCTTTTTCTTTTTAGGGGTGAGACTCGCATCAGACATTGATCCATCGTTTTCTTTATTACTTTCTCCAGAGCCACCAGAACTTGATTTTCTGCTCTTTCTCCTACGTCTTCTACTGCCTCTGCTAGATTTCCTTCTTCTTGAACTTGACTTCCTGCTCCTTTTCTTCCTTGAAGATCTCTTTTTCCTATCACTAGCAGAATCACCTAACACTTCTTCCTCTGAATCTGTTTCCGACTTTCTACTCCATTTTTTTCGAGAACGTTTTCTTCTTCGATCACTTAGTGAATGACCAGAGCTCTCAGAATCATCATTAACATTTCTAGACTTTATACGCTTTCTCCTTCTAGATGTTTTTCTTTTCCTAGAGACATCAGAATCATCGCTGGAATCCGAATTTGAATTATCCTCGCTCTCACCAACCGAACAGCTCCTCCTTCGCCTGCTCCTCCTCTTCCTACTTCTATAATCTTCAGAATCCTCTTCTGTATCATTTCTAGACCTTCTGCTCTTTTTCTTTCTTGATGATTTTCTTTCCCTAGAATCATCATAAGAATCGGAACTTGAATCCTCATTGCTTTCATCACCAGAATAACTACTCTTTCCGCTTCTCTTCTTTCTGCTTCTGAAATCGTCATCCTCATCAGATGGTTCATGTTTATTCTTTTTAATTAAATCATCATTTGTTTTACCGTCATCTTCTTTAAAATCATCCAATGGCTCAGATTGATCCCCTTCATTTCTCGGAGGGCTAGGGGTAACCCTCCAAATACAATTCTTCAATTTCTTCCTTAATTTATGTCGCTTCAATCTCCTGTATTCTGAATAACTCAACCCTTTCAGCTCCCCATCGTCATCTGAATCTGAAAATTCGTTCTTGCTTTTATTATTTGTGTAGTAAATATTATCTTCGTATCTAGGGTTCCGGTGATGACTGGAATAAGGTGTATATGAGGGAGAAACCCTAGACCGACGGCCGTCGCGGTTGTAGCGGGAAGGAAGAGATTCAGATCTAGGGTTTCGGCGGTGGTCGTAGCGACGGTAGTTGTCTTGGTCATACTGCTCGATTTTGGAGGCGAGACTGGGTCGATCCCCATCGGCTAGCGGCATTTCTGTTATTGTATTTTTCATTACGATTTTGAGACGTGTTCCTGATTTTGAAGATCAAAACGGTGGCTTATTTATTGAAAATATGGCCCAGCCCAAATAGAGCTGCAATGAAGCCCGTCTAAATAAAATGATCCGTGGTATTCTTGTTTTTAACCGTCCTTGGAGCAATGTCCAAAAGCAAAAGGGTTCAATATTTAATCCCTAGATATTAAGCCGATTTGACCAACGGTCGGACACTTATTTAACAGACTTTGAGTATAAATGCTTACTAAATAAGCATTTAATGTTCAGACGCTTATTTAATAGGCATCTGGGCCATAGACACCTATTAAATAAATGTCTAAGGGAGACGTATTGAGTTTAGGGCATCTATTTATTAGACATCCAATTGTTGGACGCTTCTCAAATAAATGGCTTCTTAAATAAGTGTCGGACGTTGGACGTCTATTAAACAAAACGCCTATTAAACAGACATCTGGGACCAACTTAGAATCTTGAATTGGTACCTAAATATTACACGTTATATCAGTCTGTAATAGCTAAGGGTGAGCAATATTCGATAAGAACCGAATTAACCGACCAAACAGGCTCAATTCGGCCGATTCAGTTTGGTTCGGTTATGAAATTATATCTGTTTAAATTCGATTTTTAAAATAATTTTATTTTTGGTTATCGGTTTAACCGAACTTTTATTATATTATTCAAATTCATGGCATTGTAATACTCCTAACAATTGATTTAGTAATAAAAAAACAAACCTCATCTATTAAAAATAAGTTAATTTTTCTTATAAACTTAAAATAAATACTCAAAATAGTTTATATAAACATAAATTTATGTTTTCCATTGACTAAATCAATCATTTGAATAATAACATATAGTAATTTCTCTTACTTGCTTTCTTAGTTCGGTTACCGACCGAATTAACCCAAATTAATTCGGTTTGGTTCGATTCGTTTTGATTTTTTTTCGGTTTTAATTCGGTTTGACATTTTTTACCTCAAAACCGACCGAACCGACCGAATGCTCACCCCTAGCAGTAGCTTCTGCTTATGACGTTTATTTCTGTTTTACTTAATATTAAAGCTGAATTTCTAATTGTTGTAGTTGCTCTTATGTTGCCCATTAAAATTTAATTTATATTACTTGGTACTCAATACCAAATGGGCATTTGTTACGGGTGTGTTGCAATCTGGTTCTTTTCCAGTCAAGGACGATGAATCGAGATGACTATTAAAGTAAATATCCTTGAAAAGATCCTATACGAAGATAGATCTCGAAGATAAAAGGAGAAACGCAAAAAGGCGTAAAAATGAGAGAAATATGGAATGGGCTAGCAATATGGTGCTAGATCGGCCACAAGCGACTAGATTAGCTACATGTGGTAGGGCCGATGACATACTGTAACACCGAAAAATTTTAACAGAAATTTAATAAGAAAATTAAATTAAATAAAACAAGGATTAGAAAATAATTTTTTCACAAATATCTGAATTTGGCTGCGAAACTTGCAACATTGCGTTCGTTGCAATTTATTGGACGATTTTCATATATAACACTTCAAAATCGGAGTTAATACGGAGAAGTTGCAGACATTGGAATAATTGGAGATAGAATAAGAAATTAAAAATAAAAAATCACAATTTTACACGGTGACCGATCGACCCTAGATGGGCCATATCAACTGGTAGTGGTCTACCTAAAGAGGGAAGAGGTCGACCGTAGGCAACATAAATTCGAGGGTATTCAGCTGCTTTGTGACGTGTTCGAACAGTTCTGATCGTTACTTCGTCGCCAAGCATTTGATGGACGTGCGTGATCACTAAAGAGATTCTCCAACCTAAATCCGACGGCCTAAACAAATTGCTAAATCCTATAGATTCAAGCCCAACCTAACTCTAGAATTCACATAACCGTTTGTCGTAACCAAACTCTGCCAAAATTTTCTCTCTTCTCTCACTCTAAAAATTTCTTAAAAATCAAAGAAAAACGACCTAGAAGAACACAAGCGCTGGTTTCAAGGCGAAGCAAATGAAGCTAGCGATTCTCAAGCAAAAGCAATAGGAAGAGCTTAGGCTTGAGGTGGGTGGAAACAATCTTAATTAGGTGATTGTTTACATTTAAAATTGATCTATTCTCTGTAATCTAAGATGAAGTTTGAAACCCAAAATTAAAATTTGTAACCTAAATAGAAATTGAAATTACTGTAATTGCTAAACCTAATTTGATGCTAGCACCATTACAAGAAATTTTATTTTTGGAGGCGCACAAAAAAACGCTACCAAAACTTTTGGCCACGTTTTGATAAACGCCGTGATAAAGCCCGCAACTAAAAATACATGTTTTTTAGTTGCATTTATATAAACGCCACTATAAATATCTTTTTTTTGCAGCGTTTCAACGTTGCTAATAAAATTTATTGCAGCGTTGCTTAAACGCTAGTAAAAATCGCTGTGTTATCGTAAACTACTTTGGTAGCGTTTTCTAAACGCTGTAATTTAGGGCGCAACTTATAGCCAAACCCTACAGCTGTGTTTATTAAACGTTACCATATTAATTTTGTGCTGTTGTCCACTGTACATTTTTTGTAGCGTTTTATGTTTGCCACCATATAATTCAGTTTTGCCACTTGATACTTCTGTAGCGTTTTTATTCCGCTACCATATCTTTTGGATTTTGCCATGTTTTCACTCTAGCATTTTCTAAGCGCTGCTACAAATCTTCCGCCCTCCAATTCAATTTGTTCATAGCTTATATTATAATGTATACATAATCACATACACAGTTAAACATAAACACATTCAACAACCACAAAATACATAAGCACACACATTCAAACATAAACACATTCAAAGAACCACAAAATACATAAAAAAATGCACTAACATAAACACAACTAGTTCATAACCAAACGGTAGTTTCAAGACAAGAAGTTAACCGTACATATAGTTACACAACCGAACTACCATAAACTTAACCGTGCATATAGTTACACAACCGAACTACCACAAACAACGCTGCAGCTAAAGTACCATAGACAGTTGCCGCTGCTAAAGTACCATAGACAGCGCTGCAACTAAAATGTCCATAATAGTACAATAAACAACCGAACTACCTAATAAACAACTAGTGCTGTTGCTGCTTATTTCTTCAGAAACGCCAATCTACCTTTAGACAAGTAATAACCGACAATTAGATTCAAGTTATAATCAATACTGAAACTTTATCTAAATGTGATATTGCAAATGTGTAATGTGATATTGCAAATGTGATACCTAAAGCTTCATCCAAAATATCAGCAGCAAGTCATTATCTGCATAACACAACCAAAATATAATAAGTCAAATACATATATATATATATATTTGTGTGTGTGTGTGTGTTTCAGTAAAAGCATGTAGTTAATAAAATCATGAACAAGCATGCCATTTTTACACGCAAGTTAAGCAAAGCATGTACAAGCATGTAAAATCATAAATGTATGTACAAACAAGCAACTCTATTTCTCTTTAATCAGCAAACTCACAACACACGCAGGTCATTCACATCCTACCCAGCACTTTAACTCATGCATGATACTAATATAGCAACTTATACTACACAACACTTTTAGCACAATTGCATATATATAGACTCACTAACTACCAAGCACTTTAACAAAATTCACACACTCACGCATGAAACAAATTACATACATAAACATAAACACACCCACAATTGTACTATTATGGACACAACCATATTTACACTCAAACACACACATCTGCACTTATATCTCTTAATTGCAACTAGCAACAATCCCATATATTATTGTATATAGTTGACAGTTCATTTCATGTGTGAATATATTACCTTACTAGGTGAAATGCTCATAACTGTAACTTTCAAACCTAACTTAGCTGCAACATGACTCGAACATACATAAATCCTCTTCGAGCACTTCTACAACCTAAAACAATCACCTTCAACACCCCCACTACTTTCGACAACCGTCATTCCACCAAAAACATATGCAGCAAAACACTTCCTCTTCCTCAACTCACAAAAAACATCAAATTGCTCTGCATCACCTCCTCCCACCATACTTCTGTATCATAACAGACCCAATCACCGTTCTACCATCAATACAATCGCAACCTAATAGCCACTTCCACAACTCGTGAGCTCACATATCTTCCCTTCCTTCAAACCACAACCCTCATACACTCCACTTAGCAACCAATTACCAAAAAAACTTCGACTGTCACCAACTTCTACAACTCCAAACCAACCCCTGAACTTCAATATATGCTTTTACGTAGTACTGATTCATTATCTTAAGTGCATTTCTATTTTTGACCCGTCATATAAACTTTTTATGTTTCTTTGGCTAATTTGTACCACAATTTTCCACTTATTTTTCGTATCCAGTTGTTGAAGGAACAAATGACGTCCAACAGGATCATTTCTTACAATTTCTAAGCTAATCACGACCAATTATAAGGTAAGTATCCATTATGCACTCTATACCTCTGCCATTAACTCCATATATAAGTTGTAACCATATGTTAATTAAATTTTACAACAATATGTTATTTTTAATCAACTTTTCAGTGTATTCCTGCACTTAAAAGAATTTTTTTCTATCAAAATTATGTTTTCAAACATTGCCTACATATACTATTAGAAAATCATTTACTCTGATACAGTATGGCCTAAGTTCATACTCCTCTCATTTCTGAACATTCAATTTAATGACTTTATAATATTTTAAAGCAATATTATGACATAAACTGATAGGAACCAAAATATTTCAATTACATACAGAATTGCATACCTTTCATTATGTTTCCTTAATCACTTTTCCAATTACCAGGCTATGGGAACGCCAAAGGCATCCTCCATGCACGTCAATTCTGATGTGGGTCTCCATAGCTCTGCATTCGAAACTCTCACTGTTTCAACCCAAACCTTAACAGCATCACGTCCCAATGGACGACAATGAACCATCGATATTGGGTCGGTTGAAGCGATGGTTCCTTCAGCCACTATTTCATTGGTTCCACCCACATCGATTAGCTTGCATTTATCATCTTTTACCAACTTCGCAATTGGTCGGAAAAAAGTGAGATTATTATGCAGAATACACACACACACATAAATACTGAATGTATATGCGATACTTATATACATACACATAAATACTGAACATAAATACATCGACACATAATAACCACAATTATATTCATCATAAATGATAAAAAGAAGAACTCGTCCGCATTCCATCATTCATCATGTATACTTAAGTTTGAAACCAACAATAAACAGGAACCACTTATACTATAAGTCATGTTGCCACTTCACAGAAAGATTGGGAACGAGGTCGAAATCGTAAATTATTTTGAATATCATCAGAAGCTATATATTTTAACATTATATCTTGAACAGACAAAGCCATAAAATTGCATAAACAATGGAACTGAAGCCAAATTAATAAGAAAACCAACGCATTAAATGAAACCAAAATAAAAATGATGAACAAATAAAATAAATAAACCATGATCCAAAATAAAGTTAACTCAGAAAGTAGATGTAAAAACCGGTACCATAAACATGAAATCAAACAAAATCATCGTTATTGTATATGTAAACATTAAATTGAATAATTAAATTGAACTTATTATATATAAACATGAAAGCATAACAAAATATAAACTACAGAATATACACTTACACATTCTTATGTATGTTTCTTCACGAATGCGGGTGTGGATCTCAGGGGAGAAGTTGCACAATTTCCAGTCACATTTAGATTTTCATTACCAACTTCAACTTTTGATTTTGGCCATGCTATTTTCATACCGACTGCATCTAATGCACGACATATCAACTGTGGGTCGCCACAAGTAAGCATCTCCATTTATTACATTGTCCACCCAAATCACAATGGCAGACGAACCGAGCGGAATACCATTAACAATATGTTGAGGATCTCCAGCGTAGATTCTTCCTTCGACAACTACCCCCTCACCCTCATTCCAACCATAAATCTTGCGTTTGTCATCTTGGGCGCTGCTATTACTCTAAAAAGGAGAAGTGTAAATCAAGAGTTTAGTGATTAAGTGAAAATATTGTACATGACATATTTCTAAATTAAATTTGTAGAAGACCTACGAAATTATTGTGAATTGTAAAATTTACCGTACCGACTTCATTCAAGCGTGCTCGCAGTGCCCTCTTTATGCAAGTAGATGGCCATACTACTACCTTATTCTCAGCGTTTGCTAATACTGTCATTTCAGGTGTAGGCCTCTATAAATAAGTATCTGGTTTTTCCATGAAATCTATAATAACGCTCGCAGCATTTGGTCCAAGACAAATGCCATCGATGTAACGACCCGGAAATTTGAACGATTTTAAATAACGTAATTAACTAAATTTTTCTCGGAATCAAATAATAAAATTTTTGAAATGAAAATTTGGTATTTGGTTTGCGTCTATTTAAACATAGCAAATGGCAGATTTTCATCTGAAAATATGAAAGTTAGTTTTATTGTGTAATTTTCAATTTCAATTTATAATCGGTTAATTTGATGATGGTAAAATATTTTCGAAACCTGAATATTTCTATATAATAAAAATGTAAATCATTTTCTGAGTGAGTCATATTTCATTTTGCCAAATTTGGACTGCTCAAACTCCGTTTATATTATTTTCGATGGTTTGCAGCATTTTTGGCAGCGAAATATCGACTTTTGATAGGATGATCGTATCGCTTATATCTGAATACCATTTTGTTCGTCTCGTCGTGATAATCTCCGTAGTATATTCATTTGTGTATTTTGGAGTCCTGTACGTGGAGAAATCAGTGAAACGGCTAGCCGTATCGGTAACCGTTTGGAACCCTTTGGTGTTTTGTGTCCTTTCATAATCCACCGTGAAAACAAACAGTCATTTGCCTTTTTATATTTCCCTGAATTCATGTATTGACTTTCTCTATTCCTATAGTTTCAATATATTGGTATGTGTCCCTTCATTCTCTTTGGATCCGAGCTTCATTTGAGAATAAAAAAAAGAAAAAAAATATATTCATTGCTGTCATTTGTAGTTCCCTGCTCATTCTCTTTCTTGTTGTAACCGGCCTTGCCCTCCAACCTTCCTCCCACCAGATCTCAATTTTCTCCTCCCTCCACCTCATCCTATCAACCGTGCAACTCCAAGGCAACATCCTCCACAAACCCGGCCCGCCATAGCACCACACGCCCTGAAGCCCACAGCACCACCACGCCTTGCCCCTGTTCTTTGATAAGAAAATATAATATGTAAGTTATATATATTATTGCATGAAACTGCTCTGTAATAGTCCAAAAACTCGGCCTTCGAAAATCGGCACCCGTACTTCACTTGTACTCAAATGCCGTAGATTCAAACGCCGAATCTGGCTTCCCGGAGCTTATAACACAGTAAGTATAACAACACAGCGGAAAAGAAATATATGATATCTTATACAACTCCAATGAATACAATATCTAGAATGATATACAACAGTGATATCAATATGATACAAAAATATCAGAGATAAATAATGATACAGCGGAAATAACAGAAGAGATAACTCCAAATGATCTGAAAAAGAGTATGAGTCACCAACTCCAATATCAAGCTTGAAACACCAACACAATGCTCCAAGATAAGCAACGTCAGTCTATGAACTCCAAGAACTGAACTAGCTCCAACTAGTCTACTAAACCTGAATATCTGAAAACCCCAACTCTAGACTGCCCGTGTGGAAAATTGTGGGCACCCAGAGTTTAGGAAGGGAACAATAAAATCCGAGTCAGTCGTGGGACTGGTGTGAGCAACAAAACAGTACTATCTTAAAAACAACACAAAGGATTTTAAACATTAAAACCCGCAATGCTTTTGGAAAATGAAACTACCATAAGACCTCCCGCCACACACACAATGACGCAGAATTGGAGGAGATTTCTTCTTATGATAGTCAATCATGCTTACTACGCAAAATCATTGGATTATTATTATTAGTGCATAGTGGAAAACATTTCGAAAGTATAATATCAATCTTAGCCAACATACGACCAGTATCGTATGCCTACTATAGCTACCATCTAAACAGTGGGGCGCCACCATAAGTAAATGGCAGGTTCTACAAATAAAACCGTACAAGGTTCGTATTGGAAGATGGATTTTCGACAAATGGTCAAGCTAAGGAACTTCCTACTGCCACATGGGATCGCCTCTGGATGGACGTCCCGAGAACTAACTAGCTCTCTGCCAACACAAGGCCGGGTTACCCCTGTAACTAGGTAACTCACGAATATGCCATTCCCCGGTCCTTTGGGACCTTTATCCGAGGCCTCGGTAACCAACATCACACATAATAAATAAAGTGTGTCCACATGAGTAAGTATCTGGGCTCCATTCCATGATACCACCCTTTTCCAGAAGGAAATGACATACCCTAAAGGGCGCGACCCTCATAACCTTGCCGCATCATTCCTGTTTCGACCATTTCCGGTCTGTGAGGTCCGACGAGGTCTCGTCCACAAAGCTATGCTTTTTCACAAAGCCATGCTTTGATCACAAATGATCAATAAATGATCAACACACAGCAACACTCAGCATGCCACATTACCAAATTGGGAGTATATCGCTGATAACCTTCAACCACATAACCTCTGAGTTCGTACGTCTCAAGAAGGGTGTTAAGCTAAGAGAATAAATCTCCGCCACCAAACAGAAATGTATTTAAAAGAAATCAGCTTTATATCTCAAAGTGTAATGTCATACATGTAACCATACAAGTCTGTTCCGGGTTCGAACAGAACCGAAGGCACTTTCGAAGAAGCCCTTGCAATCCGGGTATTCACAATCCCGATCGGACTTCCCATCACTTAGGGAATCTCTATACCGGAGCAACTTAGTGCAGAGACAATCGATAGGTTATCTTATCGTTCTCGAAAATACCCGGTCTTCAACACCGGTCTTCAAATGCTATCCATATACGACGTATCATTATTCGAAATGGGTTATATGACACAAAGGTCCTCTCCCGGCTAAACCGAATAATGAGCGCAATATTTAAAAACATATGGATATTGGGATTTCAGTTAAGTCACAACTTATTACCCAAAATCTTTCTTTTAAATGGTTTTAACAAATTACCATTTTAATCTTTTTAAACAAAAAGATTTATCTCACAAAGTTCACTCAGTTTCACAAAAATCTATTCATAGATTTTCAAATCAATTTTCCATTTCAATTTGATTAACTCGTTAAATCTTTAAAACAAAGATTCAACTTATAGCTTTCAAAACAATTCCATTTCGAATGGTTTAAACAAATCACCATTTTAAATCTGTTAAAAATAAATAGATTCAATTCATAGCTTTCAAAAAGAATTCATTCATAACTTGGAAAACCATTTTTCGATTCAATCTTGAAATTCCTTTAATTTAAACTGGAATTTCATTTCTTATCTGAAAGCTTTTATTCTTTTAAAACAAACAGTTTTCATTTTGGAAATCTGATTCATTTATACGAGTTAAGGTTCTTGGGTTAAATCCAAATTCTCAAAATTATACTTTTAAAATGGTTTAACTTCATATAAACACATTTATAACATCTTTAACCGTAATTTCCAAACATAGAATTCAATTCCAAATTTTGAATTCAAATTCAAATTGAATTATTTAAATTGGAAAACTTTACCAAGTTATTCAAAATAGCTTTTATCTTTGAAAACACCTTTTCAAAAGCTTTAACATTCAACCCAAATTCATTTCCAAAATCAATTGAAATTAAAATTTCAATTTAAAAAAAACATCAGATTTAAATCATTTGTGACTTAACCGATTTCCACGTGAAATCCATATTTGTGTGTGTATGGTGTGGTCCAGGGGTTTCACACAGTAGTGCAACATCATCAAATCATCACATATCAGAATACAGAAATATAGTTGATAAGCGGTATAACTATAACGCTTATCTTTTCATTCACAGATCACAGATAATATGCAAATGTATCACAGATAATAAATTACATCACAGGGAATTAATTACATTCACAGTTCATAGCTTAAATCAAAATAATTCATATCATCAAGCATCACACATCAGGGATGTCAAATAATTCAACATTCAATAGAATCCAAACATTCATAAGTAAGATTAATTAATTATCTGATTAATTGAAACCAGATTAATCACTAACCCAGGTTGATTAACATTTGTTAATTACAATTTATGCAAATTAATTATCCTTTAATTATTTGTTAATCAACCTTAATAAATTAAATCAACTTTTAATCATTAAAGAATTTATCTTAAGAATTTAGTTACCCTTAATTTATCCTTAATTAATCAATCAATTAATTAACCCTTTATTAATTACCATTTAATTAATCTTAATTAATAAGTGGTATTCCTTTAATCACTTGATTGGTCAACTCCTATTCATAAATTAATTATAACATTAATTAATTAATCAACCCTTAATTAATTGCATTAATAAATCACTTTGATAAATTATCCTTTAATTTATCACTTTAATTGATTAACCTTTAATTAATTAATTTTTTTTATTTACCTTGATCAACAAATACTTTAAGTAATTAATTATATCATTAAATCACCTTTTGAAAATGTCTAGAAATTAACTTATGTAAAGTTACTTTTAAACAGAACAATTTAAAATTTTAACTTTAACATTTTTTTTAAAACTTTGGAAAACTTGTTTAAAAGCTTGTTAACATCAACATTAGAAAATTTGTTTAACAGTTGCTTTGAAAACTTTATTCATTTTTAATTCATTTTAAAAAATTGTTAAAATCCTTCTTTTAACCTTTTAAGGTTGCAAAAGAAACCCGAGCCATTTCTTAGTTTCCCCGAGCAGAACTTCGGGCTTCCCCCATACTTCTTCTGCTTCGAGTTGTTCTCGCGAGAACTCAAACACAAACCCGTGTACTTCATCTTCTTCCCCAAACCACCACAAACCAAACCAAAACACAGATACTCGTGTGCACGTGCACCCCTCAACGGCGATGCGCCGACCATCCTAGCTACCTCCGATAGGTCGACGCTGACCTATACACACGATTCCGACCACCCAGGCTACTATCACAACTCGAAAACAAAATCGACACAACTGGATCAACAGGAACCAGAAACCCATCGCCTAAACCTCCCTCGTCCAGGCACCTCCGATGCTCTAGCCATAGGTTAGTCGACCCCTATAGCAACTTTTCCCCCACCTCCGATGAACTCCGGCACTCTGGAGAAGATGCAGCAATCAAAAACCCAACCTTCATCGAAACGAGTCCTAAAACCCTACATCACTGTCTACACGACACCACGGTGATCGAGAATTTCACCAAGCATTTTTCTCGAGTCCTCCATTCCTCCAGCCAACTCCAGTCAAAACCTCGACCATCAATTTCTCCGCGATCGACGAGAATCGACGATCTTCCTTTTACCGTTCACCCCACAATTCCTCTCGAACCACAAAACTAAAAATCTTCATATTACCCTTAAAATTTATGATTTTTGAAGGTGTTTAAGATTATATAAATGAATCAAAGCATTCTGATGTTTGAATTTAACATGTTTAAAGTTTTTTTTTCTGTACATTTTAAATTTCCAGATAAATTCAAGTTAATTCTTCGCAAATGTATTTTTAGGACCTATGTCATGATCAAACAAACATGTTTCATTCAGATCCTAAAGTCTAAAGGAGGTTGGGGAAAGAGAAATTTGATTTTTAAACTTGTTTTGGTCTGTTAAAAACAAACAGAGAGCAAGTCATTTAAATACAGATATGCACAGGTTCTTTTAAGTTCATATACATGCATGTACATCTATGACTAACCATTTCAAGTCATCACTTATATCCATCATCACAGGCATCAACAAATAAAAACAATTTGGAGCTTTTGATTCAGAAGTTTACTCACCTTGTAAAAGCAAAGACAGAGAACTCACGCCTAGAATTGTTGAACAGAGATAGTGCTTTTAGTTTTTAAATCTGAAAACTTTGCTTGATATTGATTTGATCTTCATCTCCAGGTTTTGAAATGTTTCCAGGTTCGAAGACTTTAAATTACTTTTGTTTTTGAATTCTATTTTTTTGGTTTGCTTAATTATTTTTGTGAACGAAACTGGAATGAGGATGATATATAAAATTGGGTTACAGGGTGATGAATTTGTACAATACAGGGTAATATTTTTATTTGTTGTACAATGTAGGCAGGGATATTTACTTTGTTTTGGTGGCTGAGATATATATTTGTGTACTAAAATTTTTGGTATTAATTAACTTTGGTTTGTTTCTCAAGTCTTGTTTACAAGCTTCATAAATATGTTGTACTATCTTGAGTATATATATTTCTTTTCTTTGTTATGGTGGCTGATGGTTTCTATAATTTGGTGGCTAAGGATCCAAGCATTAATTGCTTTGTCTTGCTTTATAAGTTAGCTCATATATATATATATATATATGTTATTTCTTTTCTTATGTCTTGTACTTTGTCTGGTTTGCTTTCTTTCCTTTGCAGCCAAAGATATTTTTATTTTTCTTTTGTTCATTTCGACTGATGGATACTTATATTAATTATTGTTGTCATTCTTGCATACTTATTTTCATTTGCTTTTTTTGTACATAGATATTTTGGTTTTGTTTCATACTTAACTATGTATATATGTTTGTTTCTTTTCTTTTTGACTTTGTCATACTTATATTTATCTTGTTTTTGTTTCATATGTATTTTGTTTTGTTAATTTTTTTTTTCAAGTGTATACATATATTTATTTTCATATTTAAATACGTTGTTATAATTTATCTCAGGTATTTATCTTATTTTATTTTATATATAATTTCATAATATAAATGAATATATTATTTACTTTAACAAATTTGTTTTCTATATATATATTTTCTAAAATTTATCTTATGTATTTTTATTTTTAAACCATTTATTTACAATTTAAATTCAAATCAAATATATATATATATATATATATATATAATTTCAAATTCACTCATATATGCCCAATTACATATACATTCACTTATATACATATATACAATATTTTAAATTTAAATGATTTATACAAAATATATTTGGATAGGGGAAACTCGCATCACTTTAATCGATTAATTTAACAATTTGTCTTCAAAAATTCAATTAATTATCAATTTAAATTTATATAAAATTCGGGGTCGTTACATGCTCCTTGCCACCGTACGCCTATCCCTAGCCAAGCACGACCACAGCACCGAACATCTCCCCTCAACCCGCCTAAATCCAGATGCTCCAGCGTGGTAGCCTTCGACAACCTTTCCACCAACCCGTCCTCTTCGCAGCCAAACCCGACCACCCTTTGCTTTCACGCCCCCGAGCAACCATAGCCGAAACCCCCTCTCTCCTCTGCCGTGCTGACCACCCCTTGATCCTCCGAGTCTCACCGTAGCATCTCCCACCTGAACAACTACCTCCAGCCTCTATGCCTCCGCCTCACATCAACCCGAGCCACACGTCACCCAACCCAAATGCCGCATGCGCCTATAACCCTCCGCTGCCACCATTCCCTTTCACCACTCCATTGCCTCTCTCACTCCTCCATCTCCCATAGCCAAGCTTCAACCACTCCAAAGAACCACCATCCCTCCTTCCATGTTTGCTGTGCCAGCCAAGATCATATTCCCCTCACAGGCAAGCTTTCCACTTTTCTCTATTACAAAAAGAAAAAAAAGAGTTTGTGGCTTGAACAATATATGTTCATTTCTATTTGCTTATGTTGTTTTTCCAAGCATTCTCCAAGCTTTGCAATATTATATATATTTGTTTCTATTTTGCTGTGCGTTTAGATTGGATATTTATTTTAAAACGTAGTATATAAAAGTATATTTGTTTGCGTATCAACATAGTCTGTATATGATTTTGAGTAGCTTATATGTATATATAGAAAGAATTTTGATTTTTAAGAAATATTGATATTCAAAAAAATTATAATATAGATATTTGGTTTTATTAGATGTGTTTTAAGAAAGAAACAAAAATGATTTTTGAAATAGAAAATATATAAAGATTTTATTTTAATATGAGTTCAAAATTAATTATTGATTTTAATATATATATATATATATATTATTTTGATATGTGTTTTAAATTGAATATTGATTTTGAAATATATATATATATATATATATATATATATATATTGTATTTTCATCAAATCCAAGTTCATCCACCTTCCTTTGGTTGTTTCCGTTGCTGTCCGGAGATTTTTCCACAACTCTAGCTTGTTCGTGTTCATCGTGCTTTGCTTTGGAATTCGTGTTTGGATTTGTAGCTCATTTCATTGTCAAATCTCTCTAGCCTCGAAAGGTGAGCGATCACTCACGATTAACATTCTTATATTTAGTAAATTTAATTAACATGAAATGATGATTGAAATATGCTGTTAAATTTGAATTGTTAAGTTATTTAATTGTTAAATATGATATGTCATTATCTGCAATTGTTTACCTATGACATATGACACCATAACTTATTGTATATATTAAATTTAAATTGTTAATGATGATATATGCCTGCTATTGATATGTATGTCATTTTATTCTATTGTTCTCACTCTACAAGTTCCCTTAGTTTTAAGAAACACTATAGGTAAAATGATACATACCCGAACAATATTATAGATTAGGGGAAAATCGTTACGGGTTGAAATGATAAACCCAAGCGATTTTTATTAAATTTGAATTTGGTATTGCAGGTTGAAATGATATATACTGTAAATATTAAATTATTGCGGATTGAAATGATAAATATCCGTCTCACTTGACTATAGGTTAGAAAATTATATACGGACACCGTTGGTCTATTTTTGAAAAATGATTTTCAAGGTTTGAAAGGAAATATATGGGTTTTAAATAAATATTGATTTTTAAAATATAATACATAAATTTTATTTTTATATATATGTGCAAAATTTAGATTTTAAAATTATATATTTGAAAATGCCAAATTTATAAGTTAGTTTCTGAAAATATAAATTTTAAGATTTTACTTATAATTTTATTATTTTTAAATATATAAAATAATATTTAATACAAAATAAATTTAATAATAAAATTTAATTTAATTAGTATATCTATAATATGTTTAAGTATTTATATAAAATTATATTAATATTTTAAAAATAGACTTTGTAATAAATTTAATAAAGTATGGTTGGAAAGATAAATTGAAATTGGTTTGAAATATTATTTGTTTAAGAATTGGATATAAATAAGAATTGATTTGAACTTATTGATTTTGAGATTTTAAGAATATGATTTTATAACTTTATAACTTTATTTTGATTAAGGTGATTAAATGAATATATTCAAATTTAAATAAAATTTTGAAATTGAATATTTAAATTTTATTTTAGTTTGAATTTGAGATTTTATTTAAATGTTCAAAAAAGGTGATTAGGTGAATATTTCAGAATTAAATAAATTAAAGTTGGATATTTAATATTTAGTTTTGATTTAAATTTGTAATCTTGGATTTTTTTAAATGCTTATGAAAATGATAAAATGAATATTTTCAAATTTAAATAAAAGTAAAGTTGAATTTTGAAATATAAATGGAATTTATAAAATTGAGTTATTGTAAACGTTTGAATAATTAAACTTTGAAACCTATTGAATTGGAAGTGGTTTAAATTTGAAGTTCAAACCTAGATTTTAAATCAATATAAATTAAAATGGTTTAATGAGAATTTGAATTGATTTGTGAAATTGGAAGAAACAATTCTAATTATAAACTATTTTTGATATATAAACTATTTTAATATATATATATATATACTATTTTTAATATATAAATATTTTTAAATATAAACTATATTTAATTTATAACTATTTCAATATATATATATATACACACACTATTTTCAATATTTAAACTGTTTAAGTTGGAATTGTTATGATTTTGATTTATGGATTTAAATGCGAATATTTTGATACGATAGTTTAACCTATTTTGTGGTTATGATTTTTTTTGAAGTAAATATGATTTAAAGTGATATGATTTTGAAAGTGAATATTGATTTTGAAAGTGATATGGTTTTGAAATGAATATGATATTTTGATATGAAGTTTGAACTATTTGAAATGATTATAAAAGTGATTTTATAAACGACCATGGTGTGAAATAAGCGTTTGGTTGTAAAAGTGACTGGGATCGGATATTGTCATACTCTCTGCCAATACCAAAAACCACTTTAACAACTGTGTACATGGTGGAGATTCCAGAACGAAGTAGGATGGTTTGGCGACGATTCTGTATGAGGTATTAACGCAGCCCTGACTCCCGCGAGTCAGCTTGATGTGGCTAAAATAGGAGCCATGCCGGGCCAAGTTGTAACAAACCGCATATTTTACGATTGTATATTTAAATGTTTTATTTAAATATAGCATCGTTAATCGGATTAAAGTCCGAAAAGCTACTTTTTGTAAACAGTCGAATTGGGACTCGAGATCACTTCCATTGAGTCCAAAATGACGTTTACAACTTTTTTGAGTACAAACATCGATATGTTTGGAGTTGAGTGAAATTTTGATATTTTCATTTAGGGCTTTGGGTTTGGGTTTCAGCCCAATAACCTAACACCCAACCCATCTAATACCCTAACTCCCACTCTACTCCTCTTCATTCCTTCATAACATTTCCTAACACTCAAGCTAAAGTAAAAATGGGGGAAGAGAAAAGAAATCAAAATTCCTAAGCCCTAGTTTCTATTAGGAATTCAAGCTTTAGCTCCAAAATCAAAGAGAAGCTTAGGTAAGCATCCTCTTCATCTTCTCCATCTCTATCTCTCTTCAATTTCAGAAATTCCTAAACCCTAACTTAGGAAATATTTGCTTATTAGCTTAGATTGGAGCTTCTTGAGTTGAGATTGAAGAGGAATTGGCCTTTCCTTTGATTTAGAGCTTCTCATTGGTTGTTTTTGGGTTTAAAGTTGAGTTTTTGAACTCACATCTATGTCTATATCTTTGATATTTGTTT
Source organism: Allium fistulosum (assembly GCA_030737815.1). Taxonomy (NCBI): domain Eukaryota; kingdom Viridiplantae; phylum Streptophyta; class Magnoliopsida; order Asparagales; family Amaryllidaceae; genus Allium; species Allium fistulosum. The sequence goes on along the minus strand of CM060907.1, from coordinate 820,321,999 downwards.
GGTAGTAATTCCTAACATCTATTCCTTGTCCATTTGCCTTTGAATTGAATTGGTTTGATGAATATTCCAAATTTTGGTGTTTTGAAGTCAAATCTTTAAAAATCCTATCTTTGATGTTTGAACACGTTGTTGGGGTGTATCGAAGAGCCTATAAGACTGGGTTGTCGCTTGGCATAAATCCCTAGTCTCCGATGCTCGTCTGATCGCTCCCATTTGGATTTTTGCCTCTTTTGAGGGCTAGGCTGAGAGTACTGGAAACCACAATTCAGTCGACTGAACTGCAATGTCAGTCGACTGAATTTAGGACCAGAAAACTCTCTGGCCCTGTGTCAGTCGACTGACCATGCAGTTCAGTCGACTGAACTGGGGACAGAAATGTTTATGTCCCTATATCAGTCGACTGAACTGCAGAGTCAGTCTACTGAACCTGAAACCCGAGAGTTTCTAGGCTTGTTTCAGTCGACTAACCCTACATAATAGTCGACTGAATTTGTGAAATTTGCTTTTTGCCTATTTTAGGCAGTTTTGTGTGAGTTTTCCGGTTTTTAATCGATTTTGATGACCCGAATTGTTGTTATCATTTATCGACTTTGATGACTCCTTTTTAGGGATTTTTGGGAATATCCAATTTGATGGATTCGATATCGATTTTTATGGTTTTAATTCACGTCGTCGAATGTGGATTTTGGTGAATTATTGTTTCTACAATCATTTCTGTGATTTGTCACTTTAAAATATAAAGGTTTTTTTTATACCAGTAGTAAATATCCAAACTCTTTCACAAAGATGATTCCAACTCTATTTTTATACAAATCTCGTTTATAAAACCGTTTTCCAATCTATTAGTATATACAAACCTTTACCTCATTCATATGAGAAATCTAATTAAATAGCTTAGCAAAACAAGTGGTATGAAACGCTTGTGTTTACTTTGTCGGTTAATTCTTAGACTTGTTCGATTGAAATCTTGTGACAATTTTCGAGTGGAAATCTACAATTTGTTCATAAATATTTAAGTTAACCCAGTGGTTATAGGACATGAAGCTAAACTCATTTATTTACTAGCTTAGTGTAATCGACACTTCTTGATGATCGATGATGATCATTTTGTGGTTTAGACTAGCAATGTGCGATGTCTCTTTATCCGCGTGGGGGACTGTACCCTGTTTGGAGGAGTTTCGACTCATAGTCCGCAAAGGGGGACTATACCCTGTTTGGAGAAGCTTCGGCTCATAGGAGGAGCTTTGGCTCATAGTCCGCAAGGGAGGACTATACCCTGTTTGGAGGAGTTTCGTCTCATAGTCCGCAAAAAGGGACTATACCCTATTTGGAGGAGCTTCGGCTCATAGGAGGAGCTTTGGCTCATTTTCCACAAGGGGGACTATACCCTGTTTGGAGGAGCTCTGGCTCATTTGTGATACACGTGTTGGTGAGTTTTCATGCTCCCATTTGTGATAGGCCTTCCCATTTTTTGTGATTTTTGGATTTCTAGTTGATGAATTCTAGAATTTGTGTTTCACCGACTTTTGTGATTGGCATTGATATATTTTGTCAATATTTGTGTTTTGGTGAATAATTTAAAGAATATGACATTCTTTTGGTGTTTGAGAATATTTGAGATATTGTATGATTTTTGTTGTTATTTGATGTATACTTGTCGCAGTATGGCATTATTGTTATCATACGTTTTTGTGTTATCTCTTATCCTATCTCATTTTATATGATATTTATAGCTAGACTGATCCGTTTATTATTTTGTTTTTAAATAATACTCGGGTCAGACCGAGGTATTTCAGGTGCTCCTGCTTGACTTCTTATCAGGGTCCGTCACCTGACTTTTGGCTAACTACTTTAGCATAGTAGTTTTTGTTAGTATACATTTGAGATAGAGACTACTTGTTGTATACTTATTCTTTTGTCTAGCGCTTGTATCTATTCTTTTGTGATGTAGTGGATCTTATATGACCACTATTTTGATGTACACTTTTATGTGATATATTCATATCTGATTCCGCCTTTGTGATATGAATATCTATGACTGATTTGTGTTATGTTTATTTCTATATTTGTTTTCGAAGTCCACCTAGCCACTGTGTGGTAGCTTTGAGTTTGTATTTGATATGTCGGATTTCCTCTTGAAATGAAATGTAAGTTATATTATCTGACATATCGGTACTCGCACAAAGCAATTACACAGATGGTCGCTCCTCAACACCCTTATTCTTCGTGCTAGTCGACGACATTACCCCATAGTGTCCTTGGCTAGCGTGAGTATAGAGGTGGGGTGTCACACAAGTGAGGTCGCTCATCCGATCGGACACATTTCTTCGATTCCATTCTTTTACTTTATGATTTGATTGGGTGCACCTTTAATTTGGGAGTGTGTCTCGAGGTAGGCGGTAGTAGCTGCTATGCGTTACCACCAATCCGAATCCGCAAAACGGTAGTATCCTACCCTGGGCATTGCCTCGCGTGCCTTGTCACATGCCTTATCGCGCCCTCTACGAGTTTGTTTTGTACCGTACCTATGGAGTGCTCCCTGAGTAAACCACCTGTTTGGTGGAGCTTACAGTATCTGTATAGACTACAGGAATATATAAAATGTGTTAAGGGGGATATGGGTAACGCCTTAACGATATTTTAATAGTTTACTTTACTATAGACATTATCCATGTAGCATATTGTACTATGTATGTAGATAGTTCCACGGATCCTTAGAGGATGGGAATCCCAAACATCCTTTAAGTTACTTTGTATTTCACTTGACATTTTGCTTAAGTTGAATTTACTAGTATAAGAATGTTAATCCTGACTCAAGTGTTTTGTGTTTTGCTTTATGCCCGGGTCAGACTGAGTGTCACAGCATTTGAGGCTCACTTTTGGAGATTGGAGCTTTGCTTGAAGATCTATCTCATATCTATTCAGCTTTCAATTATTCCAGTTATCTCCAGTAGTTTATATTCAGATTTTTATTTGCTTATGTATTAGAGATTCCATTGTAATTGAGATTTCCATTGTATTTGTTTCAAACTCTGATGTTTATATAGTAGCTTCATGAACTACTATTTATCTATTCCGCTGCTTATTGTTATATTACTCCATGTCTGTGATTGATTTATTTACTATATATGCTGAGTTTTGCCAAATATGAATTAACAATCTGTTGTTTTGAGCAATTCAAGTCTGACATGAGTGGATGATTGTCGATTTGAATGGTTCGAAATACCAGGTCGTTACAATTGACAACCTCATTTGGGTCCTCGGACAACACTCTCCCACTGGCAACAAATCCAGAGGTTCCATCCCAATTATACACCGAACATACGTCGTCATTTCTCTATAATTATTCATCCGAAAATTATATTAATTACTGGATCAAAAACTAAAATCCAAATGTTATTTCTTGAGTAATATAATTATTAGTTTTACCAATTCCGGTGTGCTCCCTTCTTTCGAACTTTCTTTACCTTTCAAACTTTCTTTACCCTGCAGCAAAGCAGTAATATTACCATACTTAATCTTAGGAGCACTAAAGTGGATATGCACAATTAAATTACAAATAGCTCACATTTGTACACCATTGTACATGTGAGTCTGTGTACATAATCACAATTAAATCACAAATAGCAAAGAAGCAGTAATTGTGAGTCTATGTACACCATTATACATGTATTACACTAAAACTACACCCACAAGCCAAATAAAATCATAATCTTTATCAAATCATAGTTATAGAGTTTTCAAAATATATTATCTAGACATGACCCAAATAAAAAATACTACTAATTTTTATACTGAAAAATTAAGCACTGCAAACAAAAAGAAAGCACTATAAATTTAAGCATTGCAAACAGAAAGAAAGCTATAAAAAAGTTTACCTTCTGGTCCACCAGCATCTGTACCATACTCTTCAATTCTGCTATTTGATGTTGACACTTAGATACTTGTATATATCTAGACTAGGCCACAGCTAGCTTTGTTAAGGTACAACCCCTTCCCAGTGCCCGTAACCGTCCTGGTTTATCTTGTCCTAATACATGTGCAAGAACATCTCTGTTAACATTTTGTGATGAGCTAGACTGTGATAGGCCATCAAATTTTTTACTCCCCTCCTACATAAATAAATACATACAGATAAAATTATGATGGTAAAAGTATCTTACTATCGGACAATTTTTCATATACCGATAAAAAATTCTTACAATAGTATTTGTAGCTTCCGCGGTCACTGGTTCACCATTTTTTTAACGTGAGATTTAAACCAAACATCAACTCTAGTTATGGTTGATGGATCTTGACTTCCTTTTTTCTAAATTTAGAATAACATTAAATAAATAAACTGACAGGTATTAAATACTATTACATAATGCTATGCTTAATTAACTAACCATATCGTCAGCCAATCTAGCCATTCCCTTACGACCAGATGTATGTGGAAGTTGTTTATCCCTAAGGGTTGAAAATTTCTCGCTTCGTTTCTGAAATCATTGGAAGGTGTTAGAATTTACTTACCACTGGTAAGCTAGCTTGCTTAAGTTGATTTGATTGTTACATACAAGCTATACAACAATTAACAGTACACAGGAAATCGGTGGTTCAATTTTTGAATATGTATTATTATATTGCTTGATATCGACAATGTTATATGTTGCTTTACATTCAATATATGAATAAAAAGTATCTTAATGTTACCTTAAACTCCGGATTAGTTTTCGTCTTTACAAACTTTCTCCATTCATTCATGCTTTTGATGTTGGTAGGTTTCAGTTTCAATCTTTCCTCTTTGTTCTCCGCTTTATTTAATTCAAACCAACTTGCTTTTTGAGGACCTCCAAATTGTTCCCATTTGTTGAAATACGGCTTTTCTTTGCCAATCCTCTTCCAATTTAAATCGAATCTGCAACAATACATGAAAACATGATATTAACACTAGAACACATGATATTAACAATAACTATTTGCCAAAGTTTTGTGTTGCTGTAAAACTGTTACTATATACTATAGTGGGATGAAAGAATAAATTATAGTTGGAATGCTCATGAAAGAATAAATTATAGTTGGAATGCTCATGGATCTCTGCTAATGCTCATAAAACTGTTACTGTATTCAATGTTGCATCAGGCACATTTACGGAAAATAATAGTAGCTTTTGGTATTAATTCAGTTCTTTTTTATATTACTATGGTTGTATAACTTTAAATTACTAACACTAATATCAAAGACAATTACATAAATCTATGTTTTTACCTAATTATTTATTCACATGTCAACTGAATATTTTGTTAATTCAATGTTGAAATGTATATGTTTTTGAATTTGGTACTATACATTAAAGAAGGTACATACATCGAATACAATAAGTTCACATTACAATTTAAATGCCTAATATAGAAATGGATTCAACCACAGAGATACTAGTAAAATGGTATACAAAAATAGAAGTAATAAACCGATCTATTTTGCTGTTAAAATGAAAAATTGTTGGCATTTCAAAAGTTATCCTAATAAGTGCAATTATTTGCTTTCTATACCTGAATCGATCACCATAAATCAACTTTTAACTCATCACTTAGATTCCTCCAATCATCAAATGTGTATGGGACCTGCTCCCGCACAAGCAGTCTAAGAAAGGAGGATAAACATACTGACCCTAGTCCTATTGGTATGCCTACTTCATTGAACTCAACTTCAGTTTGATCATGAATATTTAATGGGAGTTTTTTTTGCTTTTGTTGGACCTCTACTGCCTCTTTTCCGAGATGTAGTTGCAGTTTCAGCTTCACATGATCTCCCAATTTCCATCTCAGCATCATTAGTTTGGTCAAAATGGAATTCATTTTCTGAGCAGAGTTCTTTCTCTTCATTGCAAGCACAGGCTCGCTTTCTAGCATTGACTTCTTGTTCTTGGCCTTCACTGCAAGCACCGGCTCGCTTCTTAGCATTGACTGCTTGTTCTTGTCCTTCATTGCAAACATCGGCTGGCTTCTTACGTTTGTCATTTAAATTATACTTTCACTTTGAATTATGCTTCTAGGATTCCTCTTCGATCTTTCTCTGGTTGCGAGTAAGTACAAAGCTTGGAAACATCTCTTTTCTGCAAATGAAACAAAATACAGTATTGTTTAGATTTATGATAAAAAAGGAAATAGATGATAAAACATAAATTAGTTCAATGAATTTGAAGGCACCTCAAAATTAATTCATAAATAAAAAATTTGACAATGAGCATAATATCTATGTGCTTGTAAAGTAAAAGCTAACATCTTTTACATTAGTGATATCAGTTATATGTAATGAAAATTTTTAGGAGCCAAAATTTTTGTACTGAAACCCATGACAATGGTTATTCAGAGCGATTGTCTTGATGTGTAAGAGTACTTGTCAACTATCCATATTCCTATGCCTATGTATTCTGATGCTTTTAGCTAGAAGTGCTATTTGAAAAGGATGAAACCTACACCAAAGATTTAGTATAATAATGGTAAAATGCCAAGTTTGCATTTGCAATTAAAAAATAATTCCTGTATACTCCATAAATGCTATTGCATACCATCCATGAGTATATTTGATATTTAGTTATATATTTATTGCAATGACGTACTCACATTTATGAATCATTATACATATATATATATATCAAACATTTCAATATAATGAAAAGAATCATATCACAAAATTTTGACTTGTCTTTACTCAGCAGATAACATCAACAAAATAATAACATAACATATATAGCTATTAAAATCTTGAAAGCATCAACTACATCACTAAATGCTTACTGATAGGAAAAAGGAAACAAATTAAGTATTCATGATATTAGTCGGTTAACCACATCAATAATGCGCTAAGAAATTATGCCTAAATTTTGGAAAATTTACCATCATTTTGCCAGTTACAGAGCCAACTAAAATGCCATATCTTATGATGTTAAGTCTATCCATTACCTTTTTAGACATCTATGCTTACTACATCATCAACAAATCCAAGTTGTAACAGAACTGACATTAACTTGTACATGTATAAACTGGTGTAACTTTAGTTGACATGATAGGTAATGTCAATATAGTATGCATCATCGACTATGTTAGAGTTGTGAAATGAAAAACATTAATTGCTAACGTATAAACATGATTGAGCAAATCTGCAACATGCATCTATTAATATTATTTGAGAAAAACATTAATTTCTAATACACTTAAAGACAAATCAACAACTACAATATAGCCAGTGACAAGAGTGGAGATATTTAAAGGAATGCATTAATATAGAAACAGCCAATACATAGAATAACAGTGCAGATGAACAACAGTCACTAAAGAAAATTAATACAAGTTCAAGTGAATTTCCAAATAGCCCAGATTTATACTATCATAAATTAATAATCATGTTCAAGTAGAACATATAATCTACTCAAGTATGCCTTCGCAATCCTCCCTAACATAGCTAACATCTTCATAATCCATTTTGGTTATTTCGCAATCTTCCACGACTTGAATATCTTCCTCAATGATATCATGTGACTCTAAATCATCAAAACTTCTTGATGGTGCTTTCATTACAACATACAAATTAGAAACATCATTTTCCCTTGAATAAAATACTTGTCTTGCTTGAGATGCAAGTATGTATGGATCTTTTGAAAACGATGCTTGATGTAAATTAACAAAAGTGAACCATCATCATCAACTTTTACTCCATTTCCTATATACGTCCAATGACACTTAAAAACAGGAATGTAAAACAAATGATAATCTAATAAAATTATATCTGTCAATATTCCATAATAAGTGACCACATCAACCACTTGGGACGTATCTTTTGCACTTGCTCTGCACATAGTAGTTGCATCAAAAGTCACCCCATAATTCTGGGTTTCTCTCCCTGCATCTTTTATATGAAAACGTTGCCCATTGATAATATATCCTTTATAAGACATGGCATCATTCTTCGGACCAAAAGCAATCCATCTTAACATGTCATCATGATCCTTGGAGGTAATAGGTATCTACAACAAATTCCATTTGGCAGGTATATTTTAGAGTAATTTGGTAGTCAAATGAGAATATATTTGGAATTTAATTAACCTTTCTTTTAATCCAACCGGCAAATTTTTTTGTATGTGTTTCCGAAAGTAAGGTTGAATTTTTTCTCATGCGTTGGTCTAAATATTCTAATTCCTCCAAATGAAAACTAGTATAAAACAAGTGATTATAAGTTATATTTAGCATTACGAACACATCAAAATAATTAAAACAATGTAACATAAACTTACTCTATAAATGGTTCCACCACAGCCATATTCATTAATACGGCTAAATGAGCACTTTCTTTCTCATTAACTGACAATGTAACTTCCTTGGACATTGAAATCGAACATCCCTCGAATATTACATTGCTTTCATAATCTTCAGTTCGAGCTTCTTTCTCCTCTATATGTCCTGATTTTTTTCAAAAATTCTTTGAAAAACATCATGGATTCTTCTGCAAGATAGGATTCTGCAATACATCCCTTTGGCCGTGCATAGTTTTGTACATAATCTTTAAGTGTCCTCGTATATCTTTTGAATGGGTACATCCAACGAAAATGAACCGGTCCACATATTAGTGCTTCTTTTCCAAGATGAATTGACAAATGTACCATTATATCAAAAAAAGATGGTGGAAAAATTTCTCTAGCTCACATAAAACTTCAATAATCTCAACATTGATTTGTTCTACCTTCTCTCCGTGAAGAACACGTTGACATAATTTGTTGAAAAAAGAACATAAGCAAATTATTGCTTTTCTTTCCTTCTTTTCCATTAATCCTCTCGATGCTACTGGAAATAAGTGTTGCATTAATACATGGTAATCATGTGATTTCAATCCACTAATTTTGCAATCCTGCAACGAAATATGATTCTTCAAATTTGAACAGTAGCATCTGGCCCTTTGAAATCGTACAATCTTTTGCAAAATATTTTCCTCTCGGAATTCAACAACATGTATGGAGCCGGTGGAAGATATGTTTTATTCCCACGAGGTTGTGCATGAAGCTCATGTCGAATTCCCCAATCCTCTAAATCCTTTTTACAGTTGGTTCCATCTTTTGATTTATTACCATGTAACATCGTGCCCAATAGACTTTCACCGATGTTTTTCTCCACATGCATCACATCTAAATTGTGACATAATGGAAGTTCCTACGAAAACCAAAACAATAAAGCATTATTGGGTTTTTCTTATGTTAAAACTATGAAAAGTAAATAAATTAACCACTAACCTTCCAATATGGCAAATAAAAAAAATCGATCTTTTTTTCCACCTTGATAGCTCCATTTTTGTAGAATCGTTAATATTATCATCTTCATCTTCTGTATCATAAGCACGCTTCCTCTTCTTACTTTTCTTTTCCTTTTCTTTTCCAAAATCATTTGGATAATCCTTCAACAATGCATAAATGTTTCTCCCAATTAGAATTCTAGGAGTACTACCTTTCTCTATGGTGTTATCAAACAATGTCTTTTGTTTCCTCCGTGAATCTGAAGTAGGTAAAAATCTTCTATGACCCATGTAGACGTTCTTTCGACTATGATTCAACCAATGAGAATGGGTATTGATGCCACATAATGGGCAAGCCTTTTCCCCCTTTACACGACATCCAGCAAGATTTCCATAAGCTGGAAAATCATTAATTGTCCATAGCAAAATTGCATTCAGTTTAAACAAAGTTTTATTAAATGCATCATAAGCATCAACTCCAATACACAACAAATGTTGCAAGTCTTCCACCAAAGGCACCAAATATACATCAGCATCATTCCCGTGTTGCTTTGGGCCTGGAATAAGTAAAGTTAACATAATATTTTCCTTCTTCATACATAACATAGGCGAGAGATTGTATGTCACAAGCATTACCGGCCAGCAACTATATTTCGAACTCAACATGGAAAATGGATTGAATCCATCTGTAGCAAGACCAAGCCTAAGATTGCGTGGATCAGATGAAAATGATTTATACTTTTCATCCACCATATTCCATGCCATAGAATCCATGGGGTGATGCATTTTCATCATTGCTTGCATTATTAGAATGCCATCTTAAATCTTCTGCCATCTTTTAAGATCTATACATTCTTCTAAATCTTGGAATTATTGGAAAGTATCTCAACACTTTAACTGGAATACCTTGTATAACCTCTTCAGTATCTTGATTTTTCTTCCATCTCGAAGAACCACATTTTGGACAAGTATCTAAATCTTTATATTCTTTTATGAAAAGGCAGCAGTCATTCTCACAAGCATGCATCTTTTCAAAACCCATATCGAATGCTTTAAGAAATTTCTTTACTTCATATAAGGTTTTGGGAAGCACGTTATCCTTCGGCAAAAATAAATGTTGCATAGTTAAAAGCTTATCAAACCCACTATCAGACAAGCTAGTCTCACATTTAAGATTATACAAAACAGTGATGGCAGATAATTTTGTGTGATTTGTGCAACCAGGATAAAATTGAGTTTCTACATCTTCCAAGTTCTTGATAAACTCATCCTCTTTTCTCTGAGAATCAACATTATCTTTATCATCATAAAAAAATTCATGATTTAGAAAATCTTCATCTTCATAGTGAATCTTCTTAAATAACTCATATACGTCAAACGCATTTGCTTTCTTCTCTACATTTATCTCTTCACCATGGTTAAACCATAAACCACCCATGTATCTAGGATCCATTCCTTTCATAATTAAAAGTTCAACGATGATGTGGTCATCATGACGACTAAGATTCTGACAATCTTTGCAGGGACATAAAAAAATTTCTACACCACTTACATTCCTCTTTACAGCATGCACGAAATTCACTGCTCCTTGTCGGTACTCTATACTAGTTCTATCACAAAAGTTAAAAACATAAAAAAAATGGGTTTTAATATTATATTACATGTTTTAATTCTCAAAATACATATTATGTTAAGCATCTTATTATCACTTGTTTAAAAAAACCCAACCATTTTCCATCATCGGCATATGAAGGCAAATAAGTTTCCAAATTTTGACGAAGATATTGGTTATCTGTTGTAATCAAAAAAATAACTATACATTTCCAAGGATAATTAAATGCAAAAAATTACTCTAAGATATTGCACGCCACATTACTGCCTAGGCAGCAGTGTAACCATGAACGCTACTGTTGCCCCAGTGTATAAGTGTATAAAACACTGCTGTCGAGAGGAGCAATGTAGTGTAACACTGTAATCTGGGGCAGTAGTATATCAAAGCACTGCCGCCCGGGCAGCAGTGAAAGATGGTTGTACTGGAGCTTGTTCTGGTTGAACCGGAGCACAATGAGTATGTAATTTGTGTTTCAATCAAACACATTTTTTACCAAACGGTCTATTTTTCTACATATATATCGTGAGATCATGATGTTTTAAGTTTTACAAAAAACTATTCTTATTCACTTAAAAATCAATGGTACAATAATTGGATTTATATTGTATACATGTAGTTTATTGATAATATGTAGTTTTTTAATCTTTCGGTTACTGTTATTAACTGCATATTATCAAAAAACTACATATTGAAAGATTATAACATTACGTTTACTTGAATTTAATAACTATTTAAATCTAGCTATTTTTACCTATTTCTTACTTATTAGTTTGTAATATTTTAATAGGTGAGGCTGGGGGTTTCATTTTTGGTCCTCCCATCGCACCAACAATTGGTACAAAATTTGTACCATTGAGGAAGCCAAGAAAATTGCCTGGTATATAATTTTTCTAGAAGAACTCCGAAATATCATCATGATTTAACCTAGTAATTTCGTTAGCATGCAACTAAATGACCTAAAAATAATTATTCTATTTGTTGACTGTGTTACAAAAACAGTAAAAAGATATTTGAGGATGCTTACCAATAACCTAAACAATGCAACAAAATAATAAACATGTATGGTAACTTTCTGAAAACTGACTTCACCATGACAATGCAAACATGATATAAAACAAACACCAATTTCTCTTCTATACCAACCAAGAATCTTAAAAATACTATTTATTTGATTAGGTGAAGTAATTTCGAAAGAATATTTCCTTGAGTATGGAACAGGCTGCCTTGAAATGCACACTGGTGCAGTCTAACTTGGTGAATAAGCTTTAGTAGTTGATGAATTAATTGCAACTGATGGAACTCTTGGTGCTTCTATTAAGTTACTCGGTATGTTCTTTACATGTACAAATTGCTAATGATTATTTTCAAATGTTTACAGTCTACTAGCAAAAATATCCATTACATATACATGCTATTTTAGGTTTTAAACACATGCTTAAGATATTCAATAGTATTAACTTATTGATATGCAGTATTTAATATATGGTTTTAGATATGGAAACCATACACCAAGTAACAAATATCAATAACTTGAGGAATCTCCACTGTTATAAATCCTTATGCAATCTAGAATATCTAATTATTATTTTACATGTCAAATTGACCTTATTTACATGAACTTAAGAATAGGTTCACCAAAAAGATGTAAAACGAATAAAGTTGTATAACATAAAAACCATATGGCTAGAATTTGATCATTTCAAAGCAATAAAAATTCAACAAAACATGCATTCATTCACATAGATAAAACCAAACAAAATTCATGCAGCATTAAATGTAATGACCCAAAATTTTTAACGATTTAACTAACGTAATTAACTAAAATTTTCATGAAAATAGACAATTAAATTCTAGCAATGAAAATTTGATATTTGGAATACGTCTATTTAAACGTAGTAAGTGTCAGATTTTCATCAGAAAATATGAAAGTTTGTCTGGTTGTGAAATTTCAATTTAAAATTTAAAATCAGTTAAATTGATGGAAATAAAATATTTTCGTAATCTGAATATTTTTCAATAATAAAAATTTAAATCATTTTCTAAGTGAGGCGTCGTATTTCGTTTCGCCAAATTTGGACTGCTCTAGCTTCGTTTATATTATTTTCGGCGTTTTAGCACCAGTTTGGCAGCGAAAATCGAGTTTTGATAGGTGGATCGTGTCGCTGATATCTGTGTACCATCTTGTTCGTCTCATCGCGCTGATCTCCGCAGTATATTCATTTGTGTATTTTGACGCCCGGTGCGTGGCACATTCTATGAAATGATTAGCCGTATCGGTTCCGCATTTGAACCTTTTTGGTTTCCTATGTCCTTTCATTATCCACCGTGTAAAACAAATAGCCATCAGCTATTAATATTTTCAGAAATCCAACCTTTGACCTTTTCTATTCCCACTGTTCAATATATATGTGGGTTCGTCCTTTCATTCTCATTTTCTTGCCTTCCTCTCTTTCTCGTGTTCTATGTCATTTCTAAAAAAAAAAGAGGTAAGCATATATATATTTATTTGAGCAGCCTGCAACCCTTCATTCGTTGCATGAACTTGCCGAACTTCCCCTAAACCCTCTCTCTGCCATTCCCACCACCTTCTCCTCCAAGCTCGCCATCAAAACCCAGTTGCTCCTCCCTCCGCCACTCCCTAGCCGAGCATGAACTCCATAGCCCACACAACCCTGCCACACCCTCCACTTCAAACCCCATAGCTGACCAAGCTTCCCACTGCCACGTTTTCCGCCTTGTGCTTCGACCCTCCTGCCATATTCCCACCAGCACGCAGCTGCTACCCATACCCCGGCATCCTCTCCCTGACTCGCCACCGAACGCCGAGACTTCCCACTGCAACAGCCCACCATTCCATGCCCTGACCATCCGCCTCCTCCCCTGACAGCCTCCGCTCCACACTTGTGCCACCACAACCCCGAGCAGCACCCAACAGCAGACCCAAACCCCACGAGCCCACGAGCCTAGCGCCTAGCCACCGAGCCTTCCACCACCTTAATCGACCAACCAATCTATCGAGCCTTCCAGCCCACTATCGCTGTCCCCTCAGCAAACCCGAGCAGCCACACCAAGTCCAACTACTCATCCTCACCGAAGCTTTCAAACGACACCTCACAGCCAGCCTCCTCTTCTTATATATATATATAAGGAGTATATATATATATCACACACACACAGATATATATATATATATATATATAGATTCTGAAATTCTAGTCCATCTTGATTTGCTTTCTCACTGTCGAATTTGTCGCAACAGCTTCTAGCTTGTCGCAGTCCCGCTAGTTCGTGTCCGTATCCATGTGTGTGTCCGTGTCACCTTCTTGTTTCCATAGCCACGAAAGGTGAGCGATCACTCACGATTAACATTCTTGTGTTTAGCAAATCGATTTCACATGAAATGACGATTTAAATATGTTATTAAACTTGAATTGGTTAGTAATTTAATCGTTGAATATGATATTTTATCCTTTTAAATTGTTTACCTATATTAATTGACATATGACAATATAACCTGTTGTATATATTTAATTTGTTAATTATGATATATGCTCGCTATTGATATGTATGTCATTTTATAATATTATTTTATTACTCTCACTCTGCAAGTTCGCTTAGTTTTAGTAAATCACTATGGGTTGAAATGATACATACCCGAACGATTTTATAGATTAACGAAAAATCGTTATGGGTTGAAATGATAAACCCAAGCAATTTTTATTGATTTTGAAATTTTGGGATTACGGGTTGAAATGATATATACCCGTAAATTTAATTTATTGCAGATTGAAATGATAAATATCCATATCACTTGACCATAGGATAGAATATTATATATAGACACCGTTGGTCTATTTTAAAATGATTTCCAAAATTTTAAAGGATATGTGTTGTAATAAATATTGATTTTTAAAATATAATATAAAGATTTATTTTTAATATATGTGTAAAATTTGGATTTTTAAAATTATATGTTTTGGGAATTTTAAAATTATAAGTTAAGTTTTGAAAAATGTAAATTATAAAATTTTACTTATAACTTTATTATTTTTAAAATATATAAAATAAGATTTAAAATAGATTTAATAAAAAAGTTTAATTTAATTTAGTTTAATAAAAAATTTAATTTAACTAATATATATAATATGTTTAAAATATTTATTTGAAAATTTATATTAATATTTTTAAAATAGATTTTTGTAATAACTTTAATAAATAAAGGTTAGAAAGATAAATTAAGTTAATTTGTAATTTAATTTGTTTAAGAATTGAATATAAATAAGAATTGATTGGAAACTTATTGATTTTGAGATTTTGAAAGGTATGATGACATAACTTGATTTAATTAAAGGCGATTAAATGAACATTTTCACCAAATCTGATGGTTTTTTGAGGATGTGTGTTGATTATAGAGAGCTGAACAATCTTACTCTTAAGAACAGATATCATATGCCTCGTATCAATGATATGTTCGATCATCTCTACGGAGCTAAAGTATTCTCTCAGCTTGATCTTGCTACCGGTTTTCACCAGCTTCGTGTAGCTGAGGAGAGCATTCCCAAGACAATTTTCCAAATAGAGAATGGTTTCTATGAATGGTTAGTCATGCCCTTTGGATTAACAATGCTCCTGTCTTCTTCGTTGATCTCATGAATCGCGTGTTCCGCGATGTTCTCAACAAGTTTGTCCTGGTTTTTGTTGATGATATTCTCGTCTTTTCTAAGTCAGAGAAGGAGCATGAATCTCATTTGATCTATGTTCTCCAAACTCTTAGGAGTCATCAGTTGAAAGCCAAATTCTCTAAATGCCATTTCTGGAGGGATGAAGTCCGTTTTCTTGGGCACATTGTTTCTGAGAATGGAGTCTCGGTTGACCCGGTTAAGGTCGTCGTGATCAATGTAAGTCTATCCACCT